>OZ010601.1:56657119-56744058 GCA_963932145.1 Acanthosepion lycidas | reverse complement strand
CCCCCCGCTCTCTCTCTCTCTTTTCCCTCCCAGTATCTGTGATACCAAACATGATGCCCTATATATGGGTACAAGCATATTAATGTATAGCTTATAATATCTTAATTTCATTATTACTGTTTTGATTATATAAAGTATTTGTCAAATCCTAAGTGTGGCACCACAATGCAATTTACAAAAAAATTTCTTCAAGTACCCTGACTACATCCCTTTCTCCCAAAATCTTTTTTTTGTAAATGAAATGGCATTATTAAAGCTAAGATCTAAGAATGTCAGCCAACAAAAACATCTGGAGGTACAACTTATATAAGTTTAGAGTAGTTAAGTATGTAGGTATGCATCATCAACCCTACAAAGAGGTAAGCAGCTGCAGAGTTATATTGATAGGAAAACAGTCAATAGATTATTTTTAATTCAATCAATTGTGTTTTGGAATGATTGCCAAAGTTTGTAAGACCCAAACATGGATTGAGCCTTTGAGTCAAATTTAACAGCAGACTTCTCCAGCTTGCCTATTAATTCCAAGGCTAATTATAAAACTACTAGAGAGTACACTGATTTTAACTTTCTAATCAAACAAAAGCTGTTACAAAAATTCAATATATAAAATTATGAGTGGAGAAAATCTTGTATGTTTTGTTGTTAGATTGAGGCCAGCGGAATTCAAAATAGGAAATAATGCCACTGCCCAGAGAGGACTTTCTTTGTGACCCCAAATAAAAGGGGAGGCTGAATAAAGTATCTGACATCTTTGAACATTGAAGGAAGAGAAAAGAATATTTTTCTTCATTTTTTATCATCATGGTAAATTTTATACTGCTACAAAAGTTTGAATAATCAAAGATTGCCTCACATGTTCGTAAATTAACCTATTAATTGCAAAGATTTCAGGCAATCATTTGAAGTCGAGCCAAATGACAATTTCCCATAATCCACAGGTTAAATTATCTTTCAACTTATAGAAATAAAAACTAAGGATTTATATTTTTCTTCATTTCTAAACAAAGTTTAAGGAATGTCCAGGTAGCAAAACAATTATAGATGAAAGAAGTGAAATCAGCAAATTCAATTTCTAGCTTTAGTTTGTTGATAGCTTTTGCATTAATGCCTCTTGAAAAAATACTAAGTCATTTCTTTTCTCTTCAGCTATGGGTTAAGCAGCAGTATAGGTTGAGTTCTTTAGCCTTGAGTGGCAGCCAATCTAAAAGGACTTTTCTGAATTCAAAAACTGGAGAAAGTAATGGGGCGGGGGGGGGGGAACTATTCCACTATCTTTTCCAAGTTGTTATGGCAATTCGTACATTATTTACAGAAATTAAAAAGTGGAGAGTGCCATGATTTCTGATGTTCTGAAAAGCATGGCAGAAAAATCAGCATTGTGTAATTTATGTTGATCATTTCATGAAATATTAGGGGGTGAGGAAAAGATACAAGAGGGAGGGAGATAGATATGAAAAATTAGGTTTATGCCCATTACTGCTCCAACAATAGTGAAGATTCCTTTTATCACCAGATTTTTTTCTTTTACTCACATACTAACAGAGGATAATGGCAGTAGCCAGGTGAACATTATAATACAGTAATTATATATGGCATGAGGATGCCAATAGCATCTAATCAATTTCTACCCACCCAGGGCAGAAAGCAATGTGTGTGCACATGGGGAGGGGGGCAATTTAACCATTTCCTGACAGGTGTAGACAAGGAAAACAGCAGGCAGATTATTTGCACCTTAAGATAGCCAGAAATTCTGACTTCTTCAGAAATGGACTTTAGCCAAAACCTAGTCAAGATACAAAAGTTAATGCTCAATGATGAGTCAGTTTCAAAATTTCTTACAGGATGAGGATAGGTCAGGTATTAGAACATTGGACTGGCTTCAATTCTTGGTAATGAAGATGTACACTATTACTTGGTCAGTTTGGGCTCTTATTGCAGCCATGTGGAGTAGCTCAAAGTATTAGACTGAAGATTGTGATAGGTTTTCAAAATATTTTTTAAATACCATATTCCTTCAGGGTGTAGGTGATCATGATTCTCAGCAGCTTATATTTCTTTATTATCTGTTAATTACCATTTCTAAGGAAAGATTGTAGACTTGTTTCTCATTGTCTTCTCTACATTTTAGAATTTAGTGTTTTCATTTTATCAGACTGGCTGCCACCCAAACCCAGTCTACCCTGCTATTTAACAGAGCTTGAGGTGGAGATGAGAAAAGACAAATTCATGCCTTTCCTGAGGGTATCTAGGCGAGACTTTGAACTGATTGCCAATTTCACTTCCTGCCCATCTTTACCTAGGTAATAGGAGCAGATAGTATCAAATGAAATGTCAGAAACTTCAATCATAATTATTTCATACCTGCAAATAAGTAAAAAGTATTTTTTAGTACTTCTCCAGAAACCTAAAAGAAATATTTCTGTTCTTTTAAAAAACAGGAAGCGTTGGATAGTCAAATGAAGCCTACATCACCATCTGTCACTTTGGTTCAGGTAAATCATTAGTCAGTGGTTAAGTGATGTCAAATGTGTAGATTTGGTGAAACAAGCTGAAGTGACTTAGTGACACAATGAAAACAAGAGTTACAGTTCATGTAACCAGAAGTGTGACAGTATCAATTGGAAACAAATACCTTCACAGTAAATAAGTATTATCTAGTACGTGTCAACATTCACTTATATATGTATGTGCGTGTGTGAAAATTGGGATCAGATTTGGATTGTAATCTAACAGAAAAGAAAGAAAAAGAATAGGAAACATTTATAAATCTAGCCTGTTTTGCTTTTTATTAAAGCTTCTTCAGAGAAGGAGATATGGAAACAAATTTCTGGCATTTTTATTTTTGTGTTTGATTTTTATTGGTTAAGCAGACTTCACATGCCTTTGACTAGTCAAGTAGTGTTTGTATGCATAATTTGCATGTATCATAATTCTAGTTTATTTATTTGGGGTTTGGATGATAATGTGTTTGGGGCAAGAATTATTTATGTTTGGAGATTGTCTACAGGTTGATTTAGGGATATACTGGTTGTGGTAGTTAAATATGCATTAGATTCTTTAAGAATTAATTTAATAAAGGTTGGCGATATAATAGTGTTTTTGATGTGCCTATAGTCGATAAAAATTTCATCAGGATTCCCTGAAAATAGTTTTGACTTAAAGAATTTTTCTTTTTTTAATTACGGTGGGATTTGTTAAAAAAAAAAAAAAAAAAAATAAAAAAAAAAAAATCACTGTTATGGCCAGTTTTGTTTCCATGTATTACAAGTGATTTTAAATGATTGTCCCAACTTAAGTCTCCCTTGTGGTCACAGATATAAGCTTTTAGACTTCAAGATGTCTCGCCAATATAAGTATCTACTTTGCAAACACTATTTGGTAGATCCCAGCACCTGAAGTGGTGGTTCATATTATATATATATATATATATATATATATATATATATATAAAAGTCATAACTGTCCCTTACAATACATTGGGGAAACTTGCAAAAATTTTAAAGAGAAAAAAAGAGAAATATAAACAAACGCAAAAAGGATCTTACATGCAAGTTATCTAATGCATTAGTTATACCCCAAAATAAGTTCAACCACAGCTTTGATCTAAAGAATGCCACACTTATTAAGAGAAAATAATTTAGACAAAATTCTTGAGTGTGCTGCCACTGAGTCTTGCCAAAATGATAATTTTTGAAAAAAAAATCAAAGCAAATTTAAATTCAAACCCAAATAAATAAATACATAATTTATTAAATTAAAATAATTACATCATAAATATAGATAAACCTATAAAAAAATAAAAATTCAACTATACATAAATATATATATATATATATATATATTATACACATACTCTCACTCATGGGGGAGTGATATGTAAAGTTAATGAGAGACAGTGCCACTATATCATGTACTTATCAATGGTGTTCTGATATCTGCCTGGTGGGTCAATGTGGACTGCAATTAAGCAGTTCATGGCATAATCAAAATTTGAACAGGTTAGGATAGCAAGTGCTGCACAAAGAGGACATTTCATTCCTGAAATTATGCAGGCATTTGAAGTCCTTCAATCTAAAGCATCATATGTATAGTGGGAATAACTGATTACCACTCACTGTGAACAGGGTGGTGGCCAAACTAGATTCTTTAAGTGTTCATTAATAAGGAGGTAGCTGTAGAATTTTCAGCAGTAGCAGACAAGCAATGATGGTTCAAATCATCTATATATCTATATTTGAATGCAGAAAGTACCAAATGCATAAGCAGCATATCAATTCAGTGTAACACCACACACACACACACACCCTTACCTGGCTTTGTAAAGTCACTAATTGGACCCTGGAGAAATAGTATTGTGTGGCATGACTTGATTACTCACAGTCCCAGTTGTTTATAACTAATGGCAAGGTTTAGGTGTAGCACAGATCTGCTTAAATATGCCATTGGCGGGTGACCACTATTTCTGTGTTTTGTGATCATTTGCACCCACTGCAAATAACAACAATAATAATGGGTTGTTCCAGTATGATAACATACCATTTCAGCTGTTCAGAATTGGTTTGAGGAACATTCTGAAAGCTTCTAACAAATGCTGTGGCCACAGGGTTCACTTAATATGAGCCTAATTAAGCATTTACGGAACATGTTGGAAAGGTCTGTTTACACAAGTTCCAGCACCTTGGGGAGCTGGAGAGTGCTATCAACATCTCCCCAGAGGATTTACAAACACTTGTAGAATTGATGCCATAAAGTTGCTGTACTTCACCATGCTAGAGGTGGGGGTCCTACGTGATAGGCACATATACGCTAACTTTTGACATGCGCGCATGTGTATGTGTGTGCACACAATAGCTACCACTTAAAAGAACAAATAGATTTATGAGATTTTTAGTCCAACTTATAATTACATTCTGCTGCTTTTCTTTAAATTGTTTAAAATTTCCAAGAATAACAAATCTTTTTTTTTTTTTGTTCTTTTTAAGAAATGTATATATATTGAATAACAGTGAGAAAGACTTGCAGTTATCTTCCGTTTTCATATATACACTGTCCTACTTTTATAAAGATTAGTCCAAGTTTCAGTCACTCCATTGTAGCTGTTATAGGGTCAATGCCATATAGAGGTATGAAGATGAAACATGAATTTCCTTTAATAAAAAAGTGTTTTTTAAACTCATTTTATATAGTACAAAAAAGCTTTTAAGCAATAATTCTGATATTTGTTTTATCTTCATTTACTCAGGTTAATATAAGTCAGTCAATATCTATAGATATGGCAGCAATGTTTGATAGGCATCAAAAAAAAAAAAAAAAAAAAAAAAAAAGAATGAGCATTTGGCCAAATACATAGCCTTGCCACTTGTGAATAAGAATAGATTGAAAGAAGATTAATGAACAACACTTGTGAAATGAAAAGCATCTTGGCTGTTATATAACTAATTACCCAATACTATAACACTGTAATGCCCAACCTGCTCATAAAAAAGAAAAGAAAAAAAAGGAAATTAAATATGGTTTGTAGAGATGTTTATCATTATAATCTACAGCACATTTTTGGTAATAATAAATTATGATAACTTCTACAGGCTTTTCATAAAGCATTTGGCCTTGATGGAAGAAGGCTGACAAATATGACAACTTGTTGAAGCCTCATGCTATGATTCTCACTCATACCTAATTGTCCTTTTATTGCTTGATGACAACAAAATGGAGAAAGAACTTATCTGTATACATTGGACACAATTTGGTAAGCTCTGTTTAATCTCCCCCTAATACACAAATTTGAGAGCAACCATAGTGTATACTGAACTCGTTCTGCAGTAGTAATAGCCAACTAGATGAGTTGACTAATCAAGCTAAGTGCCCCAATGTGGTACATTCCTTTCCTGAAGCAAAATTTGTAATTGTACCAGATTTATTGAAAGCAGACCTAGCAGAAAGAGATGAGCAATTTTTGATTTTGAATAAAGTGCTGACAGCTGAAAAATTCAGACTGTAATAACCAAAATGTGGACACTAATAATTTTATATCATTCAAATTCTATTAAATAAGTTTATACATGTTCATGCAGCTGCAGTATAGCACACACACACATATATATATATATATATATATATATATATATATATATATATATATATACACACACACACACACACACACACACACACACACACACTGTATCTGGTTAATACCTGAAATTGAACAGGTATTTCATAAGAATAAATGTTTATAGTTTTGAAAGATAAACATTAGATGCTTACGTCAACACATCTTTCAAGTATTCAAAATGTCCTTGCACAGTAGTACATAGCTTACCTCATGGAAAGAACAAATTGTAAATATCAACATAATGACTGCAGTTGAATAGAAATTTTATACAATTCAAGAAATACTTCAGTTGATGTCCATAATATGTACTAGTATGATACCTGTCAAAAATGAAAGGATAGCATATGGCTTGGCACTTCTACCAAAGATTAGTCTAGTATAGGTGTTCTCTAAAAAGCATTCAACAATTTCATATATGCAGATTCTAATTTAAAAAAATTTTCACTATGAAGTAATAACTATAGTAATTATTACAGTACACAAATGTTTTAGTAGTGTATGTGTGTGTGTGTGTGTGTGTGAGTGAATATACATACTCATAATCCTGTGTGCTCTAGATCATTTCATATTAATGTGGTGTCCTCCAGGGCTCTATTTTTGGGTTTATGTTGTTTCTTAACTTCAACAACTATCTTCTTGATGTCATCAGTTTCCAACTAGGTATCTATATTGATGATACAACAATTTACTCCTGTCTTAGTAGCAAGTCTGACATTTGACAAAGTAAAACTGGCAGATGCTTTTGAAAATGACCTCCAGTCAATGGTTAATAGGGTAAAGAATAGCTTCTAAGTTTTTCATTTAATCACCACAGAGAACCTTTTCTACCTGCCATCAACATGGCTGATACTAACGCCCAGGAGAGCAACTCTTTACCCAACCATTGCTCACATTTTACACTGTCATGAAGTAGAAAGATTATATTGAATCAATTGTTAGACAAGTTGGTTCACAGTGTCAGTTCTAACAATTTTTCTGATTATAATTCATCTTACGCATTTATAAATCTACCATTCATCTGTGCATGGAATACTGCTGCCATATCTGGTCTGGTACTCCTGCAGTATATCTCAAGGTTTTTGCTAAAATCCAAAGATGGGTCTGGAGTGCAATTTATCTTGACCTGGCATCTTGACTTGTCATTTTCTCCACTGCCATGATGTAGCTTCCCTCGGTCTTTTTTATAAATATTTTCATGGTAATTGTTCTGACGGATTGTTCTCTTTGGTGCATTAACAGCATGAATTTAAGAGTACTACTAGATTGTCAACCCAGTCTCACCATTTTACCGTTGAAGTAGTTAGATGCAACTGTAAGTTCTATTTTAACAATTTTTTTTTTTAATGAACTTGGAACTCCATTTTGGTTTCTTGCTTCTCTGACACCTACAATCTTCACAAATTTAAACAACATGAATCGCCATCTGTCTTCCTGAATCTTGTTCTTTTATTATCCTTTCTCCTCTCTAAAGTCATTTCTCTTTCATTCCCAGTAACCCCCTGCACCTTAGTGGTCAAATGATTATAAAAAAAAAAAATAAAAAAAAAAAAATAGTCATAGAAAGATGTAACATTATCTACATTCAATGAATTTAATTAAAATATTCTCCATTCTCATCAGAGGAACTGATTGGGAGTTAATCATAAAACACCTTTTATCCAAATATTTTCTGGGCTGATATAGTTACAGCAGTGAGGTATCATAAGTGTGTTTCCTAAATCAGCTGAATTTTGAACCATTTTTAAAAAATTATATATATATATATATATATAGTACAATGTTTTATCTACACAATTAAATTTCACCCATGAATTAAATGTGCTAACAAGGGATATTATATTGAAAAATACTTAACCTAATGATGAGAAAATAAATTATGTACTGAGTGATATATGTGAATATAAAACCTAATTACTAAGGGATTTTGTATGATCCCTCTTCTCAGTGGTGTGGTACAAACTGAACCTGATATTAATAGGCTGGATATCATAGAAAGAGCATTTCATTGTAAGTAAATTCTTTTACAATAAAAAACCCAATAATCTTCCAGGTAACAAAAATAACTGACAATATCAGCAACCTGCTGACCCCCACCCCCAAAAAACTTTAAGCCACAAAGCAGTATAAAAATCATCTTTGCTCAATACTTAGCTATAGGCTTAGAGAATAAACAACTAGTGGCTAGCCATATATCTTTTAAAAACTCAAAATCACAAAGGCAGATAATCCAAATTGGATCATTTTGCTAACAAATCTAGGCTTACTTATAAAAATCTAGAGAGGAATCAATTTGTGTCTAAATCCTTTCAAGTAAATTTACAAGTAAATGTAACAACGGCTTCAACAGTGGGGAGCGACAAGTTTCAACATGCAGAGAATTTAAAACAAGTGTAACAGATTTAATCATCAATTAAACAGTAACATTAGACATTGAACACGGGGGAAGGGGCACTCTGAACCAGATTTATCAAATATGAAAGGCTACTAAAAAGGATTTGGCTTGCTCAAGAAAGAATTTCAAAATAAATTGTTTGGTCATGTAGTCAGATTTTGGAAAGTGGATTGGGACCAGAATTTTGCAGTGTTCCCTTGTTGAATAGATTGGATCAGCCTAAATGTCTCATTTTTTTTTCAATCTGGTCAACAAATTAACACATGCAGAGAGAAAGAAATATAAAGAAACAGGTCACTACCACAGTAACTTAAACCTAGTTCCTAACCATTGTCTTACATAATGAATTTGCTATCTAATTAGGACTGATGTAATAATTTTATTGTCTTGACCAAAACCATTTTTTACTGAATTCTTTTTATTAGAGAAATTTCCACTGATCTGGATAAAAACTAGAAAACAAGGGTTGACATTTATAAAGAATGACCTGTGCTGTCAATTGATGATGGCTTAGAGAGTAAAAAGACAAAATGCAATTAATGCCAAAATGAGTGATGTGCAATCTTATTTGCAAGATAATCCAAGTCTTGAAGTTGCAATAAAAAACAAAATGAATATATTTCTAGAACTTATAGAATTTTCCTTTTTAACAAGAAATTATTGATGGAAACTACACATTAACAGATACATTTCCCCAATGTTTAAGATATTGTTTACTTTCAAATTAGTAAGTATAGAACTATTTAAAAAAGAATAGTAATTTAAAAGCATGTGCACGGCACGATTAATTACAGGAATAAATATCAAAGACCCTTTTTATAAGCAAAAGAGATTAAAATCCTGACTTAAATTTCAATGATAAAGGGAAAATTGTCATAAGTGAAAAAGTTACAAAATTATATATACAGAGTTTGTAAATGTGTTCTCATAAAAAAATAAAAAAAAAAAAAATAAAAAAAATAAAAGAAGAAATGCTGCACTTGATATACAAAATGTAATTCATTTGTGCATTTGTTTTGCTCTTACAAGTACTTTCTTTAAAATTATTCTCTTGCTTCTTATATAGTTCCCAATAAATGCTGGCGTATATCTTCTGCCAAGGAAGTCAAATCAAACAAAATTAGAATCAAAATACCATTTTCCTTTCTTGAGGTCAAAAAGCTGATGAATCATTTCCTTTGGTTCATCAACATTTGATTTCAACAGATAGCAATCTTCAAATCAAACAAATTTGAAATATTTGCAGTGGATTAATTACAACAGCCCATTAAGAATTGGGTGGATTAGGACTAATCAATAGATAACCATAAAATTAACAGCTTGAAAAGCAAGTGAAAAACCAATCACATGACACAAGCAAATAAAAGCTAAAAGCTTCATTATAAAATTCAAGAGCTGATCAACCAACTTCAACATTTAGCACTCAAGTGTATGCAAGTGAGAGAGAAAGTAATGCACAAAGGAGGGGGAGTATAAGTGTGAGTGGTATAATGTGTTTGAGCCTTAAGTAGGCCTGCTCTCGCAAGCAAAACCTTTCCTTAAACCCTTCTGCTTGGTTGTCCTAAAGTTAAAATGCTGAGCAGTTTTGAGGAATTTTTGCCTCTAGTTCTATGTTTACTATAGAGCCCAAATTTAAACTTGTGTATGCAGATGAGTATCTACAAGGGCAAAGGCACCTAATTCTCTATCTGAATAATATTCAGATTGCTTTTCATTTCAACTTTTCAATCCATTTACAACCCATTTTTAACGGGTATTTTTTTTTATTGAATCTGGTAGTTAGGATAAAAAGCAATAGAAACATGATGATAGAAATAAGAGGCAAAAATCTATCTATAAAAGGCAGGATGTGTGTGTGTGTGCCGAATGCACAGCCGCAATTTTCGACGGATTTGCACCAAAATTTACATGCACAAAGTTAGTGGGAAGGCCAAGACTGACTTTGCCTTTCCCAACTCCCATTGATAGTGGAAATAATCGATTTTTTCATGCTTCTACGACAATTTTCATGTAGTTTGTGGCCATTTTGTACTGGCTAAAGTGAGAGCCTATAGTTGGCTGTCATGAATAGGCAGGAAGATTCTATTGGCCAGCGTGAGAGCTAACAGCTGACTGACATGAATGTTAACTAGCAAAAAAAGAAGAAAAAAAATTGATAGCTACATTTGTCACAAGTGGGAAAAATTTAAATCTGCATGGCACTTTACTCCAATTGGCTCATTCGCTTGCTTAAACTCAATGTTGATTTGATTCCTCAGAACTGGGTTGGGTGTGAAAAAGTATTTGTTGTTAACACTCTTTTTTCATTTGGTTTTTCCAGTTACAAGCCCTTTTTTTTAAAGCTGATCGTTTTGTGTTCATTTTGTTCAGTTCTTTTTTTCGTAACAGATTTAATGTTCAGTATGGAGCTTCGAAAAAATTTGCAGTGTGAGATAGGCAAGAAGTAAGGCATGTAGCAACATCAGAACGGCAAAGTGCACTCCTTTAAAGGTAAGGAAGGGCAAAAATATTTTAAGTCAAGTGATAGCAATTGCTGTACGAGTCGTACGATTTTTGAATTGAGCACAGGCAACGCCGGGCCATGCTGCTAGTTAGTAATAATTGGCAGTAAATCATCACAATTCAAATACTGTTTAATGTAAGATTGATTGATTGTTTTTATGGTTTATCAACCTTTTACAGGCTATGTAAAGCCAGAAAATTTTAGATTCTAAAAAAATTTTTTGTAGACAACTACTTGATAAAAGTCTTACTGGGAGGAGAAAAGGTGGATTCATACCTTTCACAAGGGTATTTACACATAAGTGAATATAATAAACTGACAAACTCAGTTCTAAAAATTTTGAGCTGCTATGCATCATACCACAAAAGCACATCCAAACCTGCAGCACCTGAGATTCTCAAGAGGTCACCTTTCTAGGTACTGAGCAGGTTCAACATTGCTTAACCTTGGTGACTGAATGAGAACTGATGTTTCAACATGATATAGTTGTAAGCAATTTAATGTAAAAATACCAGCATATAATATAAACGTATTGATATTCAGAGAAGTATAGAATAGCTTGAACTACATTCCTTGGTTCCACCAGGTCTCGCCTTCACAGCTAGGACCCACCATGCCACTTACAGAGTAGCAAACCACCCACATGTCCTCCATATTTCATTGATGAAAAGTTCCACTCAAACTTTCCCCCCTGCCCCCAAACGACTGCCCCCTGGAAAAACTCAATAGGATATTACCCTCCCCACCCCCATCACTATAATCTTAACCTGTTCAAGTCTAGAGTTAACCGTCATCTTCCTCTCCTATCCACATAAACTTCTTAACAAAACCTTGTATCTTGAGTAGTCCCTCGGCAGGGTGAACTTTAAAAAAATAAAACTAAAAAAAATAAAATAAAATTTGGATGACTCCTACTGGTTAGCCTTCATAGCCTAATGACTATTTTTCAAAAATAAGGGATTAAAGTTTTAGACTGATCCAATGAAAATGCAGAGTAAAATAATATTTCATACATCATTTTGACAACATGGGTAAACAGGTTTATTTCTAATAGCAACATGTTGCAAAAGAAAAAATAAGTTGCATAGCATTAATTTACCTCATTGACACATATTTTTATGACATAACCCAAATATTTTCTCTTCTATTTTAAGATTTTCTTCAAAGTAAGTTATTCTTAATGAAGCTTTTAAGAAGCCTCTTGATATTCAGACATTAATTCTTGGCTTTCTATTGAGACAGCTGTGTAAGAAATTCTAATTATCACTCAACACATTTGCATAGGCAGTCAGCCTTGAAACATTTCTGTCTTGTACATATTTTTGAAGACATCTCTGAAAATGTTAGGTTTAAAAGTTTCCTGAGCTATTTTAATCATCAAGACAGCAGCACATGGCATTGTAGTCAAGATCACAAGGAAGGATTCACTTGACAAAGGACAATTGTAATTTTGACACTGCATACTATTTTCTTAGTTACAATTCTAGAACAGGTCTAACAAAACACATTTTGCAGTGTTATCTATAAATAAAATCAAAATTTCCTGGGTTTGTGCAGAGTAATTGGCCATTGTTAAGTGTAATTGGTAAAATGTTCAACAAACAGAACTGATAAAGTTTCCAATAAACAGTAAGAAAAGGAAGAAAAAGAGGGCAAAATAATACTAAGCAGATAATAGATATGCAAGTCAAAACTAGGCAAAGCAACAGTAATAAGACAAAAGTTTACTAAGAAAGAATGGTGTTCACATGCAAAAGGGATACAGTCAAGTGATTACAATGTTCCGACTTCAAGACAAGAAAGAACAAAAAAAATATGGCTGATGAGACCAACAAGTGGTTCATTTTTATTGGTTAGGAAGAAATCCCAGCCTGCATCTGTAGGATTTGTGTATAAATTTAGAGAGGGGGGGATGCTTTAAGCAGTCATTCCCAACAGGACTGGAAACAACAGTGTCTCTTTATTTAAACCAATCAGAAGTAATTGAGGAGAGAATTAGTTTTACTTTTCTTCCTTGAAATTGAGATTTAAGAGAAGAATGTATTCTTCATTTTGGAAACTTGCAACCTACCTTTAAAGAGAAGAGCAGTAATTATTGCCAGAGCTTTTAAAAAAGAGGTAAAACACAAAAATAGAAACTGCATACTTTAAGAAAAAAAAATCATCTAAAAAGCTGAACTTGAAGAAAATCATTCAAAAATTCAATTCATGTCAGCAATGTTTAACCTTTGTGCCTGCAAAAACTAGTGCACCAAAAAGATAGATTATTCCCTTGACATTGCTATTACTGTATAATAGTGACTCCCTTGGTAATGTTTATTTACAAGATTATAAAAATGTGAACCAAATACATTGCAATATTTATTAATTACCATTTTATAAACAAGTACAGAAACATTTATTATTATTATTATTAATCAAACTAATAAAACTGTTTAATATCTTTGTTGTCAATTCTCAAGAATGAAGAAAATGTATAAATCCATTTCCCTGTATTTGGGTTTCATTAAAATTTTAATTATCACTTTTTAAAAACAAACATTTCCAAAAGAATCAAAAGTGTATAGCAGTGTCAAGGGAATAAGTGGTTAAACATTGCCTATAAATCTTTTAAATTGCCTTCTCCAAGATCACTAATGCAGTATAATTGCATGCTCATTATAAACTTTCTCCACTGTAAACCAATATCAAATAGCTATAATTATTACTTGAAAGTTAAATATCCTGATAAAAACCAACACATATCTCATGTGTCTGTCATATATCTCTTTAATTGACAAGAGGAATGATGCATGCACAGATCAGCTTATTAAAAAAAAAACAGCAAAAAAAACTCCTTTATGAACATTGTCTTAAGGATTCTTTTAAACTAACATTAAAACCAATTTCATTTCCCTGCACCAAACATTGTAAAATTTATGAATGAAATTGACATCTTTCATGCATTAAAAAAAAAAAACAAAAAAAAAAACCCACATATACTCAAACATTAAAATGTATCCACTGTGTGTGTGTGTGTGTGTGTGGGTATAAGTATACACACACAGAGGCGATGAGAAAAGAGGATGGATTTCAAGTAGGTCATGGGAACAATTGAATACAATAGCTATAAGGAAATGAGAGGGGGGAAAAAAAAAAAAAAAAAAAAAAAAAAAAATCTAATTTTATCTTAATGTTATTTATTAAATTGCGCCTACTAATTTCCCTACATTGCTGTTTTATCTTTGATGTAAAGATCTTAATCGAAGGTCATTGTCATTAGAGCTGAAGATGAGCTCATTCTGGACTCTAAAAGTAGTACTACATGATTTACATCTTTCTGTAGTATCTTTTGAGTAAAAGATCTTTGGTATCAGGTACAGCACTATGTCTGAGAGTGTCAGGCAGTTACTTGGCAGATTGTCTGGGCAACATCCTGGACAGGAGACTTCTCTACCATAGTGTTTAGATAAGATTTGAAGAAGTCTTAAATACAGGGTTTGAAATACTGCAAGCCTAAACCAGTAATATATCACACAAGAATTAAGATAGAACAACCCCACCAAAAAAAAAAAAAAAAAAAAAAAAAAAAAAAAACCCCAAAAAAACCAACAACAACTGACATATGCAAAATACACTGAACACAAAAAGAACTTTTGACATCATTTAATCAATCATGTAAATGGATACTTTAATTACTTTCCAGTAAAGATAATGAAGAAAAGAAAATTAAATATGGATTCTGATAGTCCAAATTTAGAATTAGTAAAATTTTAAGGATGGCCATGTTACTCAATCCACTCTTCCAGAATGGAGGAGTGGAGATAAATCAGATATGTAGACTAAGGAAGGATAAATATGTTCAAGTGAGTGACTAGGCAATATATTTGTGAACAAATAAGGAATGTAGAGAAGTTCATTTTAGAGGCAAACCTACAGAAATAATTGTTAGCACCAGGATAAAGCTAATTTTGACTTCCTCATCATGAGAAACAATCTGTCTAAATAACTATTGTGTAGGTGATTTTTATCCAGGATATTACTTTAATTGACTGGTGTTCCAAATATTTATCTTGCTTAAAAGGAACTCCAACATGTCAGCAAGGTAGACAGCCGCACCCTGATTATTAGTAATTTATTTCCATTTTATATCCCACTCAAGATAAGCAAGAATATGACTACAATAGCTGAAAGCACCCAAGTAGTAACTAACATATCTACAAAATGAAATCACATTTTTTTTCCAATAACTTCATATAGGTGTTGAAGGTAGCCTCACCAAATCAGCACTTGTCCTACTGTGTCATGTTTTGCATGCTTTTTCACAAAAGGCAATTATGAAAATCAATGTGAGAGTAACTTATTGATATACTAAAAATAATAAGAAAAAAAATGAACTTCAAGTTTAAACAAATAGTATATATTAATATATCCACATGCATTTAAGATTAGTTCTTTTACTGCCTGACAAGAATGCCATCTCTAAAATAATAATAAAAAAAAATCGTCAACATTACATTTTATATAGAGTAAGAGGTTATAGAGACCATAAAGAAATGTCATGTAGAGTGTGACACAATGACCCAGTGTCATAGGCTCATTAAAACTAACTTCAAATTGATCACAACCAAAGGATTTCAAAATCCATTTACCAAAATATTTTTATATCAAGCAATTCTAATTATTTAATACAAATTTTGGTTTATTTATTTATTTTTTGCATTAAGACTATATTATTTTTTTTTTTTTACTGAGATTAATATTTTTCTTATTGGCTGCTTTGCCAATGAATGCGACATATTTCCACATAAGGAAACAGCTAACATAGTACCTGTTTTAGCTACCTATAATTAAAATGTTGTTCCTCAACCCATCATATTGAATCAAAGTATATATATATATATATATATATATATATATATATATTGCAATGTTAATTGCCATCTTGTCTTCCTGAATAGTGTTCCTTTGTTGTCCTTTCCCCTCACTTAAAACTTCTCTTCTTATTAAGATTCTGTAATCCCCCGTGTCCTAATGGCATAATCAGCTTGCTTGGAGGTGATAAACATTTTGACCTAAAACACTGGAGTTGGCTAACCAGACAAATCATTGAACTTTTCTTGATTTATTGAATATTATAGTTCTAGTTATCTGTTGAACACTTTTTGCTTGTGTTATGATCATTTTAATCATTTCACCCTCAAGCAAGGTGATGATAATATTAGGATGCAGGGGGCTACAGGGTGTGAAAAAGACTTTAGTGAGGAAAAGGGCAATAAAAGAACAGGATTCAAAAGACAAGATGGCAACTGACATTGCTAAATTATATATATATATATATATATATATATATACGTGATGATGATGAACTCTCCTATCATGAATGATAAATGAGGGCCAGCATTGGACAGTGCTTTTCATTTGGCACTTATGCATGCAAACAAGGGCTATTGTGGAGAAAATCAGGTAGGGAAAGACATATTTCATTTGTGTTTTCTTAAGTGTGATACTAGCCCACACTTACTGCAGGCAACAAAGCCACACTGACAGATGAAATTTGTTAAAACAGGATTTTGATGGCATCTCTGCTTCAGAGCTTGATGAAGCTGATCATGGTGCTTCAGCCTACTGTCTTCAAAACTCTTTAACTTAATGAAACATGTCTTATGCCAATCCTTTCTATTTGATGCTTGGGCGTCCCAGGTTTTCAAACCAAAGTTGAGAAGTTTTGATTTGTCTTTGTAGCATAAGAGTGGACATCCAACTGAACACTTGGAGTTTGGTAGATGTCCATAAAGCACCTTCTTTGGAAGCCTATGTTCATGCATTCTCACAACACGACCAGCCCACCTAAGTTGTATCTTTGCTAGAATGGTTTCAATGCCTGTGAAGTTACATTTCTTCAGTATTGCACTATTCATGACCATATTTTTTTAATTTTTTTATCACATATGGAATGAAGACAGCGCATGTGAAAGGCATCAAGTTGATTTATGTGTTTGCGGTACAGGGTCCAAGTTTCAGCAACATAGAGAAGGGTTGAGAGAATGTCTGATCTGTGTACATTGATCTTTATATATATATATATATATATATATATATATGGGCTTAAAATTAAGTTAGAAATATAAACAAGATATATATAAATATTTGCAATTGTTTTTGCACTTTCTTTATTTGTTTAATCTTTTTTTTTTTTTAATCACAAAAGGGGTAAAAAAAAAAAAATATGAAAAAATTTTTAAAAAAAAAGTCGAAAATGATACTTTGATATTAAAAAAAAAAGTGGAAAATGCGAAAACAATTGTAAATATTTATAAATATCTTCATTTATTTATTTACTAATCTGTAGTTATACCCAGAAGTAATGTGGAAAAAAATAAAGTTTTCAAATTAGAGAACACTCTGAAATATTCTAAAAACTTTCTCCATAATTTACCTTTCCTTTCCACTTGCCGTGATAAAGTTCCAAGAAATAAAATGTATAACAGGTTTACCTTCTTTTTATTACTATTATTTTTATTATTATTAATAGTCTCTACAAATATTTTATTTATATTCAATTTTATTTTCACACACACTATTTAAAAAAAAAAAAAAAAAAAAAAAAAAAAAAAAACTTTTTGCTATATTAAAGTTGTTTCTCTTGATTTTTTTTTTTTTTTTTTTTTAAGCGTTTCACCCCAAGCAAGGCGAGAAGCCACTAGGATGCAAGGGGTTACAGAAGATCAGATAGGAGTGATAAAAGAAAGGATGAGGAGAAGGGTAGTGGATAGATCAGGGCAACTGGAGATCTCGATTGACATTACATTTGAATAGCTGGAGATTATAGCTCTCAGGGAAACTGGAATAGGGAAGGGAGTTCCACAGGCAAGAGGTGCGAGACATGAAGCTATTGGAGTAGAAGAGACGGCTACATTTAGGAGTTTCGACAGTGAAAGGGTGAGAGCAGGATGCCAGCCTCGTAGGGCGCTTGAACTCATGAAGTCTCGGAACCAGCAAATGCAGCTCCTCGGAGCAATTGCCATTAAAGTATTTGTAAAACAGACAGAGAGAGGCGACGGTGCGTCTGTGAGAAAGTGACTGTAGACGAGATGCCAGAGCAGGGCCAATTATATTGCATATCCGCCTCTGGAGCCTATCAAGAACCCCGAGGCAAACAGAAGGGGCTCCAGACCATATATGGCAGCAATACTCCATGTAAGGGGGAATTGTTGATTTGTAGATCTGGAGGATCGATTCCGGGGAGAAAAATTTCCTGGCGCGGCACAGGGAGCCAACTTTCCTTGCGGTGGACGAAGCAATTGACTCAATGTATTTGTTCCATCTCAGGTCAACAGTCAACGTGAGACCAAGCAGCTGCAGAGAGTTGCTTTTGAAAAGTTGAGCATCAGACATTCTAATGGAGGGCAGGGAAGGATCTCTGTGGTGATTAATAGAGAGCAGTTTTGTTTTTTGAGGCATTAAAGTTGACCAGCCAATTCCTGCCCCAGTCCACAACTGATTGGAGGTCCTTTTCGAGACACACAGCCAGGTTAGTTTTGTCAGTGACACTAGATTTGTTTTTGAGGCAGGAATAAATTGTGGTGTCATCTGCGTAGATGCCAACTTGGGAATTTATGGCGTCAAGAAGGTTTATGTAGATAAGGAATAGAGTGGGGCCTAGGATGGAGCCTTGAGGAACACCTGCATTCATGGGATAGGAACTGGAGGAGAATCCGTTGAGACTGACCTTCAATTCACGGTCTGACAGGAATGATTGTATTAGGTCAAACAATCAACACGTAATGCCATAACCCTGGAGCTTGCGAAGAAGGCCAAACCCTATCAAACGCTTTGGAGGTGTCTAGGGCCACGGCACGAGCTTCCCCGTTATTTTGAAGAGCTTGGTAGACAGTTTCAGTGATGGCCGTAAGCACATCAGCTGTAGATCAGGCAAAGCGGAAGCCATATTGCTTGTCTGAGAGCAGATTATGGGATGTAAGGTTGTTAACCACTTCAGTATTGATTAGGGCTTCGAAGACTTTGCTGAAGAGGGGTAGGAGACTGATAGGACGGTAGTTAGAATGGTCAGAGGGGTCGCCAGAGTTCTTGAAGACAGGAACAATCGAAGAGGACTTCCAGCAGTCAGGAAAAAAAGATTCCTTGAGGCAGTAGTTATATAGTTTAGAGAGGGCACTTTCTAACAACAATGGTTCCAAGATGTTTATGAAGCTGGGAAGTAGAATATCTTACTAGGAAAGAGTAACCCAATAACAATGAAAAAATATTTAACACCCCACGTAAATACACAATAATAGTAAGGACTTAACAAAAAATGCTGTCATTTTTTACAGCATAGTTAAAACAGTACATGTAGAAAATTTATAAGAATATTAACTTTACTCAGACTATATATATATATATATATATATATATAAATAAAAGGATTAAATAAGTATGGGTCATTTTGTCAATATCTGACTGCATCTCATGACCTTGAAACAAGAGGAAGCTAGGGAAATCCACAAATGGCACATTATGAAAGGAAGAAAAAAAAAAAAAAAAAAATTAAACACCAGACTTGTCAAATTGGTCAAGTTTTTACTTCAAAATGACTTATATAAAACTTATATAACCTATCAACAAGAGCCACTTACCTCACAATTCAGTTCAATTTGAGTTTTATAAGAATTCATGGATAAGTTTCAAATGAGAAATTTGATCAAACCAATTCCTATTTCAGTAGCTCAAACTAAAAAGATCATAAACTCTGAGTTACTAGAGGTTAGAATACTGCACCAGTCACAATTAGTATAAGCCAGATTTGTCAAAACCTTATCCTTCTATTTAATGATTTTCTTGTTAAGAAATACTGATATTGTGAAACATCAGGGCTGTGTGTTAGGGCTACTGCATAACTAAATGAATATTTTACAAGAGGATAACGTTACTTTGGAGTCAGTGTAAAAATAATCTCAATCAAACCAAGTATGAAATAAACAAAAACATTATAGGAACAAGAATTGAAGGATTAAAACAATTCTATGATATCTCAAAGATATATCTACCCCACAAAACAAGCTCATAATTGCTTAGTTAAAAATGTATCAGAGATCAAAGATCTCCCTAATAATAACTGAAAGAAGTTTAAATAACTTGATAACAGGCCCCAAATCAGAATATCCAATTTCAAAATAATTTGCATAAATTTTGGATGAAGCCAGAAAAATTTTTCATTTGCTTGTGCCCTTAGCAGACAAATAAAGGAAAAGAAAAGAAAAAGAGGTACCAAAACCTTCAATCATACAAATATTCTATAGTTCTATCTCAAACGTCTATTTCAAACAAGAGTATCTACTAAAGTTTGAATAAAAATGACAGATTAAAAATAAATGCCTTAATATATATATATATATATATATATATATATATATATATATAAAAAAAGGATCAAGTCAGCGAATTAAGAATTTTCTTTTCTCCTAACCCCCACCCCATCCCTATGAGTTGCATAAAAATTATTTTGTTTTATTTTCTATACAGTGGCTCTGGAGATGAGAGTAACGGTTTCTAAATGACCAAAGTAGAGGCAAACTCAATTTGAGATGTTATAAACTACCTGAAGGAGTCCATTTCTCCACCCCAAATATCTTATCTTCCAGATATTGCTGACCTAGAAGAGAATGTCATCCACCCCATTTCCACCTCTGTCTGTTAATGATTGTTGTTGGTGTCAGATATTTTTATCAACAGACATGATGCAGCAGGTGTTGCTAAGGGCCTTGACTGACTTTGGGAGCGAGGTGAAGGAAGGATGAATTTTTGGCATCTGTGCCTCCCCAGCAGAGAAGCTGAAGACTAACATGTTGGAAGTGAAAAAGGATGGGTGGAGATAGAAGCAAAGTGGAACACAATTTGATAAAAGAATCTGATAATATCAACAAAGATACTGAGGAGTGCTATTAGCCTCAGAGAGAGAGAGAGAGAGCACAATCAAGCAGATACCATCATGAAATCCCCCTCACACACAAAATTTATCTTTCCAGCTCTCTTCATTAGGGAGAGAGAAGTACCTCAGCAGGAGGTCATAGTAAGAATTCTTTGTCAGTTGAGGAGGGGGGAGACAAAGCAATATGTTGGAGAGACTCTTCTACAGAAATGATATACATTAACACAAGTGCCAAGAATTGATTATTGAAATCAAAAGTTATACACCACTAGTTTATACATCTTTCAAGCCAGATAGGTAAAGTTCATTAATCATTCATATTCCAAGTTTAGTGTTAAAGACAATAGAAATATTTTGTTTTAATTTTATTTAACTAAAAACATAATTCCTATGACAAACTATGGCTTAAAACTTCTAAACTCAGGGTCTTCCTGCTCTTGTTGGAGAACAACCTCCCTGATTGACCATTTTTTTTCATGAGTGTATCTCTATCCACCAAGCTTCATTAATTGCAGATTGGTAAAGCTATTTAACTTATAGTTGGAAGTTCTGAATTCAGAGTAGTCCTTCTAGACTGGTTGCAACCCAAGGATATAGGACCCAGTCTGTCCTACTATTTACCTAGAATGAAAGAAAAATCATCACAGATACATAATGTATACACGACTTTAGAGAGAAAGAGTGATAAGACAAAAGTAAATGTTTTAAAGAGGACATTTCATATCTTCTATGTGCTATATCCCTTCAGGACGTTGATGATCATGTCTCTCCACAATTTCTTGTCCTTTGTCAATCTTAATAGATTGTCTTTTTGGATGAAAATCTGGTCAATTTGCCATTAAATTTTTCGAAGTATTACTTTTTTAGTAAAAGATTTTTTTCATAATCCAACAGCATAATCATCAGAAATCATGTCAGGAGACTAAGCCACAAGAGTTACTCAATACATTTTGGCCCTGTGATTCTAGAGTCCTTTTAGCTAGATATTACAGCCATGTTAGCCATTTAAGAAAAAAAAAATATTCAAATATGCACCTAAATATTGAGAAAAACCCTTCCTGCAAAATTGATATCTATTCTTCTTGAGTTAATATTCTGCCTACACTAATCAATTTGCACCAAAAAGTATTCCAGATTACTTCTCAGCTGAAAATTCTCATTTTATAATAATGGTCTGCAGGTGGTTGAAACAAAATTCTTGCCTAGACAAGTTCTCCAGATTCATATTCACTCAATGTTTGGAAAATGTGCAAATAAAAACAATCTGTAAGGTTGGTAGTGTGTTAAATCTACAATTCTCTGTCTATAATCTCAACTGGCCACTGGTTTCTTTAAAAGTGGACTGTTTTATAAAACTGCTTTCTTCTGGCTGCTCTTCCATAAGAAAAATCTGTATGGTAAAGATTCTTGAACCTATTTCAACACAAGTTGCTATTGCTGTTACTTTGCACTGGTTACTTATCAATTTTTAATTTCAGTGCTCAAAGAAACATTTTTGATAGTTCAGTTAAGTGTTTTCCTCCTCTTCAGGAATGAATTTGATGACTGGGATTTTCACAGTTGAAGGCGAATGTCAAATTTTGGTGTTATTTGATATTGGGCCATTCCATTCCCAGATAAACCAAAAATATGCTTTTCCATTTGGGCTAGCAGACTCATTTTGGTTGTGAAGCATTTTGGCAATTGTACATGCAGACTTTTTTCAAATGTTTGTCAATTATTAACTTTCTTGAAATTTTAAACTGGACCATTTTTTAATTCATGGGAGTAGATTGGTCTCATTTTACTTTCCATGCTTAGGAGTGGGTGAATCAACGATCAGTTAATATTTTTCACTTTATTCACCTTTGTCTACACTGAAGAAGTGTATGACTTTTCCACACTATCCAACCCAGGGACTGAACTCACAACTGCCAGGGAACTAGACAGGTTTTAATCAATGCTTTAATCTAGCCAATGTGTCTCTTTACACAATTTTATCTATATGGACCGAACAAAAGGTTCAGTTCAAAATTCCAAAAATATTTACCGAGTATGACAGACACCTGAAAAAAGGCAACTGAAACATTAACCAATATCAATATACAAGCATGAAGGGAAAGGCATATAATAATTCTTCATTTATAAAAAAAAAAAAAAATTCAACATAAATTACAAGAATGCATTCCTTTAGTCCTGGAGTATGCGATATTGTGAATTGACTAGGAGATTATTTCTATTTCTCATTATTACATGGAGTAAAATAAAAATATTGTCTGTATCATATTTATATTTATTTGTCTCAAAAGCTTTGTCCCAACAACTAAGGCAAAAAAGAGACAGATTTGCTGGTCACATTATTTGAGCTAGGTTTCATTTTGTTACTTTTTCAATGTTATGTTCTAAAGAGGATCTAAAAAAAAAAAAAAAAAAAAAAATTAAATTAAATACTGATTATCTATAAGCATGTTTTTTAGAGTTACTTTGTATATCTTGAATCAGAAATCATCTAATAAGAAAACTGTAATCCCAAACTTATATAAAATTTGAGGGTTCCTCCAAAAGTAATGCCTCTTATGATGACATTATGGAGGTAGAAAACCTTCCTGCTAACAATCCATAATTTCTTTTTGTCATGACACAGAATGCAGCTGAGTGGAAATCCAGCAAAATAACATCTGCCATGAAAGTGCATATGAACCAGAGATATTTTTCTCTATGCCAAAATATTTGCAACAATTAACATTTGCTGAATATTTAGAGACCAAATTATGGATGTGAGCACACCTAGGTACTGGGTAATTCTTTTGAGTAGTGGTAACAATGATGTGCATCAAGTCTTGAAATGAAGAGTTAGTGTTCAACAGTGCCAAAAAAAAATACATAGCCAGTGGTGGTATCTCTGAAAAGAAGATATCACCATTGTCACTTAACAGCTGAGAATTTGTTCTATACAACGGTATTATGTTCCTTATATTTGTTGTAGTTTGTAGAAATAAATAGAAGGGATTACTTCCAGAATGTCTCTTATTGTGTGTAATGGTGAGATGCCTTTCATTAATTTTTATTAAAAGAATGATCAACAGGATGTTTCTAATAAAGAATTTATTTTGCAATAGAGTTAGTTGTCAAGTGTTTAATAAAAATGTCAAGATTTCACAGTACACTGTTGATTCATGACTTCAAGCCTGGGCCAACACATGAAAATACCCACTTTTATAGATACAAAATTCCAGAACATGAACAGAATAGCAATAAATTTACCTTCAATGTAGTTTCAAGTTTAGACAAAGACTATGCTTCAAAATCATTTTCAAAGTCAGCAGTCTTTCTCTATCTCTCCCTCCTGAACCAAAAGTCACTTGGCACATTCAGATTTTATATATATATATATATATATGATTAATTAATAACTTAGCTGATTGATGTCATATTCAGCACCTCAAGTCTGGAGTTCCATTTAGCAATTGTTCTGTCCACTCATCAGGCAGTTTAAGCAATTATCTGCAGATTCTCATTTTCATTATTTTTATATTAAGTTACAAATTAATTTATATTATTTACATTATTCAGACTATTGTCCTCATCTTTGTCGCCATATTTATTACATTTATTACATTTTGGCCATTGTACGCTCTGGCTTTCTTCAGGTGGTTGGAATGTCGAACTGAACCCTTTATTTCGCTCACTGGGGTAAACTGTTCTAGTTCCACATCCTATGTTTAATGGATGTCAGTTATCTCCTAATTTTCCCTCTGAAAGTTCTCCACTGCCTTAGCCTCAAGGGCACATGGCACAGTGGATAAAGGCGTTGGTTAGATCCAGTGACAGGACCCAAAGAGTGTGAGTTCAATACCCAGCTAAGACAATGGAAAACTTTCAGAGGGAAATTAATTAACAGGAGATAACTGATAACTGACATCCAGTTTCTTCTTCATCCATGAGCAGATTGTCCACCATTCACTGCCATATAATAGGACTGATGTTGCATAACATTTTAGAACTGTTTTCTTTGTTTTCAACAAAATTTTCTTGTCTCTTATTACTTTGCTTAACTTTTGGGAAGCATCTTTTGCTATCCCAATGTGCCTGTTGCACTGTCTTCTGTTAAAACACTTCCCAGATATTTAAATTGTTCTTGCTTGGTTTTGGTATCTTTTGTCATCCACATGTTGCATGATACTCAATACTTTAGCAAAAAATTCAAATAAAAGAATCTTTAAACATAAGTCAAATTCCCTTCAAATACTTAACATTTCTAGAGGCAAATATATTCAGAAATACGTGATATAACTTCTCAAAATTCTTGTAAAAAATTGTTTCATTATAAAAAGTGTATACAAGTCAGCCATAAGTTACAGATTCCATTCTTTTACAGTTTCATACATTACAGTGGTATATACAGATGGGTAAGACACTGGTAATAGTACCAACTACAATCATTTATTAAATCTTGATGCCTTAAAAGTAGGTACCTCCACTTTTGGCATAAATTTCCGATACCTAAGTTTAAAAATTCTTGCAAAAATCAAATAATTGTCGGATTTTAATGAAACTTTCAGGACTTATTCACAAATGAATGAAATTTTTTTTTTTTTTTTTTTTTTTTAGAAAATCTTGTTAAAAAGAGATTTTTTTTTTTAACATGTTTCCACCCACTTACATATTTTTTCATGAAATTTCGAGAAATTAAATCTTCAAGCGCGGGATTTGTTTTATTAGTTATAAGCAGGACTCTTTGTAGAAAGTAAATCACACAGTTTTTTTTTGTTTGTAAAACAGTACCCCATATCCTAGAAAATCTGCTCTGAATTATTTAAAAAAAAAAAAAAAAAAAAAATGTAAAAAACTATGACATTAATTAATTAGAAAAGCTTTCACGTGTTTTTATAAATATGTTATACTAAGGACATTATTTTGTGAAGAAATAAAAAATTTCCGATGAATAATGTATTTTTTACAAATTTAAAAATTTTTTTTCATTAACTTCTTAATACTTCGAAAATCATTTAAAATTCTTTATTGCTTTCAAGCATGTAATGCAATGATAACGTTAATGAAAAAGTAAATTTACGAATCGAAATTTGAAAAGCACATAACAGTCGTTTGACCATATATTTTTAAAATAATTTTTTTAAAAAAATTAAAAAAAAACAAAAAAAAACGTTCATAATTTCTACGTATGGAAATGTATACACGACATAATCCTTAAAAAAATTTAACCAATTATCTAATTAAAAAACTTTAAATAATTACCTAATTAAGTAAGTATGAAATAAAAAATAGATATTACATAATTGCTGAATAAAAATGTTAATATTAAAAAAGTACTAGTTAAAAACGAAAAACCGCGTTTGCTTACTTTGCAAAAATTGTCAATTTTGATCATCCATAGTAATCTGTCATCACCTCGTCACAATCGAGCGTTTTTTTAATCATATGCTGCTTTTTTACGTGATCTAATGGAGGTACCTACTTAAAAGAAACAAGAGTATGAAACTTAAAGCTACCTGTTTATCATATGACTAAGATATGAAAATATGAGTACTGGTATAAAACTGAACATGAAAAATTGAGGTCTCTTTCTAAATTAAAATCTACACCTTTAGCAACCATTGCTTATGAAGTTAACTTCATTTTTTTTTTTTTTTTTTTTAAATTTAATTATATTTGCCAAAATTATTTATCACCAAGTCCTTTTATTAGCAAAACTGGCATGACAAAATGGTTGACAGACTGTAAAAAGGTAAAGGATTCTCTCCTGCTTATTCCTTTTATGTTTTTTAAGGGAAAAAACTAATTAGCAATTAACAAACCTGGATTTATCTCCTTTAACCACATTGTCAATTTATACTTGGGGTTGAGGGAGAACAAAAAAAATACAAAAAAAAAACAAAACAAAAAAAACAAACACAAACACTCTGAAACCAGTGGCCTGACTGGATTGTAAATTGCTTTAGTCTTCAAGTTAAGATTTCAATAGGACAGCACTGACATGCTGTTTTTACAGTGCTATGGTAATGAAAGACAAGCATATAGAAATTGAAATTGGTTATCATATATATATGAGGGTGGGAGCTGAAAAGTTTTGGTCTGACTCACTTCCCAAAATCTGACCAAATATTTAAATATACCTACTCCTGACAAAATATTTGCAGTTACTTAACTAAAAGTAACAAGAGAAGAGTGTATCTTGAGTAAACAATATAAAAAAAAAGAGGAAGTATTTTAAAACGATATCCATCTTTTCATCCACATTGAAAATATAAAATCAAGAAATGTGGGGAGGGGGTGAAAAATCTATTATCCTTTTAAGCTGTTATTCTGGGTTGATAATTGTAAACATAATTGTCCAGATCTCACAGAAAAGTCACTTTCCTAAATTAACACTAGCCAGTTTAAATGATTTTTTTAAAAATTAATATGCAATTTAACAAATACAAATTTGGTTTTATCAGCTACCAGAAAACAATGTTAACAGTGCAGTTTTTAAATGCTATGACTAATTTCTGTCTGAATTTTTGAGTACTATTGTCCTTGTCTTTGTTGTTATCACAAAGTTTCAGCTGTTGTGCTCTCTGGAAAATTTCAAAAATATCTATATATCACAAGCTAACCATCACCGAACAATGTCTCATAAAGTGCGAAGAAAGGGATTATCCAATGCTTATGACAGTACAAAAATCATGACTTTATGACCTGGACACATACCCACAGGAAGTAATCAGCATCAAGTGTACCCTCCAAACATAGCATCAGCATCTACAGTTGGAAACAAAGATCAAAGATGAGAACCAGAAAATTGTCACAGTGTCTCCCATACATCAAGATTAAGAAAATCTGCAGTTCAGGACAATATTCAGAAACAGTTCCACTCTATGGAGAAATCTCTGCTGAGTCAAGCCTAACATGGAGGAAGAACATAACCAAGAACTATATGTACTCCATTCCTTGCAGTTGTGGCAAAGAATATAAAGGCAAAACTAGTCTCCCACTAAAAGTAGGGCTGAAGAAACATCAAAAAACTGTAATGAGAGGAGGAATAATGAAAACAGGTATGGCTAATCATGTACAGTGGAATGAAGTGGAACACTGGAGAGTTAGTCTGAAAGAATCAATGTATATACTAGGATCTCCTTAGTAGGCTGAGCATAGAAAAAAATACAATACGAAAACTGCTAATAAAGAAAGATGAATGACTGGTTTTCAACAGCCTTTTTTGTTACATAGATATTCACTAAAGATCTGAGTATGTTCTTACACAGATCATTAAAGTGGAAAGAGAATAGGACCGAGAAGAAAGCTATGGGAAATGCTGGCATTGATCTCATGGGCTTCCGATGAATGGTCATTAACAACAATCTTCATGGACTTACCTGTTAGGAAGTACTTGATAATTGAGAAACCCCATTCAGAGATGCCATCGCTGAAGAATTTGTGCAGCAAACCCAGATGCCACACTTGTCAAATGACTTTTAATATATCTAGGGATTTTATTTTTATTTCTTCTTTATATGATATAGAACAAGGATTCCTCCCCACCAAAGATGAAATTAAATTGCTGGAAAACAAGTATTAACCACAACACTGTGCAAGGTAAAGTGGAGACCAGGCGTAAATTTAAAAAGGGACACGTTATGTCATTTGGCACTGAACATGTTAAGTTCTTTATGAAATAGATTGGTAACCTATTTTTTTTTTCAAAATCCATAGTGTTGGCTGTTTTGCTTAGCAGCATATCAGCCTCTATAGGTAATTTAATGCCAAAACCTAAGTATTTTGTACGGAATTTTTTTTTCAAATATTCCCAAGTGATCACCCATCTAGGTACTGACCAGGCTTGACATTGCTTAACTTTGGTGATTGTATGGGAACTGGTGTTTTGTGATATGGCTGTAAACTTAAATTCATATTGTGTGTAAGTGTGCGCATGAAAATTTTTCCTGCCACTATTTTATTTTTTCTATGACCTTGAGAAGAAATTCATACAGCCAATTTAAATCATTTAGAAAATATGGCAACCGTTAAAATGGCCTAGAAATTTTTGAGCTGAAAAATATTTACAAAAACTCACAAGACAATCCTATGACACATCAATAACTGCCCATCAACAAAGCACAAACTATTTCAACTCTGTTTTTGTTTACTTATGCTTGAAGATAGAATTGCCATAGACCAAGAGATACAGTCTGCTTAGAGGATTTGATTGTTGGTTTTAAAGGCATATTAACCTCAGGTCATTCTCTTTAGAGTAACACACACACACACACACACACACACACAATGCCATTTATACAAAATTTTCCAATATCCCTTCCTTGTTAGTATACATAATCCAACATTTCATTTATTAAAAAGAGTGAAAATTTTATATCCAAAATTCTGCCATAGTAAATTGTGAGACCACAAGTCTACCACACCCTTCCTCACATATAGTCCACCCTGCTATACATGTGGTCAACCAATATGCTGGAACCCATTTCTGGGAGTGCTACACACAGTGGTATCAAGGATGCTTTCGTTTCTCCTGACTGGCTTAGTTACAACACTGCTAATAACTGTCAGGCCTTAGATTGAGTCATTCTTGTGCCTGTCATGTCCTAAAACTCAGTTAAATTCACACGGCTTTTAATCCTATGTTTGAATTATAAGCCCCTAGTGTATGTGTGTGTGAGAGAGAGAGGGTGTCCTTTTCAATATGCAAATCAGATTAACCAAGGAGAAGGAGAGAAGGAAAACATGGTTTTTATTTTGATTGCTTTCTTTCAATTTAACTGAAATAGCTTTGAAAATGAAGATTCTGCCAAAACCTTGGGTTTTGAGATGCAAGAAAACTTGATTCTCAACTTTTTCACTATTTTTCTGGATATAAAGTTTTATAATGATATGAAATACATCAAATGAGTCAGATTTAAAAATATGTAAAATTCTATATTCACCAAATAAAATTTTAAAAAATCATGCCTTTTACTATCAGCCCTTGGGGAGGGGTATTTAAAATTGAATTGTAATTGATTTTTGTGAATGAATAGTGCATTAACAATTTTTTTGAGGATAACAATTTTTCCAGTTACAAGTACAACTATTTAACATGCAGAGGGAAGAGATAGACTCATACCTTTCTCAAGGATATCTGCACATAAGTGAATATAACAAATTTGACTGGAATTCAAACTTTCTAATTTTTGTTCAAGACACTATCTCTTAAACCACTCAGATCTTCTTAGAACAAAGCTGATTGTCAGTTATGTCACTGTGTGTGTGTGTGTGTGTGTGTGTGTGTGTGTGTGTGTGTGTGTGTGTGTGTGTGTATTATATATATATAACATCTTGGCTGATTTGAAAGTATTACATTAGTTCAGCTATGACCACAATTCAGAATTAGCAGAATATACAAGTTGTTAATTTCAAATATCAGCTAAACTATTTTGTTTTTTAGTTGTTAGTAAAAATGAATTTGAAGGTAATGGCTGAAACATGAATTCTCTTAAAAAAAGTTGCCAATAATATGGACTTTCTCAAGTAATGAATCATTTATTAGGTATGTGCAAATATGTCTAACTTTTTTTTTCTCTTTAAGAAAAAAATTAAAAGAAACTTACAGCTTCTTCCTTCTCTAGTATAATAATAAAAAAGCTGAGAACTTTTGTGCATACCTAATATTTTCAAGATTGTTTTGGACAAGTTGACAGGAATATTTAGGTTTTGTAAAGTCAGTGCAATCCAAAATCAAAAAGTACTATTATCTTTGGTGCTGAGGTGAACCAATCACTGATAAATCCAAAGTACAGTTTTTCTTATTTTATTTCACATTGTAAGAGTAGGGATCAAACAATCATCATCATCACCAAACCATATAATTATCAATGTGGATTTATGTATATCCTGTCCCACCTGTAGTGGGAAGGGAGGTAAATCAACTTAAGTTAGTAAATTTATAAGTGATTGCTACCCTTAGTCATTTTAATAATCTATACAAATAAAATCTGTATTTAGACAAAATTAGTTCCCAAGCTAAATGATCTGTTTAATTAATTCCTTTACTCGTATTTCTTAGATTATAGTTTTATTTGTTCAAGCCTTTCATAGGTGGCACCCATATCTTTATTAAGAGATTGTCTTGCTCCAATTTGGTCTTGAAATACGCTTTGTTGTCACTGTCATTCTGTTAACAATCTTTTTCTTCAGAGTGATATTTCCATTCATTGTTCTATTAAGTGCATATTATTTTTAACAAGATAAAAAAAACAAAAAACAAAAAAAATTATCTATATAATACCAAGAGTAATAAATGAATCAGATACCATTGAATTTCTAAAAAGTATAAATGGTAATGGATTAATTAAATAGTTCATCAGCCTCTATTTTAGTTGTGAATTCTTTATATTTTATTGAATCTCAATACATTGTTTTAAGGCTCTTCGTTTCATTGCATCTTGCTATTAACACTAACAACTGAGGTCATTTTTGACAGCACAGGTACACTGGTATATAAAATAATAATTAAGAAAGAAAATTTGCTTAAGTACTTGATCTCCAGAGAGCTATCCATCCCCACACACCCTGGGCATCACCTTTCCATTGAGAGAGGGACCAGGGTCATTACCCTGGAACTTGAAGCATCCTCAAAAGGGGAAGTGCCAAATGGGCTGCAGCAAATTTTGTAGTGATACTGGACAACTTTTAACTGAACCTTGTGTCATTCTGCTCAATGTGTGTGTTAAATATCAACTGAACTGGATTTAACCACATCTCTAACAATACTGTGGAAGCATTGGTTATAAGAAACAAGTTAAAGATTCAAATTGAATAGAAATTTGAGAAAATGAGCATCGAACAAAAATTTTTAAAATAGAAAACTTGGAATTTGTAAAGATGACAGTTATTAAAACAGGCATATATTTGATCTGACAAGAATATATTTTTTGTTTCATAAAAGCAGCACTTGTTTGTATATGGCAATCAAAAATGAGGTGAAATTTAAGATTTTTAAGCTCTTGTATAAAAAGCATGCAACATAATTCATTATAGCAATAAAAAAAATTGTACTTAAATCATACTCAAAGTCCACACAAGAAAGGAATCGTAATGTAATTTAAAATGATTCAGCTTTTCAATCATCAAATAGCTATTCATGATTAAGTCATGACCACTGAGAAGAGAGAGAAAAAAATTTTAGAAATGAAGGTTGTTGTCACAATTTTAGTTTGATATTGAATATTGGACATTATTATTCATTTGGTTTAGCAAGAACTGACTCAGCTGAACAAGTAAACATTACTTTCCCATAGAACTGCAGTTACTTTGATTTTTTCGTCAAGGTTTTTTTTTTTTTTTAAATGACATCTTAGTGACAAATTTTATTTGTATTAATCCTATTAATGCACTATCTGGTCTCAAGCATTTTATTGCAAAAACTGCTTGTCTTAAATATCCTTTCTTTCAGACAACCACTGACAGCATTTCTGGTTTTATACTGTTATCACTATTGTCTTAATGAGTCTATATGCAAAATTCATAGTATGACAAAACATTCTACACAAAAACAATTTTATTTGATAGATATTTCCTTAAATACTATAACTGTACAAAGCAACATTGGTTCTCAAACATCTCACATGTTGAACAAATCTGTTTTTGAACAGAAAAATTGTAGATCAAAATGTCTTGGTTATCAAACAAAATTTCGGTTCTTGAACAACACTGTTAATCCAAGTTAATCTGAGCGGAATCATTTCTGAGTCAACCGCTGTGGTGTAAATATTCGTGTGTTGTGCTGTGCTTTTTTCCAATTTTATTGTACTGTACCTTTTTTTTCTCATCATTAACCCTTAGTCATGACCTCAAAGAAAGCTAGCAGTGATAATGGTAAAGGAAAAAGAAAATTTGAGAGAAAAACAATTGAAGTGAAAAAAGAAATCATCGCAAAACATGAAAATGGCTTTCGTGTGTCAGATCTCCCTGTGCAGTACAATATGCCTAAATTAACAATATCTACTATTCTAAAAAAATAAGGAAGTGTTAAAAGCAGCTGATGTTGCAAAAGGAGTGACTGTTGTTAGTAAACAAAGACCAAAGATACTGGGAGAAGTCGAAAAGTAATTGCTTATTTTTATGAGAAACAGTAGGTGACAGTATCAGTGAAGCATTTATTTGTGAGAAAGCATTAGAAATTTATAATGATCTAGTAAAGAAAACCCCTGGTACAAGTTCTGAAAATGATACTTTTGAATTCAAAGCTAATAGAGGCTGGTTTGAGAAATGAAACAGTTTTTTTGTTTTTTTTTTTAGGAAAATATCGCCCTAATACAGTGGTAGCAAATAGAACAGTAAACCTTTTCAAGGACCATGTCATATCTCATTTTAGAAAAATTTTACAATGCAGGCAAAAACAAGTCACATTGGACAGGTTTTTACTGAAGTAAAAAAGAAAAGAAAACCCAGAGAAAGATTTACCTGAGCCAAAGAGACAGAAGGGAAGAACCCCCATCACCCACCCACCCCCGAAAGACAGTTACCAGAAGTTTTTATGGAAGGGGACTCCCTTTCTAAGATATAACTTGTCCTCTTCCCTCTCTCATCTCCGTCTACTTATGACATCACATTGCAACCAAAAATAGAACATACATAAGTGTTACGTTATAATTTTCTTCTATTATGGTTTTCTTTTTATTTACACTTTTGTGTTACTTACTGTTTGAATAAATTTTTTTATACTAAAATAGTGTAAGCATGTAAATAAGCATTCATCTGGTGCTTGGAAATGAATTAATCGCTTTCACATTAATTGTAATAGGAAAAAAATGATTCAGTTCTCAAACAATTCGGTTTTAGAACAGACTTTCAGAATAAATTATGGTCAAGAATCGAGGTTGCTTTGTATATTTAAATTTACCTGGTAAAACATTCTTGTCAAAAAACATTTTAAAGAATGAACAAGTTTGTCACAAACAATGTTTATGGAGGATGAAAAACCGTGTCATTTGCTTCTTACAGGAGGCTCTTATTTTTCTTCCACAAAGCCCAAATTGTAAAAATACAACTCTTTCCAAAAAGAGAAAACTCCAAGTAATGCAATCTTCTAAGCCTGTTAGCAAAATTAGATTCTAGTTAGTACAAGATTTAGTTAGACATAACTTTTGTGTTTTAATTAATCATTGCATTGGCCACACTAGAATGCTCAGGAACAATGAACCACCATTAAGAGTTTTGAATATTGGCACCATTCAGAATTACAAAGTGCAAAACTGGCCAAGAATTCAACAGCAAAGAAATCAAAGCAGCTAGTTCCCTGCTCCCCACATAAGTATCAGATTTCTTTCTACCTACACACCCACTGGTATACATTAAATACCAATAAGTGAGGTAATGATATCCAAATCTTTAACAGTCATTACACACCCATTTACATCAACTCAAATCCAATTTTAAAATATACTTTTTTACACTAAAAACATTCTTTTCAGTAATGTAACTCAAATGATCTTTCATTCAAAATCATCTGTGTGCAATTCAAGATAATTGGGATGTACATAGTACAAGTCATTCAACTTCTAGACCTATTCCAAACGAAAACTTTCAGCAGATAATATGGGAGAGGGAGTGTGAATTCTTAGAAGGGAAAATGCACTATTTAAAGAGAAATACTGTGGGCATATGCATGACTTTTCAAAGTAATACTGAATCAACAATATTTACCAGATCCTTGTATTTGTTAATCAAACATTGATATTTTCAAATGAGAAGTGAGTGAGTGAGATGGGAGGGGGGTTGTTGAAAATGTCATGGCTCAATCAAGAAGCTATTCCCTAAAAAATTTGATGTTCAGTCAAGTATTTGGGTCAGGCTAAGCTTTAACACCTTGTGTATGAATGTATATGCACTACCACCCAAAAGTTTGGGACCACATTGATTTTTTTCCTCTAAACTTAAAGAATGAATCAAGTTTCTTGTCTTTAAAGAAATAAATTTATTTTTTCTATATCTGCATGCAATTAAGCAATAATTTAAATCAAAATGAATATAAAATAAAGCAAATTTATATTTTCTTTTCATCAAAGAATCCACCATGAGCATTTATTACTGCAGAGCAAATTTTTGGCATCCTTTCTCATAACTTGTAAAAGTATGTTGAAGTGGAAGTGATTCCCAAGCAGTGTGTAAATGTGTAACCAACTCTTGCTTATTCTTAGACAGTTCACTTCAAACTTTACAATCAATTTTGTCCCAGACTAGTTCAAGTGGTGAAAGATATGGGGACCTAATTCATGATTTGCAAAATTCTCTTATCTTCCTCTGATTTTAGATAATTTGTATGATTTTGAGCTGTGACTTGTTATAAAACAAAATTTCATCCAATAATGCAGCAACTGGAAGGAATTGTATGCCTCCACAGTACTGAATGATACTCTTCCTTTTGTTTAATGCTTTTAATTTGAACAGTCTTCAGCAATCTCACCTCCAAAACATCCCCAAACCATTACAGCACCACCACCATGCTTAACAATTAGCACAATGCAATTTTCACTCATTCATTCGGAAATAGTTTGTCTGACAAACACTTTTCATTTATTTCCATAAAAAGCTCAAATTTGGGCTTGTCAGTCTATAGCACCTTTTCCAAATCTCCTGAAGTCCAATTCTTGTGCTGCTGTGCTCATTTTAGTCTTTTTAACTTATTTTCCTTTTTTAATAGAGGTTTCTTAACTGATGAACATCCTTTAAGCCCAACAAAAACAAAAAGCCTTCTCTTAACAGTCATAACTGGTATTGGATGCTGATATGTAGAATTAAATTCAGCAGTTGACAAGCTGTTTTTCCTCTGTTCCTTTTGCTAGACATGATCAAGTATCTATCCTCTGCAATAGACGTTACTCTGGGCCTTGCAGATCCTTTTCTGTCAACATTTCTGCCAATTTCTGCATGTTGCTCCAGGCAATAATGCACTCCATTTTTTGATATCTGTAATTTTCAAGCAATCTAATGTTTGGATGCCTTTCTATAGAAAGAATTTCCAATTTGGCTCTTTTTTTCAATATTAAACCCTTTAGTTCTTGGCATTTTAACTAGATGGAATTGAACCTCTGCCAAGCAGTGGAGTTGAAATATTTGTAAATTTCTGCTCTATAGTTCAGAAAAGGTATCAGGTTGTAACAAAATTTCCAAAGCTTATACAAAAATTTATAATGCTTGTAGAAAAATTTGTTTGAATTTTATATAAGGTTTTGCATATATACACAATAGGTGAATTTATTTATCCAAATATGCAAAATTAGCCTTTTTTTATTAACTTAGAGAAACAAACTTAATCATTTAACTCGCTTCTCCTGCCCTATCCCACCTTACTAACGCTGACCCTCAGACCGTCTTTGTTAATAGATGGGGTGGGTGGGGTATACAAGAACATTTCTTTTTACCCCGGCATATATATATATATATATATATGTGTGTGTGTGTGTGTGTGTGTGTGTGTGTGTGTGTGTGTGTATATATATATAAGTATGCTACTGTCGGCAACTGAACTGGCTATCCCCATCTCAGGCTCTTGAGAGTGAGACAGGCTGTTAGCAACCCAGTAGGATGAAAAATACAACCTATCAAAAGGTGGAGGACCTATCTCAACAAGTCAATGGCCAGCTAATTAGAGGCAGTGTCTCAATAACCTACAATGGAGAAGGCAACAGGAAACCACTCCACTATCAATCTCAAAAAATATCATGGCATTTATCAAACAAAATATGAAACTTAATTGTATGAAGAGAGTTAAGTCTATAAGAATTATCTCCTTGTCTAGTAAGGAGCAACAAGTGAAAAAGGTGTCACCTAACAGTCATCCAGCAACTGTTAACATAGACAGTGTAAAGGAGATAAAATTCTTCAGAACTGATCCCTCACCTAGAAATGAGTGAAAGGTGTCACCTGAATGCCGTCCAGCAACTGTTTGCACCAAAACATGTGAGCAATGACAAGGTTTTGGAGAGAATGGAAACAAAGAGGAAACATCAGGAAAGGCAGTTGAAATTTCTGAGGCATGTAATGAGGAAGGAGGGCTTGGAAAATTTGATCCTCACAGGAAAGAGAGAGAAGGATAAAGAAAAGCAGCATGTAACATACTTGATGGAGGGCAGAATAGTGTTAGAGAGAAATAACAAGACAAAACTCATTAAGAGCTACAAGGAATAAAAGGGAATGGAGGGCCATGATTGCCTATGTTCTGAAGGGACACAACACAAAAGAAGAGAAACAATTCAAGGTGATTGGTATTGTGTATGTATGCTACATAAACATTCTATAAATAAGCACACAAAAGCAACAAGTTAAGGGAGAAAAATGACAGCAAAAAAAAAGTTTTTAACTTTAACAATCAAAGCAGCTGGTCTCACGGTCGACAAATGCAACAGGTGTGACTAGATCATAAGTATTCAGGCTTAATGACTATCTACACAGATCAGGTTAATTTGAAATAAGCTTCAAGTATGTACTAAATAAACTGAGACAAAATATTCCATTGCTCTCAATGTATATGAAATGGCTTCTACAAACTGCTGAGACGGACTTAAATCTTTGAATTAATTTTAATGAATGACATAAATATTGTTAAGTGCTATGAAGCTTGCAATACAAAGAAAATTCACTTTTCCAAATGCTGGACACTGCTCCAGATTAGAGTTCTATCAATAAGCAAATTAGCTGATCGTTAATTATGCAACTGTTTAATTCTTACAAACAGCAGGGGTGAATTCAGACCATCTTCTGGGAGAGGGTTAGAATTAGCCAAAAATTGTTATTGTCTTCTGTATCTTCCAAGGTGGGCTTTTCTTTAATGGCAATTTTTTTTCTTGAGGTATGAGAAAAGATACAAAAGATAGCATAAATAAATTCTGCTAGGCTGTCTACTGGGCTATTAATTTTAGGTAAAATAACTAAAAGGCCCTTAAAAGAAAAAAGTCACCAGTAGTTTAGTGTCCAAATCATTACAATAGAAGACACTTTGGAGGATGTAGTGAGCTAAAATAGGGAAAATCAGAATCTGACCAGAGTCAACCATAATGGACATATGTATGTAGAAATTGTGCCAGTTTTTTCTTTTTTTTATTGAATAAGCAGTTATCTCAAAAGAAAAGCAACTTCATAGTTTTTCGCTAGTTTGACCAACAAAAATAGTACACAAGCTATTATTCAAAAGACAAAATTTCCTTTCTAACTTTTATTTTTAAGAATTATCTCGAAGAAGAAAAAAAAAAAAAAAAAAAAAAAAAAAAACAATTGAACATTCTATCATTTTATTATGAATTGTACTAAATTTCTGTTACACATAAATATCTTGCAGCTTTGTAGGTTACATTATTAAGAGATGTTTAAGATGACAATTCAATTTGAAACTTTGAAAAAGAATGGGCCCAATCAAAAATACTTTGTCCAATTCTAGTGACCGTCAAGAAATATAAGTAGTAATTTTTTTAATCATTTCACCACAAGCAAGGTAATACAGCCACTAAGACAAGGGGTTACTGAATGAGAAAGAATGAGAAAGGGTTAAACATTATGGAGAAAGCAATAAAAGAACAGGAAATAAGAAGGCAGAAGATAATTGACATTGCATTTAAATTTTTGACTGGAAAGCAAGAAATCAGAAGAATGTTCCACAAGCGAGAAATGCATAAGAAAATGTTGTATTGAAGATGAACTTTTAGTTACATGTAGTCAATTCAACTGTGAAAAGAGGAAACCTAACTGCTAATCTAGTACTGCAGTTAAATTCATAAAATTGAGACACCAAAAAGGAAAGGACATCAGAAAAATTACCATGAAAATATTTATAGGAAAGGTACAGGAAAGCTATATTATGTCAATGGGAAAGTGACAGAAGCAGAGATGCCAGGTCATAAGTGATAACAATGCAGATTCTTCTTTTGAGTTTATCAAGTATCTCTAAATATATAGCAGAAGCACCAGACCAAATGTAGCAGAAATATTCAATACATGGATGAATGGTTGACTTATAAATATGTAAGATAGATTCTGTCAAGAAAAATTGTCTAGCATGACACAGTGAACCAACTTCATAGCAATGATAGTAAAACAATACTTAATAATGGTAAGAACATTTTATTGATATAGTCATCCTATTTTCCAAAAGCAATATTTTATAAAATTTTATGTCTGGCTCAGCATTTAAGTTTTTTCCAATAAAAATTATAGTAGCAAGTATTTTCTTTTGGAGCTGTTTACTATCAGATCAAAGATTTTCAATATCTATGATCAAAGAAGAAACAGAAAAAAGCTTTATCACCACTTATGTGGATCAAATTGTGATATTTTCATTTTCTTTGCATAAGATCAAAAGAAAAACAGAGACAAGGCTGACTAACATGTAGACAACTGAAATTATCATTTTTACATTCTCTCCTGAATAGATAGAAATGAAAATACTGCAAAGTAAAAGCTTGAAGAAATGACCAGTCAACAATTTTACTTGGTAATCTTGAATGATAATAATCTTAAAGTATTTAGTATTGTTGAATTTATCACTAACATTTTTGTCAAGATTTACAAACCCTACAATTCATTCAATTTCACAAACTAATCAATGAAATTTGAATAAGCTGATTTGTTTGGAAAAATACTTTGACAAAAACCCTATGTTGTGGTTTAATAATTTCTTGCACTTAATTTTATAAGACTTTAGTGTAAACAATATTTAAGAACATTTCTTTTTTCCTTTTTGACAGCAAAGAATTCTTAGGTTTAAATTGTTTTTTTTTCCAATATAGTCTGAGTATTTTGTACATTAAATATAAAAGTTTTAATTTAAAAAAAAAGAAAAGAAAAAAAGACAAAATTTATCGTACTAAGCTATGCACCCTAGTAAAACCAACTGTACTTTGTACCCCCTTATCTGTTTGCACTTCTCCCTCAAAATTTGGTTTTGACCAGTCAATGTATACCTATGTTAGAGGGTGTGATGAATGGATGGACTAACAGAAGTCATAAAATTTTACATATAGATTCTTTTACTGAAAAGAAAGATTTGCAATTTCAACATTAAATATAAAAAAAGCAGCAAATACAGAAAATGGATATCGGTGTGAAGATTACAGAAATTTTAACTTTATTTATCCCCCTCTTTAATAGCCTGCAACAGATGCCATAGCAATTCTTCCCTACCTTACACCTCATTGTCAAGATCTTGTTACATGGTCTGCTCAATGGAGTGAGACCAAAGCAACAGATGGCAAAGTATAGCCCAGCTCAAACTGGATAAATCTAACCAGGACCTGTCCCAAATCAAAAATTATAAAGAAGGTCTCAAAATGAACAATACTAAAATTAGTATCAGAATGAAAATGATACTTTTTTTTTTTTTTTTTTTTAAATCTTGTTATACATTTTTCAATTTTCTATTTAAAAAAAAAAAAAAAAAAGTTTCTTAGAAAAATGAAGCCAAATGTAAAAATATATTGTAAAAATCTTTAAATAAGCCTGCTTTAAAAAACAAACAAAAAACATTAGGCCAAATAGGTTTGCATTTAAACTGGTATACTCACCATAGTTTTTATACACACACATATGGCCATTGTATGCTTCAGCCATTAACAAGTGCCTATCATACTTGTAAACTTGAAATTTTAAAGCAAATCCTTTATTCAATCAATGATGGGAGATTGCTCTCATTTTGCTTTCCATGCTTAGGGGAAATCTTGTATAAATTAATATTCTCCAAACGGTTTGCTTTTATATCACTTGTCCATTTCTTCTATTGAACTGAGTATATGACTCTTCCAACCCAGAGATGGAACTCACACCTTCTAGAGTACCAAATAGGTTTTAACCAATGCTTTAATCTACTACACCAAATGTCTTTAGATTGTGCTTCTTTTCTTAATCAAAATATCCCAAACAGCATTCATCACTACATTATAGATGTTAGTGTCTAACATCCATGTTGATTCATTAAATTGTCTTATCCTCCAATGTTGTTCTATCTACTATCTGGTTTTCATTCCATAGGTATTGAGAGCCATACTTTCCCCTCCATGCATGTTCATTCATGGCTAATTTCATTTTCTCTACCTAGACTACAGCCTTTTGATGTTCTTTCACTTGTGAAAGCAGATTTTGCTCTTATATTCATTGCAACAACTGCATAGGATGTAATACATGCAGTTCTTGGTCATGTTCTCCTAGGTAAAGTTGCAAGAGTGGTTAAGGAAAGAAACTTCTGATGGTTTGAACTGTCTTTGAATACAGTTCCAATGCTATATAGATCATAGATTATCTGTGTCTTTTCAGATGTACTCTTTGTTTGATCATAGCAAACTTGATTGTTGTCCTTGCCTCTTTGGTCACTGTACATTGAAAATAATGTTATGTTTACAGATTAGGTGTTACTTTGAATTTTTTTTTTTTTTTTGTTAGCATAGAATGTAAAATGAAAGCACACTAATCCTGTTGATTGAAAAAAGGGTTTTGTTAAAAGTTCTGCAGTTAATAAATATGACAGACATTTGAAGACAGTTGGAGAGTATAATAACAAAAATGTTAAAATTACAAGAACTGAGATGCAGATACTACTCCAACCAAATGTAAATGGCAAGATTAGCCATTTTCATATAGGAAAAATTTGGCAATCATTGACCAAACACCATTATTATCGGTTGAAACTTTCTTAAAACAATTTTTCAGAAAAAGACGTTTCTCAAGTCCCTTAGCTGTTATCATTCTAATACTGAGGAGTTTCCTTCCCAACATTTTGTTTAAGGTAGTTTGGAAGTTAACATCTTTATTTTGTCATTTTTTTAAGTTGTATATACTATCCATTTTAGTTGCTGTTGCTTTTGAAAGTTTTCAAGTTACACGGCCTATATGTTGATTTAGTAATGTTTTTTTTTTTTTTGAGATTCTGTAGTCCAGTCTGCAAGATTCAACAAGAGAGGGCTCATTAAAAGTATAATTCTTCACCTAAATTCCAATATAAATTAAACTGAACATTTAAGAAATTTACTCTATGTCATAATAAAAGAGACTTCTGAAATTAAAATCCAGAAGAGGTGAATTCAAGTGCCCAATAAGTCAATCTCCACCACTACAAGGATTAAGAATGGACTAAGATAACCTATTGATTTTTTTTTTTTGCTTTAAAAGCAACCAGCATATACAATAGTTTTAACATTGTTATTATAGATGTTTTTTTTTTCTTCGGGTCAAGGGACCATTTTCTGTTAAACATCAGTTAATCAAGTAATGCTTAATAGTGACACAACATCTTGTTGAAATCAATTTAGATGTCATAGGTAAGTGTAAGAATGCAGAGGATACAAATAATTAAGAATAAATTAACAGTAACTGACTTTGAATGATATTTCTATTGAATTCAATGGCTTGTGTTAAATCTCAGTGATTTTCCCAAGCTTTCAAATTACTAAATTAGATTTAATTTTAACCTTTGCCATTGGAAAGAGGAAAATAAATTTTATTTCATTTTCTTCTGTAGTCACCAATTTAATGGTGACCTAGAACCTACAAAGTCTAATTTTAAGATAAATGGACAGAAATTGTGGTCAAAGTATTTTTTTTTTTTTGGTTACTTGTCAATTCAAATGTAAAAGAGACAACAGAGGCTGGAGGAATATTGAGAGACTACCAACAGTGAACTAGTAATTACACAGGATATAATCCATTAGATTTTTGTCACCATTTGTCCTGGATATCTACAACTATGACTACATAAAGATAAAGTGTCAAAGTGTCTGTGTGTAAGAGGGGATATATAGCCAGGATGTAAAAAGGAATAATGGTAAATATTCATCAATTTACATGTCAGCAAATATTAGCATTGCCCTGGTTAAAAATAACTATCAGAGATCTCACTTTTCGTTTGCTGATGTACAAGATATTTATTCTTTTAACAAGAATCAAACTAATGAGAAATGATTTTGTAAATTAATTATCATCCTACAAGATCTGTAATTTATTAATATAATTCTGACATCAAATTGAAGAGGATATTCTTAAAAGGATAAATGAAACTAAATTTCACCACTCACTTCTTTCTAGGATCCACAATATTTGTTTACTATTAGTTTGCTCATTGTCATCTGTTTCAATTGCTGACAACTAGAACCATATACCAGGATAAGACAAACTAATTTCTACTCAAGTTCTTTTATTGCTACCAGATATTCTGTAACAAACAAAACTATTTTAAATTACATTAAACATTTAATAAAGCTTGAAATAATTAAAAACAAAGAAAGAAACAGCAAATAACTGTTTGAATTTTTTAGTGATGTTACTAATATATGATTCAGTCACACTATAGAAATTTCATTTTTTTTTTTTCCTCCTTATCTCAAAAACATCTGACAAAGACTAAAAACTTCAGCCTAAATTTATTAACAGAAAATAGGAAGAAGTTCAACAATGCTGGGGATGTCAGTCAAATTAAAAATTCTTAATCTTAAAATTTCATTAGAGTACTGAACTGTTACATAATATCAGTTCTCTTAATTGGTAGTAAATATGGGACAATCTTTTTGCAGATAAATAGTCTTAAAACAACAGAAAGGTGGTTCTACAGAAGAATGCTGAGAATACAATGGACCAAAGTTTTAGAAAAAATTGAAACAAAATTGAAGGCAAGAGGGACAGAGGAAAACATACAACTTACATAGCAATCTTGAGTAAATGGATGTCAGGAAATTGTGGAGAGCTATGATCAATGTCTTAAAGGGACATAGCATATAGAAGTATTTTCATTGTTTTAGTTACTTCCTTAAATATGTTATATTTGATAACCAACTCAATGCCCAAAATCCCTTTCATTTGATCCACAGTGGTATATTGTTTTCATTCCTTCACCTGTCACATCTAGGGTCCTACAAGCTTTTGGGTTTTTGAAAGCTAAGAGTCCAATCTCTGGGTCATGCAGTACAGAAGCTGACAGGTTGATTGGAGAAGCAGATTAGAATCAGGAAGAATTGGTGGTTACAAGTTTTGAAATTCCCAGATGTGACAGTTACAAGAATGAGAACATTCCCCCAAGACCAAAAGATACCATTTCGTGGTGCCAAGTAGGTTACCAAGTACAATAGATACAAGAGGAAGACAAGAGAGTATAGAAGCTGGAACACACCGATAAAAACAAAACCTGACTGTCAAAGAAAGAATCAATGTATAATAGTGAAAATTTACTAGACATCTTTATAAAACATTTCTACTGGATTTTTAAAATATTACTCGGTTATCATGAATATTCAGCATTTTATGGAATAGACTTATTCCTTCCTTTATTTTCATAATGCACAAATAAAAGAATTTTCAACATGTATTTGTCCTTAAAATTAGTGGAGAGAGAATGACAACATTCTTTCTACTGAAACATTCTTCAAAATTTAGCAAACAAAAGTAAGGGGAGAAATAAAAAAAACTTTGAAACAGAGATGAACAGGATACAGTTTCTTCATGCACCCCAAATAAGAATCAAGATTAATCCATTTTTTTTTTTTTTTTTTTTTTTTAAAAAGTGCTTATCAGAACTTTGTGGGTTATTTAAAGTAGAAGCAGATTTTAGATTGTAAGAATTTTTTTTTTTTTTCGCAAATGAATATTGTGTTAACTTTGAGAATAATGACTTTTTTTCCAGAGGGGGGAGAAATGGATTCCCAAGTGTATTTGCACAAAAATGAATTTAATGAACCTGACTGGAATCTAAACTCAGCACTTCAATTTCTCATTCTAAACCACTATCCATTACACCACCGGAACATCCACCACCAACCTAAGGTAAATTAGCTTGCAAAAATACAGAAGTGCAATAATGACCCTGAAGAAGGGAAATGAAGTAAATAGATTTGTAGGATATTTTTATTTGGGGAATGGAGCGATTTCCTATTTTAGAGAAAAAAAAATACTTTTCTGCTTTTCCATAAGTTTCTGATTAGTGCAAAACACTTACAACAAACAAAACTAAAACAAATTTTGGCATTATATATATATATATATATATATATATATATATATATATATATATAAGAGAGAGAGAGAGAGAGAAATCACAACCTTTCTTACCTCAATAAAAGAATGCTACTTTGGATGACAGAGGGATTTCTTGGTTTTTCGTGGGTGAAGATTGTAGTTGTGACTTGAGTTTTGGTTACAGATTGTTTATTTTTTTAAATTTTGGACTTGCAAAACTGATTTATACCTTTTGAAATTAGAGCCACGGATTTGGGATTTTTGGATCTGAACCTCCCATTGCAATGTTTCTTGCAAACTATTCCAGCAAAATCTTAAGAAAATGGTACATAAATCTATCAACATAAGGTTGATTCTTGAATCCAATGGTAATATAATGGTCAGCCTGTGGTTGAGTGGATCAAGAATGTAGAGCTCATCTGTGAAACATGTGTGATTACCAAGATTGTAAGAGCCCTCCTGCTGTCTTTAAAAGGATGATAGCATACAAACAATTTATGTCTTTTGCTGATGGCATACAAATGTGTTTCTTGCAGAACTTCAGAAGTTTGTCGTACTAATCAGAGAACTGCCTGAATGATGGATGGCATGTGATTTTGTGTTGGGATTGCCAAGATATCAGGTGGTTACTTCAAGCATCATCCTGGATGGATGACATGATCTTAAGCCAACTTAACCCAGACCCTGCCGCTATTCAACAAATAGAAAACTGATGACCCACCTCCAACTACCAACTGTCATAATCTGTTACAGATGCCCTGGACCCAACTATTTTGCTAAAGACTGTCAGTATCGACGTGGTGAGATTTATCTCTTTGATGCAAAAGGAACACCATGACGTATGATACTTTTAATGTCACAAAGTCGGCCATCTTGCATTGAACTATTCAAGAATCAGACTAGGGGATATGACTTCAGTGCCAGTCTTGTCCCCTCACAAGTTATGAAAATGGCACTACATGTGAAATCAAATCCGAATCAGGTGGATAAACTGATGAGGGACGTGGCCGAGAATGGCTTGACTTAAGAAAAGAGATCAAACCTATGCAACATGATCAGTGAGCAAGTGCAGTTTAGTTTAAATAAAGTCTATTCATTGCCAAACTGGACATACTGGCATCAGACAAATCCTGTACTTTGCAAGACAGATTGATCCTGAAGTCTCTTAGTTGGCCATGTAAGCAGTGGTCGTGGGATGCCAGAAGTGCCAGTTCATTGATCAATTACCGACACACTGGGAAAAAATGGAGAATTAGAACCAAGTGACATGTGGAGTCGAGTGGGGATATACAGTGTTCATTACAATGACAAATACTATCTGACGCACATTGACTGTGGTTTCACACGATTTACCATTGGGAGATAGCTGCATTTGAAGGATTTAGTCAGTATAATTGACTATTTGAAGACCATATTCTTCAAATGTTATTGTTCCACTAAGATGAAGCACAAGACTAAAGAGTCCTACTCTAAGTTGTCACCTGTGTGATCATAAGATCAGAGGGAAATGTGCCAACAAGGAGAAAACCAAGTCTTAAAAGAAAAAAAAGAAAAAGAAAAGAATGAAAGTGAAAAAGAAAATCAAAATCAAGATCGAGTCAAGCTCAAAATATAGTAATTGTTTGCCCTATTCTATAAGTATCGGCTAATAACTAAGTTTCTTACCCCCAATAAAAGAATGCTACTTTGTATGACACAGGAATTTCTTGCTTCTTCATGACCTTTGGAATTATGACCCCAGATGTTTTTTTTTTTTTATTCTAAGCTTCCATTGCTATTTTTTCTTGTTAATCAAAGGAAATTAAAATGCATCAAACAAACCATGTGAGTGCTGAATTCAAGAGGTACAACTGTAATTAACAATACTTAATCATTAATTTAAAACAGGTGACTGCAATTATAGCTTAAACCACTCAATTCTGCTTTTTATCAAAAACTCACACAAAGTGATAACTCTTATGACAGTATTCACCAAATACAGTTATCACTTGATTAAGTAGTTTGCTAAAAAAGGGAGTTATTACTGTTAAAAACTTTTTTTTTATAGCAGGAAAAAAAAGACCGTCTTTTTCTTAGCTTTTAGGCATCTGCAAATATTAGTATCCTTCACTAACTGATCTTTGTTTTAACTCCAAGTATTTGTCACGTGATGATCATTTGAAGTTAATCAAAACTTGCACAGGTTTCATTTTTTTTCTGAATAGATGATTAGTTTTAAAGAGTTACTTTTTCTGCCTCTTATTGCTAGAAAAGTCATTAGAATCATGTTGAATGTTATAAGTGAGAGACAGGCTTAACTTTACACACTTTTTCAAAAATGATATATCAAGTGGCTTTTGCAACGCACAATACAAAATTCAGTCATCTTAATTTTTTATACTGTATTTTGCCTGCTTTTTTTTTTTTTTTTTTGTCCCTGACTCCTCACCCAACTTTGAATAATGCTAACACAAAATATGCCAAAGACAATTTTTTCTTCTTTTTAGAGTCAGTTCCCAAATATTAGAACAATTTATATCTGCAAGATATAAGAAAATTATACTCAGAAAGATAAGAAAAGAACTGAGTATATTTTAAATTTGTTAAATTAATAATTACCTCTTTCAGCAATGCATGCTGGGCATCAAATGTTAAGCTTTTGATATAACTTTTCTTGTAATTATCAAAAAATTATGATATAGACCTCTATTCCTGTTTTGAGAGGTAGTGAATCCAATTTTAGCACTGAACATCCTCCATAATGGACACATGCATTAATTCAACAAGTATAAATAAATAAATACGGAAAAGAACAATTGTCTCATTTGATCCAAATGGGTTAAGATGAAAAATTTAAGTCCTTTTCATGAATTTTGGCTCTTTACAGTAGACCAAAGTTTCTAGACTTAAGCTCTTATTTTTTTTTTAATTAGAAATGTAAAAAGATTTATTTTTTATTTTCCTCTTAAGTATAAACAATATCAATAGAGTTCTGTAATTGAACTGGAAATCATTCACGGTTTTCAAAAACCACAAATGTCCACTTGGCTCTGTTGTGCAAGCTCACTGTTAAATACTTTACACATCAGCTAATAAAAATATTAAAATGTTTGTTATTGCAACTTAGAACTTGGCAGGGTATTTCTAAAAGGTCTCTTAAATGCCTTATTAACCACACATTCACAATTAAATCTTTGGGAATCTAAATACAGGTGTCTGCTGGATAACACTTGTGTATATCCAATTTCAATGTTTTATCTGCCAATTCTTTCATTGATAAACTTGATACATTAAATTATAATTTTTCTGTATTTATTAATACTTGTTAAATTAGTACCACATACAGGACTAAACAGAGAGTAACTTGAGAACATGTTGGGGATATTAGAAAGGATGAGAAGAACAAAGTGTTAATAACCATGGTTCCTTCCAGATCAATCTTTTGCAGAGTAAGAATTTTTGGGACATAATGATTTATTGATACAAGTCCTACTAATTAACCAATAGCTGGGGGAGAGAAGAGGTGGATTCATACCTTTTCCAAGGGTATTTGCCTTTAAGTGAATATGACAAACCTGACTGGAATTGGAAATCGGTTCTCCGATCACCAATTCTGAGCCATTATCCATGACACCACCTGCACATGATATTTCCAAACAATTACCTATCTAGCTACTGACCAGGATAGACATTGCTTAACTTCGGTGATCATATGAGAACCGGTGTTTCAATGTAAGATAGCTGCAAACCACACATGAAAATAATGACAGGGAGAAATGTAAAAGCAAAAAAGACTTAACAGGAGGAAGACTGTCTACTATATATAAATTCTACTGTCTGAAAACATGCTTTTCCCTCCTGACGCTAATGTACTAATAATGTAGAGTGGGAAGCTATGCTGATCACATAGGTATTCATAGTTAGGGTAAGAATGATCTTTAATAGAAAATCAACATCCTCTATCAAGTGTCCCAAGAAATAGGACTCAAGATAAACCTTTGCAAAATAGAGACTATTATTATCTGGAATTAGAATGAAAACACATACCCATCATAAAAATTCAGGATGCAGAATTAGTAAATATTAAAAATTTCAAATACCTTGACATATGGATGAGTTATAACAAATTTAATAGAGGCAAAGAGGAAATTGAATATAGAATAGGCTGCACTAGGTGTTATTTCAAACAACATGACAAATTGCTACAAAACCAAAACTAACTTGAAAACTCATGTCATGTTTTTTAATAGCCTTATCAGATTAAGACTTTCATGTGGCTATCATGCATGGTGCCAAACTTGTTCAGAAATATCTAAACTGTCAGAAGTTTCCAAGTGCTTTCTAAGATCAATAATTAAAAAAAAAGGCTGCGAGTGAAAATTGAAGATTTTGGCAAAGATCATCCTTCATCAAACATTGTGAACTGGTGACAACAAATCACAAAGAACTGTACCAAATAAGAGAAACCATATCACTTGAGAACATCCAACAGTAACAACAACTGAAATGGATATAACATGTAACTTGAGAAAATAATGACAATCATGATATTGACCTTTCGCACCACTTCAAATAAAAGGTTAGGAAAGAACACACCCCCATCAATAATGGAAAAAGCAGTAACAGCTACTCGACTTGAAAAACCTATTTTCCTGAAAAATTGTTTTAAGAGAAAGGTTTTAAAGATTTTAAACTGAAAATAGGATTGGCATTTGATGCTATGCTGATACTGGGTCAATCATCAACAAACACTTTTTTTAATAAATTTGTAACCAAGGAGTTTAAATTTAGTATAGGATGATCTGGTATTGGCGGAGTGCCAAAATGTATAATTTCTACAGGGTCTGTACATTGCATATGATTTGAATGAACTATGGATGAGAGTCTGATTCTGGTTTTTAAAAGGGTTTTCAATTATTGCTATGTTAAGCCTTTTAAATTGATAGTTGCTTACATTTTCAAAATGTTAGTAGATTACAACCAGTTTCAATGAAAGCCTTTCAGTTTTGTTGCATTGAAATTGATTTGGAGACCAGGTTACACAATTTATGTATAATTGCTTGCTATGACATGAGAATAATAGAATCTTGAATCAATGCTATGTTCGTGATCAATAGTGAAGATTATATATTGACTACACTTTTAGTTGTGCTATCAATTAGTCGATAAACGGTGCAATCAACATTTAGCCCAAGTCATGATGCAAAACTTTTATCATTTCTGCAGTCACAGATACCCATGTAAACTCATAGCTTATACCGTGCTACATCATTCAGCTTGGCTTAGTCTGAACAATCATTTTTCTGCTTTTTCATGGAAACAATGAAAATATTTATCAGATAACTATCCCAGGAATAATGGATATAGCAGCTCTTGTATTCAGAATAAATTTGATTCATTAAGCCCTGAGCCAAACAGCAAGTGACAAGTCAGTGGAGGCTGTCAAGCCACACCTAATTAGTTTTAAGAGTTCTTGCTATGTGCAGGCAAAGAAGAATTGTTGGTATAGTCACTAATGATCTGTTTGGCCACTTACAGTTAGCAAAACAGAGTACAATAAGCAAAATGCAAGCATGTTTGATAAACTAAGCATTGGCTCTTTATTAAAAGGAATTAATATTTTCTATTTTTTGTAGACTTCAAAGTTGTTGTGGGTTCCTTATGTTTAGTCTGAGGTGACACATGGTGAACCTATTTAGTTTTGTGGTCATGCAGACTATTGTCCTCATCTTTGTTGTTATCACAATGTTTTAGTCTTCATGTCCTTTGACCTTCATAAAGTGAAAATAATGTTTCTCTTCATTCCAGAAATTCAGACAAAAATTAGTTTTGTGGTAATTAAAATTTATTAGATCATCTGATATTCTTCCAAGACAAAGCAATCTCAAGATCTGTCTTGGATTCCATCACCAAGCTTGAATGAACTTCTGTCAAACAATTACCAATATAAATTTGGCCAGCCAATAATAACTCACTGAGATTTACAGTGGCAATATCTGCAATTTCTCAAGCATCTGTTTTTTTTTTTTTATTACAGCATCTTTAAACTGATTGTAATTATTTTAAATAAACGGACATCAGAATTTTCACTAATTTCTGAAGGAAGTGATACTAGAATATAATAGATTCTGGTAGTAGGGACTACAATCCTTGCATTGTTGAAATGTGCTTCTATTATAATGAATAACCAAGCACATTAGATTCCATGAATACCATTGGCTTGGTGAGAACTGCCTACATAAGATAAGTTTTTCCTCAGTTATTTGTTAGTGCCATGGTTGACTTGTTCAATGATACTTGCACACTGGGGGAAGGGGAAAAAAAAAAAAAAAAAAAAAAAAAAGAGGAATGACTAGTTTGAAGTTTTTGGTCTCTGTTTTGTTAATTGACCAAATGATTCAGAGAGATATAATGGTTGGGGTGTGAATGGTCATTAATTCTTTAAGTTTAATTACACTCAACAGTAACTTAGCATTATTTAAAGCAAGACTTGATTATTATCTAATGAATTTATTTGTCAACCAAACCTTATCCAAACTTAATATATTTAGCTGGATTGATGTGAGATGTTAGCTCAATCATGGATATTGAGTGCTTTCCAATAAGTACCACACGTATATATATATATATATATATATATATATATATATATATATATACACACACACACACACACACACACACGGACACTGAGGTCAACACCAAGTAGTGATAGTGTTTCATCCAATCTTCAGGCCTTGGTGTTGATCTGAATGTCCACTTATATTTTCATATGCTCTATCTCTTCTATTGAGCACTTTTACCCATAACATACCTAAAACTATATTTTTATCATATCTGGTTGAAAGGAATGTTCCTGTAGTTTCTAACTAAATTTCATGCTCTACAAACTGCAAGAACCACTTTTCTACTAACCAAGTGTGTGTGTGTGTGTGTACACTGGGGGTATATCAAATATTAAATGAGTAAGGTGCAATAAGTAATGCAAGTACCACAACGTCATGGTTGATAAAAGAGCAAGAAAGAGGTAACATCTATTGCTCCTCACATAGCAAAGTGAAAACCCTGAACTAGGACCTCAGGCTTGTAATTAGACCTTAACCCAGTCAAAAATAATTATCCGGTTAGAATTACACTGCCAGTTAACAGACTTAACCTTTGTTAGTCATCTTACCTATTCAGATTGAAGATACCCACCACCACCAGGGTTATCAAACAGCTATCTTCTTTCTCTGTACCCAGCATAAAAGCACAATATTATTATTTTGATGCACACACCAGCAAGGCAACCAGCGAGGGGAGGAGTAACAAAATGTTCCAAAATACCATTAGAACCTTTCATTTATGAAGTAAATACTCTTAATTATAGGAATCAGTTGTGAAGAGGGGAGAAGTAACACAATTCAGGATTTTTTTTTTCTCATGAGGCTATAAAGTTCATGGGAGTTATCAACCTACTTCCTGGATTAATATGCAGGTTAGGTTTAGTGGTGAAAGCAGTGAATTGACAGGTAAGAGGCCTGAATTTTAACTAAAAATTAAAAATCAATCTGAATTTACCCAGTATCTTGACTTCTGTAATAATCAGATGACAATAATAGTTTTTTTTTTCTTTTGAGTATAACATTTTGGTCTATTCACCACTTAACCAATCTCATAACTGCTGCTTTTTCAGAGTGTTCTGTCATCTTAATATAGCATCAATATATTATGTTGCACAACAAGAATGACCTAAATGCACTCAACACACTACAGACACTTTAATAGAATATAAAGCTTTGGTTCCTAAGTTGTAAAGAATTCATAAAAATTGACATTTTCCATAGATTTTGTGTTCTGAGTGATAAGGTACTTTTTCTTTTATTTAATATTCATTTAATGCTAAACAAGGTGATAATGCCACTAAGAGTGAAAAGCAAAAGAGAATGAAAAGTATAATAAAAGAGCAATATTCAGGAAGGCAAGATTTTTTGAAGATTGTCGGTAGGTAAGGAAACAAGAAACCAGAATAAAGTTAACTAGGGACAATTAACTTTATTCAACACAAACATTGCACATCTATGTATTCTTTCAGATTTTCTCAAAACCTTTATCAGCTAAGACAGACATTTTTAAAGAATTCATTTTCTTTTTAATCTGATATTTTTAGTACTTCAAATGTTATTTTTAGTGGATACCATTCTATTTCATTTAGACATTATTGTCTACTGGTCTGTGTACTCGATAAAACAGGGCACATTTCCTTTACATATATATTTTACTTTTCACATGTTCCTTGAGTTTCAGGAGATCAATTTATAGTCATAGGATGTAAAAATGTAAACAAGTTTTACCATTATACATTTAAGACAATGAAAAAGAATGAAAACCACTGTTACTTGTGTTTGGACAATTCTAAATTAGGTATTTTTTTTTTTTTTTTTTTTAAAGATATGATAAAGTTCATATGCTTACTGATATAGCAACAGTAACACGTACACTAAAGCTTTCACTGGAGCTCTTGCAGTTAGGGAATGTTTTAGGATGGTGAAGGGCTGATACACGACTAACACAATAAGTTAACATAATAGTTCACTACATTACCAGACCAGACAATATTGGTTCTCAATCACAATATATGCTTGATTGATTGACTTGTTTTCTATAGAATATGAACCCTTTTCAGGTTATTGAAAGCCAGAAGATATTTTTAAATCAGGGGGGAGGGGATAATGTTTTAGTGTTACTAATTAACAGATAGCAAGGAGGGAGGAAAGACAGATACATATCTTTCCAAAGAGAATTTCCTCATAAGTGAATATAACAAATCCAACAGGAAATGGAACTCCTTACTCTCCAATTTACAATTCTGAGTCATTATCCACAACATCAACTGGACATCCAAGTTTACAGCACCTGGTATTCCAAAGTGGTCACCCATCTAGGTACTAACCAGGCTTGACCTTAACTACAGTGATCAAATAACAATATAAGAATACTAGATAGCTTAACTTGGAGCTTAATATACTTCTTTCTGATATCACCATATCAAATTCAACCAGGTATGCCAAAAGTTGAGTTGATAAAATCTTTACCACCAGACTGGGATTGGATAAAAAGAAAAGATGTTTGCTACATTCTGCTCACAGATCTTCATATTCACTCTCATTCACAACTACTGCAAACAGTCAGCTTAAAAAAAAAAAATTTCTAAAATTATTGCCAAATTTGTAGGACCAGGTTTTAATAATTTTATACTTTTTGCTAAAATCACTACCTCTCCACCAGACTATATTATTTACAAGTGTGATATGGTAGAACCTGTAAGAACCAGCAGTACTTGCTTGATTGCCTATATAATCTCTAAAAGAATGTTCACAAAAGTCAGGATGTGCTTGAAGCTTGCAGACATTTCATATGCATGGCATTGGTCAGATGTTTTTAACTTCTGCCCTTTGAGCTTAATTAGTATGTGTAGGACTTTGTATTAGGAAATTGAGTATGCTTGTCTTTGATCAGTCCCTGTCAAAGACAGCATTTCCTATAAATCTATAAAAACTGGTGCAATATTTTTCTGTATGAGATTAAACTTTAACAATGCTTAACTATAGAAAGCAAACAGTTATTTTTTTATCTAAGTAATAAATAAAGAGGGGAAAAAAAAGTTAAGGTTTAGGCTACAATGCATAATCTAAAGTGTCCCCCTCTTTAGAAAATCTTATAATAAAATGAAATCCAAACCCAAATTCATTTTATTATGCATGAAGATTAGTTTTGTAGGAAACCCAAAATGTTTTCTACCACCATCTTTGGAAGGAGATGGATTGATCAATTCATTTTTGTATGACTTATCAACCCATTACAGGTTATTTAAAGCCAGAAAATATATATTTTCAGATTGTAAGATATTGTTATCTTAAACAATAATAATTCAGTGATACAAGTCTTACTACTAGGTAACCAAAAATGTCGTTTCATATATTTGGTAAAAAAAAAAAAAAAAAAAAAAAAAAAAAAAAAAGCATCCAGCAAATTTGATATGCTGTTAGTCCTCAAAGAAATCCCATCAAAATCCAGAGCTTTTTGCTAATGTGGCTTCAGCTACACAATGCCCTGGTGGTATGAATCCGGTATCTGCAATACAAAAAAGTCTGTCAGTGCTTGTCACATGTCTGCATCATTTGTGAAGGATTTCCCATGAAGGTTATTACCAGGGAATGGAAGAGGTGGTAATCTTTTAGTGCAAATTCCAGGGAGTAAAGTAACTGGTACAACGTCTCACAAGTTGCTGTATAGTATCTCTGGCCATCCTCATCACATAAGGCCTGGCATTGTCATGGTGGAACAGTACACCCTTGTGATTAACTAATGCTGGCTCCTGTTTCAGTGCCTGTTGCATACATTCTAATTGCTGCAGATATAGGTCTATAGTGATGGTATGGCCTGTTGGTAGCAGGTCATATATTTTCAACTAGTCTCCAGATACTGTCTTGTATGGGTGTAGAGTTGATCTTGTGAAGTGAGGCACATGGTCTTGTGACAACCAATGCTTGACATGCTTGGGAGTGTCATACAGGATCCACTTTTCATCACTGGTGAGCACAATCAAATATAGGTATGTTGTGATTTATTGTTGCTTGTTGGTTTCCTGCAGTGAGTTGGGTACCCACTTGCACAACTTCCCTATGTGATGCAGATGAAGTCCGACCTTCAACAGAAACCTGAAAGTATACAGCAAGCTCACCAAAGTTTGACTGTTGTCCTGTTCTCTAGCTGCCCTCAGGTCATTATCCAGGACATATGGCCAGCCAATGCAGATTTCATCACAAAGGGACAGATATCCCGACTTGAACTTCGAGAACCAATGCCTGGTGGTGCATTCACTCACAGTAGTATCCCCAAAACACCTGCATTGGTCAACAGCAATGACCTTATCCCACCACCTTACTGGAACATGATGCACACATTTGCATATTAGTGATCATTTCTTCCTACACAATGTAAAAAAAAAAATAAATAAAATAAAATTGGTTACCTTATAATTGACACCTAAGTGGATTGATACCTTTGTATTTAAGTGAATATAATGACCCAAACTTGAATTGGAACTTGGTTTTCTTGATTAACAATTCCAAGCTATGATACATTATACCATCTACATTACAATACCTGGTATTCCCAAGTGGTCACTTATCTAGGTACTGACTAGGCTCAACATTGCTTAACTTCAGTGACCATATGGGAACTGGTGTTTCAACATGTGACTTTAAGCCTTTGGAAGGAGAGAGAAAGAAATCATAACTTCAAATTATGTGAAGGAATTCAATATATTTAATAAATAAATAAAAGCTCCTTTCAAAACTTGTGCTAGTGATTAGCCAGAGGTTTCCATGACACAATGATAAATGAGGGTAGAAAAAAAAAAAAAAGAAAAAAAAAAAAAAAAAAAAAAAAAAGAAATATAACACCCTACATGTATGCTCTTCCTTAGGGATGTGGATATAGAGAATAGCAGTGAAGAAGCAAATGTGAGAATGGTTTTATAATATTTTTGTCTGGCATAAAAAAATCTGAGAAAGTCATTCTTTCAAAAGAGAATCAGAAGTATTCAGTATTCCCAGAATAAGTAAAAATAACTTCAAAAAGTCATAACATTACTGACTGTTCCCCCAAAAATTATTTCAGGCAACAACAACAAAAAAAAAAAAAAAAAAAAAAAAAAAAAAAAAAAAAAGAAAAAGTAAAAATAAGAAAGAGGTGAAAAGGAAAAGAAAAAATAGCAGAGAGAAAACTTATGAAGAAGAAAAAAAAGTGGGCTAGTGATATAACCCTATGAAGAGATTTCATCTTAGGGTTGAACTAACAATTTTTGGCATGGCATCCAATTATCTTGCTACCAATATAATGGTGCTCAACTTTTATTCCCCACTCAACACTACAAACAATAAGCAGAATGAAAAGGTCAATTCCCAAAATGCTAGGCCATTGTTTTTGACTTCTGAGCTGACAGGGCCAAGTCAGAGATCAGGTCACAAACAGGCAGAGGCATTTCCATGCTCTTTAAAAGAGAAAGAAAAGAAATAATGTACATTTAATTAAACACTGGGGGACATATCTTCCAACCAACCCTATTCAAAAGGGAAAGATTATCTGTTAGTTTTATTTGTTTGAGGTGGGTGGGGGTAAACCTGTAAATAGGCTGAACTAAAGCAACATAAATAGGATGATTTTGAAAAAAAAAAAAAAAAAAAAAAAAATGGAAGGGAAAATATATGAGCACTTCTGGGCTTGAATGCCAGGTACTAAATACCTTGAGATTGTGTCAGACTTTGTAGACAGAGTAAGAGAACCCTCCAAACAAAATGCACACAAGGTGCAATAAATAATTAAAGTAATTTGTAATATTAAATTACTCAGCATTCATCACTTCCTATGTCTTGACAGACATTTCAAGCATCTTGAAGCTTGTTGATTTAGTATGGTGTTGATAATATATTAAATCTCTTAATTGTCTAGAATGATAAACCCGTGCCAATAAATCAATATATATTTACATTATAATGACTTGGGGTTTGCTTGGTGGTTTAGAGAATTTTCTTTTTGTTATCATTGGTTAGTATAGTATTTGAATCTTGATAAAACACCAGTCTTCAAGGCAGGTGGATTTGGGGCAACACAATCTTCTTGCCCTTCAAAATTAATTTTAATAAGTTACCTAAGCACAACTTATAAAATTATATCATTACATCTTCAGGATTACAATAATTGACAGAAAACAATACTGTCAAGATTAAAGAACTATATGCTTTTTCTAAACACAAGAGAAAATATGTAAATTTTAAATCTTAATTTCAAAAAGCACAAAATATTTCCTAATTTCAGGATGATGAGAGAGAAAAAGAGTTTTTATTTAATGTTCCTAAAACTTTAAGATATTTTATAGCTTTTCCCACCTACCATACTGAGAACCTTGCAAAATATTTACAAAAAAATAAGTTTGCATCTCGCTTTATAGATCAATACATTAAAGTTGTTCTTAGGAAAGTTAAAAATAAGTCTCCACTATACAAGCGAGTTTCTAGTAAAACAAGTCCAGAGTAATGAATGCCACAAATTGAACATAAAAATACTTGATATAATTGAAAGCCATAACTCATATACAAAACTTATTTTTGTTTTCTAGGTACTGCTGACCAAACTAAGTACACACCCTATTGATAAGTTATACTCTTGCTTAAAAGAAAAGTCGGTTTTTTAAATGAAGGCATGTAGAAACACATGAGTATATTTTTCTGTCCTCCTCATTTCTTTAAGAATTCACATACCAAAAGCAACAGCATCAACAAAACAATATTTGCATTATTTAATTCATTGGAGTTTGCTTTCTACAAATATTCTGAAAGAGTAGAAGATAAAAAAGATACAAAGGGGTTTTGCAAAGATCTCTACCCAAACTGAAAATAGCCCTTAAAAAAAAAAAAAAAAAAAAAAAAAAATTGCTGAGATTTTGGGAAAGTGGGCTGCTCCAAAATCTTTTTCAGAATATTAAAGCTTCAATTTTCTTACCTCTACAGAAGAACGAAGATAGCCACTTACCTGAAAAATAAAAGAAAAAAGATTTAATATAAACATGCAAAAAAAAAAAAAAAAAAAAAAAAGCAGCAAGCAAGCAGATGTAATCAAATGCAGAGATGGTGCATCAGTATATAATCTATAATAAAAAGTTAACCTGTATGTATTGATGCTTTGGGAAGAGAAAAAGTTGAAATAATAGAAAGGGAAGTGAATAAAATATAAAAAGCTTTCAGTCTGTAAATCATTTATCTATTTATTTATATAAATTTATATTAAATTTGTTTCACAGAGACTGTAAGGCTTTTTTTTTTTTTTTTTTTCTTAAAATCTTATGATCTTAGAATAACTGGCTCACCATGAATTATCGCTTCCTACTATCATTTAATGCCTTGCAAAAATATTACTCTGCCAAGCTCTTGGAATTATTTTTCGAATTAAAATCTGTAGTTTAAATAGATTTTTATTCAGATTTTATATAAAAAAACATAAAATATAGTCAAAATTGATGATGTGAAAAAAAAAAAAAAAAAAAAAAAAAAAAAAAAAAAAAAACTTGTTTTAAAAATGCTAAATAGCAACAATAATAAAGAGGGTATGCTCATTTATGTGCCCAATGCTTTGATCTGATATAACCAATCACCTTCAGAAATCAACTCAACTTTCACATTATCTCAGAACATCTATACCAGCACTGAAAGACCTCCCCACCTGCTTGCAACATTGCCAAACAGTTCAAAAGTTGTTAAGTACAAATCAGTTGACTTGCCCACCAAATTTTATGAACAGGACTGGAAGCATTAATCAGAGTTGCAACAAAGATATCAGAAATTAGAAACCTTTTTAAGTTCTATGCTCAACAATGGGCATTAATGTAAAAGTAGGGGGAAAAAATTGCTTAATGAGAAGAGAAAGAAAGAAAAAAAAAAAAAAAAAAAAAAACATTTAGAGAGTTTACCAAAAGGCCTATACAAGACTCCCAAATATGGAAGCCGATCTAGTTCAAGAAGATTAAAACTTAACTTTCTGGCCACTCAGAATACCAACCTACAGTGAAACCTGGTGCTGGCTGCATCATGTGATATGGAGGTTTCTCATTGGTTAATAATTGAGGGAATGATTGATGTTGCTAACTACAGGCAAATTCCTGGGGAAAATTTGTTTGTCATCTAGAGATTTGGGAGTGGAACAAAAGTTTAAATCCCAGCAGAACAGTGACTAAGCATATTATATAAGTAACACACTTGGATGGTTTAAAGGGAAATATCTTGGAACAATTGAGTCAAAGCCCAAAACTTAATCCAATGAGAATCTCTGATACAACTTAAAAACTACTGTATACCAACAGAACTAAACCAACTTGAAAGAGCTGGGGCAGTTTTACCTTGAACAATGGGCAAAGATGCCAGTGGATAGAAGTGGCAACCTTCAAGAGAGATGACCTGTAATTATTGAAAAATGTGGCTCTACAAAATTTGCAATTATGCAAAATGAAATTTTGATTTTTATCTTTTTTAAAAAATAAAAGTATTTTACTCTTTTAAATAAGCCAGTTGTGTAAATAAAAAGATACTCTATACCAACATACACAAAAATTCTGGTTTTAAAGTCATAAAAAGATAAAATACAAATATTACTCCTAAAAAAAAAAAAAAAAAAACAAAAAAAAAAAAACAAATACCCATGTTGAATTAATTTTTTCATGAAGCCAAATTGTATAAACAATTTTAATAGATCATATGCTGGTCTGTATCAAACTGCAAACCTACATATCAACCAAGTTTTAAAAAGACAGATACCATTTGGCTGGTTTTCCCATCTACTTACATAAAAAGGACAGATGAGCAAATCATTGTTAAATAGGGAGACACTAGAATCAAACATTTTGTTCAAATTCCTAATAAAAGCAATTACAACAAAAATAAATAAATAAATAAATAAATAAATTTTATATACATACACGACAGAACCTATTGTTTTACATTATAAAAAGTTAATATTCTTGAGAAGGCAAAGTAATAATAGAAAGAGGGTTTAGTTTTGACCATAAACCATTTCATTTTCGTCAGTGCTCATGAGGCTAATTCTGCTTCCTTTTGATCTACATCTCTGTATGGATGCAAAACGGTTGTAAACAAAAGTTACAGCCATTAGATTTACCCTATTCTTTAGGGTACAGAACTGGGTACTAAGTTTCAGTTTTACAGATTTTAAAATTCTGGCACACACACTTACAAATTTAAAGATGTACACTAGTACAAATTCTGCTATAGTCAACCAGTACCACAGGTACAGTGGGTTAAAATAGATATTTTAATTAAATAAAGGAAGTGAGGAAATTAGTACTATAATAAAATTTTTAAAATGACTTAGATTTTAACTGCCAACCTTAGAATTCAGCTTGAATCCCAAAATTCTGCATGGAAATTTCAGCTCAATTTCTTTAAAATGTAATCAGGAATTACTAACAAACATAGAACTTCCACTTTGTAAAGATCCAGATGGACAAGACTATCACAATGAGAAATTAATTCTTGCCTTTTAGAAACTGTTCAGTCTTCTATGTGCCATTTTCCTTCAGGACATTGACAATCATTGCTCTCCATCATTCTCTGTCCTTTGTAGCTCATGGTAAATTTTGTCATTTTGTTATCTCTCCTAAACGCTGCTCTGTCATTCATTTACTCAGGCTCATTAACTAGGCTATGTGCCATTTTACTCTGTCCTCAATATATCCTGTGATTATAAAATTTTTAAAGTCCCCTTTCTTCATTATGCACAGCAGAAATTTTAGTTATCCCTTTCTAATTTTAAGTAGGTGTCCTTTTAGTTTCCATTTTCTCTAAAACTGTTGTTGCTCATGTTTGGTCATTGGCATCCTTCTGTAGAACCACATATCCATTGCTTCAAGTTTTTTTCATCTGTGAAGAGATAACTATCCAGCCATTGATGTCAAATTAGCCAACTCTACTCAGCCTCCCACCTTTTCTTTTTATATACTTGATTGCTTTCTACACAACTATGACTGTGTGATACAGAATGTAATGAATGAGTATTCTATTTCCTCAAAATGGTTGTCATTCACAAAACACACCCAGCCAATATACTTATTTTAGAGGAATGTTTTGATCTTTTACTGCCCACACAATTGAAGCCAAGTCCAGTGGGTAAAAGAAATGTGGTGGAGTGGGTGGGGACACAGTCCTGGCATGGCTTGGCTGGAATGTTGGTGACCCAAATGAGAAGATAAACTAACAATTATCAAACAACCTTGTTGACTTCCACTGACTTGTTTGCACCTGGTGCCCTTCAGATACCCCAGCCAAAACAGAGTCAAGCATGTAGAGATTGACATCCTTGAGGGCATCAGGCATATTACACAATACAAATATGCTTATCTGTCAAATTTAACAAATCCAAACAAAAGAGGTACATCCTAAAATAATGACCTTGGGCATTGAGCTTTAGTCAACAAGTCTATAGTGAATACAATAAACCGTTTTCTAATTATGGAATTTGTACAGCTTCACACATCTTCAATTCTATATACACAAGAATCAAGTGAAGGAATTAGAGGGTTTAGTATTCTTATAATCCATTCCATAAATAAAAAATAAAAAAAAAAAAAAAAAAAAAGAATTCTGCATACATTTCACTTAGATCTCCCCAACCTCCATTTTTATTAATATTTCAACAATGTACAGAACATGACACTAAGATTGGACATTATATGTGACCAGATAATGCATATATTTTAGTCTTACAATCTCGAAAAGATATCGAAATCACAGACACCAGAATGGGAAGGGCAGAAAGGTCAATAACAGGAGGATAATGCCTTCATCAGAAAATTCTGACCAATTTCTTGATACAAGAGGAATCACATGAAGTGAGATGATAGTGATTTTTGCATTGGCATAAGGTTATAGCTAAAAAAACAAATAGCTCCAAATCACCAAGCCAGAATGGCAAAAGATTTGTATGTTTCTCATGCAAAAAGAAATATGCTACACTACTGATCATAAAATATTGTGGTCAGCCAGTAAATCTGACAAACTTGTAGCATCAAAACATATTTACTAATAAAAGTTAAATAAAATACATATAAATAATCCAACAGCCTGAAGACAAATTCATCCAATTGAAAAATAGATAACTACTGCTCTAATGCCATATGCAAATCCCTTATGTTTAATACCAATTTCAAAGATAATAGCTTCTTTGTAATCAATGTTATTGTTGGCTAAAGTACAAAATTTATAATACAAGTGCTGCTACAAACAAATTAGATTGCAGACCATAAGAAAGGCCAATTTACTGGTAATCTTGCCACTCTGACAGCATTTTATTTCAGACAAAATTGATGACTCATTTTAAAAATATCTTGTGTGATTCCACAAAAGAGGACAAGTCCAAATTGTTATACCATTTCTTCATTCAAAATTTATTGGTGGTAATAATCATACCAAGTTATAATTATTTAGAGTAAATTGCAGTGTTTTTTTTAGTACACACTCACAAACAAACCATGGCATTTATTAATTTATTAAGCCAAAGATTGCTTGTCATTACATGACATTAAAGTGTTCATATTTTTTTTTATTTTTTTAATTTCATAAAACTTTTTAATTACTTTTAACAGCCATATCAACATGTATTTTTAAAAATTGCTGAGTTTTTGTGTATTAATTTTAATACTGAAGTTGGAAGAAGACAAACATTTTCAGCAGAGAAGTTAAAAAATATAACTAAAGTGTAAAAGTATGATGGATTGAATGCATCAAAAGTATTTTGCCAAGATTTTTGTGCTGATGTTTCCTATTGAATGAGAAGGGTTGATAAGATTATAACATATATATATATATAAAACACTGAATGTTGCTCCATGGCTGGGTGAAATAAGGTCAGTTTGAAAGCAATGAAATCAAAACATTTGAGAACTGGTATAAAACATGCTTAAATTGTCCAAATCAAGCATTAAAAGTGACTTTGTTATCTTGGTCTCTCAAAAGTAACTTCTAGTTAAATAGAAAATCTACTTGACTGTAGGACTGTGTAACTTGATACTAATATATATATATATATATATATATATATATATATATATATATATTAAAAAACTTTTTTTTTTCAAAAATCGAAATGTGTACAGCAATGAAAAATATGGGACACAGGGTCATTTAGTACAAGTAAAACAACCCACCTTAACAATGCACGAGGATCGTCTTTGCCCAAACAAGTTGAAGCTGATGGGATTGGAAAAGAGTCAATTAGGAGTTCCTTCCAAAGAAGCAAACAATTTAGTTGAATAACTTCTTTATGTGCATCCCCTCAGCATGTAGGCAATCATGGCTCTCAACAATTTTCTGTCCTTTGTTGCTCTTAATAAATTCTTAGTTATTTCTCTTAAAAAACCCTGTTCTGCCACCCATTTACTCAAGCTCACTAAATATGTTAAGAGTTTTTTCTTCTGTCTCTCTTGCCGTCAATCTGTCCTATGAGTATCAGATTTTCTAAGCCCTCTTTCCTCATGATATGTCCTAGAAATTTCAACCGTCTTTTCCTGAAGTATAGGTTTCCTTTTTGATTCCATTTTCTCTCAGCTACTGTTTTTCAATTAGACCAATTGAAGACACCAATTTACAAAAAGCATCCAAAATTAAAGAATGGATACAATAGGACCAATGCCTAGCTGCTGAGCAAATTCTTAAAGGAGTTACTATCAAATACCTTAAGAAATGATAGTAAAATGGGTTAAGGCACTGGAAAAACAGTTTAAACACAAATGCAAAATTGTAATGTTAATATTAGCCGTTTCCCAACAAAGAAACATTTGGCATTCATTAATCAAGCAGCCTATATCACTTTCGATTGAAATTTATAAAATTAAAACAAATTTAAGACAATAGGTTTTTCATGTCCAGTAGCTGTTATCCCTCTTTCCAGCATTAATGGGGGTTTCCTATCCTAACCTTTTATTTGAATATTGTGTGAAAGATTAGCAGCATGATTGTTATTTTCTCTTCAAGTTACATGCACTATCCACTTCAGTTGTTGCTACTGCTGGAAGTCCTTGATATAGTTTCTATTATTTGATACAGTCCTTTGTTATTCTGTAGCACCAGTGCACAATGTTCAAAAACCATCAGGTTTCACTCACTCAGAGCCATTTTTAACCATTGATCTTAGAAAATGATTGAAAACCACCAATATTACTAACCATCAATATTTCTGAATGGATTTAGCACCATGCAAGGCATCCATATAAGAGTCTTAATCTGATGAGGTTATTTAAAAATATGATTTGAGTTTTCAGGTTAATGTTTTGTTGTTTTTTTAGTAATTTATAGTGTTGGGCAAAACTACATCTAGCACAGCATATTCTATGTTCAATTTCTTTTTCTTTCTATACTAAATTTGTTATAACTCATCTATATGCCAAGGTATTTCAATTGTTTAGTATTTAATCCTGAATTTTTATGATGGATTCAGGGTATGTGCCTTTATTACTTTCATTCCAATTCCAAATCCAAATCATAGTTTCTATTTTGGAAAGGTTTATTTTGAGTTCTATTTCTTGGGACACTCACTAAAGGATGTTGATTTTCAGTTCAAGAATATTATCCCAATAATGAATACCTATGTCATCAGAGTACATTGGCCTTGAAAGAGAAAGCAGGATCGTTGTCATCTATTGGTAGATTTGTTTGGGATGTAGTATGGAATGTTTCAATAATCAGTGCCTATCTCTTCTCATCTGTCCTCATAAATGTGCAAGGCATAATTTAGAAAAAGGTTAAATAAACTGGAGAGCTTTCATTTACTCCTTGTACTCCTGATGAAATTTGAAAAGATTCCTTACTGGGGTCCTTGCCAGACATGCAAGATTTTAGATATTGATACAGTTCCTTTTTTTTAGATTGATGCATTCAGAGTTTAGAAGCCAGTTTCTAATGGAAGGGAAACAGGAAGTTCCTATCGATATAGTCATGCTACTGTAAGGTTGACAAAGCAAGTATACAGTTTCCTATTAGAGAGGTAAGCAATTTTGGAGTGTTGTTTTATGACATATATACCATTATTGCATCCCTTACCAAAACGAAAACCAAACCGAGTCATATGTTTTATGACTTTTATAAAATCAATGAGAGCCTAGTTAATATAATATTCATTACTTTCACTATGATGGATCCAATTGATATATATATATATATACCTATGTACATGTGAGAGTCTTGAAGACTACCTTTTTGTTTCTATAGTGAATTAATGCACGATGAACCTCAAATTTTGGAGATATATTTCAAATTTCAGACGTCTTACATAAACTTGAGAAACTTATTAAATTTGGGGAGAAAGTAAGCTATTCAAAAGTTCAGCCTCAATATCAATTGATGCTTTATTATTCATTGTTTTTTAATAGCTTAATTTCCTCATCATTATGTTTGTAGGCTGCCTTTGTAATGATTGGATGTTTGGTGGTATATATTCTATTTTTGCAGGCATTTTTAGTGTGGTCACAGTTGAAATGGGATTTAAAGTGTAAAATGGACTACAATGAGACAAGAAGCCAGTCCATAAACTTGGAAATAACTTCAGGCGATATTTTTGTGTCAGAAATATTGAACAAGAAGATTTTCTGGTCTTCTCCATTAGAATTAATGTGTAGTATCTGTTATTAATTGATCTAACACGTACTTTAAAAAGAAAAGAAAAGAAAAAAAAAAAAGCAAGCAAGCATAGAGAAGGACCTAACAAGTAAATTAATACATTAAGAAACAAGATTGTTATTCATATTTGAAAAATAAAACCAGGAAGAAGGATCATTCTTGATCTAATGGAGAAATAAAATCAGGTAACACTGAAATCTAAGCAGAATCTACATAATTTGTGAATTTTCATGTGTGACCATTCCCAGACAAAAATACTTAATATGTACACATCTCATTGTTAGTAAAGACTGAAATAAGTTGATTAATAAAAAGTAAAGCAAAAAGAAAAACAACTGCACAAATTTTTTTTTTTTTTTTTTTTTTTTTTAAATGTTAATGATTTTGCATTTTAACAATAGAAACACTTTTAGAACCTGAATCAGTGGAGAAGAAATATAGCATAATCAATATCTGGGCAGGGGATGAAGGGGAGGATATGGTTGTATATGTAGAGGAAGAAGTTTCTAAGAGAAAAGTGGCCTTTGTAATCATCACTAACTCCAGACTTGTTTTTAGATATTTAAAAGGAAAGATAAATAGATAAATAGAAGTCATAGGGAGGGGGGGGGTCAATTGGATTGCTGTTTGGAAATAGTCTTTTTCCTCCTCAGTAGAATTATTTACTACTAGTCATCTTTCTCTTTTCCCATCTATACAAATGAAAACGAGTCAGGTGCACTGCAGGGTTGTCCTGCCCCAGAAAGAGTTTTCCTGCCTAATAAATTATCAGATGCTCATCTATCTAAAGCAAGAAATAAACATCACATTCCCCCATTTTAAAAGATTACCATTTTACCGAGATGAATCCTTATTATGAAAGATGAAAATAAAAAACAAAAAAATCTGTTTGAAAAGGATTTAAGACAAAACCTGAGAATTTGCCTGTAGGTCAAGCTGTAGAAAAATATGTAACTTTATTCTGGAAAAAGAATTCATTCCGAAAAAGGAAAAGAGATTAAATGGTAAAGACACTTCAAATGCTACAAGAAGAGAAAAATATAATCCACAGTCTAAGGTTGGGCACTTACCATAAGGCAACAGCAAGCAAGCTGTAAACTCATTACTCAGATCAATTCCACAATTGTGTATAGAGTGTTATTCTCTACTACCATAGTTTTGCTTAGTTTAGAACAAGGCTGAGTAAATAACAGAAAGGTTATTTTTAAAACAGTTTAAGGCCCTAACAAGCAATATTAGTAAGACCAGTGTTATATCAGAATTGATATAAAAAAAAACAAAAAAAACAATGCTGTGTGTGTGTGATTACTATAAACATTTTTAGTGGGTATACATGTTCGAGTTGATCTCCCTTTTTGTCATTATTTACTTAAACTGAAGTTAATACCAATTGGCTTAGATTGAGAAGTCCCACGGAAGAAGGGTAACACTGGTTCAATTCCCTTTTAGGAGAGATATTTTCCTTTAGTACTTCTTAATATAGGTCAGTTTATATTAATTTCACTTTATGAAAATTAAATTGAGGAATATTAACTCAAACAAGTATACACACTAAAAATAATGTTTATAATAAGAAATAACATTGGATAAAATATATATATATATATATATATATATATAAATGAAATGAAATGAAGACACAGGAAATGTATATCAGTCTAACAGGTTTCACTTTTATTAAATCTTCATCAGTGATTGAGAAAAAAACAGACAAAAAGACAAGAACTCCAGTAGTTTCGATTTTGTTTAGGTCAGTTCTCATTGGTCAAAATATACAAGTTTCTACTCAGTTCTCAAACTTTCCATAAAGTTCACTAGGTTATAGTTGGATTTAGTTCAAAATAAAACTTATTTTTATTTCTTTTTAAACATTGTTAATTCACTCATTTAATATTATAATTTATTAATTTAATAATTATAATCAAAAGTATGTAATATAAACACAAAATGAATTTACATTGTTGCTCTGCTGGGCTCTTAAAACAATTTTTATTTTAATTTATAAAAAAAGAAAAGAAAAAAAAAAATGAATGTATGGAATTCCTACCAAAGTCACATTTGATTTCTTCACAAAAAATTGATCTTGTATCAAATTGTCCACATGGTGAGGCAGTTAAATGACAACAATTTGTTTTTATAACAGTTTTAATCCATAAAATCTTTTACTTTTGGTTATTAAGAAGATTTATTATTTTTGTTTACTACATAAACCAGTCTTATTTTCTCATAATGTCATGTTTAGACATCTATATTTGCAAAAATTGATGTTTATATGCATAAATTCAAAATTCTTTTAAAAATATTGGGGTTCATTGAATTCTAGGAGGCTTTTTCCATCTAGTAAATAGTAATAAGACAATTGCACCCATAGCATGTTTTATACATTAAAGCAATTAAAAGCTTTTCTCATTAAATAATGTCTTACTTTTATTGCATTTTTTTAATTATACAATTCAAAGCACATTTTCTGTAATTGGGGGTTCTGTTTGACAAAAAAAAAAAAAAAAAAAAAAAAAAAAAAAAATTTGATTTAAATTCTCCAAATTCTCTTAAATTCTTCTTGTCCTTATAACTAGTATAAACATTAAGCATTACAAAAAAGGAATCTCTCAAAATTTCATAAAATTAAGTGGTGGTTAACAGATTTTTAGACAAAAAAAAAAAAAAAAAAAAAAAAAAAAAAACATTTAAAGAATTATTTCATTCATTTGTGAATAAGTCATAAAAGTTTCATTAAAATCCAACAATTATCTGATTTTTCCAAACTGGCGAATTTTGCCCCACAAAGATGCTAAAATTTCAGAGAAAAAATTCAAAATAGGATTAAAAAATAATTTAATAATCAAAAAAACCTGGGGTTTTTTTTGGGGGGGGGTCTTCTCTTAATCTAGATTTTGAAAAAAAAAAAAAAAAAAAAAAAAAAAAGTTTGGTGCATTTAATCATCATGTATGCTCATTTTTTAACTAAGCTTAAGGTACCTAATTTAGAGTATAAGTGTTTCTATATTTCTGAGAAACAACTTAATGTAGAGATGTCTTTTGACTTCACAGTTTTCTATAGATACAAGTTATAATACTCTTTATCAGTACTGAGCAAGTAACTACTTGAAGAGTACCAGGTATTACACAATTCAAAACAGAACAAATGTGTAAAATAACTCACTTTGTTTATTAAAGGAAAAAAAAAAAAAAATGACCAAGTGTATGTAACCTTAATTCTAAAAAGTCCTACAAATGAACTGCGCTACAAAGTTTATTCAGATAAAATATGTGAAAGAAAAGAAAAACAATGAACAAAACCTAACTTGCTATGTTGTTTACAACAAAGCTTGTCCTAGAATTAAATAGAAGTCACCTTCCTCCAACAAGCAATAAAGAAATTAGCACACAGTTGTGTGGGTGTGGGGGAGAAACAAACAATATACTGATATAAAGCTTTATTGTAATCATTGAAGATATTTTATTACCTCCAATTCCAACAAATTACATATAACATGAGTGATCAGTTATGAGTCAAAAATCAATAGAAGAGAAATTTGTAACAAATGCTACAGTATGACTTATTTATTCACAATGTAAATGACTAATAAGAGATGGTTAATAAAAGAAAAAAAAAAAAAAAAAAAAGACTAATTTCTAATGCATGAAATTCAATCAATTAAGAAAATCCAACAAGGTTTTCTTTAATTAGAAACTAGCAGGTGTTTGCAAGGAAGTATAGAACACAAATAAGCAGTAATAAAAGGTAGATGCTGTCAAAGCAGGTTATTAACGAAAATACTAGAAGATATATCAGACAGAGATATTAATACACTATGTCCTTTTATGACATGGTGTATTAATATCTCTTCAATAATTTTTTTTTTTTTTTCACTAAATTATTAAACTGATGTTGGTAAGATTTTTAGATTATTATAAATAGAATGCAAATTTCATTGTATAATTTGTTTTCATTATATTTATAATAACTTGTTTGGTAGTGTGAGATTATACATGAACAAATTCCATACAAAGATATATAATAGTATAGTTGTTGATATTCATTTTTTAATTACAGATAACTAAAGACATCAGGCAACCAAATTAACACATTTAACCCCTTAGCATTCAACATGCGCAAACCCACCTTGTAAATATTAACTCTCAAAATCTCACTGTTTGTGGTCACTTTCAGTGTTTGCATAACTTTCTGCATTATTTGCAATGATGTCATCATATTGTGGCAGAGTGGGTTGTGGTGGGTTGATGATCGAGGGCTGATATTTATGGGACGGGTTTGGGCATGTTGAATGTTAATGTGTTGTCAACATCATAAAGAGAAATGTTTAAGGTCGGTAAAGAAGTATATGAAAACTGATTTCTCAAAAGTAATTCTTAGTGATGAATTTAGAGCTACACTGGATAGAACTAATGGCTGCAGTCAAAGTTGGTTTCTTCAAACAACACAACTTGTTCTGGTGCTGTGATTCCTAGGTAACCCCTCATTTAGTAACCCTCCACCTTAAGTGGCTCCTGGTCCTTGTAATGGGTGGACATTAATATAAAAAAAAAAAAAAAAAAAAAAGTAATGTAGCAAGAGAAAAAGAGAAGGAAAAAAAAATAAAATAAAAAAAGTCCTTCAAAGTTGGCAGCTTCAAGATAAATTCAGAATTATTGTAAAAAGAAATATCCATGAATGAAAGACTGATTAGAATTTTAAAAATCCCATATTAATATACAAAAATAATTTCAGATTACAAAATCTTTTATTAATCTATCTTTGATCTATTTTTAATCATTTTATGCCAAGCAGGGCAATAAAGTCAGTAAGACACAATATACTGAGTGTTAGAGAATATGGAAAAAAAACCCTATTAAAGAGAGGACAGTAAAAAGAATAATAATTAAGAGAGTAGATAATGACTGACATTGCAATTTTTGAACATCAAAGTTGACTGGAAAACAAGAAGTCTGAAGAGAGTTGCACATGTGAGAAGTGCAATAGAAGAAACTTAGCATAGATTTTATGGTTACATATGGCCATTTCAACTGTAAAATTATGAAACCTTGCTATCAATCTAGTACCGCACTTAAATTTTTAAAGTCTAGGTACCATAGAAAAAAGTTCATCAGAACAATTACCATGAAAATATTTGTAGAAATGGCAGAAGGAAGCTAACATTATGGCAGTGGGAAAGTGACTGAAGGCGAGATGCTAGATCAGGACCAATAACATTGTAGATTCTTTGGATTTTATCAAGAATCTAAATATATATATCAGGAGCACCAGACCATATGTGGCAGCAACATTCAAAGCATGGATGAATGGTATACTTATAAATATATAAGAACTATAAATAAAAATTTATTTCAGCTCATTTGTCTGCATAAAACTAGCTATCCTCAAAATGAGTTATCAGTATTTTTTTTAGTAAGGATTGAGAGTGTTGTTTTTTCTAAAACTCATGCAATATATTATTCATATAAATATATACTAAAAGAGGATTTGAAAGGTTTTAAAAAAAAAAAAAAAAAAAAAAAAAAAAAAAAAGAGGTTAATTCAGTTTAAGAAATATGTCAAATAATGGTCCTATTCAGTTTAAAGATCTTTGAGTTTCTACCAATGTTACAATTACAGCAGACATACATCAATAGTTTGAGTGTTGCTTTAAAAGAAAGCCCAATTTTAAAATTTTCAATTCACATCATAGGTTGTTTCGCTTACTGACAATTGATGGCTAGTCCTTTCTCCTTGCTTTCCTTTACTACCTTGCCTAGTAGTTCCTGCAGTCTTCTTTCTGTGTCTGCCATCAACACTACATTATCTTCATATTTTATGTTAAGATTGTACCCACTGATAAATCTTGGTAAAACTGCTGGTATAATTAGGAAAACTCATAATTTGTTTCGAGAGAGAGAAAAAGAAAAAAAAAAAAAGAGACTGGTAAGTCATCTATCCAAAATAATTGCTGAGTAAACTAAAAGGAAAGAGAGAGAAGGGAGAGATTGAGCAACTAACATTTAAAAAGATAAAAATCAAGTATCAGAGACAAAAATTAAAAGAACAATTCCAGGTTTAAACCAAAATTTAAAAATTACATCTCTTGAAATTTCATCCAAACCAATGGAAAAATCTGAGGATTTGGTGGTGGATAAATTAAATTTAAAGATTTAAAAAGTCAATTACCAGAGACAGTTCCATAACTATTAATGGCCTACTTGGCTCATTTCAAGTCTTAAAAGTATATTCCAGAAAGGATTTTTTAATGAATTTGTTTTCTACAGTTTAACCCTATGCATGTTATTTAAAGCCAGAAAATATTTTTAAATTGTAAGATTTTTTTTCTTTAGATAATGATCTAGTGATACAAGTCTTACTAAATTAATCCATAGCTGTGAGGAGGAAGATATGTATTCATATCTTTCTCAAGAGCATTGGCACGCAAGTGAATATAATGAACTCAACTGGAATTGGAACTCAACTTTTCGATTAACAATTCCGAACCATTATCCATTATACCACCTGCACATCCAAGCTTACTGCACGTGGTAATACCAAGCAGTCTACCATCTTGAGTTTGACCAGAGTTGACGTTGCTTAACTGGTGATTATACGGGAACCAATGTTTAAACATGATGTGGTCAGAAGGATACCAGAAAGGAGAAAGATGAAATTTGAAAGATTTCATATATTTATGATTGTTGGAATTGATAAAATCCAAGTGATTTGTTGGTACAGTACAAAGAAAGAAGTGTTAAAATATCTTCCAGGTCAACTTGTTATAGAATCTTTGACAATATTAAATACTGACAATTCCTATATACAAGCAGTGGTGGTGGTGGTGTTGAGAGCAATGACAAAGAAATCTCACATCCATAAAACAAAAGAAAAATAAATATACAATTGATCATTGACTGAAAGACCAAGATACAAAAACATTTTCCAAGCCTCTCAAAGCAATTAATCAATTGAACACTTGGCCAGGATGGCTGTCATTACCAGGTTTATCTTTCAGGTCATTGGCAAGAAGGTTTTTTTTGGGGTTTTTTTTTTTAATCTATTTTTATACCAGACAAAGATAATATTAAATATTTAAATCAATTTCTGGCATTCATGTTTTATGGATAGATGCTAACATGTACCAAAGATTTTAAAATAATTTTTACTAGAAAATATTTTATATGTTAACTGATTTTATTTTAATGTGCAAAAATCTTATTAAAATATGACCATTAATTTTTAATAATATCCAAGGGTTGGGTTAAAAACTTTTTTGTAATAATGACAAACAATGGCAATATTATAAAAATTGATTTTATTGAAAAAGCAAATTTTTGTCCCTCTATAACTTGGCAGATTTTATCTATTTACCTATCAGTTCTAAAAATGGAACTTTTTAAGAGAAACTCATTATTTCTTAAAACACAAATGGTGATAAGTGTAAAGTAGCAAAAAATTTTTTAAATAAGCAGATGAAAACAGTGATCACAAAATTATATTTACGATACATAAATTAAGCAGATCAATTCTAACTCAAGTTGCAAATTAGTGTCCTATAGGCCACATTGTCCCCCAGTATTAAGAATTTAATGAACTTATATTTCAAATTAATGATGATTTTTTTTCTTTACCCCACAACCCCAAACATAAAATCATTCTTTCAAGTGCATGAGTGTTTAAAATTCAGTCATACAAACTCATCTGAATACCATTCCAAAACAAACCATTCAAAATATAAAAAAAAATAAAAAAGAAACAAACATACTATAGATCCTACCTACCCCCTGAAGACAGACAGACAAAATCATCTGAATCAAAAACAGAGAAAGTGAAAGAAAAAAAAATCAATACAAAAATGATTCCAATCATTTGAACAACACTGATTCATTTCGGTCTATTATTGGTTTTTGGGTTAACTGAAAACCAACTTAAGCATACAAGAAACAAAAGCTTAAAGTTAGAGCCTAACAGTGGCTATTGTTCAAAGTAGTAGAAACCAACCATTATATATATATATATATATATATATATAAAGCATTATATAGCCTCACACACTATAATTTTTTTTTTTTTTTTTTTTTTTATAAGTCAATCTTATATAGGCTCTTTATAGTAATAAAATTTAAGAATTTTCTGAAAGCCAAAAATAAAACTCAAATATGCCATTAAGTGTTGAAGTGCATAAAAAGCTGCAAATCATTAAATAGAATCTAAAAATATTGTACAATTAAAATTTTCAAATGAGTGATACAATTTCTGTCTGAATTTCTGAGATAAGTTATTTACACTCTTTACATGCAGACTTATCCTCAGCTTTGTTGTTATAACAAAGTTTTTGGCTGTTATGCCTTCTCAGTAACCTACAGAGAATTCTAAACGGAACCCTTTATTTACTTTATGGAAAGAAACTGTTCTCATTCCACTGCACATGTCTAGGGATATCTTATCTAGTTATACAGGACAATAATAGCATAATGAAATAAAGCATTGATTCTTAAATTTGGTGACATGGTAAATGTGAGTTCAATCCCTGGGATGAGCAGTGTTAACTTGGGCTCAGTGGAAACAGGGCAAACAATAACTGAGCAGTACTAAAAATAAGAACTAGACTAGATATACCGAGACATAGGCAATGTAATGAGAATAGCCTAGCTTCATAGATTAAAGGAAGGGATCAGTTCAGAATTCCCTCTAGGTTATCCAGATCAATATACACTTGATGAAGGCCAGAGAGCACAATGATAAAAGTGAGAACAAGAAAAATGAGGACAAAAGGCCACATGTAAATAATGATTGATACAAATTATGTATTCCTCTGGTTTTTCAGCACTTTTCTCATTTAAGTATCAGATAAATGCATACAGACTGACAGTGCTTTAAAAAAAAAAAAAAAAAAAAAAAAAAAAAAAATTGTAACTTGGAATAGTTTATTTTCAGTTGATTTTTCCTGCCTTCATATCATTTTGATCTTTTACACCCCCATTTTCCTTGGATTTGCTGGATTCAGTAAATTTCTGGAAATGTGAAACAACAGGTGCCCCTTTGTATCTACACATAATGAGTAAGCATGTCCTAAGTTGTCATTTGCTGACAGAATGAGACACTGTATGGCCTCTCAAAAATTTGGGTTTTGAAATTACTAGCAGACTCTGTAAGAGTGTGTTGAACCTGAGTAAATCCTCAATCTCTCCTCTTTTCATTCAGTTTTAAGTATTGTAATCTATTGCTTATAAGGCAGAATGCTTTGCTTGGAAATTCTTTCAACTTCTCTTGACTCATCAAGAGTACTTTGACCCCCCCCCCCAGAACAGAATCTCTGAGTGATACATACATAATGTTGGCAATGGATTCTGTTATCTCCAAATTATAACAAACGTCTTGCTGCTTCTTGTTTTCCAGCTTGTTGGAAATCCTCTTCTGTAGTTCCTGTCTTTAACTCTGGTAAGCCTTCTGATTCCTTGAATTATCCTATCAATCTTTTACCTCTTTTTGGCAAAGTATGAGAAGCTCTAATCAAATTGATTAAGCATCTCAATTTCCACAACCTTCTTTCAGAATAACCAAGATGGCTTTTGTTTCTGTAGGTCAACTGCCAATGAACTAGCAGTTATTACCGAATCTGTCTCTCAAGCTTTAGAGAAGAATGGCGAGTATTTGGTCATGACTTTAGATATCTCAAAAATATTTGACAGGGTTTGGTCTTCTTCACAAGTTCAAGGACTATAGTGTCTCTGGCTGAATATTTGAATCAATCCAACTGTTCTTAATCATGTGTTGAAAGTCATGTTGAACAGCAACAGTTAAATGTTTTTCACATTAATGCAGCATGTGCCACAAGGCTCTATCCTTGGACCTACATTCTCATTTTTATTAATGACCTTTTTGATGTCATCAGTCCCAAACTCTCTATTTATGCTGATGATGCAACTATTTACTCCTATCTTAATAGTCAGTCCAATAGGTTCAACAAAATAAAACTGTTAGCTGCTCTTGAAAATTACCACCAATTGGTTAACTGAGGCAAGAAATGGCTCAAATTTTAACACCTCTAAAACAAACTGCTATATTTTAATCATCAGACAACCATTTTGCTTTCCATCATCATAGCTAATGTTAACATCCAGGTGAGCCCTATTGGTCTCATGGTTTCCACCGACATGAAGTAGTGTAATTATATTAAATCAAATGCTAGGTCTGCGGCTAGGAAAGATGGTTCAGTGTTGTACCAAACAATTCTTATTGGCAGTATCCATCTTGCACATTTATAAATCCATCATTTCTCCATGTATCGAATATTGCTGCCATATCTAGTATGGTGTTTCTGCTATATATCTCTTGAGATTACAAACACTCCATAGAGTTTTCTTGATAATGTTATCAACCCTGGCCTGATGTCTCAACTTCAGTCCCTTTCCCATGGCTTGCTTCTGTCTTTTCTATATTTCCATGGCAACTATTCTAATGTGCTCACCTCCTTGGTACCTTAACTGCATGAATTTGAGTGTACTACTAGATTGGCAGCTAGGTCTCATCCTTTTATTGTTGAAATAGCTAGATCTAACCATGTCCTATTCTAATAGCCTCTTTTCTTGCACTTCTCACAGGTAAAACTGTTCTGGTTTCTAGCTTCCCCGCCACCTACAATCTTCAAAAATTTAAATGCAATGCCAATTGCCATCCTCTGTCTTCCTGAACCCTGTTCTGTTATTGTCCTTTCTCATCACTAAAGTCTTCTCATTCTTTTCACTGTCATTCACCTCATCAGGGTGAAATGATTTATAAAAAAAAAAAAAAAAAATAAATAAATAAAAAAAAAAAAAAAAAGAAAAAAAGTAAGTCACCCAATAATAACTGAACAAAAGTTAGCAAACTAGTCTGAATGAATCAATGTACAAGTCTGATAAAACTGACAGAAGCTGATTAAAAAACTGTAGTTATATGTTAAACATAACAGGAATGTGATCTTTGTTCAAGACTGTTTCAGAAGTTAAAAAATAAGTCAAGTAGCAATAATTTTAATTAAAAGTAATGAAGGAAGAATTTTTTGCTAAATTACTAAAAAAAAAAAAAAATAAAATAAAAAATAAAATAAAAATAATAAAAAAATTGACTAATCATTAGGTCACAAAATTTATTGTTGATAAGAGCAAATAAGTAATTTTACAATCCTACATCTTTTAAACAGAAAGCAAAGAAATTTTATCAATTTCAAAAATTTTGTTGCTGGTTTATCTGTAGAATTTGTGCTATTCATTATATGAACACACTGGTATGAATTTACATTTAATAAACAATGGACAATTATTATTAAATATCCAAATTATATACATGCAAAAATTTACATAATAAAACAAATATATCTGTAAAAATACTATGAATAAAGACAAAAAGGAAAAGTATTCTTTACCAATAGGTTTCGTCTATGATGGACTTTATCAAGGCAAACATGGGGATTTAATTTTGCAATATATATAAGTAAAATATCATTAGGTCCTTAAAAATACTTAAATTTAAAAACACTCCAAAATATTCTTACAGTTAACTGTGAAAGTGAAGGTAAACTATGCAGGATGCTAAGTGATGTAATTTAATGCATAATAAACAAAAGTGAGTAAATGTTATTGTTGAATTTTTTTCTTATTTGTTTATATATATTTATTTACTTTGTTTATTATAGTAAATTTTTATTGATAGATTATTTACATATTTACTTAAATGAAAACTGTTAAACAAAAAACTTTAATAAAAAATAAATAAAATTCAACACTTACTAAATTGTCACTTATAATAAAATCCTTAAACTTGCCTTTACAAAATAAAATTTTACTTGATTGAATTTTTTCAAGTTTAAAAGTTTTGTCTTGTTTTTTTTGTTTTGTTTTTTTTAAGTATTTTTTAACTTATGCAAATTTCAGTTTTTCAAAAAGTTATCTTGATTTCTTCAGTTTATACCAAAAGAATTGAAGTAGCTCAATTATGTTCTAAATTCATTAATAAATTGTGAAAGATTTAAATGCACAGAAACGCATTCATTTTTTTTCTTTTTTACCCTTGTTAATATAAACAGTTTACTTTCTTGGATTAATACTGACAGTAAACATCTCTAAACTAGTGTCTGAAGTTGTTAATAATTAAGCAATTTTCAAACAAAAATCAGTGATAAGAAAATGTTTCTCCACCACAAATTCAGACTCAATAGAGATACTGTAGGAAAGCCACAACAGCTGAAAGAGAACAAACAATAGGCATATTTTTCTTTATACTAACCCACTTGAGGAGGAAGAAAGGAAAAAAAAAAAAAAAAAAAAAAAAAAAATCAATATTCTAAAATGTGGTCATTAAAATACTGGTTTTGAAAAGTAGACCAGGCTGAGAACTTTTCAGCATTTTGTTTTTTTTTCTACTTTATATTAATGAAAAAGTAGTCATGGGGAGGGAGTAAGGACATGGGGAGGGAGAAAGGACATGGGGAGGGAGAAAGGACATGGGGAGGGAGAAAGGACATGGGGAGGGAGTAAGGACATGGGGAGGGAGTAAGGACATGGGGAGGGAGTAAGGACATGGGGAGGGAGAAAGGACATGGGGAGGGAGAAAGGACATGGGGAGGGAGAAAGGACATGGGGAGGGAGAAAGGACATGGGGAGGGAGAAAGGACATGGGGAGGGAGAAAGGACATGGGGAGGGAGAAAGGACATGGGGAGGGAGAAAGGACATGGGGAGGGAGAAAGGACATGGGGAGGGAGAAAGGACATGGGGAGGGAGAAAAATTGAGTAAACTAGCCAACAAGTTTGAGTGGATAGAAGAGTTGAGACAGAAAGAGATAGTAAAAAGTTAAACGCTGCTTAAAGCTACAAGAGATAGGAAGTTGTGGAGAGTCATAATCGCCCATGTCCTAAAATACCCCCCTTTGTGACCTCATATTTATTCTGATATTTTGAAAACAGTACAAAATCCTCTTTGAGATTTTGATCAGCTACCCAAAAACAATTTTAAATTTTGAAGTTAGTTAAATTTGGACAATAGGAAAGCTGATGGATATGATATTTAAAATAAATAAAAAAAAAACATACACACACAAAACTTCAGATATAACTAAACACATCTGTAGAAGGCGAACATGAATAAAGACAAAAGGAAAACTTAAAAATCTTAACCAACACATTTCATCCTATTGGATTTTTACTTTGATAAAATCCAGAAAATAAAACATGTTGCCTAAAATCTTTAATCGTAGCTTACGTGCAGTCAATTTGTTTGTATTTTCTACTTATTGAATGTTAATTGCTTTAAATGGATTCCTTAAAAAAATTCAAGTGCTGAGAGAGAGAGTGAGAGAGAGAAAAGTCTGGGTTTTGTCCACTGGAACCATCCTTGAAAGCTTTCAAGTGTCCAAGTTTCAATCAAAACTTGATGCACATTTGTTATGAACATGACAAAGTAAACAATCTCACACAGTGGCCTCTCATTGCGACTGAAAAATCCCATGGAAGGAAAGTGTGTGCATACATATGCAATAAGGTTACCTCTGATTGGTTACTAAGTTAAGCATCAAAGATATGCATCCAGCTTTCAAAATATGCAAAAATAGATGAACTACTTCAGGGCAGACTACGACATACAAATGAAAATAATACAGCTGAACATCTGTGAACTAGAGGAAAGTAATTATTTTTATTGGTTATGGTTTCTAATATCACAAATTAGTGTTAGACTAATTATGATAAGAAAAGAACAAGGGGGGGGGCTCGAAATTTAGATTTATAAATATTTTAGATTGTGCTATTGAGGAAATGAAAAAAGGACCAAGTATTTTTCTAAAAACTACAAGAAAAGAGAGAAAGATAAACAAAAATCTATATCTAATTTGAAAATGCATATTAAAAAATGAAAAAAATCTTTCTTGAAGCTTCAATTTTGGTTTTAATTCCAAGATGATATATTAAATTTAGTATTCCCAACAAGTAAAATACTTTCTTTGGCATATTTCAAACCAAATTTAAATTGATTGGAATTTTTTTTTTCTTTCTCCTTAGTAAAATCTATAAATTTATACATATCCCTGAATTTTAGTAAGCTTTTCCATTTAGGATTATTAAATATAGTTTTTACTTAATAAATTAAAAAACAGAATTATATCAGATTTAAAACTTTATAAATTATAACAATTTTAACAAAAAAAACAAAAACAATTCCTTTAAAAATTCACGATTCAAAATTATTCATAAAAGAAATTAAAAACTTTTCTAATTATATAATGTTGTTTCATTGCCCCCCCCCCAACCCCTTTTTTCTGTAACTGGGGGTGGGGAGATTTAAGTATAAATATAAAGCACTTACTGGATTTCTAGAGAATTTCATAAAATTAATAGGAAGTAACAAATGTAAAAGAAAGGAAAAAAAATTTTACCCAGATTTTCTAAGAGAAACATTTCTAAAATAATTTGTGAATGAATCCTGAAAGTTTCATTAAAATCCAACAATTAACTAATTTTTGCAAGAAAAAAAAAAAAAAAAAAAAAAAAAAAAAAAAAAATCGATAGGTTTTCACCACAAAAAGATGCTAAAATTTCCTATACTAATTTATGGTCATCAGTTGATGCTCGAAAAATCAAAATTTTTAACCCAAATTTTGAAGGTTTAAAAAATAATTAAAAATACAATTTAATCAAGAAATCCTTGTGGGTTTTTTTTTTCTATTAAAAGATTTTTATGATGAAACTTTGATAAAAGGAAAATTTATCCAAGAACTTCTTGGTAATGCCTATTGATATGGCTGGGTGATCAGACTTGGAAAAAATAAAATTAAATGGAGGCTTTTTATTTTTTCTAAAAATAAACCAGTGCCAATGTTGAACATTTTTGAGTGGAATTGACCAAATTCCCAATAACAATAATAAAAATAACAGAGCAAAATACAAGAAATGTACAATGTAATACAAGGTAAGGCAATTATAACGCAATAGCAAACTAAAGCAATTAGAGGACAATAAAAAGTTAACAGTGTTCATATGTGAACAGAATCCAGTCAAGTGGTTATAGCCTTCTGTCTTCAAGGCAAGAAAGAAAAAAATGTGGCTAAGACAAAGAATTGTCTATTTTTATTGGAAAAAAAAAAAAAAAAAAAAAAAAAATCATGGTATGAATCTGTAGAATTTGTATAAATTTGGGGAGGGGGGGATCTTTAGCAGTTATTCCCCATTTATTCCCTCAACTAAACCAACACTAGCTACAGGAAAATCAACATGAGGCAGTTAGTTGTATTACTTTATTACATTTATGCATTTGTAAAATCCAAAATCCCAATAAGAATTTTACCCAAATATTAACATGAATGTCAAAGAATAGTTTAGCATTCAACACACTCAAACCTGCCCTGTAAATATTGGCTCTCAAAGTCTCACTGTTTATGTGATTTCCTGCATTATCTGCATCAAGTTATGGCATAGTATACATGTGGTGTGTTATGGCAAGTTGAACACAGAGCTGATAATTACAATGTAGATTGTATGGTAAGGGGTTAAAAGAATATGTCATCATTTTCCAAATCTGAAATCAAGAACAATATCTAGATATACAAACCAACCAATCTTACAAATGTGCATAGCAAGAAGATTTCATCAGTACAAATTAGTTACCATTGTTAGATTTGCCTAACTTTTAAAAGAACTATAAAAAATTTTTTAAAAAAAGTGAGGGGGGGGGGGAGTCATTTCATGTTTCCAACCTTGCCATCTAGGAAAAGGGCAGATTTCATAAAAGCCTCCAAAGAGAAATCAATATTGACCAATTTTAAGTCTCCAAGTACAAGTGTTGACACTATAATCATCCTACAATAATTATTCCTAACAGTATAAATGGGTATGATTTGCATCAAGTGTCATTAAATACTGAAAGAGCCATAACAGCCTAGTTAACAACATAAACACTATTAATTAATATAGGCATTATCAAGAGAAATGTTCATTTCAGTGCACAGAGAAATATGGTGCGAGAGAAGAAACTGTAAAAACAATGCTCAATAAATATTTATATTCATGGTACATAGAATGAATAAAATTCTCCCAAAACCAATGCAAATTACTCTAAGAATCAATCCATTCTTCAGTTAAAATAAACTCTAAAAATTTAAATGCAATGCTAATCATTATCTACTGTCTTAATTCTTGTTCTTTTGTTCTCCCTGCTATTTTTTTTCTCATATTCTCTAATCACAAACTCCTTGCATCTTAGTGGTCTTATTGCCTTGCTGGAGCAGAAAGGATTAAAAAAAAAAAAAAAAAAAAAAAAAGTTGTTTCCAGATATCAAAATTCATGACCAGAGAACTTGTTGAATTATCATTTTGATGAAGGAAACTTTGCAGTGATTGATTTGAGAATAGTAAATTCAAGAATATCTGAAAGTAGATTTCCATTTCTGAAAAACTCAGACACATATTTGTTGTATTTTGTTTTTTTGTTTTTTATTACCTTTACAAATCTCTCCCAAATCTACTTGCTAGCCAAAGAGAAGCAACAAGATAAATGTGAAATGACATATTGTTTATTGGTCAACATGTATCATCAGTTAATTCAGACCTGTCAGAGACAAGCTAATGTGACAGATTTACAGAGACTAACATGTCACAAACAAATGGATACTTCAAATGTAAACATGAACAAACAACACTAAAGAGTCTACTCAGATAAGAGAATAAAATGCAAGGAAATTTTTCTAGAGTGTTTCTACATCAAAAGGATGAGTGTAAAGAACCAACATTAAACAAAGAAAACCACTATTGCCAAACTTGTTTAGTCAGTCTCTTGAGTTTACAAGATTTGTAACATCATTTTTTAAACCATATGGTGATATCTATGTGGATGACCGTGGGTTAGCGTGTTGTTGAATTAGGAACACGTGCTGTTTATTCCTGCTAGAAGAAGGTCCAACTACAAGAACATGGCAGACTCAAGTTGAGTCCAACCAAAGATGTAAACAAAACAAGACCAATATATATATATGTGTGTGTGTGTGTGTGTGTGTGTGTGTGTGTGTGTGTGTGTGTGTGTGTCAACAAATATTTGTATTAAACAACAAATTTACAAGTGACAAAGACATTAACATTTGTGTGTGTGTGTGTGTGTGTGTGTGAACATAAAGAGTTTGTGGTGAAATGCAAAGTCAAAAGAGAACGAAGCAAAGTCGCCCAGTATTTATAGTGTAGGGAGAGCATGCCCTAGTGACAATTAGGAAATTAAAGAGGAGCTAACTCTGACATCTACATAACTTAACATAAGTGCATAGACAGAAAGTAAGGATTGTTAATCATCGAGTGTGAACAGAACTGAAATTGTATGATTCTTTAATATATAGAAATCTGATCACTTGCCTTCAGTTTATCTCTGGAAATCTTGTGTAAATATTTTGTGAATTATAACATAACAAATCAGCAGCAACTGGCAAGAATTAAGCCACATAATCCTAATCCGTTAGCATAATGAAAAACATTAATATATTAAGAAAATCTATGATAAAATGGAAAACTTTGTGTGACATTTCATCCTTTAGGACTTCAGAGCAAAGTTATGTTTACTACATATGCAGATGAAAGGGAAGAGATGCTGAAATTTTTAATTTTTAATTTTTTTTTTCTTTTAAATGTGTTTGCATATATAGTCTAACCAATTTAATTTACTTTTTTCTTATATTTTTATCACTTTTCTTATTAAGTATTCTATATTGTGATAATAGCTCTGCCAAGAAAGGTGAAATGTTATAACCTGGACAAATTAATCATGCATAATATTTCCACTTTGTCATCATCTTTCCTAAAATTGTTTGATATATAAAAATTTGTATTTTTTTCTTCCCAAAATATCAGGTCATCCCAATAAGTTCTGTCCGAATTTTGAATAAAGAAAACAAGTGACCAAATGTTACATTTAATTACAGATTCAATCAACAATGTATTTTCCCTGATTATCTATGACTTCCTTCCATCTATTAACAAGCTTACTAATTCCATTACTGTAAAATTCTTTTGGCTTTGATTCAAAGAACTCACAAATGTCAGTTTTAACCTCTTCCTGTGTTACAAAAGCCGTTTCTTCCAAATGATTCTGTAAGCTACGAAACAAATGGTAGTCTGAAGGAGAAAGATTAGGAGAATACAGTGGATGAGGAATTTTCTCCCAACCAAGTTCTTTGATCTTTTGTGACGTGATTCTTGCTGTGTCAGGTCGCGCATTGTCCTGATGAAACATCACCTCTTTTCGATTCACTAGAGCAGGTCTTTTTTTCCTCAAAGCTTGGTTCAAATGCTCTAATTGCTGACAGTATATTTGAGCATTAATTGTTGCATTAGGTGGTAAGAATTCAAAGTGGATTATTCCTTGGCGATCTCGCCAGATTGAAAGAAGAATCTTTTGCTCATTAAGTTCCCTTCTCGGCTGTGGCTGGGGTCCTTTCCCTTTACCAAGCCACTGTCTACAATGCTTAACATTTCGATAAAAGATCCATTTTTTGTCGTCAGTCACAAGTCTATCCAAAAAAGCTGAAACAAGTTGGCGAGAATGGAGAGAAGAGCAGATGTCAACTCGGGATTTGAGGTTGTTTTCAGACAATTCATGAGGCACCCATTTTCCAAGTTTAGGAACTTTTCCAAGTTGTTGAAGGTGACTAATAAAGCAGCATTTTCTTCAAGGGCTGCTTCAAGAAGCTTTTCATCAAACTCAACTGGACGTCCGGTTCGATCGTCAAGGGTGAAATCTTCACCTCTGAATTTTGCAAACCATCTTCTGCAAGTTCTTTTATTCACACATTCCTCTCCATAAACTGAGTGAATGTTTCTAGCTGCTTCGGCTGCTGAGTTTCCTTTCTTGAACTCAAAGCATTATGTGCTTCAAATGATTCTTGGGTACTTCCATGTTAACAGGGTTTTAATCAAATAAAATTTTATTTTATTGTTCTCTGAAATAAAATTTGATCAGTTTAAATGCATCTAAACATAAAAATAATGTTCAGCTCCATTAGACATTATAAAATACTCTTTAAATTTTGTTCATTTTAACAAAAAGTTAAAATTCGGATAGATCTTATGGGATGACCTGATAGAATATATAAATTTCTATATATCAAAACTTAATTGAAAGACAAAATGGAAAAAATTTAGGACAAAACACATTATATAAAATCTTTTCCATTCAATTACCTAACAATGACAGACTGCATACATTTTTGGTATGCCAGTCCTATCAGCTGAGAAATGTTTATTTTATATAAATGGTAATATCTATATTTGACATTTTTATGGTGTCTCGATCAATTTTAAAGATATAAAAAATTTTAATTATTTAAAGAATGCAGCTATGAATTATTTATAGAGTGCAACTATGAAATTTAGCCAGTTCTTAAGGGTATGGAGCATATTACACTGAATCCTATGCTCCAAACCATTTTATGAAGCTACAGGCTCTCAACTGTTTACAGGTAATATGGGGCTTAGAAACAATGTAAACTAGATGTAAAAAAAAGAGGAAAAAAAAAACTGTAAAAACAATGCTCAATAAATATTTATATTCATGACTCATAGAATGAACAAAATTCCCTCAAAGCCAATACTTTTTTTTTTAAATTTCACCTCAAGCTAGGCAAAAAGGCCACTAAGATGCAATACTGGAGATTCTTTGGATTGTAAAAAGAAAAAAAATTATGTAATAAGTTGAGTCATGCCCCTTATCTCATGAATTGACTGGTACTCACCAAATTTTCAGCTTGCCATATCAGTGTTTAAACTCTCAAAGATCTTTCAGCAAATATTAAATTTCTATTTCTCATCTTCATTTTGTTTTAGAGGGAGAGAAAAATAAAGTCATTTGTTGCAGTTTCATTTTGTTATCTTATAAAATGATCTGTGAAGATCTTATTTTATATTTATTTTTGGCTTTCACGGGAATTGCAACTATCAGAGACTGGTCAAAGAAGAATAATTACTTAAGACAATAGTCAATTACTTTCACAGCTTAATGGTAAGTTTGATCTGGTTGAGAAAGCAAAATTGGCAGCTGAGCTCAAAAAAAGGGTCTACAATCTATCACTATCTGAAGGTAAGAAATGGCTTGTTAATTTTAACACCTCCAAAATGAAACTGCTCTCTTAATAGTTTCAGAGAGCCTTATTTGCATTTCATCAGTATGGATTATGTTAACCTCCAGGAATGTGACTCGTTGTGCTTTCTCAGGCAGACACTGTTTGCTGACATGAAGTGAAAATATATCAAATTAATTCCTAGGTCTCCTGCTAGGAAAATTAGGTCACTGTTGTACGATACAATTTTCTTTTTTCACCAGAATCTATCTTCCATATTTATAAGTATGTTATTCATCCATGCATTAAATATTGCTGCTATGTCTGATTTGATGCATCTGCTATAGATTTCGTGATTCTTGATGAAATAAAATGAAGAATTACTAGCCCTGACAGCTTCAGTCACTTTCCAACTGCTGTAATGTAATTTCCCTGTGCCTTTTCTATAAATATTTTCATGGTAATTGTTCTGATGAGCTTTTCTCTATATCTAGACTTTATGAATTTAAACAGTAATAGATTAGTGGTAAGGTATCATTTTTACAGTTTAAAATGGCTAGATACAACCCTAAGTCCTATGCTAATAGTTTTTTCTCTTGCACTTCACTTATGAACGTAGTTTCTTGCTTTCCAGTTAACGTTGATCTTAAAAAATTGAAATGCTATGTCAATCATTATCTTCTGTTTTCTGAGTCACTGTTCTTTTGTTTTCTCATTAATGTTTTCTTTTTCACATTCTCTAACACAGTAACCTCTTGCATCTTCATGGCTTTATTGCCTTGCTTAGAGTGAAAGGATATTAAAAAAAAAAAGAAGAAAAAAAG
>OZ010601.1:56589619-56652119 GCA_963932145.1 Acanthosepion lycidas | reverse complement strand
TCCAGTACTCTGGCTAGTGATCTAAGAATAACAAAGTTTATTGACAAGTCATTATGTGATATTGTAGGATGAAAGAAAGAAAGAAATCCTAAAATACTGAGGACAGATCAAAAGCAGCAAGTAGCCAATTGAGCAGCAGATTAATTAGACCTGGAATTATCAGCTTTGGATTAAGTTATTAACATAAGAGATTAACAAAAGCAAGTGAGCAGGTGAAAAATGAGTGACAAAAAGAAATAAGACCTACTCAGCTTTTCATAAAGCTAACCCCCTCTCCAATTTCAGAGCAATCAAATAACCCGTTCATGTTAAACTTTTGCAGATATCCTTATATAATAGATTATATATATATATATATATATATATATATATAAAACAAAGATGTTCACCCTGTACAAGGACAAAAGAGCCACTTGAGGGAGAGGGTTACAGAGTAAGAGGCACCAACCCAAGCAGGGAGATAATGCCACCAAGACGCAAGTGGTCACTGAAAGTGAAAGAGAAGGAAAAGGTTTTAAAGGAACAGGTAACCCAATCCTAAACGAGAAACAAGGGATTAGCCTCTATTCTTGTTCAAAAGACTGGGGAGGAATGTGAATGGACGATAGGTGAACCTATCTACTTCTATTGAGATAAGAAAAAAATAATTCAATAGTAAACTAAAGTATTATGTAGATTTTAATAAATGTAAATCCAGTTTTGAGGTGAAGTATTTTCAAGTATTATGCATGTTATTCAGACAAGTATCATCATTCTTTGTTATGAGGGCTTGATTTTATATCTCATAAGATTTGGACACTGTGAGCTGTGAACAGGACTTGGAAAAAAATTTAAAAAAAAAAAAAAAAAAAGTATCAGATAACACTTAAGAGAAGAACATATTCTTGTACGGTCTTGTTCTACACTTTCCCCGGCAGATGTTCAAAGTGCCTTTATCTCAGTGCTTGCATTCCACACTGGAAGAGGAAAGAGTATGTATAGTGCCAATCTTCTCAAAATGCTATGTCCTCCTCCAAGATGTAGGTTACCATGGCTCTCCAGATACCAATTTCTTTTAATATCTACAAATTTCCAGGATTTCTTAGTGAGTACAGTGTAGTGGTTTCCTGTTGTCTTCCATTACAGTTTGGAATTCAGAGTATTTTTAGACTGGCTGGCACCCAGAAATCAATAGCCTAGTCTATCCTGTTATTTAATGCATAGCTGGGGTGAAATGGGGTGGATATTATTATGATAATAATAATATCCATCATCAACCATACAAAATTATAGCCAATCAATATTGGATAAATCAATAAAAATATGATTGATACATAAAATTACTCATGGGAGTTGACCAGAGTTAAACATTTGGGATTTTCAAAATTATCTCAGAAGTCAGTAAGAAATGGAGTAAATCATAATCTGAATGAGACACAACATGATGGGCAAATCTACTTAGTAACCAATTACTGTAAGCATGAAGTATTTGGCACTCAGAACAAGTCGTCTTCAGATTTTGGAAGGGGTCTGGGCATAAAACTTTTCAGCATCACTCTCTTATATAAAAGTATTGCATACTAAACAGAACACAGTTAAGACTGTGATACCATATTATCACCATCTGTTTATATAATTATGAAGTAAATGAAAGAACTATTAAGAACTTTATAATGGTTTTCTTTCCTGGGCTGTATTTGTAACTTAGTTGAATAAACCCTTACAAAACCCAAGTACATTTAACTAGGGCTACATTCTCAGACACACATAAGAAACAATTTAACACCATCTTAATTCAAAACCATAAACTGTCCAACTTAAATGCAGTGTTTAATTTAACATTAATTCTCCTTGTGAAGTCAACTCTACAGATATTTTACTCAAAGATTCTGTATTAAACTGATCTACGCAAGTTACAAGTTGTATAGGGAATTTTTTTGGTATTAATGTCTGACTACAATAGCTACTTATAGCCTATAAGATATATAGGGTTTTATTTGCGTTTCCTTTTAAGAGTCCACTTGTTCTACAAGCAAAACATTAAACGAACCAATATAAAAAAAAGAAGAAAAAAAAACGGAGAAAAAAAAAAAAAAAAAGATTCAAACCTTATGAATAAAGAGAACAACCATATCTTTACAGCAAGCTTCTGAAAGAATTCACTTCCATATTTCCATTCAAATGGAGACATCTTTGGTTACTTGTTTATTTAATGGATGCCATTATGTTTAACCTTTGTAATAAAAATAAGTTTCTAAAAGGGATTTTTTTTTTTTTTTAAATTTAAAATTAAAGTTTACATCTTCACTCCAGGGCTCTTTAAGAGATTGATTTGTTGTGTAACTTCAATCTTAAATTAATGTGCTGACTGAAGTGATAGAGTGACAAGGTGTTACCCCACCACCCTTCACCCCCAATAAATAGAAGTTGAATAAGCAATAATATCTAGTAAGTAAAGATTGGTTGAATAGGACTGGGTGAGGTTGATAAAGACTGCTATTAAGTTAATAGCTTTGCATAGAATTCAATACAGAAGCCATCTTTGGCCTGTTTGTTGTGTCAAAAGCAATCAATAGGAAAAAAAAAAAAATCATCAGGACAAATGTTTGCTATAACGTACTAGGCATATATCGAATTGATACAACATTGCATATATGCCTGGATATTCATGCATGTTTGTATGAGAGTTTCACATTAGGACATGGTGTAAGATTTCTGCATATATAATGCAAAACATTATTTACACTAGAAGCAATAAGTAATCACAAGTAATATGAATTTCTTACATAAAGCATAGGTAGCTCCATGAGATTGCTAAAAAAGTGCATGATGAAAAAGATGCCAAACTTGACAAAAACAAAATTTTATTGTCTAAATGTTCATGTTATTAAGAGGAAAGATCAAAGTATTTTTGGAATATTTTTTAAATCATTCTGAGCAGGTCCGAAATTCTCATTAAATTTTTTTTTTTTTTTTTTTTTTTTTTTTTTTTTTTTGAGTCAGCAAAATTGACAGAATCGATCATGGCATCCATTTTTTTTCCATTTTATAAAAAAGATGGAAATCTCACTTTAGAATTCTTTTAAAAATCAATTATTTTTTCAAAACTTATTTTAAAGAAAATCAGAAATTATGTTTATTTAGAATATTTTGAACCAAGGTTGACTTAGATTCTGTGACGAAAAGAGAAAATAAAACAAAACAGGCCATAATCTTTCGTGACACTTGACAGGTGTTGAATGACGTATTGACAGATTACGTGTTCATAATTTGTTCTACGGAAGACAAAAAGTGAAGTTATTTAGATTTAAGTGAACAAATTATTTACCTTATTTTTAAGGAAAACTTTCAGTGATCTAATTTTTTTTTTTTTTTGTACTTAGCTTTCCCTTATGTTTACGATGCTTTATGGAAAATATAAAGAAATTAAAATAAAACTTAAGAGTGAGATTAAATTTCATAAGAAAGGTATCTTTATGAAATTTTATCAGAAGTATACATAAAATACTATAATTTTATGTACATTTATTACATTTTACTGTGTTATTTGTATTTCCATTCATTTTATTATTAATTTTGATATTTCATTTATGGAAAAATGTCATAACTGAAATTACTATAAAAATATAGTATCATATAAATTTCGTAAGATGATACTGATACTTGTAGGTACCCTTCTCAGTTGAAATTGAAAAATCAAATTACCTTCACCACACGTTTCGCAAAAGTAAAGGCCTTAACAGCAGAGAACAATGCTTAACTCAAATAACGCAACTTAATTGTATTCTGGTTGGTCTTCCATACTTTCTAATTACAGTCCGATTATAAACACAAAATTACATTTCTTAATTACTGTGGATCTTCTGATTAGTCAAAATGATACAATTTACAACGCACTAAAAAAAGATCTATCTCATAAGGACACTTAGGAAACCTGATGCGGGTTTTAACTAATTTTATAATATTTATCAACAAATGTAAAAATGTATTATAATTAAAGAAATAACAAATAATTGTATTAAAAATTCATTTTTCATCAAAAAAAATTTTTTGCCTTCAGAAAATATTGTCCATATTCATAAAAACAACTAAAAGCAAATAAAAGCATTTGAAATTAAATAATATCTTCGTTTTATTGAGTCTTGTATGTTACAATTCAGAGCTGATTTTCAGGTAGGAGGGATCCAATTAAAAACAAAAAAACATGATTTGCATTCCTCAAAGCCTTGTGCTTTTAACTATTATAATCACTAAACCCGATGCGATCAAATTTCTAGCGTTTTCATAAAATTAGTTAGGGGTGGGTAATATAAAACAAATATTTCTACCATGACTAATAAAAAAAAAAAAAAAAAAAAAACAAAAAAAAAAAAAAAAACATTTATAATAATTTCGATCATCTGTGAATAGTTTCTGAAAGATTCATTAACATTTGACAATTATTTCTATTTTTGCAAGATTTTCCAAATTAATGTGTGTCATACAAAAAACGTGTTAAAAATTGTATATGTTATTTTACTAGTTCTGGTGATACAAAGAGAAACAAGAAAAAATCAAAATTTAGAATGTTCTAAAAAGATGGGAAAAATTTTAAAAATAATTAAAATAAACTTTGGTTTTTCCTCTTAATAACAACATAAGTATTTAGACGATAAAATTTTGTTTTCATCAAGTTTGGCATCTTTTTCATCATGATATGCTATTTTTTTAGCGATTTCGTGGAGGTACCTAATAAAGCATAATTTTTTTAATTTTCTTATATTTCTACTGCTTTTATGAAAACTTGAGCAATTGTTACATTTATTCTCCAATCATTTAGCAAACAGCCCAGATAAGAAATAAAGAATAAGTATGAAATCAGATTTGAACCCTCTTTTCTTATCCTTCAGATTAACTTACTAATTATGTGGTGTTCAAATTAATCAGATCTCTATGCTCTTTTCTTTGATCATGATACAACCATTTTATTTACATTATTAGTATTGAATACAATTGCCTGAAGTGCTTTGCATTCCTTACATTAAGCACTCATTATTTTTGCAAAATTAAAACTCACAAAACAGATGTGATAGAAAACAAAATGAAAGAAATAGCCAAAAATTAATACGCAACTTTACATACTGTCCAAAAAATAAGTAAAATAAAATGTACGTTAATATACTTGAATATTTTCCAATGAATTAGTTTTTGTTTTTTGGTGTGTGTGTGCCAATAAATATAGCCAAGGAACTTCCTGTAATAAAATCCCCACCCCAAATACTGCAGCTTCTTTTGAGCCTTTACAAAAACAGTAATCTTCCAACAAATGAAAATTACAATCAGAAGGCAATGTCAGTCCTATTTGTACTTTGCCAGTACATGCAGAAAATGCTCACCTAAAATGAGTGCCATGTTCAATGATTTGAAGCAGGTTTGCTGATGAACAATTAAAGTATTTTCAATGGTGAAAGAAGAAAAAAAAATTATACCAACAACAAAAGCAAAGACACAATAACCTAGGCACCTTCATGAAAATCGGTAGCATGACAAGAACGGCCTGAAAATTAATGAAAAAAAATTTGTGTTAAATGTATATTTCATTATTGAGAAGAAACACTAAAGTATTTTTTGAAAATTTTTACTCATTCTTAGCATGTCCAAAATTTTAGTTACAAATCTTGTTTACGAAATAACAAAAAAAAACTCTATATAAGCCATTTTTTTAAATTTTAAAAAATAAGTTCAATTCTTCGTTTAAAATTCGTTTAAAAATTATACGCATTTCAAAATTTATTCGAAAAAAAATTTAGAAAATTTGAAGTTTATTTAAAATAATTTAAAAAACTTTCTTCGTAGAAAAATGTTTTTTAAGATAAAAGAGAGAGCTGATCTCAATGTCGCGCGATTGACAAGTGCGAATTGATGATGTCTATAAATTATTGACAGCTGATGTGAGATTCGAGTTCTCATACGGACGGACAGAATGGACATTTTTTTAAGTGGACCTGCTTAAGTATACTACCTTGTAATAATTAAAGTAAAAAAACTTTCGCCATTTTGTTTTGTTTTGTTTTAAGTACTGTACCATAAGTCTGTTGATACTATCTGGAGAAATTATAAATACTATAAAAAAAAAAAAAAAAAAAAAATGATACAAGTGCTGCACTGCTGAGGTTCTTTTTTATTGCACGCACAATACTTCCGGCTTCCGTAGATTTCATTGGTAAAAATTATTGACACAAATTAATTTTTTAAATATACGTGCACTTGTTAGTTTGTAATAAGCTTTGGAAATTATAATCTGTAAATATATATCTACTTAATAACAACATTCATTAAGTTCTACAAACTTTTCCCTAATTTTAGAAGAATTAGCAACAATGTAAAAATATTTCAGAAATAATTGTTTTAAAAATTCATTTTTCATCAAAATATCTTTTTGCTTACAGACAATATTGTCCATGTTCATTGAAATAAATAAAAGCTATTAAAAGCTTTTGAAATTAAATAATATTTTTGTTTTATTGAGTTTTGTATGTTACACTTCAGAGACGATTTTCAGATAGGGGGGTTCCAACAAAAAAACAAAACAAAACATGATTTGGTTTCCTCAAAGAATTGTGCTTTTAACCAATATAATCATTAATCTCCTCGAAATTGAAATTATAGAGTTTTCGTACAATTAGTTAGAGGGGGTAATACATATGGAAAAAAAAAAAAAAAAAAAAAAAAAAAACATTTCTGCCATGACTTTACTAAAAATAAAAGATATTTATAAGTTCCATCATTTGTGAATAGTTTCTGAAAGTTTCACTAAAATCCAACAATTATTTTTATTTTTGCAAGATTTTCCAAATTAATGACAAGTGCGAATTAATTCCTCAAAATTTCTTAAAATTCAATAAGTGAGGTTGGGAGGTATTTTTACCAAGATTTTTCTATTTAAAAGAAAAAGTTTAATTAAATGATTATTTGGGTTTTGCAAGAATTTCCAAAACAATGTATTTTTCACTGCAAAAAATTGCCTATGCTAATCTTTGATGCCAACAGATGCACCTTGGTCAAGGGAGATCAAGAACTATACCAGACATAAGCATTCAACCGCCTAATGTATTTTTCAAATATTCTGCAGTTGGAAGGGTAGACCTAACACAGGTAGATGGAGGGGGGAAATAATGGGAAGGCCCATAAATGCCAGATTGGAAGAAATAAAACTGGAAGATATTAAAACAAGTCAAAGTTATAGCTTTTAGTACTTTACAACATCTAATGATAAGCAAAGTAGCAGCATTATTCCCAATTTTCTTTGTTCCTGACTCATACAAGAGATCACGTCTGTATAATTTGTACCCACAGTAACAACGGCTTTACACCCCACACACACAAAATATTAGAATTATTCCCAGGCATTATCAAGAACAAAAGGGAAGAAACACAAAAGAATAAAATGCTGACACAATGATTATCTGCTTCTGAACAAGGTTGAACAGGTTCTATTGAAAAAGAAAAAAAAAAAAAGATGCCCTGTAATCATATTGTCAAAAAGATAACAACCATTCATCAATGCCATAGTTTTTTCTCTGCAACCTAATTGCAGTCCCACCTTCGTTACCCACAACAAAGAGTGGAATGAGAAGGAAGTGAAAGGGAATTTGTATCAAATGCCAAAACATCAAGATTTATCCTATCTCCTCAATGCACAAAATGATGACCAGGCAAATGTCTACAGCAAGAGATTGTCACAGAATTTAAAAATAAAATTTAAATTTAGATTTTTTACCTTAATAAAAATAAGAAAAAGGTAAATTGATTTTAAGAAAACACACTGACCAAAATTCATGTTAGAATTCAATACACTACAAACTACAGGAGTTAACAAGTCAGCACTTTTATTCTTAATTTGTGTAAGATTCAATCAAGGACAAATACCTTAGCCTTTGTATTATGCTCCAATGCCCAATGTTGTTTAGTGGCATATTAATCTCTATGGGTTATTTAATGCCAGAATCTAAACATTTTGTACATAATTTTAGGCTTTCAACTTACAAAAGGTATTTTGTACATAATTTTATATTTTAAGATTATGCTTTTTAGACAATTTGCAGATGATAAAATGTATTGCTGGTAATTTTACTATAAAAAAATGTATTTTTATATTTTTTAGTGTTGCATTGATTGTCATTTTGCTATAAAAATGCATTGCTGGTCATTTTATTATAAAAAATTTGCTATTGATTTTTGTTTGGGGGTTCACTATTTGCCCATAACTGGGACACTAACAGGTGCTACCACCCCAGGTCAGGGTAGACCTGGGAATAACAGCAGTTAAGAGGTGGTTCCATGCTCCTCAAGACCGCCAAACTCCCAATCAGATCCGATATCCAGGTATTGAATGAAACATTGAGAAAAGCAGATGCTTCCAAAAAGTTGGTGTTGTAAAGATTTATTTAGGAAACTGTATTTAACAAAGACAAACATATTTCATCTCAATTACAAAACTAATGTGAGCTATAACTTACTGTCAAGCACAAACAACACTACGAGCAAAAGTACTGAAATAATTTCATCATCATTAAAGCCAAACAATGGCAGGTAAAAATACAAATTTGACCATACAATTAGATGCCATATGAAAAATTATCTTGATAAGCCAATTATTTTAGTATTAGTTTATATTCAACTTGTGACAGGTTCAAACAAATGGTCTTGCATAAGGATGGTAATTGTCATAGGAGATCTTGTCTTGAGACTTTTCCAAGTTACATTGATTTTCATTTTTTTAATCTATTTTTGTTTCAATCTCTTTGCAAGGGGTTTTTAGCACTCAGTAAATCATTGCCCTCAGGTATTGAAGTTTATTAGGGAAGTCACTTAGAGTTAAGGTAGATTGTAGAATTTTTGGATATTAAAAATCCAATATCATTCAGTTCAAAATAAGAAAAATAACAATACACATACAAAATGAAGACCATTTTCATTCCCTGATATGGTGACATAAAATGCTTATTCTTATAAGAATTGTGTGTAGTATTAGTGACTGGAGTTAAAAGCATAAAGACTACACAGCCTGAGCATAAGGTAATAGTAATCCGATAAAATCATATTTGATAAAGCATGATTAACAAACGCATCTAACTGACAAGCATTACCTGTTAGTGAATTTATGCTCCATTTAAGCAACTGATTGTCTCTGGTATTAAATTTAATATCTTAATAGGGCAAATAAGAAGTGCTTGTAATTTTCCATGGATTGAGGAAGAAAAAAAGAATGAGAATTCAGTTGGCAAAACTTCAGATTATGGTCATTGCACCTATGGCACAATGGCCATAAAATCTGAGAATGAAAGGCTTTTTTCCTTTCTCTGATTTAAAACTTTAACCATTTGTATTTATTTCAATAAATTATAACTCTTACAATCTTCTGGATGTAACTAGATTAATATATACATAGTGTGTGTGTGTGTGTGTGTGTACAAAATAATTTCCTAGTGCAGGTCTGGCTGACTATGACAAATTCATCAGATGGTCAGCATTAGACATTCAATGAACTGAGCATTCTATTCTTGCCCAAACTAACCCGAGGAGGCAAAACTCAAATGGGCATTTGTGTTTTGTCTCCTCGGTAATTTTGGTTGGCAAGTATATTATATGTATTCACCAACTACACTTATTATGACATCTTGGGTTAGCTGAAGCAAGAATAGAATGCTCAGTTCATTGAATGTCTAATGCTGACTGTTTGATGATTTTGTCATAGTCAGCCAGACCTGCACTAGAAAATTGTTTTGTGTGTGAATACACACACTACCTCATGCACATTTTATGCAGTTTTTCAACATAAGAGTAGTGAAACAACAAGTTCATCATTTTAACCATTTTCTGCTGATTCATGTGAGACCAATCTAATCAGGTATAAGTTCAGGACAGCCAGAGTGGAAAATATTAGTAATTCCTGTAGGATGTAGGGAGATCAGCCAAATGCTCTTAGCAAAGAGACCAACCACCAGCTGTTGTTGTTGTTGCTATACATATTATACACATTCAAAATGTACATCTGCTTCTACAATGTAACAAGTTTTTTTTGTTTTGTTTTTTTTAAACATTTTTCCAGTTTAGGAAGTGGGGTGTATAATGAGCCACTTGAGTAATGATCAAATTCAGATTTCATTAGTTAACATTTAATAGCATTCATAGGTGACAAAGCTTGAAGCAAAATTAGTGGGTAATTATATGCATGTGCTCATGAGAGGAAAAACTTTATCTCAAGTTGTAGGCGTCATCATATGGACAACAAGAATATCACGTGAAAGTTAAAACAATTTTTTTTTTTTCTTTTAATTTATTTATTTTTATTCTACAAGCAATGGAGACACACAAGAAGCTTGCAAATCTAGCAGTGTCACAAGAGGCAGTGGGCGGACTGCATTACAAAGGGTTACAACGGATTGTTTTACGAAAAATGATGAATTTTGAAAAGTCCAAGCCATACTGAGTCAACCACAACATGGTTAGATGACCTTTCACTAAACACCAACTTTGGATAATCATCACAGTAATTATATATATATATATATATATATATATATATATATATATATATATACACACACACACACACACAATCAAATTGATATAAAAGAGGAAGTTCTTATCTTACAGTCATTTGAAAATGTTGCTATGTTAGTATGCCAAAGCAAGTAGAGAATATGAATGCGCTTTATATTGGGAGAATATTAAATAATTATATTGTACATATTTTACCAGATGTACAAGGGCAACCAAAAATAACAAGTTATTAACATCAGTATTATTGTCTTTTCCTTTCATCTAACCATTTCACGTGTTTATATAAAACTTCTTTACCATGGGATATTCAATCTAAAAAAAATTTTTTTTTTTTTTTAATTCCTCGCCTATGTACTGTAACCATTCCAGACATTGGTGGTTATGGTTCTCCACAATTTCCTGTTCTTTGTAGCTCTTAATAAACTTTGATTTATCTTTCCTAAACCTGGTTTTGCCATCTATTTACTCAAGACTTGCAAGGTAGGTAGGTTAAGCATTTTTTTCCCTCTGTTCCTCTTACCTTCAGTCTGTCCTGTGAGTATCACATTTTCTAAGCTCTCTTACCTCATTATGCGCCTTACAAATTTCAACACTTTTTCTCATGTTAAGTATACGGGTCCTTTTTTTGTTTTCTTTTTCTCCATAACTTTGTCATTGCTCACATGTTTGGTCCATAGTATTCTCAGCATCCTTCTGTAAAAACCTATTTCTGTTGCTTCAAGTCTTCATCTGCAAGAAGATTGTCCAGCATTCACTGCTATATAGGAGGATTGCCATTACTTAATAGTTCTGTAATTTTTTTTGTTTTTGTTTCTTAATACTTTGTATAGCTTTTGGAAGGCATCTTTCATTATCCCAATGTGACTTCAGATTTCAATGTTGCACTTTCTATCCTCTGTTAAAACACTTCCCAGACATTTAAATTGTTGTACTTGTTTCATTTTGCTAACTCCACCTTATAATGAACATGTTAGGTTATCAATAATGAATCCTGGTAGGACTTCTAATTCTTTCAGAATCGGCTCACTGTATAGGTTGAATAAGTCTGAAGAGAAGACACTACACCCCTTTCTATTTTTGCATACCGAAAAGCAAAAAAATTGATACATCATTTTAGAGTTAGTTTTATCAAGAATAGATTCTTTTATTCAGTCAGTCAGTTAAGTGCCATATGTAATATGTTTGGGCGATCATGTCTTACGATTCATGTGACAAAAGATTTTCTCACAGTAGGTTGCCATTTCTTCCTGCAGTAGACTGGTTGCTAACCAAGGCTATAGGACCTAGTCTGTCTTGTTATTCAATTCATAGCTGGAGGGAAAAGAGATAGAGTCATACCTTTCCCAAAGCCATTTGTATGTAAGTGAATGTAATAAACTCAACTGGAATTGGAACTCTGCACTCCAATTTATTTTGAGCCATTATCCATTATACTACAATGCACATTTTATTAACTTTTACAAGTTTGCTAGCAACTTCAGTGTCATTCAATCCTCAAATGAAATTTGAGATAAGCTTTAAAGTTTTTTTTAAAATGATGATTACTTGGAGCTAAAATTCTTTATTACAGGTGCCTTCAATATAATAATGCCAGCTACATGTCCACTGTTTATAGGCTACACTGGAAAGACTCTAGAAAGAACAGAAAAGTTATGAAGCCAGTAAATATCTAAAAGCAGGGAAAAAAAATCTTACTTTCCTCTCCTTAACCTCCAGCCCATTTGTGTTTTATGGTAAGAAGGGAACAAAACTAACCTTTTATGAAATAAGGGGACGAGGATAAAACTAAAAACAATTAGTATGGTACAGGACCGATTTTCATTCAATGATTTTGTTAAACTAATCTTCTTGAAAAATCAACAACAGGCAGTCTAAGCCATTTTTTTTTAAACAAGTGACACTCCCGGGCACTCCACCTCCAAGGTGGTAGACAGAAGTGAATAAGCCAAAGTGTTTCACCCACCACTAAACAATCCATAAGTTCAAAATACTTTCAACCCATACCCATCCTTCAGTGAATAATCTTTATTATAAAATATTGCAAGAATGAATGCAATTAGACTCATCATTAATCCAGATTAATTGGATAATGAAGAACAGTAAACGAGGCAAACAGAACAATAATCTTTCTTAGCACACTCCCATTTATAAGCCATCAAAGTGTTCAAATTTGATTTAAAAACTTTATACTGTACCCCTCCAATGCCCCCAAAAAAAAAAAAAAAAAAAAAAAAAAGATACCCAAGTTTAAAGTAATTTTTTTAAAAAAATGAAATATCTTAAAGCTTTAATTTCAGTTCTAATTCTAAGCTAATAAATTAAATATTCCCAATAAGCAAAATGCTTTAGAGTATTTCAAACTGAATTTAAATTAACATCTTTTTTCTTATCAGTAAAATCTATAAATTTGTCCATACCAACAGATCTGTCAACACAATTTTCTTTATTAAAAATCTTTCAAAAAATAAAATATATACTTTTCTGAAATGTTATTGAGGAAAAATTAGTTGATTTAAAATTTAATTAATCTGAATTGAAACAAATATTACTTTTAGTTTAAAATGTTGCAGAATTGCAAGGGAATATTTTTCTGATGTGTTGAAGGATTTATTAACAGCCTGATACTTAGATAATTTAAGAGCAAGAGAACTGAAAGAAATTGACAAATACAACATGAAGACTTTGTTATAACTACCCAGTAATCTAATATATTTTAAATATTTTAAGCAAATCTAATATTTTATTGAATTTTAGGTATTTGTGAAGACACTTGTTGAGAAAATGTTAGTTACCAATAAATTTTAAATTTATTATTAGGTACGAAATTTGTCATGTATGGGTTGCCGGAAAAATTTGGTAATTTTGACAATTTAGGAAAATTTGGTAACTGAAATAAAAGTCTACTGAAAATTGATTTTAGGGCCATTCCCAAATGGGGATTTGTCAGTGTCTTCTCCTCAGACTTATTCAACCTATACAGCGAGACGATTCTGAAAAAATTAGAAGTCTCTTTCTCCCATGTATTTTTGAAGTAGAAATGAGGTCTTATATATATATATATATATATATATATATATTAGCCTTGGTTAGCAACCGGCCTACTGCAGGAAGAAATGGCAACCTACTGTGAGAAAATCTTTCATCACATGAATCAAAAGATATAATTGCCCAAACATATTACATATGGCACTTAACTGACTGACTGACTGAATAAAAGAATATATTCTTGATAAAACTAACTCTAAAATGATGTATCAACTTTTTTGCTTCTTCAGTATGCAAAAATAGAAAGGGGTGTAAAGCAGCGTCGTCTCTTTAAACTTATTCAACCTATACAGTGAGCAGATTCTCCCTTATATTTTTTAAATAGAAATGGAGGTGATATAGTTTTTGCTTCTTAAAAAAAAAAAAAAAAAAAAAATATCTAAAACATGATTTATTTACTTTTTTATTAAAATAATAGGAAAAGATACAAGAACTTCAACTTAGATAAATTGATTTTACTTGCTTGAAAACAACAGAATATAGTAATTAAATAAATACTTATTTAAAAAAATAAAATATTTAAAATATTAGAGAGGGGGAGTGAGATTCATTAATGCCATGTCATCAACATATATGTGTCCCCAAAATAAACAATGGAAAGTCAGGAGAATACTATATTTGCCCTAACAAACTATCATGTTGATAACAGTTCTTTCATGTCCCTTCAGGCCTCTCCTAAGATTTCTTTCTTTATTATCCATAAACAGAGAGTATCTCTTGAAAAGTTATTTACTCTTGCCTGCTCCATAGTTTGGAATTCAGTTTTCCTTCTTTTAGACTGATTGTCACTCAAGGTTAGATAGTCCTACCGTGCTATTTAACTTCTAGATTAAGGATGTGAGAAACATGGATTCTCGTCTTTTTCTAAAGGGGATTTGTGCAAAAGTGAACGTAAAAGAGGAGGTGTGAAATTGCACTTGGCTTGACAATTCCATTGTCTGCAATTCTGTTGTGTTCTTTAGTTGAAAAAAGGGAGGAGGAGGAGGCAAATATTTAAATCAAACCAATTACAGTTTGATAGCAAAAAGGCAGTTGGTTATAAAAGCATTTTCAATGACATCAAAAAATCTCACCACAAACAACATCTAAGTCTACCTATGAGCTAATCTCTCCTTTTACAAAAGAAATAACTTAATGACATGATTAACCCAAACACCACACCCACATCATTCAACACTAATCCTACATCTACACCCACAGATTAGACATTCCCAGACAATAGAGAAATATTGAATAGAAAGCAATAATCCAAAGAATCAGTTTATAGAAATAAAAAGTTTAAAATCTAATTTCTCATTTTCTTTTAACTATTATAAGTAATTTTTAAATAACTGTTCAGAATTTATTCATGTCAATAAATAGTTGTTTCAGACGGATTTTTTGTTATCATGACTAATAGAAACAAATAAGAAATATTCAATAAATAACTTAAAAGATTGTATATTAATAGGAATTTTTCAGAGAGATACAGATGATGTATTAAAAAAACTTTTGGCATTTGTCTCGATCTCAAACATTTCCAAGTCAGACATATATTTTCTTTCTCTTCCCCAAATCAGAAGTAAACCAAACGCTTTCATCTTGAAAATTGCAGAGAAAATGATCAAGGACAAAGATTTGTATGGAATTTTTCCTCTATTTAATACCTGTTAAAATAAGAGATTCAAGCATACAAATACAGGCTTTCAAAGTTCTGTAAAATGGCTCAACACTTCTGTGTCCCTTTTGCTGTCATACCTTGCATGGGTTTCTAGTAGTGTATTCAAATTAAAGCCAGTTTAAGAGACAACAAAGTTTAACAACTAAGGAGTTATACTCCAATAAGGGATAATGAAGAGTACAATACTAGTAAATGATAAAATAAAACACATTCTTCACTAGTCTAAGTTTCAACTTTCATTAACAATTCAAATCATAATACTAAAATGTTGATTGATCACATTAAAAATCAATTAAAAAAAAGTCATTTCACTGGAAGCAAGTCAATAAAAGCCACTAGGATGCAAGGGTATATTAAGAGGGGAGGGGCAGGATCCAAGGAGACAGAAGATAAGGGTTTGGATTGCATTTAAATTTTTGAAGATTGTAGTTGACTGGAAAGCAGTGAAATGGAAGAGAGGAGAGTTCCAGAAGCAAGAAGTGTGAGAGAAGGAAATATTAGCATAGAATTTATGGTTACAACTAGTAATTTTAACAGTGAAATTATGAGACCTAGCTGCCAATCTAGTACTGCATTTAAATTTGTGAAATTGAGGTATCAATGAGGAAAGCTTTACCATGAAAATATTAATAGAAAAGGTGAAGAGAAATTAGATTAATATGGTGGGAAAGTGACTGAAACCAAGATACCATATCAGGACCAATAATGTTGGATTTTGTTAAGACATGTAACAGAAGTACTGGATTAGATATGGCAGCAAAACTTTACAAAGTTTAAAGTATAGTGGATTATTAAACTAGATGTATAGTATATCCACATCTATCCTTCCAAAGACACTACAAATATTACATGGATAAAATAGTGATGAAAAGTTCTCTGCCCAACCCAAATCAGTTTTCACATGTTTGATCATTGAAATTTTGTATAAGTAGGTTAGGAGGAAAACTCTTCAGCTCTCACTTGCATAAAATTTCATATTCCCAAAACATTCATTTTTATTAAGTATCTAAAAATATTATTCCTATCTGATGAGAGAACAAAATAATAAATAATAATAATTATTATTATTATAATATATGAGAGAGAGAGAGAGTGTGTGTGTGTGTGTGTGTGTGTGTGTGTGTGTGTGTGTGTGTGTGTGTGTGTGTGTGTGTGTGTGTGTGTGTGTGTCTCAAATGGAATTACCTATTCAAATAAAAGCCAAAATGGAACCAATCTAAAGATTTAATAACAGGTAATATCCTTTTTGGCACTTATCAACCACCACCTACATACAGCAGCTGTCTAATTCAGACTATTAATAATTAAAAAATTATTAACTGTTCAACAATTTATTAGACATGGAAAGACAAAATAAAAAAAATAAAACTAGCAAGGGATTGGCAAGTTGTAGCTATATCAGTAAAGTTGGATTGGATTGGCACAGAGAATCAAAGTGGTTAATAGACAAATCAATGTCAGCTTTCAGTACTGACAAAATTACAAAGTCCTACCAACAGTTTATTGTGCAGATTATCTGTGACAAGGAGGATTAAAAGAAATGACCCGGTTAGGCCTTAACATAAGGCAATTGCTATAAATATATATGATAGACTTCTATAGAAAGCATGTCTGCTGGAATCCCCTTCAAGAGATTCCAACCCACTATTAAATGGCAAAATATTCTTATTCTGTTAAGGCATTGAATATTTTATACAGAGTGATATTTGAAATTATTAAAATGTAAAAATTGCTAACTTGAGAAATCCTATCTTCTAACTTTCTATTACAGTAAAAAGAAATGTTCTAGTTATGAAACTTAGAACAAGTTTCTCCAAACTAGAGCCAGCAGGTCACATGAAACAAGATTGTATTTCTTTGTAATTGACATTTTCTCTTAATTACACTAATTAAAAATTAAAATTTTTTATTAGATTTTTCTTATTCAGACTGCAGAAATTTACAAAATGCAACACACACACACACATATATATATATATATATATATATATATATATATATATATATATATATATAATTATAATATTTATATATGAATCAAGTGTCATTTATGACTGACTAGGTAGAAAATTTTGTACAGTAGGCTGCTGTTCTTTCCTGTGATAGACTGGTAGCCAACCAACGTTATAGTGACTGGTCTGTACTACTGTTCAACCTATAGTGGGGTGAGAAGAGATTGATTCATGCCTTTCCCAAAAGGTGCATAAGTGAATTTAACAAACCCAATTGGAATTGAAACCAAGCTATTTGAATCCTTAAAAAGAAAAAAAAAAAAAAAAAAAAAAAAAGAAATATGTATTTAGGATATTCAAATTCTAACTTAACTAAGTCTTTATTTAAATTTTTCCTGAATATAGCAAGAAGAAAAAAAAAACATTGAGAGAACTAATAATACAGAAATAAGGTGTATGTATATATATATATAAGTTTTTGAGTCAACCAACACACAATCTCAAGCTGATGTTAGCTTATATTTTGGGAAGTGGTTCAGGACAAAAACTTCTCAGCTGTGTGTGTGTGTGTGTGTTATTTAAACACAAAGGAGTATAAGTGATTTGCACTATAAGATTTATTGGTATCAATTATTTTAAATCAATAATACCTTAAATATTGACATTTATAATTCAGCTTTACTTGCTAATAGTCTATGAAGGTACCAAGAATTACCATCAAAAGTCTTTGTAATTTTGTTAAAGCTCAACCATCAAGACATTTTCCTAAGATAGAAAGAAATAAAACAAAAACAAAATTAATTTATAACGTTTTTTTTACAAGGCAAATTCATGATGTGTGTATTGTATTGATTTAACTTATTAAAATGTTGATATTTTGAAGTGTTACAATAAAATTTGGGATCTGATATCTGACTAACAGCAGTGAATATTTCAAATTCGTAGATTTATAAGCAGACACAGAATCATCATTCCCTAAAAGTTCCATTTTTATTTTACTTTCCATACACCAATTATTGGCAATAGCCTTTTCTAGTGTTAGCCGTGCTTCTATCACTTGTTCTCCCAAGATTTTTTTTTTGACTCAGGCAATTTATTAAAAGCTTACCTAATGAAAATGACAATATTGCTTTTAGCATTCTCATATTCCATTGTTTTATGCACATAAGCATACACAGAGCATTACTCTTTCAAAGTTATTTTTTTAGAAAAAAAATATTTATAATAAAGTGGTATCTTCATTTTAAACTTGAATAGAAACATTAAACTGCCTGATGTCTTATATATAAAAAATATAAGAGTTATGACAGTGATGAAATCTTTGATATATTTGGAGGTATGTAAGTAGATTAACTTAATGCCCCCTCCCCCTGCAAAAAAAAAAAAAAAAAAACAACAATCAGTAAAAGTTAATCTAATAGTTTGAAGTTTTACAGAGCAATTGTCTTCATGAAACTTCTAGCATTATGAAGCCAATTCCAACAGAAAATTATAGATTTGAACTAGATACATACAAGAGGATAAAAAACGATACCACATTGTTCTATATCACTCAAATTGTACAGATTTTTTTTTTTTACTTCTTAATCTTGTACATCAGTCTTTCAAAGAAATCACTTAAAAAATATTTTAACATTCAGACCATGCTCAAATAATTTTAGAATTGTTTTATTTTTTTATTAAAACATTCAAACTTTGATTTTGTACTAATAAAGGTTGAATAACCAAGAATAATTGAAAGATCCATTATAAAAAAGATACACAAAATCTCTGCTGAGAGAGAAATAGTTAACTATCCAAAGAAAATAACAAAAATCAGGTTAATTTCCTGCTTGACTTCAGTAAACATTTTGTAGTATGGTCTCTTAAAGAGAAATTTCAATCCTGAACAGACATTTTGTTTTGACAATTGATTAATTGTGATATTAACTACATATTTTTAAAATGGTCTTCAAAATACTATAAAAGTTATTTACTAAATATATGCTTGCTATATAAATCTAGGTAAATAAAAATCAAATACAAATAGTTTAATAAAAATATAAATAACTTCAACCAATTCATTAAAAAAAGTTGCCTATGGCAAGTACATATGTAAAGCATAGAGGACAAGACAAATGAAAAGATTCATTGAGTTTGACATGCTCAGAAATGCTCAGATGTATTAAAAAAAAAAAAATATATATAGTTTGAAACCAATAACTTGCAGAGTTTGTTTTTTGTTGTTTTTAAATCAGCTGAAGTTATGTGAACATTTAATGAAAATTCCCAAAATAGCGACTTGACTTCACATTACATTTGATACATGTATGCACAGGTGGGCACATGAGCACACCCACACATGCAGACACTGAAGGGGAGAGAGAAAGAAGGAAAAAAAAACTTACAATGAAAAGTGCATATATTAAAGGGAAAAAAAAAAAAGAAAAAAAGAAATATAAACAGTCAATTGCTGATTGACAAGCAGATGTAGTGATTGCTGGAGGGTCCATCTACAAAACTCTGAAGAAGGGATGAAGGTAACACCAATCAGCTAAGTGATATATATATATATATATATATATATATATATATATATATTTTTTTTTTTAGTCATTCAAAGAATAAATCAATAAAGTTAATGTAATTAATGCCGAAACTCACTTCGCTAACAGATTAAACAAGACATTAACTAACTGACCACTCATTGAGCGACATGAGTCTTGTTTCTATTAATTGTAAAATGGATTAGATGTTCAGACCATATTGCAAGTACTTTCAATAAAACATTTACCATCCTCAAGCATAAATGTTATTTTTTTTTCTCAATTTCAGGTAATTTGGGGTAAAATTCCAAGACAAAAATGAATGTGATACTTGTTGAAAGATATTTTATTAAAAAGTATGCTATCATTAACCGTTAAGAATTTCTTTTTTAATGAGCAGTAATGCAATGCTAGATTTGTGAATATTGTAGTAATTCAGTTTCTATTATTGTGTTTGTTTTCGTTAACATGACATGGACTATTGGTCTAATAATTAGAGCAATCTCCCAGAAGTTTTTTTTTTTTTTTTTTACTGCAGATCAATTCCTTTTAAATTATTAAATAATGCAGCTTAATATTGTAAAGTAGCCATTCAAAGTATAAATCAATAAAGTTAATGTAATTAATAGCAAACTAAAACAAATATATTTCACGAATTAACAAATTCAAAACTTCAAACTTTAACAAATATTAAAATTAGTATTTAAAGTATTTCACTTGTGCAAGTGATGAGCAATAAAATGTGATATGCAAATCCAACAGGGAAATAAATCAAGATTCAAACTTAACGAGATGAAAGTTTAAAGCTAAACTATAGAATAGAGATTTTCTAAGTGTAGTTTAGATGTGGCACAAGGCCAAATGTATGGAGCACCCAGTGAGGATCACACTCACTACTCAGTCATAATTGATCTAGCAAGACAAGCTTGCTGACCATTACACCACATTGAAGTGCCCACTCAACTTTAGAATGTTGTAGAAGGAAATAGTTAATTTATACAGTGATTAGTTCTTGATCAAATTAATTTTTCAATATCTCAAAGTGATCAAACACTAGAATTTCACTTTTTTTTTTTTAATTTATTGAAGGGGTTCTTGGTCAAGCCAAAAAAAAAAGTTTAGTACACCCTTGTTTATAACTTTTAGCAAACATATATACACACACACACACACACACACACACACACACAGAGGCTTGCTAATAATGATAGGATAGCAGTCTAGGAGGTGTTACCACTGTACCTTTACGTCCCAGAAATAACCAGATCTACATCAGTTATGCTCTGGCATCTAGTAGTATGAATGGCAAAGTAGCATGAATTATAGAATTATAACATGGCATGATAGTGGGTGCTAGATGGACTAGACATTCCACTTCTGAAACTGTGAAGGCACATGATATCTCTCAATCTACAGTATCAGGTGTCTGCTGGAATTCATGATAGACATTTCCACCTACTATGGCCAAACATGGGTCCTTAATGACTGTGACCAATGGTGACTGGTTAGAACAATCTGCAGTTACAGACAAATGTCACCAACTCAAATCATATCCACATTCAATATCAGAGGTAGAAAACACATGCAACAGGTGAGTTTTGTGTTCTTTAGCATTCATGGGATATGGGAACAGAAGAATCCCCACCACCACATTGCAAAATTGAAAATTTGTGGCATGATCTGATGAATCACAGTTCCAGTTTGTTTTTGGATGATAGTACTGTTAGGGTGCGACAGAGACCATGGACCCCAATTAACAAGGGTACCATGCAGGTTAGTGATGGTTCCATAATGGCATAGGTGTGTGTTCATATAGGATGGGCTGGGTTTACTAGTCCTTCTAAAACACACTGACCAGAAATTGCAAGTACCTGGTTATGAATTCCATGTACACAACATGGACAGGTTATTCCAGCAGATAATGTACCATGACTTTGATCCAAAGTTGTCCAAAAATGCTTTTGATTTAAGGATTAAAATATATTATGGACACTATTGTGTTATAAAGTTTTTATTGATGAATAAGGAATTTTTACAACTATTTTTTTAAAAATTTTAATTAGAAAAATGTATAAACTTTTAAATTTTAAAATTCTATAATTAATTTGTAGCAGTTAAATAATATTGTTAAGTAAAATCTATATTTACTAATCATAAATGAAAAAGCTAACTACAATTCAGTGACCACCCCCCAACCCCTTAAAAAGAATTTTAAGTTTTTGTTGTGTGTATAAACATACTAATTTTTGTAATATGGACATCCATTCATGACAATCAGAAAATAAGAGTACTAACTATAGTATACTTAAACCTTATTGGTAATTTTCTAACATTTCCTCAAGTATCTTAGCTAAAACTATAAAGCCAAAGTACCTAAAATTCAATAAAATATTAGCTGTTTGAAAGATTTTAAAGATTACTGGGTAGTTAAAAATTATCTTTTAAAACAAAAATGAAAAGAAAAAAGTGTTTATGATATTTTAAACTAAAAAGTTATATTTGTTTTAATTTTGATTAATTAAATTTAAGTCAGTTAATCTTTCTCAAAGTTTCAAAAGAGTGTATTTTATTTTTATACGATTATTTAATAAAGATAATATGCAGTTTTGAGATTTGCCAATATGACTGATTTTAGCAATTTAAAAAAATAAATCCTTACAATCAATTTAAATTTGGTTTGAAATACAAAGTATTTTGCTTATTTGAAATATTAAATTTAATCTATCTGGTTGCAACTAAAATAAGAGCTTCAAGACAGACTTTACATTTAAAAAAAAAAAAAAAATATCACTTTAAACCATAGCTATCTTTTTTCTTTTTTCTTGAGATATATAGGAACACAGAGATAAACAATGAATAATTTCAGTGAATTTCGATCAATCTTTGTTTATTGGTTATTTTGGATAGTAAGTCTATAGATAGCACTCTTGCTTTTTGTTGTAGAAAAACTAATCAGAAGATACAAAGATTTGACTATAGCCTAACTAGGACTTTAAAACCCGGGAGAAATTAACAACTTAAAATCTTGTATATACCAGATTAAACAATGAATTCAGGCTTGTTTTAACTTGTTATTTCACGCATCCTATGTTGCCAAACTTAGAAACAGGTACAGAATGGAGACGGGAAAAGTTTCTCGATTCTTTAAGGTTTAAAAAAAAATAAATAAAAATTTTACTTAAATAACATAAAAAATTAAAATATTTAATTTTATGTTGCTTTCTATTGTATTTGAAAATTCTGAAATTACAAATAAAATGCTAAATATTTTAAAAAAATAGATAAAAAAAAATAATTTAAGATTCAAATTTTTACAACTCTATAATGATCTAAAGTGAGGCTGAGCAATTTTTGCTACTACCCACTCTCTCACACTTATGTGGGGTCTCCAAATTAAACTTATCTTGTGTGATATTTGTCCTCAGAGAAAGAGAGGACATAAATGGTGATATGAAAGTGGAAATGACAGTACAGGAGTCATTAAAGAACACAAGTGAAACATGACTTATGAAGACACCCACCACTTGAATTCTTTGGCTAACTCAAAACATTTCCAAGTCACGTTTATAGAAGTGTATAAATGAAATTCAGTAGAGCAACAATAAAGGAAGAGGGCAAAAAAGCCCTGAGGAACAAAGTAATTTCAAAAGATTTTAATGCAAATTTATAAACTGGCATTTTGTAGATTACCATCTTAACACCTCTCCATTGCACTTGATACCTAAAGTTTACACCAAGTTTATTTTTTTTTGTTTTATCTGCCTTTAAAGAAGCAATTTCATATTTTTCCATACAACATGGTGCATCAACCACAAATGATCTTGTGCAAAGTTTTGCTTCTAAAGATGGATCCAAGTAAATTAAACCTCAATCAAATTTTAAATAATTTGTTAAATACATTGCTTTAAAGAGAGAAGTAAACTATAAATCAAAGAATTGTAAATTGGATGGGAAATACTAGCTCTTCTCTAAACTAATGCTTAGCAAGAATTCATTTGAAACTCTTGAGAAACAATTATCTAAAAATAGTTTTACCAGATGAGCCAATGCCTCCACCTTACCTGACAATAGCAGCAGGTGATGTTTAGTGATCAGACAAGCACTAAGTGTGTGTGGAGGGGGAATCATGGGAAGAAATAAGACATTCACATGACAAGTGAAGAGAAATATAATCACAGGTAAACAGTAGGCAACTAACCCAGATATACAGCCATGTCCATTATTACTCAGTAACATTGATTTCTTCTAAGATAGATAGGGTTGTGAAGTTGATATATAAATAACTGGAGTAATGGTTCCATATGGTAGATAAGTCGGTATAAATTGAGAGACAAACTGACAGACTTATGAATGGGCAGAAATAGACACTGATAGAAAGAGGTAGCAGTTGGTGTCTTTTTGCACAAAATTCATAAGATATCTCTCTCCTTCTCTTTATCTCTTTCTCTCTCTATTTACAAGAATTCTTTTTATCTGAAGAGGAATAAAACAAATCAGCCTTAGCTGCAATGCCTCATTAGAATCACCATTTTTCAAAGTAAAATGATATAGCATGCATCAGAAGCATATAAATTTTTCAAAATGCGAGGAGGAAGAAGAGATATAAAAGGTACAGAGTTATTATAATAACTTGGAGGTTGAAAGAAATTTACAAATGAGAAATTAGAAGGTTCAAAAGTAAAATGTTTGTGAAAAAGCATTTTATAAAACCAATTCAAGGATGCTGAGCATTAGAGATAAACACAGGAGTTGAGATCAACTATAAAAACTCTTAAGCATTCAGAAATCTATCACACATAATTCTCTGTATAAATACATTTGCTTCTGGCATTAGACATTTTAATTTTGGAATTTACAAAAACATTTTTTCCAAGTATTCAACTTCGTCATAATTGGTTCTATTTGCCAATATCGTGCATCAATTTTTATACACACCACCATTTACAAGCATTTTTTTTTTTTTTTTACAAACATTAGTGTTTATATGCAAATATGCACACAGAACATGATTGGATATACACACAAGTGTGTGTGTGTGTGTGTGTGTGTGTGTAAATAATACAACAATAGCAAGAGCTAATTGTGTAAAATTTCAGTTAAAATGTACTTTATCAAAAAGAGAAAGCACTACAAAAATTTACAACTTACAATTATGGCACAAGGCAACATTATATTATCTTTACACTTTTTCCAAAAAGCCAGATAAGAGGGTTAACTAAACCAAATAAGTTGTCAGAGGCCAAGGGCACAAATCAAACCTGTTACAAATAGGGTGAGGGAGGTCAGTCAAAAGAAAAAAAAAGGAAAGAAAAAAAAAGGAAAGAAAAAAAAAGGAAAGAAAAAAAAAGGAAAGAAAAAAAAAGGAAAGAAAAAAAAAGGAAAGAAAAAAAAAGGAAAGAAAAAAAAAGGAAAGAAAAAAAAAGGAAAGAAAAAAAAAGGAAAGAAAAAAAAAGGAAAGAAAAAAAAAGGAAAGAAAAAAAAAGGAAAGAAAAAAAAAGGAAAGAAAAAAAAAGGAAAGAAAAAAAAAGGAAAGAAAAAAAAAGGAAAGAAAAAAAAAGGAAAGAAAAAAAAAGGAAAGAAAAAAAAAGGAAAGAAAAAAAAAGGAAAGAAAAAAAAAGGAAAGAAAAAAAAAGGAAAGAAAAAAAAAGGAAAGAAAAAAAAAGGAAAGAAAAAAAAAGGAAAGAAAAAAAAAGGAAAGAAAAAAAAAGGAAAGAAAAAAAAAGGAAAGAAAAAAAAAGGAAAGAAAAAAAAAGGAAAGAAAAAAAAAGGAAAGAAAAAAAAAGGAAAGAAAAAAAAAGGAAAGAAAAAAAAAGGAAAGAAAAAAAAAGGAAAGAAAAAAAAAGGAAAGAAAAAAAAAGGAAAGAAAAAAAAAGGAAAGAAAAAAAAAGGAAAGAAAAAAAAAGGAAAGAAAAAAAAAGGAAAGAAAAAAAAAGGAAAGAAAAAAAAAGGAAAGAAAAAAAAAGGAAAGAAAAAAAAAGGAAAGAAAAAAAAAGGAAAGAAAAAAAAGGAAAGAAAAAAAGGAAAGAAAAAAGGAAAGAAAAAAGGAAAGAAAAAAGGAAAGAAAAAAGGAAAGAAAAAAGGAAAGAAAAAAGGAAAGAAAAAAGGAAAGAAAAAAGGAAAGAAAAAAGGAAAGAAAAAAGGAAAGAAAAAAGGAAAGAAAAAAGGAAAGAAAAAAGGAAAGAAAAAAGGAAAGAAAAAAGGAAAGAAAAAAGGAAAGAAAAAAGGAAAGAAAAAAGGAAAGAAAAAAGGAAAGAAAAAAGGAAAGAAAAAAGGAAAGAAAAAAGGAAAGAAAAAAGGAAAGAAAAAAGGAAAGAAAAAAGGAAAGAAAAAAGGAAAGAAAAAAGGAAAGAAAAAAGGAAAGAAAAAAGGAAAGAAAAAAGGAAAGAAAAAAGGAAAGAAAAAAGGAAAGAAAAAAGGAAAGAAAAAAGGAAAGAAAAAAGGAAAGAAAAAAGGAAAGAAAAAAGGAAAGAAAAAAGGAAAGAAAAAAGGAAAGAAAAAAGGAAAGAAAAAAGGAAAGAAAAAAGGAAAGAAAAAAGGAAAGAAAAAAGGAAAGAAAAAAGGAAAGAAAAAAGGAAAGAAAAAAGGAAAGAAAAAAGGAAAGAAAAAAGGAAAGAAAAAAGGAAAGAAAAAAGGAAAGAAAAAAGGAAAGAAAAAAGGAAAGAAAAAAGGAAAGAAAAAAGGAAAGAAAAAAGGAAAGAAAAAAGGAAAGAAAAAAGGAAAGAAAAAAGGAAAAAAAAAAAAAGATTAAAAAAGAAGTAATTAGTTAAAGATTGAAAGTTTGTATCGATCACAAAATGCATCTCTTCTTAGTCACTGCAGGCAAAACAATAAGTAAACCAAACAAAAGTCATATTCTTGTGTGTTGAAAGCAGGCAGGGGTCTGGGATTATTAACTTTTAAATTAAATATAAGGAAAGATCATTCTCAGTTTAGAATTATGCATGTTCTAATTATAAAAATAAATTACAAATAAATCATTTTGTTGATATTTTATGATGGTTTAACTGTAAAGAGAAATTAAAAACAGGAAAAACTCTTACATCTAGTCCTAGCAACAGTATAGTACTGGAAAGAGAATTTTGACATTTTATTCCAAATAGAAATTGATTAGACTCTTTCTCAGCATGTTAATAGATGAAAAGAATTTTTGATTCCAACACCTAAAAAAAGTCCATTGCATCAAATTTCAAAATTCTTGCAAATTACCAAGAAAATGAAAGAGCAGCATTTGTAGGAATTGTTCAATGATAGGAGACAAGACCTAATAAAGAGATTTTAGAATCAGACAAACAAGGCATTAACACGGTTATATCAATTTATTCTATTGAAACAAGTGAAAACTTGAAGCCCTGTATTATTTAGTTAGATGCAAACAGAACATAAGCAAAAATGAAAGCCTTGCAAGAAAATATCAATCTGTAAAGAAATTTAGGTTTGGGGGGGGGGGAGATATATAATGTTGCCTCATTAAAAGACAAAAAAAAAAATCTTGAACAGTGAAGTTTTCTTTAATGCTAATTAATTAATAAGTTTTCAAAGTTTCAATAATGAGAATATAATCTCTGAAAGCTTCACTGTACAATCAGTTGATTTCAAATATTTTTATGCCCAACAGGAGAAATAAGTAAGTTGCAATTGGCTACATTCATATCATGAATGCTCCAATTGATTTTAAGAAATTACTATACAAAACTGAACACAAAAACATTTTTAAAGTGCAAATAATGCTTTTCTAATAATAAAAAGCAGAAAATCAAGCAACAATCAAATTATGAAAATTATGCTGATCAACTTGAATTCTTAAAGGAATTTACTCAGAAAATTTAAAATTCTTTCACTGATATGAGAAAATGTATTTGGACAAGATGACAAAAACAGACGAGAGAAAAAAATGGATATACTTGTAGTTATAGAAATATTAAAAAATATATTCAAAACATGAAACCAATGAAAAATTGTTTCAGAATCTTTGCATATAAAGTTCAAATAGCAGAGAACAAAGGTTTAAGTTTTATTAAAGTGCAAAGTTATCAACATAAAAAAAGAAACTGAAAACTGATTGCAAATCAGAAAATCCTTATAATAGTAAAGTCTCTTTCCTCACCTTTAATAAGTATTATACTAAAATTAAATGAGACTTGTTTCACTTTTCAAAATGGGAAAATGAGGACAAGTCAATAAAAAGGAGGTAAACAAAATTGAAATATGTAAGGGAAATGGGGGGGGGGACGACTATTTTCAGTTTCATTTGACTAATACAGCATACTAGTTTTGTAGGTCAAATTTACCTGTTGTCAATATTGTTGCAGCAAGTAACAACAAAACAGCAACATGAAAAGAAAAGTTTTTTTTCCATATGTCAAACTGCTTCAGCTGATGGGTGTGGATTATTATAATATACCAAAAGTAGCCTTTCATTGGATATGAAACTAGTTTTGAATAGTGTCTAACAGCTGTGCAGAGTCGAAAATTACAGATTTAGAATTAAATATCTTAAAGACAACAGTGGAAGGAAACCAGTCAGAAAAAGTAATAATCCCCTAAAGAGACATGACTGCTGCTGTATAGATTAAAGCTTCAATGAAGCTTACACATAATAAGATTTCACAAAGTGGAGAAGTATTAATAGCAGTAATATTGCATTGCAGGCCAGGATTAAATCCCCCCCCCTTTCACCTTGTCAAGAGTGATAATTTTGCAAATATTTATCTTTATAGTTATTGCATTCAGTCTTCCTTGGCACAAGTAGAAGGCTTCATTTCCCAACCCCAAAATAAATAAAAAGTCACTTCTCAGGCTGCTACTACCATTGCTGGCATTTATAACAGCATTTCCTATCACAATTAATATATAACTCAAGTCATTTTTGTTCATACAGTTAGAGATAAAACTTAAAACATTAATACTGATAGAAATCTTTGTAGATAATAATTTTTAAAGGGGGGGGGTACTAAAAAATATACTATTCTGCTACCAAAAAGAAGTGATAACTCACAAGTCAACTATTATGAACTCAACCAAAAAAAAAAAAAAAAAAAAAAAAAAAAAATTAATCATAGGAAAGATATTTTTTTTTTTAAATGACTAAATTTGAGGTACACCTATCTCAGCCAATGTTAGATCAGTATATTCAGAATAAGAATCAATAGTAAATGAAAACTTTATAAAAACATTTTAACCTTTGTCCCAAACTGAAAGTAATTTTCTGTGGTTTCTGTCAAATTGTCTGATTTTTGTAACTTTGCCCAAAAGGATAACTGCTGCCAGAAATTTGAAAAACAATTAGCAATTATAGGAAATCACAAAAATTATGGAAATTATGAAGGAAAGTTTATTTTGTTAGTAACAGTTAAGGAGTTTCAGTTCTCAATTTAATGGTGCAAACCAATATAATAAAATTAAAATTAAAAAAAAAAAAAAAAAAAAAAAATACCTAGTATTTTAGGCATTTTATTTATTTATGTGTGGTAAGTTCATTTTTTCAGATGTTCATACTTGTTAATTGTGGATGTTAGCTTTTGATGAGACTTCCAAAAAAGGACGAAACTGAAGGTTGGATAATAGTACTGAGCTGTTCAATATGGTCAAATTGGCAGCGGATCTCAAAAATTATCTACAATCTATTAACTGGTGCAAGAAATAGATTTTTAATGCTTCTAAAAGGAAAACTGCTCTCTTAATTTTCTGAGAGAACCCCCACCCCCACTATATCAGCATGGCTGATGCTAACTTCCAGGAGAGTGGCTCCTTCTGACTTCTCGGCTAACATTTTCCACTGACATGAAATGAAAAGATTATATTAAAGTCTACTAGTAGAAAAGTTGATTCACTGTGTTGTTCAACACAATTTTTCTCGCCAGAATCTAGCTTACACATTTATAAGTTAACTATTCACCCATGCATTGAACATTGTTGCCACATCAGGTCTGGTGCTTCTGCTATGTATCTAGAGATTCTTGATAAAATAAAAACAAAAATCTGCAATGTTACTGGTCCTGACCTGGCATCTCTGATTCAGTCACTTTCTCACCGCCATGTACCTTTTTTCATGATAATTATTCTGATGAGCTTTTAAGTGTACTACTAGATTGGCAGCAAGCCAATTTTAAAGTTGAAATTGTTAGATGTAACCATATGTTCTATGCTAACAGTTTCTTCTCTCAAACTTCTTGTTTGTGGAACACATTTGGCTCCTTGCTTTGCAGTCAACTGATCTTCAAATATGTAAATGTAATGATAATCATTATCTTCTATCTTAATTCCTGTTTTTTTTTTTAATATTTATTGTTCTTTCCTTAATGTTTTTTTTCTTACATTCTCTCACACACAGAGCAACCAATTGCATCTTAGTGGCTTTATTGTCTTGCTTGGGGTGAAATGATTAAAATGTTCTAACCATTCTTAAGACAGTAATTAGAACAAAGATAAAAGGTTATTATACAGGGAAATTTACTTCAATACTTAAATATAATTTGCAAAAGTGAAACCCAGCCAAAACTAAACCATGCAAGTTTGTTTTTTTTGTTAAATTCTCCTTCAAACAGCCATCTCCAGAGAATAAGGTGAAAAGTAATTAACATGGATAGAAGTTTAAAGCTCACTTTTTTCTACACAACTTCAACATTCAATTAAAAAGTTATAGAAATTTTCTTTCCTGCTGTTCAAAACAGGTCTGTTATCAATTTTCATTAGATTGAAAGATTAACACTTGCAGTTTAATTTCCATCCAACTTTCTGTTCAGTGAGAAGCCTCATCACTCATTTTTTGCAACCTTTTGTTCTTTTCTGCGGCCATGTCTAATTGGAATGCTGATTAAAAGTCAATAAAAAAATAAATAACCAAATTGAAATTTGGTCAATTACTGTCATGTGTGGAGATATTGTTTTTATTGCGGTTTTGACAGATTCAACCATTTTCTTTTGATTTCTTGATACTGTTCTGTACATTTGTTTGGGAGAGTAGTAATTCTGCTAAGAAAGATGAAATAGGGAAAAGGCCTGGGCGTAGATTAATATTTGGGTAATATTCAATGGCGGCACTCAAGGATTTTCCTTCTGAGTGAGTTATTTTCCTTTTTTTTTATGAATGTAGCATTTTTAAAAAAAAAAAAAGTCAAAATTGTGGTTGAATTTATTTCTATGTATGACTAGTGCACTAGCTAAGTTGTTTTTGTGAGGTCTCTTGTGCTCATAAATACATTTTTTTTTTTTTTTTAATTTCTAATTGTTTCTCCAATATATTGGGAGGAACAGTTTTGTCAGTTTATTTTATAAATGCCTGCTTCAAAACTATTGCTATTAGTGTTTGAGGATCCGAGTATATCCATAATGGTTTTGGAAGTGTTTGTGACTATTTCAAGATTATTTAGATGGTATAGGTTGTTCTGGATAGTGGACGTGACAGAGTTGGTTGGTAGTATTATGCACATGTTTTCATGTAATTTATTATTGAGGATTATGTTGTTATTTTTGTTTCGGTTGTATATTTTGTATGTCTTTCAACACAGCGATAAAAACAATATCTCCATACGTGACAGTAATTGACGTAATTTCAGTTAACAGTATGAAAACAGCATTCTCTAAATTCTTCCAGTTGCAAGGACATTTTGTTTTGTCATTATTAGTTACTTTGTTTAATAAATTCATTTTGTTTTGCCTTGATAAAGTCCACATAAGGACGAAACGTGTTGGCAACTATTACAATTTTCCTATTGTCTTTTACATTTATAAATATTGTCTTTTTTTTCTCCCGGTTAACTAAGAAATTTTTCATTATATATATATATATATATATATATTATATAAAAGGAAAAAACACAAAAAATTCGATAAATTTATTCTGACAGACAAATTTTTAATATCTGCCTCATCAGACTGAAATAATAGAATGGTTTAAATTTATCCAGACAATTTATTGCTCTGTATATAAATACATTGAGCTCTCTTCATGGTTCTATCTTTTTAATATTTCATATGAAAAAAAAAAAAACCTACTTTGATTATCCTTACAACTTATGGATTTGATTATATAAGTGAGAGATATCTATGACACAAAAGCTTTTTCCAAGCAATGATTTTATCCAAAGACAACGATCAGATTGCCATAGAAGAGTTATTTTTAAACATGTACTCAACTGCAGTATTTTCATAGAGACACCATTGGTAGAAATTCTCCGTTTATAAATGGACAAGATAATAACATTGACCATACATGTCTCAGTATTTCAAGCAATGGACTGACAATTACAGAGAGCTGAAGTCCAAGTTGCCAAATATTAACTTTGATCATAAAGTAACCTTCAAATGACAGCTAAAATTAACATTCTTATCTACCATGAGAATCACTTCAGGACATTTTCCCTAAGAGTTAATACAAAACATGAATAGATCAATAAATCTCAAATGGCCAACAGGATTCCAACCAACAATTTGCTTTAATCTATTAAATATTAACTCACATAAATTGGTATAAAAACAATAGCTCAATGTTTCATAGAACCCCCCCCAAAAAAAAAACTTCAAAATTAGGAGTTACATTGGATATGATCGTAATGTAGAAAATTATTTGAAGAGCAGATACTTGTGTGACAAGGAGGTAAGAAAATATAAGGAAAGTATTTCACTTAAAGCAAATAAAATTTACAGATTACAATTAAAAGGAGAAAAAAAATTTGATCAAAATCAGAAAAATATTCAAATATTCCAGTTTTATTTGGAGTGTAGGAGTTTTACAGGGAAATATCTGTTCTTTGATTTTAATGGTTACTGCTACTTTACAAATAAGCAAAACCAATCTTGTTTGTACCTGCAGATATTCCTCTGCAGAGCAATAAAGAAAATAAAAAAAATAAAGTTCATAATTTATTCAAATTCCCCCACCACCAAAATGATCAACTCCATTAAACATTGAAGTGTGATTACCATATGCAGTTGCCTAAGGTTTCCAGTCACATGACACATTAATGAATATTATTAGGTACAATCAACCTATTAGCAATAGCATTTTATGCATGGAAGAATTAAAAACTTTGCTGAAATGACCTGGTGTCATTTGATCATTGCTTTTAAGCTTCTATAATTGAGGAATGCTTAATAATAAAGAAAAAAAAAAAGCACGAGAATAATGCATCTGTATTTTGGAATATCTTTAGAAAGTCTATTCTATTTCAAATAAGGTCTGGGGAATGATATTACTATCAGATTCATATATTCATCTTTGATATAAAACAGGATAATTCAAAATAAGCAGCTGTTACTATAGGAAAAGAGGGCCTTTTGAACAGAGATAATAATAATAAAAAACAAAAAACTTTAGTTTTTGGTTTATTTTGTTTTACAGCATATCAACTTCAATGGGTTATTTAGTGCCAACAAGATTTTTATGATAGGTTTGTATGAATAGAATATGTTGGGTTTCATTAACATTTTTGTAGAGAGTTTTTTTGTTTTGTTTTTTTTTGGTCAGGAGTCAAATGTATTGCTGGTAATGTTTGTTTTTTTTTCTCAAAAATGTATTGCTGATACTTTTAATACAAAAATCCATCTACACTTTCATAATGTTTTGACCCTAGCTTGGGGGGTTAACTATTTGGGCATAGCTGTGACCATAACAGGTGCTACACTGTATAGTTTAGTTTTGGGTTTTTTTGGATGTTAAAAATAAAAAGCTTTTAGAGAAATTTGGATCAAAAATATCTTTCATTGTAAAGGTAAAAAATTGGGCAGTTGTTTTGAACAATGACAGTTGCATAAAAATTATTTTTAATTTCTACAAGACTAAAAGGTTTGGTAACATTTCTTTTTGCTTTTTCAAAGAATAAGGTTACTTTTTTTTTTTTCAATAGAACATCAAGCAGGGTAAAGATTTCTAAACCAGTAATTCTGAGGACATTTGTCTTTAATGGGAGAAATAACACTAACATGAGAAATTTTAACTATATATCGTAAATGTAATCATGAAAAAATAAGAGAACAAACATTACTCTATGACTATTCAAAATGAGGGAAGAACTAAGAAAATACAAGATAGAAAGAGGGGAAATGTGACCGAGAACCAGTGGATGAAACCTGTTAACTCTTGTCATAAGATTTGGCAAACAGGTAGTAGCAACAGATTGGCAAAAAGTGAATTCAGAAGAGTTTTGTTAAAACAGCTTTGTATAAATTACAAGGCAAGACTAAAACAATAGTAAGAGAAACATCTTTTTCATTAAGAAATAAGTTTCAATAAAAAGAAAGGAGGGAGAAAAAAAAAAAAAACTAACATAAAAAGATAAGTAAAAGGAAACATCCGTGTGGGTATAAATAAATGGAAAATGTGTACTGATTGTAATCTCTTCAAAACAAAGAAAAATCAGTTCAGTTTGAATGCTTGTATGCAGATAGTTTCACAAATGCAAATATATTTAAAAGCCACCAAATTATACAAACAATTGATATACACTCTAAATGTGTAACAAAATAGAAGTTCACTAGAGCCCAAAACTGGTAAGACACTGATTGGGAGAGAGATTTATTTTGTTTATCTACAAATACTTCAAGAAATGGATGCATTTTTTACAATATCAAATCAGATAAAACAATGAGAATGTTCCAGTGTTCTCTTCCCAATCTGAAGAGCTTATTGCAGAGAGGTGAATTACTGCTCTTCAGGAAACTTATAAAAACATCCCAGTACTGGTTTAATCTTTAGAACATGGCACAGAAATATAGTCAATAACCATCAATGAACATTTGATATCAAAACACTCAACAGTGTCAAATATATGAGAAAGGAAATAAAGAAATAAAAATTTAAATAACTCAATTTTTCCCTGCCTTTCACAAAATTCAATCCAATATTGAAAGTATTTACAGGAATAATATCTAGTATGATACAAAACCGAGAAAGAGAATTTTCCCAGGTTATAGCCATATGCATCTAAAATTAACCATCTCCTTTTGATGGAATATAAAAAGGATATGAGCTATGGTAGTTAAATAATGGTAGCACTAGTGTAACAAGTTTAGTTACTAAATAGAATAAGATAAGTCATAAGAGATTCAAATTTAGCTCATGTTAGTACCTAAAAATGCCTTATCCATACTATTTAGAATTAAAAAAAAAAAAAAAAAAAAAAAACTACCTACACTAAGAATCAAATTTAGTGTCTTTCAAAAGAAGTTCATTCTTTATTGGACATACAATCTTGACAGATTTACAAAACTAATCACTTATTTGTGCTCATCTTGAAATGGGACTGGGCACCGACATAAAAACAGGTTTCCTCTGAATATCCAAAGATCTTATATAGAACAATGTATTAGTAAAGGTTAAAAAAACACTAATTAAAAGTAAATATTGTAAGAGTTATTTTTTAATCAAATTTAAACCGTCAAAAATCATAGCTGAAAATGAATAAATAAATAAATATATCATGCTTATAACCTATTACTTTAAAAGATTTTGTCATGCTAAATTTAGAATCTTTCCATCAATTCTTATTATACAGGTATTCTTAAACACTTTATTATTGTATGTTTTTCTCAGTCTCTAATCAAACTCATCTGTACCTTGAAAATATCAATACTAATTAAAACATACAATATGTGAGAAATATGGATGACCTGTTTTTACATGAAGATTATGTACTGGCTTACAATAAGTGAAAGTTAAGTTGCTAAGAAGTCATGGATAAACAAGTGAAATTTAAAAGAATGGAAAAAGTTATGAATGCAATCAAAATCTCCATTACCCATTCTTAAGCCACTTTTCATGCAAAAGTAATTCTTCAGACATTGGCCAAAAAAAAAAATTTTTTTTTTTGGGGAAAAAAAAGCAAGCAGATAATTTATTTGCTTACAAAGCATAAAAATATTCTACTATATTAACAAGCCTAAATAGAACAGGTACTGTAGATTTGCTTGAAGTTGATCAAGCATGTAACTTTGGTGATCAAAATTCTGTAAAATGAATAGTATAGATACAAATTAATAATAGAATCTAGAAAAAAAAACAATCAGTGTAAGGAGATTAGCTTGAAGCTTTAAAAATTAAGAAAATTCAAAATGATCCAAGCCGCAACAATCAACACAGTGTTATTGATCCTCCAGCCAGGAGTCCACAAACCCACTCCCATTTGGGACAAATACATTTTCAAGAGAACACCTAAGAATGGAAACCTTGTACAAATTGCCATTATATTCTGCACTTCTAATTCTGTTTCAATAAGAAAAACAGACAGTGCTTTCTTCAAATCAGTAGCAAGTTAAGACTCATGAGAGATATGTATGTTTATACTTTGTTATAACTGACACTAAATTATGAAACAGACAATAGTATTTGTACCAGTTAAAAAAAAAAAAAAATTTGTTTATAGTCAACTACTCAGGAGCTGGGGGGCAATGGGAACATCAGTGTTTTCTAAGAACACCTTAAAACCAAAGTTGAATAAAGAACAAAACATTTTAAATGGTGAGAAGAAAGCAAAACTTCATCTTCCAAACAGCGAGAAGGAATGGTGTTAACGATAAAGCAGTCATAAAAGGTGTGACTGATTATCAATTACTTTAATAGATTCAAGTATCCATCACACCTAAGATATTATATACCTTTAGATTGAGACTCGTATACTCATCAGGTTATTCAGCCATTGCACCCCCTTCAATATCCTACAGCTGCTTCATTTGATTTACTGGGTAATACTCTTCAGTCTTATTTTATCATTGTATTTTTTGTGCATTTCTTCTGCTCAACCAGAGTATATGCACTAATACTCAAAATGAATTCACAACTGCTAGAGAACCAAATGTTTTAACCAATGCTTTACTTCATTTGAACAATCCAGCGGGAAAATTTGGGACCTGAAAATCTAATATTTGTACTCAGATGAAGTAGGAGAAATTTAGAATAATTTTCGTGGCATTGGCAACAAAAGAACTAGCAAATTTAATTCTAAATTGAAACTTCAGTTAATGCTCAGTTTAGAATTTTTATCCTTTTAACCCAAGTAGGTCATAATAAGCCTCTCTAATCCAGCAATTGAAGTAATCTTTTCTCTTTTAAGTTAGACATGCCCTTATTAATGAGCCAAGACGAATGAATGTCACATTAGAGCAGTAAAATTGAATTAAAAACCCCAAAGGACCATCTGAACTTAACTTGATTACATTATTATTCAGGTGTGTTTGCTTGGAGAGGGGGGGTAAGTGAATTAAGATGGATGATATGGTACTGAAATTTTTAAATGAGCCCTTACAAAATCAGTTATAAAGGGTTTAGAAAAAAAAAAAATGTTATAGTCAAGACATGCTCTTATCCTATCATCCTATACACTGGCTTCTTGACATAATACCGACTCATGATATCAAATAAAGTCACTAAAAATTCATCTTGGTTAAATTATTTTTTTCTACCACAAGAAAAAGGAGATAACTAAAAATAAAACCATGAATTTTAAACAAATTCAATGTAAATTCCCTTTAATACAACACTGGTCACCAAATAAAAAAAAAAAATAAAAAAAAATAAAATAATTATTTTTGAAAAGTAACCCCCCCCCCCACCGTCTCAAAAGACAAATGAAAAAAAAAAAAAAAAAATCTAAGATATTATATAGAAATAAAACTTAAACCAAATATATAGTACATTAATTAAATTACCAGTGAGGTATGAGTTTTAATTTTTATTTTTTATAAAAATGTCTTATCAGGCAAGAGGGAAAAAAAAAAAAAAAAAAAGAAAGAAGTTTCAATTTTCTAAACCTGAAACATTTGAGTAACATTTACAAGGAACATTTTCTTCTCACATTATCAGCAAAAAGGTTCTAGTACAAGAATTGAATTACCAGAAATAATTTTAGAATAAAATGTTACATGTTACTTAAAATGTTACATGTTACTTAAAATGTAGTCACTCCATTGAACAAATACAAAAGGCAATAAAAAATGATTCTATCCTGCTCTGTTGAAGTTAACATCCTGCTTATTACTCCCACTTCTTCCATACAATATTTTCTTTGTCTCCAAAGTAAATTGTCAGAACACAATTCCAGCTGAATTTGTTTCTACTTCATATTAAGTCTAAAAACCATTACAGATTTTAGTTGAATTAAACAGAATATTCACCCTAGATGAAAGAAAGAAAATGTGTACTACACCAAGGAAATTGCTTAAAAATCTAGAAGTTTACTGAATTTCTACTCTTGTATTAAAAAAAAAAAAAAAAGTCAGTTCCTTATAATGTTTAAATATGTTACAAAAATTTTCAAAACTACTATCTTGCTAATAGAAATATGGATATTTGAGATTTTATTTGCAAACATTAAAAACAGGACCAAACATGAGTTTCCATCAGGAAGAAAAGAAAAATTTAAGAATCATCTGCCAAAAAGAAAAAAAAAAAAGTGAAGAATCTCAAATGTAGCATATCAGAGCAACTGGTAGAGATAGGAGTGGGGGAGAAAGAAAGAGTAACTATTATTAAACATCTTATATTGCACCAACTGTCTTTCCTTTGAAAAGTCAATCCATTCAAGAGAAAGTTTTCTTTTTAACAGAAAATTTAACAATTTATGAGACATAATAATTTAATATAATATTGTTTATAATTGATAAACCCACAATTACAATTTGTTGGAATTCAGGAAATTCCATTTTGTCAAATGCTACACAAATAATTAATAGAATGAATATTTGGAGAGTGTAATGGATTTGAATGCATTGCAAAAACTTTAGAAATTCTTATAATATTAAATCATTATATCAGAAACAAATCAAAAAGGTGTTTCATTTATTTCAGGAAGACAAAGCACAAGAAATAAAAACACGATTACAGAAGATAGCAAAATACCCAGAGCTAAGAAGTTTTAGTTTAAAAAAGAAACAAAAAGATTATACATTTTCTCGTCGAATATAAAATTGAAAGGAAAATGGATTTTTACCAATTCTCATCCTAAAGAAAAGAAAAAATAAATAAATTTATGCCTCAATTTATCAAAGCACAGAACAAGATGTTCTCCAAAATGTGATAGCAAAAACAGTCTGGGAGTGTTAGAAGTTCCTGAACAAGTTTAAGAGAAACAATATAAACATTTTCAACAGCAAAAAAAACTGCCATAAAAGATTCTTTAAAATTTTGAAAAACCTGTCTTATCCATTTGGCCTTTCTGAATTCAATTTTGATATTACATAAACATAAGAAAAAATATATTTGAAAACCTGAGAAAAGGGCTTAGTGTACAGGCTAAATTTCAGTTATTCTTTAGTTTTAGAAAAACTAACATGCTTAGTGATAGGAGACAAGGAAAATTAACCTTAAGTTTTATCTTTTGATTTTAAATGTTACTTTAGTAATAAAGACAATTAGTAACCAAATATTTGAAATGTACAATCAAATAGCATGATAGGAAGGGTGATAATGCTACTTTTGTGGTGATATGTTGCACTGATCTTCATAGACATTGAACACTTTTTAAAATAGCTTTTAAAGGCATAGTCGATTTTATCCCAAATATATTTCAAATTTCAATTCCCGTCTCTCCAATACAGTATGAATTCGCTTGCTTTTAAAACTGCTGAAATTTGATCTTGAAAAGAGATCAATAAAATATTTCCCAAGTAAGGCGATTTAGTGTGTATGTGTGCAGGGAGTGTTAATCCTTTGCATTAACATACGCACACACACAGCTTTAATGAAAATTTCTGTACAAGTACTCATATAGAAACCTTTAAAGTGGTATACCATTAAACTTGATCTAAAAGGTGCCAGATAGGAATTTATCATTTTTCTATTAGAGGAAGATGAATTATACAACTGGAAATATAACAATCTGATCCCACCATCCTATTTTCTACTTTTGACATACTCTTTACTGAAAAAAAGTTATGACTCAGCCCACTTAATAAAATTTTCCCAAACATTTTTTGTGGGGGTACTTCACAGTACTACCTTAATAATATCCATTAATATAGAAGTATTAACATTAGAGTGTAAAAGTTGTTTTTACCAGACCTTTTTGGTATAAATAGTTTATTTACTCTAATAAAGACCATTACATACAGAAGAAAAATCTTTTTAAAGTGCATGTTAAAAAGTGGCATTTGCCATAACACAATAGTTATATTTATTTCCCCGGATTATCACCTCCAAAGTCAATCTTCACTGAATGCCAATTTAACCAAATTAAACTACACCAATACAACTTGTAGATATAAAAAGTCTACAAGATAAAAAAATTAACTGGGCCATCAAGTATTTAAAGTTTTAATGGTTCTTCATAAAAATGATAGACTATTTTAAAATATTTTATTTTTAAATTAATCTAAAAAACAATTTTATGCATTTCCAGTTCAATAATTCCCAAGAAGAATTGTCCTGATAAATGTTAGGACATTCTGAGAAGCTGGTGATAATCTTATTTAATCTACTTATCTGTAATTGATAAATGCAAAAAAAGTGAATTAATAATGCAAAAGGTCATATTTTGGAAGTTGAGAAAGACCACAGTCAATTTACAACAGGTGTACATATGCCAATTATTGATAACAACTGAAAAACTATATTTCACAACTGTATAAACAGATTGGGAAACACTAGAAAGTTTATGTAGTGATACCAAAGTTGGATGACTATCTACAGGTTCTGAAATGATTTCAGTAAGGTATGTTAGGTGTGAGCAAAATACTGGACAAGTTGCAAGTTGAAACAGCAAGAATACTTGTTCAGCCACAAATACTGCACTTGTCTTTAGTGCAATGAAAAGAATCAATCCAGGGAATGACTGTTCAGCAGTGCTGAAGCTATTGCCTAAAAGACAATAGTCAAATTGTAAGTTGGTAACAATTACAAACAATCCCTACCTCTACTCCCAACATATTTGGAGCAAGGTGAAAAAAGTTTGCATTTTTTTATTCCTTGCATTAATACATTCTGAAATAGAAGTTTGAGAATTACTTCTTACCTCAACTTTCATTTACTTTGTAAGCAATATTCAGTAGAGCATTTTATTTATTTATTTTTTTTTTTTTTACTCTTTTGCAATATGCCAACATCATTTTTCAGAATGCAAATTGAATCCTGACATTTTAGCATTCATATAAAAGCAACCTTGAACAAGTCAATTCCCAGTAACCTTAGTAATGTTCAAGATAATCATTTTAATTCACATAAAAGAATTTATAAAAGAGACTGACATGTTATCTCACAGGCAGTCAAAATATTTAAATTCTTTATTTTGGGTCAAATGTTTGGAAGGCTTGTTGCTAAGCCATGATAACAGTTGGTTTTAATATCAAATAACTCACTTTTCTTGATAATTGTTTAATAAATTTCTCAAAAATACCCACTTGAAAGTACAATACTTCATGTAGATAACAAAACGCTCTTTAAGCTTCCCATTTTTTTTATACCAATAGATATAAACATTTAAAGAATGTTAGAAGCAAAAATAAATAAATAAATAAAATGACCACATGATTGGTTAAAGAACTAACCTCTTTATTACATAAGACTACATCATAAGAAATGAAGCAGAAGAGTTTCATGCAAATCAGAGAAACTTAAAAATGAATTATCTTTGGTTTCAACTTTATACTTAAGAAAAGAAAAAAAAGCACAAATGAGACACCTCAAATACAACATTAATTTCCATTCAACTATCTAGAAATGAGTTTGTAACAGCCAAGTTTTGTTTTCAATATTCAGTCAATATTACAAGCAGAATTTCAAAAGATCATTTGCAAGCATTTCCTATGGGAAATTTAATACAAATTATAAAGTGGAGAAAAACAAAGGCATATGAAGATAATCAAAATTTAATTGAATTTAACGAATGTTGCTTTCTCCAATGAAGAAAAAAATTAAAATGCAGACAGAAAACTTGAAAGGACTGTTCTAATTATATATATATATATATATATATATATATATATATTATATATATATATATGCGCGCGCACACACACACACACATTCTCTCTCTCAAGCTGTTGCTCAAACAAGTTTCTTTGATGAAAAATGTTTCTAATATAAAAATTTGTTTAAAGATAATTAGAAAAAAAAAAAAAAGCCCTAAGAAAACCCATCTTTTGTTCCTTCAACAACAGGCTACCTTGTGGTTTATTTATGCACTTTTACATTTCTAGAGAAATGTTGGGGAGAAAAAGTAAAGACAAGCTAAAATCATCTCTGAACAAAATTTAAATCTACATCAAGTAATCTAGACTTAAATTAGAAAAACAAAAGCCAGACATTATTGCCATCATCATATGCTGGTCATCAACTAGGTAATTACAGTTTTCTAGAGACACACAGATTTTCAATACAAAGTCATAAAGCATCAAAATAAATGAAGATCAGAGGGTGGATCTTAGCTAAGGTGTGGGGGAGTCATAGGAGATGACTCAATTCAAAGCAGCAATTACATTTCTTACTCAAGACTAAAAGACTACAAATCGAAAAACCAATTATGATAAATCCCTTGCTGACTTCACCCTATAGAAAGAAAAGTCATTATTGGAATGCAATATCATCCAATTGTTGGAGTGGGTAGCCATAATACTCAACAAGTTTTCCTAAGTATTATTATATTGGGCAAATTCAAACTCAAATTATGAAATTTACTTTTTCATCCCAAATACTGTAGAAGTATTTTTACATTCATTAAAAATTTTCTACATTCATCATCAGATAAATGCAGCCAATTATTCATACAAAAATAAAAATCTTCATTGGAAAAATACAGATCGAGAAGAAAAAAAATGATTGCAACTTCTGTTTTATACAGTTTTCTAACAGGTCTTCTCAGGGACTTGGTAATCAAACTGGTTTTAGCTGAATAAAATGTTTGACAAAAAAGAAAAAAAAAATGAATGGGACTTGTGATTGGCACAATTGATCAGGTAAAGACTGAATCATGCATTATCCTACATTTATTTAGGGTGATCCTTGGCATGAAGACAAGTATTCAAAGACATGCAAGGAGTTGCTTCAAACGTGGAAGCTTGATAATTCATCTTATATTTCTTTTCCTTTTTTTCATTCTATATATTCATTAGCACAATTTCACTATTCAAAATGATATTGTTTTCTGGATATTTTTTCCTCTACCCTTCATAATATAAATCCAATACTTATCAATATTGACAATGTCTCAAGTTGATTTGCTTTATCATTTATCAAGTAATTTGTCAAACATTTAGATGAAAATAAAATTCAGCTAATAGGTAGTTTACCAAATTCAGTCCAAGAATCCTTGAAGTGCTAAAATGAATAAATGTTCCTTTTGCTAACCAAACTCAATTTTTAATATGAATATACTGATCATACAAATATTTGAATAAGTATATGTTACATGGTGGGAATATATAAAAAAAAAAAAAAAAAAAAAAAAAAAAACCAAGAAAAAGGTTTTCAAAGGATTATTGATCCCCTCATGACAATACATTCTGTATCCCACATTATCAGATAGTATACTGCTCTTTCACATGCAATAATAAACTGGTGCTATTGGCAAAACCTCTGCAATTGAACAGTGTCTTCATTTGAGGAAAAAAAAAGGAAAGATAATAAAAATCTTGCTAACAAGATAAATTTATCTGAATTCTTATTAACTAGCTTTCAATTTCCAAGATTTACTTAGCAGAACTGATTTGCTAAGGTTTGTTTAATATTACAGTTATAAGTCAATGTAAATGAAAAGAAAATCATGAGTTAGCATTATTTCCTTAAAAAAAAACAAGGCTGTAGAGTCAGAAACAATTAAGGGGTCACTGGAGTCTGAGTCCATAAAACTATACCAACTCCAGTTGAATTTACACTTTATATAAAAAGTCTTACATTATAGAATTTTTATTATATTTAGTATTTCTTTTAAAGAAATTCATCTCAAATTTTTTTTAAAGTCATTTTATTTTTTGTAGCTATTTTGTATTTGCAAAACTATATATATATATATATATATATATATATATATATATATATATATATATATATATATATATAAAAAAAATCTTACATTACAGAATTTTTATTTTTGTTGTCTTTTACATCCTGTAAAGATATTTCAACTTGTCATAAGTAGTTTTATTTTTGTTCTGTACTTATTTCTTATTTGCAAAGATATATATATATATGTAAAAAGTCTTACATTATAACATTTTTATTTTTTCCATATCTTTTCAAAGATTTGTGTAATTCTGTTAGAAAATGACATAAAAGCCACAATATCTTTATTCTTTGATATAAACCAGTTATAATGATATAGGCCTACTCAAGTTAAGAGTGTATGCATAGGCTTTGATATTTGTAGGACATAATCACTTGATTACATAAAGGAGTTGGAGGTGCCAAAAATAGAGGAGTCAGTGTTGAAGGTTTTGTGTTCCAACTCCACAGCCCTGATGCAAACTGAGCCTCAGATTTTATGCAAATCCTGCAGATATTTTGTTAATTTTAATTTTCTTGACTACTCATTCAACATGGCATTTTGGGCATACATAATAAATTCACTATTGTCCTAATTGTTCTTGTTATAATGACAAAGATGAGAACAATAGTTTGAATGTAAATAATATTTTCAGCAGCTTTTATTTTGTAGGAAGAAGATAATTTTTCAGAAGCTTATACAAACTAAAAAGATTTCCTGTAATTCAAAAAGAGGCCAGCATGTACACTATTTAGCCAATATAACTTCAAGATGATTTCATAGACTCCAACCATTCATTTCCTCTCATGAATGTTCCAAATGACACATGTGATGTGATTATGTAAAAGGGAAAGGGATTAAAGTGTTTGTTGAAATCTCCTGATAGAGAAAGGATTCTTCTTCAGCACATCCAGTTTTGATATAACAGCAAAGCACTTTTGTAAATCCTTATAAAGTATCTTAGATTGGATAATAAACAGACTTACATTAGGAATTTGGACAAAATAGAGAATGAAAGTTTGGAGTGACAAATGAGAGTGAAAACTTAAATATATGCAACATCTAACAAGATGTTCAGAATCAAAAAAAAAAAAAAAACCATACCTGATAATTCTCAACCAATATCATTTCACATCATAAAGGCATGTAATACAACTGGCTAGCAATTTTTTACATTTGCTACAACTGTATCATCTCCCATATTCTTATTAGAAGGAAAGTTTTTTCTTTAAGTAACTGATAAACAAATGTTACTTGACAATATAGTCAGTTCCTTTCTTTTAGTAATATTTCTCCAAACAAATTAATAACCTGAAAGTGAAACAATACATCTCAAAATGTAAAGTTCTATCTGACATGTTTCACCCAACTGGGTTTGTTGATGATGTGACTACACATACACATGAATGAGAGATGCTGGTAGCTTCAAAATTTTTTGAAAGTATTGAAGGTGCTAGTCATGCACATGTGCAGTCATAACAACGTCAAGAAACCCAGTCCAATGTAGTCCTAATGGATGAAATGTATCACAAACTTTTCCCCACCATTTCATCTTACAATTTCCTCAATACTATATATATATATATATATATATATATATATATATATATATATATATATATATATATAGAGTGGACGGACAGGTTTGCATATGAAACTCTGGAGTCAGGATGCTAGAGGTAACATCAATCAGCTACGGGACAAATGTTTACTCTCAAATATATATACATTTTTTTTTTTTTTTCATTCATTCCTTCTGATTCTTGCAGGTATATATTTCATTTACAATATTTCTTGATACAATTTAACCCATTGATGAGAGGAGATTAATCTATACCTCTCCCAAGGTTAATTGTGTGTAAGAGAATGTAACAAACCCAATTAGAATTTAAACTGTGAGCTGCTACCTATTACACCAGTCAATAAGATTGAGTGAAATTGTACTTTATCATATTTTATTAAACTGTAGACATCACAACAGCATTTCTAAGAGGTGGAAGAATTGACATACAAAAAGATGTTTTTTTTTTGTTTTTTTTGTTTTTTTTAGAGGGGGGGAGTTTAATCATGTGATTAAAAAAAAAAAAAAAAAAAAAAAAAAGGACTGATAACAGGATGAGTAAATCCAATATATCAATACCCAAATTACTGACCTCTCCATTTCCCCTCATCAAATTCCCATATTGATCACTGACAACAGAGAAAGAGTAAGAGAGTAAATAAGTATTAATATTAGACACTGGCAACAGAGCCAGGTGCAATCCAACAATCAATTAATATCAATGATGCTTTTTAGGTGCTATAAGAATTTCCTGAATAGTAATGCTTATGGCAACAAATCAACTCTGCATTTTCTACTCTATTTGTCACAGTGGTTGTTAATGGCATGGTGGTGGTGATTGTTGGTAACAGTGGTTGGCCTGTTTGCTATATATCACAATACTAAATGCATTTAACAGAAAGTAAATGACTAATCTATACGAGTCAGAGAGTGTACAACATACAGTTACAGTCCATTCACAACAGAACAGGTATCTCTCAGGGAGATTTGTATAGAATGATGGCTTAATGTTAAACCGAATGATTAAACTACCACTAGAAATTTACAGAATTGACTTGCTCATTTGAGCATCTCTGAATATTCAATGTCTGCTTACTTGCCATCAGAATTAAGTCAGATAAGTCAAAACATTCATAAATTGACAATATCAAGTTTCCATCTTATTTATTCTATGAAATCTTATAAAGAACTACCACTTGTTCTTTAAATCATTGAATATCTTTTTTGCTGTGGCTTTATTCTTTCAGTTTTATAAGGAGTGGGGTAGAAAAAAAAAAACGGTAGGAGGTTAAGATGCCAAGTGTCAAAACAGACAAGCAGAAATAATATTTTGTCAATTGTATACAATCTATATAGATAAATGAAATGAAAAAAAAATTTTTTCGCTATTTACCGAGTTAATTTTGAAAAGTAGAGATGTTTCTAGCTAAAAAGCCACGCTTGTTCTTCCAAGTTGATCCAATAAGAGACAATAGAGGGTGATATTTGGTGCTGATTAGTTTTATGTGCAGAAAGCACTTGAATGAAGCAGCACTTACTTTAAGCCTAAAAACACTGCAATGAAAGATGCAATGCTTTAATTAATTTTATGTCTCCATTTTATAAAAAGCAGACAAAAATAGTAAACGAACAAATTTACTACCATTACCATTCAAACATTTGCAGCAAAATCAATCCTCCTGATTAAACATTCAGACACTAGAGAGTTTATTTACTAACTAGATACTAAGGGATTACAAGAAACTTTAGTATAGTTTATTTCTTTATACATAAAAATAAATCATATACCTGTACTTGTTTTAAGATTATAAAATTCTATGAAATAGATTCTTAGTAGATATACAAGTAAAGAAAAATAGATTTCATACATCCAACATGTACATAAAGGAAAAAAAAGTGAAAAACAGAAAAGGGATTTAGTATTTACCTGCTACTGATTATGTAAACATTTATAGCAACAGCAAAATTCCAGGCATTTTCTGGAATTTCTCAAGCTGGGATCAGAGGTCTATTAAAAATTTGTATCTTTAATCAAGGGTGATTTTTTAAAAAGAAAAGAAAAAAAAAAAAAACTCAAGTCTGGCGTTTTACACCTACAAATAATCTGACAAATTAGCGAATATTATTTTCAAGCAAACTGATGACATAAGGCATCTTACAAATTAAATGTAAATTTTCACAATTATTTACATTTCAATAATACAAGATACTTAAATATATCAAATATTTTAAGAAAGCCTAAACTATCTGAAAAATACATTCCAAATATTTTTACCAATTATCAATAATTAAATTTCTTGACCAAAAGATAAGTTTCAATCTCAATTCAAAACTTTGTATCTGAATAGAAAAAATAATTAGGTAAAAATCTTGCAACTCAAAGAAAGGTGGATTTTTAACAACTGGCACAATTAAACTCAGCATGTTTGAGATTACTTAATTGACAATAAGCACCTATTTGTTGTGATACTAAGATGGCAAAGAGAGGTTGTGAGAGACCCAACAAGTTCTACTAAAAACAAGAATGCAGAATTCATCTTTTAAAGATTCTATGAACAAAATAGCCATAATCTTATCTAATGCTTTTTCAACTTGTTTTTGTCAGAATAATCCAAAATCCAACTATTAATATTAGGTTCGTGCAAAAATAATGATGTAATAATGACGTTTTTGACGTTAAAAATACGTCAAAAAACAACATTATTACGTCATTATTTTTGCACCAACCTAATAATTCAGTCAATCCTCTTTTTCACTTTAAATAAAATTTGAAATGAGAACATAACTACTTTGAAGACAAAATATTAGTTTGAGGAAATGAAAAGAAGACTTTTATAAAATGTTAACTAATTAATTTGATTTTTATACATTAATTTATAAACAAATGCACACACAAAATGTGATATATCTCTAGCATAAAACCCAGCAATAAACCTGCTTAAAATGAACCCTGAGTGCATTTTCTTTGAAGTTGCAATCAACCTTAAAAAAAAAATTGAAATTGCACATAATAACTATGGTAGACATTACTTTCTGACAAGTGACATGAAAAGAAACTAAATGATCACCGAGAGTTAAAAAAAATTTGGGATTTGCTAAATTTGACCCTTTCTCTCAGGAAAGGTTTATAGAGGAACACTTTTTTTAAAGTTTAGCAACTCCAATATTGGGCTTTCTCAATTTCTATTGAGTCATGTATTTCTGAGTGTTATATTAATCAGCTGCCTGTTTGATCCCAAATAATATTTTTAAGGCAGATGCTGCCTCACCACCACCAATTGAAAAACTGATGTAACAATCTTCCTAATTCCATTTGAAGATTATTTTAAAACAAATCAAACAAATGAATAAAAGTAAGATTTCTTAGATTCTCATTAATTCATTGATGTAGACTGCTGAAATTTTTGGGGGCATCTAATATCGGTAAAGCACTTGGTCAACTAAATTGATTTTTTGGAATTTATCTCTTTCTGCTTGAAGTGCTTTTACTTTTTAAATCTACTGAAATCAATTTGCATATTTATTATTTTAATAGCAAAGAGAAACCCATCTAAAATTATTTCAATAGAAAGAGATTCTCATGTGAAAATCCTAAGTCACTTCTTTTTAAATAAACGCTACAAGAAAAGGTACATCATCCGCAATTTGATTATTGGCTTTTAAACATATATTTCTGTATCTAACCAATTTTTTTTTTGGTGCATATAACGTGCTGAAAACATGACAGGCATGAGATAATATAAAATGTCCCAAGTTTTTTTTTTTTTTTTTTTTTTTTAAATAAATTCTACATCTTGCAGCCCCCAACCACAATTTATGTTTTTTTTTTGGATATGCAAAAGAAAAATATTATTGATTTACTGCCATCCTCTTTGACAGGGTAACAAGTACAAACCTTGCCAAAGAATAACCTTGAATTATCAAAGACATGGTTAGAACTTGAGCTTCCGATTTATTTAATTCATATTTGCTTTCATTTTTTTCTCTCCACCTAAACTGATAACCCGAATGTTTAGACCTGAATTTCCAATGCAGTCAGGCAAAATTAGATAAGTTAGGCTGCTACACATGAAAGATTAGCCAAAAATCAGGAACAGGCAAATTGATATTTTTCAGCAGTTGAAAGTTACTTTCAGTTTTACTTTTAGCTAGCACAAATATCTATTGTATTTTTCAAAATAGACTTAACTATTTAAAAATATACAACTTTTTTAATTATTGTAATTTATTTATATTTTCAAAGTATTTTATTAAAAAGCCTGTTTATGAGTTAATCTCAGAATTAACTACTTTTAGGTAAGTAAACATTACTTTTAATTTAATAATGTATTTCAAACTTTATTTTCAAATTTATTGAAAAATATTTTTATGTAATTTCTGATAATACATATATTTTCTTTTTCAGATATTTTAATAAAAATGTCAGGAAAAATTATCAAAATTCCACAGTATGCTATGGAGTTGATCAGGGGTGATGTATCTTCCAATCTTAGTGCCAGCCTTGCCAATGCCTTGCTCTTGGATTTGAAGGCTAAGAGCTTCCTTATCCCCAATATAAAAGATATCTATGTAGATAAATGTAAAATTGATAGAGCAAAGGTTAAAGTGAAAACAAATCGCCATCAAAAGCATGATGAAAAGGTGGAAAATCATATTTGTAATGGAGTTGATGGGAGAACTGACAAAGACACACTAATGTACAAGGAAATAGTGGAGGAAAATGGAGAGAAAACACTGAGGGGAAGAAAAAAAAGAGGACCAGAACACTACTTGCTGGACTGTCACAAAGGAGATGACATGAAAATTAATATCCGACACATATTGTTCTTCCTAATATTGGTACAACTGGTACTGTTCTTGCCGAGCAAGTGGCTGATGTTTTGCATGAATTCAACAGTATGAGCACTATCAAAGCTATCCTTGTTGACAACACTAATGCCAATACAAGCTGTGAAGGGGGATTTGTTGCACTTCTAGAAAGAAGTACTAACAGAAACCTTCACACTATTGGTTGCTCCTTGCACCAAAATAAACTTCTGTTTAGAGCTTTTTTTAAACATGTAGATGGTACCACAAAAAACCCTACCACATTCAATGGTCCAATGGATAAATTATGTGCAAATGATTACCATAATTTACCCCAAATAGCATTTTCAGCTGTTGGCAGTCCTCTGGATTCCATTTTTAAAATTAAAATACAGATACCCTTAGATGTGACCAAAGACTCCTTTATGAATATAGAGTGGGTATTTCTAGAGGTAAGATGGACACCATCAGACTGATGTGTTTATGGACTTGTGGTGCATACCCACGAAATCCTTCAACCAAACTCCACAGTTTAATGAATTTTATTGTGAATGTGTATGCCATTTGCTGGTTCGAAATTAAAAGAAAGAAGTTCCACAATCACCAAATGTATATTTTCAATGTGATCTAAAGGATTAGGAAGCAACCATATGAAATCTAACATCACACTGAAAAATATACAATACAATGCTTTCGCCTTACTGCCTGAAAATATCTTATATTCAATGGTCAAATCTGAGGAATTGGAAGTGAGGGAAGAAGGTATAAAAAGAATTTTGGCCATTAGGTAAGTACATATTTATTCATAAAACTGACTAAATTAGTTATGTTTATTTATAGAATCATTTTAAGGATTTTATCTAATTTCACCTTATTTATTAAAGCACTACAGTGTCCATTTTTTTTTTTTTTTTTTTTTTTTAAATAACTCAAATTAATTTTTATATTCTTCCAGGAGTGGGGAGCCAGCCAAGATTAAAAAGAATGACAACTATCAATTTTAAAGCTATGCACTGGACACAGTTAATAGATCTGTCTTTAAGTTTGGAGTTTGAACTAACACTCACAGAAGAATTTTCTGAAAATGAACTTCAGGAATCATTATTAAATGGTACAAAGCTTGACTTGCCAGATTTGCCCTCACATTCTCAAGACATGGAACGGGCATCCTTTTTTGTGGTACCTGATGATAGATGCTAAAACACGCTTTATTGACATATAATAAGTAACATATCTTAATATATGAACAAGAGAGATGGATTTACAAGTTAAAGAACAGTACATAAAAACCATAAAAATGCATCAATTCCCAAATGTCAGCATTTTAAAACAAGCAATTTTGAATTAAGCAGATTCATTTAGCAAAGTAAAAAGAAGACACCCTACTATCCTATTTCTCTCATTTCACCAATTCCAAACTATACCAATCAGTCCCATGACAGCTGTCATCAATTTCAATGGAAACCGGAACAGGTTATATAAAAAAAAAAAAAAAAAGAGAGAGAGAAAGAGAGAGAGAAAATTGCTTAGTTAATTCAATAAATTTCTATTTTTCTTCCCCAGCCCACACAAGTATTATTGATAATAATACTTTGTTATATAAGGGGTGTTAAAATGCTCTCCCTGAAAACCAGATGCTCTCCAGTTATAAAAGTTGGAAAAAGCAATGAGAAATAATCCATAGATATGTAACATCTACAGACAGTAATGATTTTATAAAAGATCAATGTTGTATACCACTTTTCTAATCCCTTTATAGCTAAAGGGAGAAGAGGAGAGAGACAAAAACAACACACAAAATCTTGGTTATCCTATAAAGTTTCCTTTGAGAAGATGAACCAGTTATCACCCTGAATAAACAAATCATGGCACTCCTAATTTCTATCAAATTTTGGTTCGCAATATTTCTTTGCATATACAGAAAATAATTACAAATCTTGGAGGCCTTTTACATTACATGTTAAAATACCATTAAACTGTAGCTAGATTTGCCACTTGGGTAAATTCTAATTTATAGTCATAACATGTGAATCCATGATCATGTCAAACTTTAAAGTGACAATACAAATGACAAACTAGTTCTCTATTTTTAATCTTTCCTTAAAAACAACTAACAATGGTCATCCCAAAATAGAAAAGAAAATTAGTTGCCTCTACATCAATCTGATAAAAAAATGCATAAAACAGTCTAGGCAGTTTTGATTTTATACACAGAAGTCAGTTAATATAAAAAGTGCATCCTGTTAGCGGTGTTCTTTTGAGAGAAGCTATAAGAGGTAAGTAAAAGTTTGTACACTATATTATTAGTATATGTCAAGCCACTAGTCAGTACAGTTAATAAAATGAAAAGGCAAGTACTTTCTTCACATATGTGCTGTGGAAAAAGAAGTTTGTTTTTAAAGAATCACTAACAAAGATTAATACAGTTACCTGTTATTTTTTTATATTTGAACTTTGATCGTATGACATCCTAACACGAAGATGAAGTTTTTAAAGGGGTTAATATAGAGCCATTTCTACCTTCCCTGCAGATTCCCAAATATTAATTCTTCTTTCCAGTAGACATGTGCTAAAAAACAAATTAAAAAAAAAAAAGTAAAGGGAAAGCCAAACATGCAAAAAGAAAATAAAAAATACGATATGAGAGGTAAGCCTAGTCTATTTTCTCCATATAAAACATATCAATTCCAACATATCTGACAATACACTACTTATTTTTATATGAAGAAAGATGTTAAGGAAAAAAAAAATTTTTTACTGTTTAGGTTTCATGTACAAAACACAAGCTAGCATACAGTCTTGCAAAAGTCCCAGCAAGAAAAATGTGCTTTCCATAAATAGTTAATTCCAATCTTGCCCATTTCAGGTAGGTCTCCATGGACAACATACTTTGGCTCAAAAAGTGGTATCTCTGATTTTTTTTTTGGAGGGGGGATACAGGCTGTATTTCTGTTGGAGATACAATTTTTCTTTAGCAGGATTTCTCAATTTATGCTGTTTAATAAAATGAAAAACAGTGAGAGTAACTCAAATGTGTACACACTAAAATTAATGCCTATGGTAATAAAAAATCCTATAAAAAATAATTTTTATTATATATATATATATATAAATAAATTTGTCACTTAGATGTTATAATTGTGAATCCCTCTTTTATGTCAGTTTCATTAAAGACAATTGAAAAGTACCACAATTAAGCTAAGTATTTAATTTCTTATTCTTGTATAAGTGTTTTCTTTCCTAGTTATAAAGTGTGTAAAATTTTCCAAATGTTCTGAATATCAGAGCACTTTCAGCTATTCTTTTAGCTGTTATCAAAGATGATTTTTATTTTTAAATATATATTAAAAAAATAACCAAAAAAGCTTGATATACAGAACATTTGTACATTTTTTTTTTTTACTCACTTTATGCCCAGAATAGAAAACACTTATACAAGAAAAATTAAGTAAGCATCTTAATTGCAGTATCTTGTCAGTCTTTAATAAAACATGTCATATTTAGCAGATGACTAATTCAAAATTGCTAATTAAAAAAAAAAAAAAAAAAAAAACTAGAATATATTGTCCATACATATAAACAGATATTGTACTTTTATCCTAAAAAATTTTTACACTATGAATAAGCTGAACAACTCTTTCCAAACTGGATGGGAGATCTAAGCTTTATATAAAACTTAAAATAAATATACAAGAGAACAATTTCTAGTGTACAATGAATTGACAATGGTGGTAAAGACCTGCTGAAAGTTGATGCTAGCAGAATCTTCAAACTCCAATTAGGTACACGAGTAGTACAATAATATATGGATAAATGAGAAAGGAAGAAGCCATTAGTTAGAAAGTAGAGAAGAATGAATAATTGCAGGTTACAGTTCTCTAAAAAAAAAAAAAAAAAAAAAAAAAAAAAAAAAAAAAGTAAAATGACAGTAACTGTGACAGACCTAAATTCCTGCTTGTATTATGATAAAGAAGTTGGGTAGTAGATTGATGAAGCTGGTTGTGCTGCAAATAGGATTAGGGGCTGAGGGTTAGCTAAAGAAAAAAAATTCTATCTACAGTAAACGGATGAAACAGTTGAAACTTATTTTCTTCATTAAAGTACATGTAATATAAGCAGAAAAAGTAATCTTAACACAATATCCTTTTCTTCAGCCTTATATGAAAATATCTTACAAAATTAAATTTTATCCACATATTTGAAGTGCTGAAAAGTTCCTGGTCTAATCAAATTCTTTAAATCAGATCAATCTTGTTTTTTTAAAGGTATTTCAAGAACTATTCAGTGTGTGTGTGCGCGCACAGATATGGCACTGATGCTAAGCCTAAACATAAGTGACTGCACTCTAAGAGTGCACAAAATCCAGTCATTTATGACAGATACTATGCTAATAAATAAATGAAATTCACAAATGGTGCCAAAATGAAGGCTAAATATTTAACCAATTAAGTAGTGAATGTAAGAAACTAATAGAGATTAAAATCTTTAAACTGCCTAATTGCCAAACCATTTATTAATTCACAGTCCCCCCCTCCAGTCTTTAGAAAGAAAGAAAAAGCAAACATTTTTAAACTGATAATGTACTGACAAGTCAGAAAATTACTGTTTTTGGTTGATCAGACATCATCAAGACGGATTTTGTTGAATCAACTTTTCTTTTAGAATTGAAAGAGCGGCAGCATCTATGAATGATACAAATAGACAAAAAGCATCAAGTGACATGTTTGGGAATAAAAGCATTTAGAGGCTGTGATGATAAAGTACAAAAGATTTAAGTCAACTTTCAATACAATTCATGTGAAACAATGCATTTTCAGCATACCAGGCTTCAGCATTTTTTTTTAAAGCTTCATTCTTTGCATACCAACTTGCAAATGCATTATGAGAAGGCTTTAGCACAAAGGCTGGAGAAAAAGAAGATAAAGACAAAAGGAATAATCCTCCTCCTCCTCTGCTGCCTCTCAGCTGACATGATATTCTCAGAAAGAGGCAGCCGGTGCTTACCATTACAACCGGCCAGCCCAGAAGAATCTGAACTGGCATTTTGTTTCAATCCAATGCAATGAAGAATAAAATTTAAAAAAAGTCTAAGAGTAAGGAAAATGCTATAAGGAATAGTTGTTCCAGAGGAGAAGAGGATTGGATCTGTAAGAGGAGGGGTGTAAGAAAAAGAAACCAGAACAGCATGCCAACCAGCTGAAGCATTCCAGTGGCAGCCTCACTACTGAAGTGTGTGTGTTGAGCCGGGGGGGGGGGTTACAGAACATACAGCTGGTAATTCCATACCAGAACCTGTATGTGTATTTGTGTGTATGAGAGTTTTCCTCCTTTTAAGGTTTAATTCTTAGCAAAATGAAATGATCTACAACTTGTTCTGCACATAACATCAAGGTTGTTTTTATCTATCATTACATTTCAGGGTTCTAGTATGTGTAGGAAGGGAAGGTATCAGATAACATGAGAACAAACGAAGTCTTCTATCAATAAAGATTGGTGGAACAGCTATGATAGACATTTCACATTTTTCTATAAACAAATATGCATAGACAGAAAATTGTCAAAAGTACAAATATACAGAATACATAGTAAAAAAAAAAAAAAAAAAAATTGCGTGATCATATATATATATATATATATATATATATATATATTATACATACATACATACAGAGTAAGTAAACATGACAATGGATAAGATTAAGCCCACATCTAAAAAATATACTGTCAATATAAAGTGGAAATATGGTGAATAAGAGAAAAAAAAGTGAATGTAAAAAATTAATATTTGACTTATAAAGAAGATTAACTGTTTGAGCATTGAATGAAGTTTAATGCATGTTTATACATCTCCAAACTGACAATGAAGTCAAAAAGTGAATACATTTTTCGAGACACTGAATACACGCATTATATATATATATATATATATATATATATATATACACACACACACACTGCGATGAGGAAATTGTCACCATTTTAAATTTTTAATTTTGTGCATGCTCATTGTTTGTCTTTTATTTTTGCCAACTACAGAGCATAGAAGACTCAGTTGGGCATCATCTGTGAGAAAAAGACCACCATTACATAATTTACTCACCAGAAATTTGGAAACGACATTCTGTACAATAGAGGCTCCAATACAAACCTTGCAGAGTGTTTGGATGTCAATCTGAGGACAATGCATAGAATTCAGAAAGAGTTGGAAGAGTCTAATGGTGATTATGAAGGTTTTTGGAAAGATTACTGGTGATGGTGACATTATGCCTCCATTCATCTTCCAACAGGGACTCGGACTCAACATGGAGGCCTACTTAAAGTGCCCAAAAAGATGTTTCAGTAGTGAGTTCCATGGCCATCATTGTGTGAATAACTTCAAAAATTTGCTTTGGCATGGTTTAAGTGTCTGCAGAAGGCTGGCTGGAATGTTATTCAAAGTGGTGAAGATGGTTTCACAAAGATCATGCACTGTTTGGACTTGACATTCATTTCTATAAATTTCCCTTGCCATCCACCCCCATCAAAAAAAAAAAAAAAAAAAAATCAATCATGTTATTCACCATGAAAAGTCCTTTGTCTTGTGGGCATTATGGATTGCATCAATGTCCTGTTGAAAGATCCAATCATTTCCACACAACTGAGGGCCTTCAGTCAATAAGCATGCTCTCTCCAACATGCCAATGTCCAGCTGCAATTTGATGCCTCTGTATAATCTGAAGATGCATTATTCTTTGGAAGGAGATAGCACCCCAGATCATGGTGGAACCTCCTCCACTGTGTAGTGTAGGAAATGTCTATAGTGGGATATCTTTATTGTGACAGTAACATTGGAAGCCATATAGACCAACCAGATTAATTTTTTTGTCTCCACTTTTCTATATACAATGTTTGGCACTTCTCAGCAAAGTTGTTTTGTAGTTTGGAAGGAATAAGGACCTTAATATTGTTTGATGATCAGCTATTGTCTCGTTAGACAACCTGTCAAATCCTCCTGCTCAACGCTGATAAAATTATCTTGTGCCTACCACCTAAAATTCTCATTCCATATCCCTCAGGGTCTCTTAAGAAATGTGCAACAGCAGTCTTACTACGTCCAATCTTGCCAGCAATGGCACATTGAGAGAAACCTTGCTTTTACAGCTTGACAATTCTGCCATGTTCAAACTGTCAACTTTTTAGTCTTTGCCATGCTTTTACCTAATGTAATGCAGGAGATACCAGTGGAAGATGTTAACTGCACAACTACTTGAACACAAATGACTAAATTTTTTTATGCGTTTAAAATACATTTAAATATGGTCTTAAACTTTAGACCAGCCTGTATTTAGCTTAATTTCCCAGTATTCAAATCTTTCGTATTAAATGCTAAAAAAGTTTTAATTTTCATGTTTCCTTTTCTTATTTTCATTTTTTGAAATTCTACTCAAATAAGTGGTTGAGTCTAACAATGCAAAAGTTTTTTTTTTTTCTTTATTTTCATTGGCCTTAAGATTTTGGCCAACAGTGTGCGTGCCTCCAAAGATAAACTAAAAAAATGAGCATACATGATGAAAGGCAGCCCCCAAATAAAACATTTTGTCATTAAACCTTTATTAAAAGACCAATTAAACTTTTTAACTTTTAGAACTTTCAAAACGTTGGTTAAATTTTTTTCCTTTTTGCAGTGATATATATATATATATATATATATCTCTGTTTCTCCCCACTTATTTAATTGAGAAATTCATTTTTGTAGAGCTTAATGTCTATAGTAGTTATAAGCATACGTCCATGTAGAATTGAAAATATATATTTTTTTTTTTTTTTTTTTTTTGCAAAACTGGACAACCAGTTACAGAAAATCTGAATCATAAAATAAAAAAAATGAAAAACTAAAACATTAAATTAGAAAAGATTTTAATTGATTTCATGAATAAGATATATCTTGGACAGGAGATGAATAAATTTTTAAAAGAATTGTTTTAATTTTTTTTTAAATTTTAATTAGAATAATTTATAAAATTTTAAAATCACTTAAAATTTGTAGCAGTTAAGTGATATTTGTTAAGTAAAAACTATATTTAGTAATCATCAATACAAAAGCTTACAAATCAATAACCCATCTTCCAATATTTTAAAAGAATTGATTTTTATTTTTAAAGGGTTCATGCCAGATTTTTCTGTGGGGTTCAGTTTTATGATTTAAATTCTCCAAGGATGTGTCCTTATAACTAATATAAACATTAAGTGTTACAAAAAATGAATTCATCAAAATTTCAAAAGCTTTTTTTTTTTTTAAAATCAAGATTTTCTAAAAACAAGTTTCAAAAATATTTTAATTCATTTGTGAGTAAAAAATCTGACAATTATCTGATTTTTGCAATAATTTCCAAATCAATGTGTTTTTCACCACTCAAATTTCCCATAACTAATGTCACTTGTTGACACAAGAAAACAAAAATTTTGAAGGTTCTACAGAGGATTAAAATATAATTTAATACTACAAAAAATTTTTTGGTCTGTCCTCTTAATAATAAAACTTAAGTTTTCAGCATTTTTTGTTCATGTATGCTCATTTTTTTATTGAATCCTTGTTGTAGATCAAATATGGATCAGAATCTAACAGGATAATAAAACAAAATAAAAGAACAAATAGTAAACGTATATCAGTTTAACACATTTCACTTTTATTAAAGCTTCATAGATTGAGAGAAAACAGACAAAAAAACTGATATTTTTTAACAGTAATGTGTATTTGTAATTGTGTATTTTTGTCTAGTAGCGAGTTTTATCTTGTCCTTTGTGCAACCAACCCTTGCAGCAGGGAATTGCTGGGTTCTGATTTTATGGCTCACTTCTTTTGGAATGTATTCTTTTCATTAATTAGATACAAGATGGATTCTTTAAGAATGGATTCAAAGAAAGATGGTGATGTAATGTATTAAGTGTGTGTTTATAGTTGGTAATAATGTTAAGTTTTCAATGTATTTCTACATAAAGAATTATGTTTTTTTTTAATTAGGGTGTCATTAGTGAAATCAAAGTTATGTCCAGTAGCATTTTGATGCAAAACAAAAGAGTTAGATAGATTGTCCAAATGCAAGTCTCTCTTAGGTTCAAACTGTGGGCATTTAGATCACGTGATCTCCCCCACCCCACATAAACCTTTTTGCACTGTAAACAATTTGATAAGTCTTGGCATTTGAATTTGTGCTGTTTTTCTTCCTAATTATATCTGTCAGTGGTAACAATCCTAGTATTAGGGATGACTAATTTGTTTGCAAGTTTAGTGGGAGTGTTTTGAGGGCAGGATCATGAATTTTGTGTAATTTTTGTTAGAAGTGTTACTGGTGGTATCTTTGTGTTTTGTAAGCTTGTTTTTTTTTTTTTTTTTTTTTTTGCATTGAGGATAAAATAATGTGGGTAATTGAGAAGTTTGGAAGTTTTCTCAATATCTTCTTCATTTAAGTATTCCAGGCTGCATATACTAAGTGCCCTAAGGTAAAATCTTATGGCTAGTCCAGATTTTATTTTTTGGTTGGTGGAAATAGAAGTGGATTAGATCATTTTTGGTTGGTGGTTTATAATATACCTTAAAATTTAATTTCTCATTGTTTTCTTTTTCCTCTCAATTTTTGACAAAGCTTTAATAAAATTGAAAGCTGTTAGATTTTCTATATATATATATAATACATCGGGTATAACAGCATAATTATCCAAAAGGTTTAATATCTAAAAAAGAAAAAAAAAAAAAAAAAAAAAAAAAAAAAAAACACTAAAGTAATTGAGTTTCTTTTTCCAGGTTTTCAGACAAGACATTTAGTCATCTTGACACCATTTTTCATAAGAAAAACTGAAAACCCCTTGAGTTATTCAGCTAAAAAGATAGCAGGTTACAATTATTTTGTGTCAGACCCACTGTCTTCTCAACTGAGAGGAAAAGATCATTCATGGTTCAGTACCAACATTCATACTTTGACTTCCATCTTCAAAGTCCATTCAAGAGAACAGTGAATAAGTTTAAAAAAGAGGGAACAGTAGAGTGGAAAACTAGACCAGGAGGTCATAACAGGAAGAGGGACCATCATTTCAACTTAGATCTAAAGAGATCAATTAGAAAAGATCCAACTCAATTCACAACTTAAATTCATTTGGCAGATAAGAGAGGAGTCTCAGCTATGACAGACCAAAGAGCAGTGAAAAAAGACTTGTAAATGAAATTAAATACACACACACACACATTATATATAAACTTTATTTCAATACTTCATGAGCTTCCTATCCTTAGCTATGATTAATTAATGATGAACATGTCATTTTCGTTTATGATCAATTTCATCATATTTCTGTTAAGCTTAATTATACATTCTTATTGCTCAAAGTAGAGTCCAATAGTATTATAAAAACCTCAGAGAATTCCAGTAAGATATCTTTGAACATTTCTAATAGTTCAGAGATTAATCTAATAATTGGACAATTTTGCTGTTACACCTGGTATGTGTACATAATATGTGTGTGTGTGTTAACAAGTAGAATGAGAAATTAACGTACACGTACAAATACTTGCACGTACGTAAGTATAGTTTATTCCTCAGGTGTTATAAATACAGTGCTCAATGTTCTGAAACAGAACTATTACTGAATATACATAATATCCAACATTGATAACATTACTTGGAGTTTTGAGTTAACGCAATAACTGTATGAAACCCTGAGAAGTGTTATCGACGCTGGATAGTATGCATATTCACTTATACACACACACTACTCAATTGTTAAAACGGTGTTATAAAAATTCAATATACTTTTCACTTGTAAAAATATAGTTAGCACAAGTCTAACAGACTCTTTCATCTTAAAAAAAAATAAAAAAATAAACATAACTGCATTGTAAACAGACCAATACTTTCAAAGGCAGACAAACAACTTCATTTTCAGCTGAGGTATAAAATGAAAGCTTCAAAAACTCACACACTAAAGCTTTTATCTTGGAGAGAGAGAAACCATCAGGGAATTAAGTTTATAATTATTTTCTACTTCAATAAAATCAAGTTACTAAGCAATAGTTAAAGAAAATATCTTGTAAGCCAAACAGATAATGAAACAAACAGCATTTTTAATAAAGACAGTTGAAAATAAGGAAGGAAATGGTAATAATACAGAGAGTTTAGAGAGGAACAGGAGATATTTACTTGGCCACAACTACTAGTAAAAAAAAGAAAAAGATATGTCATCCACACACGTATATATATATATATATATACACACGATATAGATATATATATATATATGAGATATATATATATATATGAGAGATATATATATATATATGAGAGAGATATATATATATATGAGATATATATATATATATATGAGATATATATATATATATATATATGAGATATATATATATATATATATATGAGATATATATATATATATATATGAGATATATATATATATATATATATGAGATATATATATATATATATATATGAGATATATATATATATATATATATGAGATATATATATATATATATATATGAGATATATATATATATATATATATGAGATATATATATATATATATATATGAGATATATATATATATATATGAGATATATATATATATATATGAGATATATATATATATATATGAGATATATATATATATATATGAGATATATATATATATATATGAGATATATATATATATATATGAGATATATATATATATATGAGATATATATATATATATATATGAGATATATATATATATATGAGATATATATATATATATATATGAGATATATATATATATATGAGATATATATATATATATATGAGATATATATATATATATATGAGATATATATATATATATATGAGATATATATATATATATATGAGATATATATATATATATATGAGATATATATATATATATATGAGATATATATATATATATATGAGATATATATATATATATATGAGATATATATATATATATATGAGATAGATATATATATATATGAGATAGATATATATATATATGAGATAGATATATATATATATATATGAGATATATATATATATATATATATATGAGATATATATATATATATATATATGAGATATATATATGAGATATATATATATGAGATATATATATGAGATATATATATATATATATGAGATATATATATATATATATGAGATATATATATATATATATGAGATATATATATATATATGAGATATATATATATATATAAGATATATATATATATATATGAGATATATATATATATATATGAGATATATATATATATATATGAGATATATATATATATATGAGATATATATATATATATATGAGATATATATATATATATATGAGATATATATATATATATATGAGATATATATATATATATATGAGATATATATATATATATATGAGATATATATATATATATGAGATATATATATATATATATGAGATATATATATATATATATGAGATATATATATATATATGAG
>OZ010601.1:56444619-56587119 GCA_963932145.1 Acanthosepion lycidas | reverse complement strand
TATGATAGAGAGAGAGAGAGAGAAATTTGTTGCCCACACCATACATCCTAGCATTATTCAGTGCTCCCTTACAAATATCCACCAACATTATCGTGACTATCATCAGGTTCCAAACGTAGGAGGCAGGGAAGAGATATGCACATTCCATACATTGGCAGAATAATCTGCCCAGCCTTGAAATATTCAAGTCGAGGGCAAGGTCGAATTGGTGAGAGGCTGTAGAGAAGAAATGCCAAGAAGAGGGAGAAAAAAAAAAAAAAAAAAGCCGCTATAATTTTTCTCTTCTAAAAACTAATCTCTGATTCAGTTCATATATGAGTTCAACAAATTCTCATTAACTTTTTTTTTATAGTAATTTTCAAAGATTTTAAAAAGAACCCCTTCCCTTCAGTAATAGAATACATTTGGTGTAAGTAATCTCAACTTCAAAAGCAAGTGTCTAAAAAAAAAAAAAAAAAAAAAAAAAAAAAAAAAAAAAAGAGGGAAAATGAAAAAGTAATTAATAAATTGGTTGTTGTGTAGTAGCGTAACAATAACATGAAGTCATAAAAATTCTCTTTTTATTTTTAATAATCAATGTTTAATTTCTTGGTACTACTAAAGAACATTATTAATTACCGACTGAATAAAACGAAACCTTGATGCTACATAAACCTAAATTAAATAGATGACAATGAACCAGACACATTTCCTAATCATAAAAACAAGTGGTTTCGTAGCATACCTACAAGAAACTTGAAGCGGAAAAGATTAAACAAACAATTCAATGGTGGTTGCCGCCGATCTTCCCAGTGGTGGGAAGAATGTTTATTATTACCAATCTTCGTAGCTTCGAAAGACAATGAATGGGTTGAACAGGTGTTGACATTCACCTGACAAGGTGAGGTGGAAAAAAAAAGTGAGTGAAGTATCAAATATTCAATTTTATACACACACACACAAAAAAAAAAAAAAGATATCGCGAAAAAAGAAATACAAGAACAAGCTCATATATTATATTTGGTACATGGACATTTAAACGGGTCATTTGTCAGTGGATTTTAAAGAAACTCTCGTGTAACGTTTTTCTGATTAAAATGAAAGACAGTAACATCCTAAAAAAATTAAACGAACAAGACGTTTTTCACTGCAACGGAGAAAAACAATGGCAACCAATAACGATAAATGTTTTTTTTTTTTTTAAAGAGCCGACTTAAAGTGAATTAATTCCGGTTATATATATATACACACACACACACTCACAATCGATGACATCATCTTCATGTCGGTAATGACAAAAGATTAAATTATATTTTTCATTAAAATCTTCGTCTTTTCAACAATAATAAATGGTGATTTTGCCTGGTCAGTATTAGTCAGGGCCGAGTGATAAAAAAAAAATGGTGACGGAGGTGGAAGTACTGAGACTTAAGTTAAAAAAGAAAGTTGTGACCTCAGAGAGGAGACACACACACACACACACACACAAAAAGAGCCATAGAAAATAGTCTCCAAGAGCCTGGGAAATACATATTGTTCAGAGAAATGAAAACTAGAATTTCAAGTGCTGGGTTCAGGATTAATATCATGCTGAATAGAAATATTGTAAAAAAAAAAATTCACAAAGAAAACAAGTATGTTGAGTGGAGATTACTTTAAGTAAAATACAAATGGAAATAAACTCTTCAAATACATTTTTTTTCGTTAAAGCCGCCCAAAAACGACAAAAAGAGAAGGAAAAAAAAATCACTTTAGGAGCGTTTTTTTTTTTAGGAGAGGGAGTCTGAAGGGTAATTCATCCCATTACCACTTTTTGTGAAATTATATACACAGAAATAAATAAATATCGATGCACCAAATTGGTGATTATTCTACAATCTACAATACATCTACACACTGACATGGTAAACGGGAGAGAGAAAATTCCTAAGCGGCAAGATCCAATGATGATGATGTAAGGTGAATAAATTTACCGCGTGGCGGGAAGCATAGAAGCTGACGTCAGACGCTGTTGAATTCATATTGCAATAGAATACCTCCCCCTTCACCAACAATAACCAGTGAATAACCACTGCAAGACGACCAAGTGATGGCATTCATTGGCACATCTTACAAATTGTTTTACTTTCCTTCGGAATCAAATAAGAAAAAGAAATCAGCAAGTGTTTTTAGAACCTGAAGCACGATTAAACAGCTATGCATTTTTACAACAAAAAAATAAAAACTTATTTTTGCGCTTTTTTAAACTTAGAAATCTATATAATTTATTTTTTATAGTTTTATTTTGCGGTCTAAATGAAATGAACTTTTATGATCTTCGAAAAAAAAAAAAAAAAAAAAAAAAAAAAAAAAAAGTACTTTTAAATTTTAGTATACCATTTTATTTTTAAGAGATTTATTTTCAAAGTTTTGATTTTTGAAATGTCAAGCAAAAATTTCGAAACGTAATGGTTTTAAAAATATAAAAACACTGTTAGGCGTTAAGACAATCAAGCAATTCTGAGTAAAAAGAAGTCAGAAACAAAACAAAACAAAAAAAAATGTGTTCAGAACTTCAAATAAAGTTTAAATACATCATCTGAAAAAGAGTTTTGTTTATAAAATTTGGGAAAAAATGTCGGTTCGGATTAAAAGTAAAATATTTTGAAGGCAGTAGTCAAGTCAAGATTTTTTTTTATTTATTTGTTCACACAGAAAGATTATTCAATTTCTTGATTTAAAATAATTGATACTTTTTTTTTTGTATAAATTCAATCTTCTACCTCCACAATCAAGTATAAAAAAAAATCACCTGTGACATTTGCCATTTTAGTCGACGGCTAGAAGCAGCAACAAAATTTTACTATCCCATTTCTTATTTTCTTAATGATTGAGAGAACAAGATTGTCTGTTAAACAAGCTTTCACCAAAACCGGTGGGCAAGTGTTTCCAGCTGATAAATAAATGTAAGAGAAGTGAGATAATTCTTCCCCCCCCCCCACTTTGTCGAAATTAAACCATGAATTCGTGTTTCATAAAAAAAAAATCCTTTAAACTTAAAATGGAATATCAACTTTCAACTTTAAGAAAACCCGTGAATTTCCACACTTATTGTCTTACTCTCAAGTTCTCAACTCAATGTAATAAACCAAGAGGTTTGGAAAGAAAGAAGGGAGAATAGAATTGTCTTGCAATATAGACGATGTTTTTATTCAGTCAGATCGTAGAGAAAAGCGGAATTTAAAATATTCAAATGCATGGAGTAATAAATAAATTTAAAAGAAACACCAAAGATAGACAAGGTTTTTCGGTGACAACATTATAGTACTACTATTACGATGATGGTTATTATTAGCAATAAGTGTTAGTAGTGATTGTGATTGCCATGGTAACAGTACTTAAATACGACTTGTATTAGTAGCAGTCCTAAGTACTATCACCATGGTTACACAACCGGGTTGTGAAAGAAAAAGGAACTTCATATAATTAGGGTGAAATATTTCACCAGCTTTGAGCCGATAAGATATCTCTCTAACTAATGGCAATTCCGATTTTTTTTTTTAAAGCAAACGTCTTTCAAAGACAACACATCTCGTCCCGCAAAGGATTATTTTAGTAACTAAAATTGTCAACGGGAAAAAACAAAATCGACTTTTATCGGGAACTATAAAATTAAAATAAAATAAGGACAAGGTGAAATCTAGAAAAAAAAAAGTAGTAAAACAAAAAAAAGTAAAACGTTAAATATTCAAATAACCAAATGACATTTTTTAAATCATTGCAACAAGTGTAATTATTATTATTATTAATTAAATGATGACACTCTAGTTTCATAACTTGTTTTTTAAAAAAATAAATCGACACTTAAAGATGAGGGTTCTGACTAACATTTTTATTCTTACTTGTTGTTAGTATACAATACATTATACAATTTTTGAACATTTTTTAATTGTCCTTTTTAACTAACATCTTAAAAAAGGACTTTGGACGGATAAACTTTTGTTGAACGTTCAAACTTGACGTTTTTGGGAAAACAAGAATCGTGAGAAATACCCACTGACCGGTTGGAGGGGGGATCGGTATGTCGACTCAGCATAAATTCATTTTAAAAATGAAGAGTTTTTTGAAGACCTTTCCAAAATAATAATTACTATTACGTTGTCATTTTGGGGGCGAAAGGAATTTTTAAAAAAATAAAAAAATTTCAACACCGCTACCGTGATTGCTTCTTATGGAAAAGTCATGAGACTTTCACTTTACTTTTTACTTTAATTATTTTATTTTATTTTTTTTTTTTCCAGTTAGACTTTTTAATCAAAATTTCAAATGTTCCAAAAAGGAGCAGAAAATTTCATTAAATATTAAATATGAGAAGAAAAAAAAATACTCTGATCCTTTCCTTAAATAAAGATTTTAGACGAGGTTTTTTAAAATCACGTTTTTTGGAGCATGTTTCCATCACGGTATGCTGATGTTTTTTTTGTGATTTCATGGAGGTACCTAAAGACATTTTTTATGTATTGTATATTATACAAAAAAAATTACAAAATCAAAATATGGAAATTAATTTAGTTAGCGGCACACCTTTTCCAAGTATTCTAGGAATCAGTTTCAAAAACAGACTAGCAAAAAAAAATAAATAAATAAATAAATACCCCTGATCAGTTAAAAACAGGTATCAATTATTTAAAAATCAATCTAAAAAAAAAAAAAAAAAAAAAAAATCAACAGACGATAAAAGAAGGGAGTAGTTCGGTAACGGTTCTGGTCTTTGACTAGAAAATTGTTACCAAACCCCATTAAAATTCTAGATATTTTAGATTAGAATGTTGGTGAAACCTGAGATAATGTTGTCTGGATATTTCAATCTTAGCTGGAGAAATTTAATCAACACGACAGTCAGAGATATGGAGGGGGGGGGGGAATCTTCAATGGAAAAAAAAATGTGAATAAGTGGTTTTTATTTAATTTAAAAAATATGCTTGGTTTCTAGTTTCACAAGGACCAAGGTGGAGAGCAAATTTTTTATCCCACAGCAAAGTAAAAATTATTAAATATAGAGTTAGACTGACCACATTTATAGATGGGTGACAACAACCAAGAAACAATTTCAGTTGCTTAGCGATTATTTGAAAAAAATAAAAATGTTTAGCTGATTTGATGTTTGTCAAATGAAAACTAATTTTTTTGTAGAGAAAATTACAAATAATTTTATTTAATAAGCTAATTAAAGTTAAAGACTCCGTCAACGTAACCATCAACAAATGAAAAAAATAGCAGACAACCGTCCAAATGGGTCATGAAGCACTAAAACATGTTTTTTTTTTTTTTAATAAAGAAATTACTATATAGATAATAATTATTAATATTAACCAGGTAGAGCAATGGCATATCGTACTTTTTTTCTGTTAAGGGAGGAAAAGTCTATTTTTAAACTGTAAGAAAAACGTGACTCGGGACTGATTTCCTGAAAAGGCGGAGGTGAATGGCCAAAAAAAAAAAAAAAAAAAAAAAAAGTCGAGGACCGTTTTTTGACTTTTAGAATGTGAAGGTCTCTTCAAGTAAAAAAAAAACAAAAAAAAAAAAAAAAAAAAAACCTTCATTAATTGAATTCGATTTTAATCTTATAAGTTCTTAGTAATGTTTTTTGCTAAACAAAATTTTACAATAGGAAATCAAGAGAAAGATCGAATTTATTCTAAAAACCAAAAAAGAAAAAACAAAAAAACACGTTGGAAGAAATGAATAATGCCCGGCATTTTTTTTTTTTTGACATTATTGTAATTATCACTAGATTTGTTTGAATTAATTTGAAACTAAATAAAGAGGTGAAATATTCAAAGTGACCTTTAATTATTCATTGAAGAAAAGAAAATTCTTCCATTTTAAACGAATTGAATTTGCAAAAGAAAAAGGTTGCCCAAAACCCCGGCATTGAATGAAATTGAGAATAAAATGAAGAACGGTAATACGGAGTAAAGAATTGAAAGTAGATAAAATTTAAAATAATTAAGCAAAGGGGGACATTTAACTGTTTACAGGTGAATTTAACCGGTTAAATGAATAGTCATTTTTATGATTTAAGAAAGTGAATTTTAAGAAAGAAATTTAAGGATCGTCCCCGGCATATTAAACAAGATTTTTTGCCTGAGAGGATAAAAATCTGTCAAATTGTTAGCCATGTTTTTAAAAAATTAAGTTTATATTTTATATATATATATTATTATTATTATATAAAGAAAAACATGAAAGCCATTTTTTAATTTAAAAAAAAAAAAAAAAAATGACAAAAAAAAAAAAAAAAAAAAAAAAAAATGATGCGCTTTTGGAGGTATTAAAAAAATAGATTTTAGTTTAACTTTTGATTTTAACGATTTAAAATTGTTTTTTTTAATATATTTTTTGTTAAAATAAATTATAAATACAAGTCAATTATTACTTAGAAAATTAAAAACTAAAATATTTGTTATAAGACTAGAGAGAGAGACATTTTGAAATAAACAGTTTTTCTTTAAAATCCAAATAAAATCGAAGGTATTTTAAAAAAAATATTTCAAAATATCAATTCACATGAGTTTAAAATTTAAATCGCTTCTTTTTTTTTAAAAAAAATTACGATTTCAGAGATAAAACATGAAAAATAAAGCTTACTGAGATTTGTGAAATCAAGAATTATTATAGAGATGGATGGATGTTCGTTAATCTAACTTTAGACACAATAGAGGTGTTAAAATCATAAATATTTACTTTTATTTACGACCCGGCTTTTAAAAATGTGAATTTAAACATGTAAAGAAAAAGGCAATAATGTTTTGTTTTGTTTTTATAATTTAAATAAAAGCAAAACAAACTAAAACATGACAGAAGAAATGACAGAATTCGCGATGAATGATGGTCAAACAAAAGGTAATGAAATCAAGAATTAAGTACTTACCCGTAAATCAAGGCGAACAAATGAATAACCCACACGAAGCACCATCCACAAAGGGTGATGACAGATAACCCTGTACCAACAAGATCGACTATGGTCATCTCGACATGTTGGCTATGTCTTGAGAAAAATGTATTAAATGGTAAAGTAACCCCGGCTTGTTATTGTTTGAGTTTTGCGATGTTCTCTCTAGTATTATTTTTTTGTCTTTCTTTTAAATGAAAAGAGGAGGTAAATGACGTTTCTTCCCCTTTAGCCTGTTTAAACTCGCTGTCCAGTTGTTATTAGTATTATTATTTAATAGGGAAGGCTAAATACTAGACACAGCACTGTGCGAAACATTCACACAGCTCCGTGTCTCTCCTCTCTTCTGGCCGCCTGCTGGGCCTGAAGTTAACATCTGCGCATGCGTCACCGGAACCTCTCACTTACTCTCCTAGAACCCTCTGTGTTTTACTAACCGGTACTCTCACACTTCTTACTCACTCTCTATAATTTTCCTTTTCTCTTCAGAATTATGTTCTACTCTCTAAATTCGAACTTATCTTGTTTCTTCGTTTTTTTTTAACTTTATCAACTCCTGCTTAACATTTTGTCTTTCTTTTTTGTTTTATTTCTGTTTCCATATAAATCTTTTTTCACAAATTCTCTTTAAGTCTAACTTATATATGCGAATCTTTAAAATAATTTCTTAAAAATTGGTTTTGTTCTCACATGCAGGCTGCAGCTGTTGTACATATTTTTCATATTAACTACCCTCTCTATTCCATCATATTTTGTTCGTAAAATTCTTCTCACACCGGCTCAACCTATTGCTTTCAGTCTATCTATCTATCTGTCTATCTATCTATCTATCTATCTATCTATCTATCTATCTATCTATCTTATTTCTTATAATTTCCCTCTCTTCCTCCACCCCAAACTCACCTGTAAACTTATCAATTATTGCAGATTTTACAAGTTTAAGAATAACGATAGGGTAGAGCTTTTAGTCTTCTTTTTAAAACCTTGTGGGTGATTTAAAAGCAGTAGCCTCGTAACTAGACGAGCTATATTGCCTTTTAGTTTTAAACCCTCGGAATCGGTGGTTTTATGTTTTAAAACGTTGTAAATTTCTTCGATGATATTAGAAGACTTTTTAAATTATTTTTTTTTTTTCAAATAGGCTTTTCGGCAGCTGGAGAAGAGATATACATTTTTTTCTATTGCCTGTGTTTAAAAAAATCGCCCATGCATTTAGTATTGCTACCACATCTGGTCTGGTCTTTCTGCTATGTAATTTAGTGATTCTTGATAAAATACAAAGAATTTGCTATGTTACTGGTCCTAACCTGGCGCCACGGTTTCAGTCACTTTCCCACCAACGTCAAGTAGCTTCCCTGTGTCTCTTTTATAAATATTTTCATGGCTATTGTTCTCATGAACTTTCCTCTATAGTACCTAGACTTTAACGCAGTACTAAATTGACGACAAGATCTCATCATTTTACAGTTGAAATGGTTAGATGTAATTGTAAGTTCTATGATAACAGTTTATTCTCTCGCACTTCTTGCTTGTATAACTCTCTTCCGGCTTCTTGCATTTCCTGTCAACTTAGATCTTCGGAAATTTAAATGCAGCGTCCATCATTTTCTTTTGTTTATTTTTAATTCTTGTACTTGCTTGGTTTTCACACTTTAATGATTTGTTTCGTATTCTCCCACAGTCAGTAATCTCTTGCATCTTAGTAGTTTTATTGCCTTTCTTGGGATGAAATGATAAAAAGCAGATATATGAACAAAGTTAAATTAGTAGACATCAATAATTAAAAAAAGGGAAGCCATTATAATTTAATAAACTTTTGCGCATTATGCTTATGTAAATCTTCATTCAAAATAAGCCACCTTCAAAGATGCGAAACTATCAAAACAAAACAAGGCAAAATATTTAAAATTTGCTTTAACACTTTGAAATAAAAAGCGAAACTTTCAGCAAAATATTCGATCTTTCTATACTCAAGCCAATAACAAATCATTTTTTATTCAAAACTTTCGTGATCATGGCTCTCCGCAACTTTCTGACCTTTGTAGCTCTAAACAATGTCTGTCGCTGCCAGTCCCTGTTCATCCATCTGCACAAGCTCGTTAAGGTTGGTAACTCGCTGTTTCCATCTGCTCTCCTTGTCTACAAAATGTCCTGTGGGTAATATATTCTCCAAACCTTTTTTCCTCTTTCAGTAACTCGGAAATTTCAGCTCTCTCTTTCTAAGCAGAAGTATCCTTTTTGTTTCCATTTTCTTTAAAACATCCTCGTTCCTCATATATTTTGTCCATGATATTCTCAACAACCTCAAGTATCCTTTTCATCTGTAAGGAAATTGTCCAGCATTCACTTTCAAAATATTTTTGGACTTATGAATATTTTCATGACTGAAGCTGATAATCAAGGTTTTTTTGTATAAATTTCAAACAAAACTATGACTCATAATTTAATCGCCAACTGTTTGCCTAAAAATTAATTTAAAACTAATATTATGCACACACACACACATATTGTCATGTTGAATTGATAATGTTAATTATATTTTATGAATATGTCCTGAAGATAGTTTATTAGACCGAAACGTCCGTCGTTGACATTATATTAACATTAAAACAGCATAATTGCATATAAGGATTTTTGTTTGTTTTTTCCCTATATTTTTCTTCATATATATATATATATATATATATATATATATATATATATGTGTGTGTGTGTGTGTGTGTGTGTGATTATCTAATGCATATCCACATTTAATCTTGTACTAACACGAAACATTAGCAGCAGCTCACACTTTGCCGACAAAGCTAGTCACGAAAGTTCTCTTAAATTCCAATTGGAGACATCACAGTTAAAAAAAAAAAAAGAAAGTATAGCACGTTTGCATAAGTTAAGAGGACATCTCCCTCTCTAACCTGTGATATTAAAAACATAAAATTTTTAACATTAAAAATATTGAGCAAAAAGCAATTTATATAATATCCTGAGTAATCAATGAATCATAGATACTATTGAACGTCTAAAAATATAAAGCAAATGGATTAATTAAACGGTTCATTGCCTTTTATTTTAGTTGTGAATTCATTATCCCCGTTTTATTGAATACATTCTTTCAAGACTTTTCTTTCATTGCATCTCACAATTAAAACTTTCCAATAATTAACGTCATTTTTGACGGCACAAGCACACTACTACTACTACTACTACTACTACTACTACTACTACTACTAATAATAATAATAATAATAATAATAATAATGTCACAAAGATTAGGGAATTGGAACAAGAAGAAGCATATAGGTACCTAGGAATTAGCGAAGAAGATGAAATACAGCATACCCAAATGAAAGAGAAAGCAAAAAAAAAAAAAATACTACAGGCGTGTGCGTCTGGTATTGGATACCGAGTTGAATTAAAAAGCAGAATATCAGCCATAAACATATTGGCTGTCCCCGTGGTGTAATATAGTTTCAACATCCTTAACGAGACCATAGCTGACATTAATCGAACGAACGCCAAAACGAGAAAGCTTCTCACTTGACACCGCATGCATCATCCCAAGGCTGATGTTGATCGTCTATATGTGCCCAGATTTGAAGGAGGCAGAGGATTAGTTCAATTAGAACTGTCTTACAAAACTACAACAATCAGCCTTCAAAGATACCTGGAAATTACAGAAGACTGGATGATAATCTGTGTCAAAGAACATGAAAGTAAGAAACTTTATTCAGAAATAAAGGAAGCCAACATGTTCAAAATGGAATTTCAAGTGGATGAAGAAATGCAAGTAAATCATAATACACCTACTGCAGCTGCAAAAGCCCTAAAAAAGAAAGCAAAGGGAAATGAAATCGACCAGATACAGAAACGATGGCAGGATAAACCTCTTCACTGTCAATATTCTGCTCGTACCAAACAAGCTGATGTAGACAAGACCCGTGCCCATCAGTGACTACGTAGTGCAGGGTTAAAAGCTGAAATCAAAGATTTTATTCTTGCTGCACGGGACCAATGCTTGCTGATTAGAAATTACCAAGCACACATACTGAAAAATTATGTTAGCCCAAAATGCAGATTCTGTGATAAATATCCAGAAAAAATTGGCCGTCTTGTATCAGGTTGCATGGTATTGGCACCCACTGAATATAAAACCCGACATGACAGAGTGGGCCAATATATGTATTGTAAAATCTGCAACTTTTATTGAAAGGAAACTGCAGGAAATTGGTATGAACACCAACCAGACCCGCTTATGGAGATTAGACCTGTAACTGTTTTTATGGGACTTTGCAATACACACAGACAGAACAATCAAAGCTAATTGCCTTGACATCGTGATCAGAGTGCGCAAAAATAAAATGTACCTTCTTATTGACATGGCAGCCCCTGCAGACTGTAATGTATCTTTGAAAATCTTCACAAAATCAAAATACAAGGACTTCGAAATCTCCAAAATATGTCATATGAGGCCATCAACAACTCTAGTTGTAATTGGAGACATCGCATTGTTTGGAAAAGAGTCCAATAAACTCACTGAATGGATTCCTGGAAGCCCATGCCTTAAAGAAATAAAAAAAGAATTGTGCTCACAACTATAGACCACACCTTACGAAGGTCTTTGTCTATGTAAAATATGTGTGATCTTAGGTGTTGTTGTTTTTTTCGTTTTTTTTTTTTTTTTTGTTTTTTCCTCAAAAATGCTCAGTGGAAAATGTCACAATGACATTTCTGACCTTAAGTCTCTGGTTGTGACCCAGAAAGAAATGAGTATACACCAGAAATCAAATCAAATCAAATCAAATAATGATAATTATAGCAGAAAAAGAGAAGGGAGTGTAATGATGTTGACAAAGAAAACAAAGTTTTCAAACATAAAGAAGACAACTGATATATATATATATATATATATATATATATATATATATATATGTGTGTGTGTGTGTGTGAGTGTGTGTGTGTGTGTGTGTGTGTGTGAGTGTGTGTGACTGTGTGTGTAGAAAAGTGGACAATGAAGTCAACACCCAGCGGCGACAATCTGTTTCATGCTTATGCACAATCGATGGCATGATTGCGTATAAGCTAAGTGTTGACTTCAGTGCCCACTTTTATATTTACGTACGCTCTATCCCTGATATTGAACACTTTAACCTATAAATATAACATACCGTAAAACTATATTTTATCATATATATATATATATATATATATATATATATATATATCGGACAAAGAGTACTGATGTTAATGAACCGCTGCTTAATGTAATAAAACAAAGCTGTTAATTATATATTAATAAATATACATATTTTCTTTCACGAGTAGCACGATTTTGAGTTTCACGCACAGCGCAATCTTCAGATGCTGACGTAACGGTCAGTTCATATTCAGAAATCTGAAGATTGCAAGTTGTGCGACCAGTGAAAGATTATATATATATATATATATATATATATATATATATATATATATATATATACACTAGCTTAAAAGCTGCCCTATCAGCCTTTTAAGCTAGCTCATGAGGAGGGCTCGTGATTGGGCCTTCATCACAATAGTTAGGGAGGAGTAGATGCGATATGTAACAATAAACTACAGAAGAACTCAAAATTGATTACTGCATTTTAGTATTACATTAATATTTAAGCTTATCTTTTAAAAGTTCAACGATAATTCCTCTGTCGACACTTAATTTAAAAACAATTTGATGTATGTAGCTCCTTATTTTCCATACAAACAATTATTTTTATTTCAAGTGACTTTCGCTGAATTTCGCAATTAATTTCGATTATTTTCGGATTTATTTCCAAGTTATAAAAATTGTTATCGTACAAAAAAATTCGTCGCAAAAAAATCACGTAAAAATCGCCGAAAAACTTGGGATCCCAAAATTTCAGGATTGCAGGTCCGGATCTAACCCAGAATGGTTTTAATTTGCTCACGGATTCTACTTTATCCCTCCCAAATAGTATATGTTGGACAACGGCTACTAGGAGTAAAATTGAAAAAAACGGACAATTTTACTTTGAAACACTGTTAATCTGAGAACTATTTTTTTTCATTTGAACATGAGCTATTGTAAGTTAGAGAGTTGTGTCCCTTTAATTGTTTTTATCATTAAAAGCCAAGATGGGTGAATCCGAAAACAATGGCAGTAATGAAAACTTGGGAATCCCAAATTTCAAGATACGGGTCCGGATCTGACCCAGAATGTTTTTAATTTGCTACGGAGTCGGTCTGATTCCAAAATGGTATGATATGTTGGCCTACAGCCTCTAGGAGTTAAATTGAAAAAGTGTGACACACTGGCATTCGCAGCATTTGTGTGTGTGTATATATATATATATATATATATATATATATATATATATATATATATATATATATATATATATATATATATATATATATATATATATATATATATATATATATATATCTCGGTTACTACTTGTTTCAGAGCACACTCGTCACCCAGAACGTCTAGTCAAACTTTATTACCGATGACTGTTCTCTTGTTTTTGCTGACACGATGGCGAGCAGACTTTAGTTACGTTTTCTAGGAAAGAACGCTTCATCTGGTGTGATCAATTTTTCGAACACGACTAGTACTCCCAAAGCATCGGTGACTTTCGTGCAAGCATAACTTTTCATGGTTACCAAACAGTTCCGTCTACCCAATTTCACTTACAAGGCTTGGGTTAGCCCTTTGCATGGTTTTCAAGCACTATCCAAAATGCTGGTTTCTGGGCTCGCCTACCCAGGCCTATAACATCAGAAAATCACTTCTCTGAACACTCATCCATAGTAAGGTTCGAACCTGAGTGTGTATAATTTTCCTAATTCAAGAAAACACAAGTAAGTGTATGGAAAACGGGAAGTCAAAATAGGTACAACTAAATGAAAAGAGAAAGGTAAAAAACACAATAAGGAGTGAGTGTAAAGTGGAAAAAAAAACGACGAAAAGGACAAATAATCACAACATTCTACACGTACGCTCATAGACGCAGACAGGCACGAGCGTGCGCACACACACAACTTTTGTGCATATACATGTTTGTATGGACATGATAACTAGAGGCGATGATATGTGTGTTTTATATTGTAGTTTTGTTGAAGTTATATTTTGGAATACAGTTTGATTTATTTCAGAAATTGTAGGATATTATATGGATTAATGTCATATGAAAGAGTTCATTCATGTTGGTTGTTTGGTAGTATTTAAAACGGATTTGGGTGAAGTTACTACAATTTATTAGTATGTGTATTATTGTGTATATAGTTCATGCCCTACAAATTGGAGGTGTTTGTTGTTTTAGAATATATTTTTGTGTTTCGTTGGTTTTGTTTAGCGGCATGTCAACCTGTACGTGTTATTTCATGCCAAAATCTAAATATTTTGAACACAAAGCTTCAACTAAATATATTTTGAACGCAATTGTATGCCTTCAACTCCAAATAAAATGTAGTGTTGGCCATTTTGTTATAAAATATATTGTTGGTAATTCTACCATAAAATAAATTGCTGGTCTTTTTTATTTAAAATGTATTGTTCGTAATTTTACTATAAATATTTATTAATGGTATTTTTTATATAAAAAATGTATTGCTGGTATTTTTATTATAAAAATGTATTTTTGTACTTTCATAGTGTTTTGTTTTTCTTTGGGAGTCCATTATTTGCCTATAGTTTGGACCCTAACAGGTGCTACAACGCCGGGTCAGAGTGGACCTGGAAACAACAGCAATTAAGAGGTGGTTCTACGTTCCTCAAAACCTCTAATCTCGCGATCAGATGCATTGCTGCCGGATGTAGTTTATCGTCATAGGCAGGACTTCTCTTAATATTAAGTTAGCTATTAAATGCTACCTATCCAGTGATCGATATAATAGGCCCAAATGAGCTAAAATCGAGACTCATTTCACTGAATTCTAAAAAATAACTTATTAATCACGTTTTAAGAGAAAATGAAGTAGCAACAAAAATAAAAACCTTTTAAGATGCCTTTTACTTTTAAGGCTAACTTATAAATACGAAGATAGTAGTTTTTTTTATTTTTTGTTATTTTTCTTTTTTTTTTATTGGTAAGTAAGGGAAAATGGCTTGCCTTAAGTATTGATTTACCCACAACTGTGGTGGCATCCCAGTGACGAGATATTTTCTCAGGATATCTGGTATTGGGACAAAATGTTTTCTGTGCTGGTAACCATTGTGCCATTACACAAACTTAATTTAAAGTTTTAATTAATAAACTTAAATTAAAACCTTAATTATATTATTCGTCCTGACCTTGGCTTCAGTCAATTTCCCACCGCCGTAAAGTTGCTTCCTTGTGTTTTTCTATAAATACTTTCATGGTAGTTATTCAGATAAGCCCTTCGCTGCGGTATCTAGACTTTATGAATTTAAACGCACTACTAGATTGGCAACAAGATCTCATCAAGTCACATTTGAATTGGCCGTAAGTTCTATGCTAACAGTTTCTTTTCTCGCATTTTTCGCTTTTGGAACTATCTTCCGGCTCCATGCTTTCCAGCCAACTTTGATCTTCAAACATTTAAATGCGATGTCAATCGTTGTCTACTGTCTTCCTGATTACTCTTCTATTGTTCTCGCTCCTTAATAACGTTTCTGTTTTCTAATTCTTCCACACCCAGTAAACCGCTTGTATCTTAGTGGCTTTATTGCCTTGCATACAGTGAATTCGATTAAAAAAAATTAAAAACCTTGAATTAGAACCTTAATTTAAAACTTTGAATTAAAACTGTTTCTTTGTATTTAAAAATCAATTTTCGCCCCAGCTATTAAGTTTAAATATCAAGTTTGAACAACTTTAAAATAAAAACGGGAAATGCGTTAAACTAAAGTCTAACGGATACAACTTTAAAGTGTGTCAGCATAAAAAGAGAAACAAAAAGAAACTCAATTCATAATATTAGTTTAGAAGTTTCTAATGTTATCAAAGTTTTGAAATAAGAAAAAGATAGTAAAATAGAGTACATTATTTAATTAGTCTCCACCGGGTAAAAGATTTCACATGGATTTGAAAGCGATATAGTTAACATTATTTCCTTAGTCCCCAACCCAAAGTTATGGATCAAGGATTTTCATACTACAGGCCTATTCATAGTATAACTATGAGTCAGCACTGAAGGACTGATTCAAAGGCTACTCGTTCGAGTGACATAGTTTGGGTTATGTTAGTAAAGTTCGTTAATGTCGTCTGTTTAAGAAATTCAAAGAAATTTTTGCTTTTAAATTTTGGAACAACTTTAGTTTATTTAATTGAAGTAAGTATAAGACTTGTTTATCTTATTTCGCACGGGCTGGCTATATTTCATGTTCAGCCGCAACAGAATTGATACAAATTTAAAATGACATTTTTATTTTGAAGTTTGTCGGTAACTGATAACACGTAATATCAATTAGCAGATGCTATTATTTGTTAGTATTATAATTTTGTCCTTATATCCTGCTGTCTGAATAAAAGAGGACTTTCCCCTGGGATTGGCAGTCAGTCTGTAAGAAAAAAATACCTAAGAAAATTACCCTCTTTTTGTGCTTAGCGCATAGTTTAGTCATACTAGATGGCCTTCGATGTATTTTTAAAGATATATTTTATTGCCTGTAAAAGACCAAAAATGCTTTTAAGAAATTATGAGAATATGTCAAATGCAAATGCAAGTTATATCATATTTGTAACGGGTCATTCGAATAGACATTTAACAACTTTACCTATTTTTCGATATATATTAGTTCGGCACCTGTCGCTTTACTGACGACAAGATGATCAAATTTCAAATCTAATTTCTTTATCTATTTTAAATTCTACGTTTATTAGAAAATATATTCACTTTAAATACATTGATTGATTCATTTTCTACGGTTTATCAACCCTTTATAGACTATTTATAGCTAAAATGTATTTTTAGATTGCAAGAATATTCTGTTTTTGAGATAATGATTTACTGACGGAATTCCTACTAATTAACCCATATCTGGGGGTAAGAAGAGGTGGATTCATATCTGTCCCAAGGGTATTTGCGTATAAGTGAATATAACGAACTCAGCTCTCCGATTTGCAATTCCGAGTCGTTATCCATTACACCGCCTGCACATCTGCAAGCGCTCACCCATCTAGATACTGACCAAGTTCGAAGTTGTTTAACTTTGATGATCGTATGAGAACCGGTGTTTCAACTTGATAGGGCCGTAAGCCTTTTTTTTTTACATGACGAAATTTAATTAAAAATGACTTTATTTGTCGCATAAAGTTAATTCAGTATGTTTTACTATATTTTCCGGCTCCATGCTTTCCAACTAACTTTAAATGCAATCGCTATTTACTGCCCTGATTACCCTTTCCTCTTCCCGCTCATTATTAATGTTTCTGTTCCTAATTCTTTCACACCCAGTAACCCCTTTTGTCTTAGTGACTTTACCGCCTTGCATGAGGTGATACCGATTAAAAAATATTATTATTCATAGCAAGAAATATATTGACAATAAAATTTAATGTTTTATGAGTAATTTGTAATTTTCTTTCTAAAAGTATTAAAAAAATAGGTTGAACTTTAGTTTAGTTTACCATTAATAAATAAGATAAAGGCAAATGTAATATTTTTATACAAAAACATTAATTTATTAAGAATGTTGTTTAACTTTTAACATAGACATTTTGAAATAGGTTCCCAGTTGTGGTCCTTAGTTGCACTATGAGTAGGTCTGTAGTATTGAACGCTACGGTGTAGCTATTTACATTATTTACATTCGAACGAATTTGCACATCTTTGTATTCAGTTTTAGTACTGTCTGGTCTTATTCCGGGTAACCTTTAAGCAATTTCGAGCTGCATCCATTATTTAATCTATGTGGATATATTGTTCTTGTTACGTTGTCTGTTTAAACGGACATCTGGTTTTGTTCTTTTTTTTATTTTATTTATATATATATATATATATATATATATATATATATATATATATTTAACAGCTCAGTTATTGCTAGCCTTGTTTTCACTGAGTCTGAATCTGCATTACCTGGCCCAGAGATTGAACTCACAATTACCATGCTAACAAATTCATGGACCAACTCTTTAATTCACAAGGCTAGTGTATCCGAATGTAAGTAATGATAACTCCGCATCCCAGAAATCCAAGCACAAATGATTTATGTAGCCGTTGTTTTCTAAATGTAACTTATTTTGACACGAAGTATGGGGCACCAAGTGAGAATCGAACTCACTACCCATTAACTATAGTCAGCCACAGTCGCCCGTTTGCTCACTCGGAAGTGCCATTTTTTTTAAGCGTAGATTAATTTTTCTACTCGGTCACAATATGGAACCAAAGTGGTACTGGATTGCAATGATCTATGAAATTAGGATACTTACAATAACATTATGACAAGATGCCAAAGAATTGGGAGTAAAACCATTAAAATTCAATTAAGAACAGTTCTAAAATACATATTTTTTAAATAATAATAATAATATATATATATATATATATATATATATATATATATATATATATATATATATATATAATGTCGCATACTGGGTGCAGGTGTTGTTAATAAAATAGTGCTTGATATAATATAGCAGAGGTATAAATTATATATTAATAAATATTCATTTTTTTTCCTCAGAAATATACATTTTTATACATTTTTCCCCTCAGGAGAAAATGTATATATATATATATATATATATATATATATATATATATATATATATATATATATATATATATATATATTTGTGTGTGATTGTGTGTGTGTGTAATGAATTAAATCAAAAATTAGTAACACTATCAAAAGGATGTGTTATTAAATTATAAGCGAGATAAAAAATAGTGATCGATACAAAAGTAAACTTGTAGTGTGAATTGTATGCTTACAAACTAAGACGCGATAAGGATGCAACAGTGGTTTCAACTATAATAGGTACCATCATCAGGGAATTGGTTGTTGACAACCTATAGTAAGTCACTGCTTATTGATGATACCTATTTATGGTTGAAACCACGATTGCACCCTTATAGCATCTTAGTTTTTAAGGATCTATCTATCTATCTATTTATCTATCTATATGTACACTGCGTGCCAAATTATTATCGAGATAACTTTTTTTCTAATATTTCAAAAACCGTCCAATCAATTCACACAAAATTGGCAACACTGACCTGCGCAATCACTGAAATTTTCGTACTGATCTGCGCAATGTAAACAAACTGGCGCCATATTTGTTATCAGTGCGGTGATTTGACCGTGCCAAATTATTATAAAAGTGTAAGAATTTAGTGAAAAGATGGGCCGTAAAAGCATTTTAAGTGATGCTAAAAAGAAAACTATCACCTCAGAACTCTCAAAAGGTAAATCTACCCTAGAAATTTCTAAAATGATAGGGAGGTGTCATCAAACAGTGAAAAAGTTCACCGCCGACCCTACACAAGTACGTAAAAGAGCAGATAAAGGCAAGCCGAGGGTTATTTCACGTCGTCTCATGTCACGACTTAAACGAGAGGCCACGAAGAACCCTGGACTTACCAGTCAAGAGCTTTTCAGTCGCATTGGGGATCCTACTGTGTCTAAAAGTACTCGGTGTCGGTATCTGAGGGAAATAGCAACAACAGTCAAACCTGTATCGAAGCCTCCGTTGACAAGAAATCACATTCAAAATCGATTGAAATGGGCCAAGGACAATATGAAGATTGACTTCTCTAAAGTTTTGTTCACAGACGAAACTCGAGCAACACTTGATGGGCCAGATAGATGGTACAAAGGCTGGGTAATGAACGAACAGAATCGCCATCAGCGTTTGACACGCCAAGAAGGTGGTGGAGACATAATGATATGGGATGGTATTATTGGAAATACATTAGCGGGTCCTTGGAGAGTACCAGATGGCGTCAAAATGACTGTTGATGCATACATAGCATTTATGAAGTAGCATCATGAACCGTGGTTGAAAAGGCAAAGAGTTGCCTTTAGAAGGGCCATTGTTTTTATGCAAGATAATGCTCCCTCACATGCTGCTCACACGACTACTGAATATTTGAAACAGGCTTCGATGGACCTCGAAAAATGAAGTGGCCAGCAAATTCTCCTGATTTGAACCCAATCGAAAACCTTTGGAGCATCATGAAGCGAAGACTGTACGCCAACAGACGACAATTCAGGAACAACGCTGAGTTGTGGGAAGCAATTCTTGACATATCTCGCGGCATTACAGCAGATGAGATCCTACAATTAACAAATTCTATGGATCATCGACTTCTTCAAGTAATTTCAAAACAGGGATAGCACATTCCCTATTAATTTGTTTAAAACTGTGCCTTTGTTTGTATCTGTTATTATTTGTTTGATTATCTTACTTATTAGCTTCTTTTGATCATAAACATTCACGTGCAACATTAATAAACGTTTTGTTTGCTCAATTCTGGGAATTGTACTAAACCTTTCTAATAACTTGGCACGCTCAAATCACCGCGCTGATAACAAATATGGCGCCAGTTTGTTTACATTGCGCAGATCAGTTGCACAGGTCAGTGTTGCCAACATTTTGTGAAAATTCTGTGTGAATTGATTGGACGGTTTTTGAAATATTAGAAAAAAGTTATCTTGATAATAATTTGGCACGCAGTGTGTATAAAGTCAACAGTCTGAGGCGACAGGCTGTTTCATACTAGATGCAATCGTCAGGCGGCCTGACGATTGCGTCTAGCATGAAACATCCAGTCGTCTCTAAGTGTTGATTTCAATGTTCACTTTTATATTTATATTTACATACACCCTATCTCTGATATTGAGCACTTTATCCCATAAATATAGCACACCTTAAAACTATATATATATATATATATATATATGTGCATGAGTGTATCTATGTCCATTTCGGCATTGATTAAAGACCGGAAGACTTTTCCGAAGAGATATATAAGTATCTGTGTATGTATGTATGTATGTATATATATATATATATATATATATATATATATATATATATATGTGTGTGTGTGTGTGTGTGTGTGTGTCAAATATGTGGTGCAGTTTAATTTATATTACATTGAATCATTCATACAAAAAGTAAATAATATTAATGATATAAAATGGCGAAATCCCTTCGCTAACAAAACTTTAAAAATGCATGGAAACTTTTTTTGTTTTTGGTAAAATTCAGGTAGCATCCGAGATCTGATGATAACTGGTAGAACCGTCGAAAGTACTTGCGTATTTAAGGAAGACCTTATACAGTTTATAATTTAAAAAAAAAAGGGATCATAACATTCATCGAATGATTAGTGGGTTAATGCATCTTTAAAATTTTGTTAGCGATGGGATTTCACCATTTTATATCATTAACTTTACTAATTTACTTTTTTATGAATGATTCATTGTAATGTATGTACACGCACACACACACACACACACACACATATATATATATATATATATATATATATATATATATATATATATTGAGGCAGGAGTAAATCGTAGTTTCGTCTGTGTAGATGTCTAATTGAGAACTGATGACATCAGGAAGATCGTTGGTGAAGATCAGAAACAGTGTAGGACCCAGGATAGAGTCTTGGGGAACACCAGCGTTCGCATGAAAGGAACGGCCTTCATTTCACGATTTGACAGGAATGATTGGATTAAATCAAATAATCGTCCTGTCGTAACATATCCCTGAAGCTTACGAAGAAGGCCGGCATGTCAAACCCTATCAAACGCCTTAGAGATATTTAGAACCACAGCTCGAGCTTCGCCGTTATTATCAAGAGCTTGGTATACAAATTCAGTTATGGCCGTAAGCACGCCAGCTGTAGACCGGGCAAAGCGGAAACCATATTGTTTGTTAGAGACTAGATCATGAGAGGTAAGGTGCTTAACCATTTCGGCATTGATTAAAGACCGGAAGACTTTTCCGAAGAGTGGTAGGAGACTGATAGGACAATACTTAGATGGGCCAGAAGGGTGTCCAGAGTTCTTAAAAACAGGGACTTCCAACAGGCTGGAAAGCGAGGCAATAGTTATATATATTGGAGAGCACTGGAGACAGTTCAGGAGCCCATTAGGACTACGGCTGGATCCCGTTACCACCACTTGCTTTATGAGAGTCTAATTTAGAGATGATGTCCAATACCATCGACGGGGTTATGCTCAACTCACTCAATAGAGCCTCAGTTTTAGAGGGAAAATCAGGTGTAGGTACTCAGGATGAGTCGAGTGTTGAGTTGGATGAGAATTTCCAAGTATATATATATATATATATATATATATATATATATATATATATATATATATATATATATATATGCTTGTATATACATATATTTATGTATATATCGATATATGTGTGTGTGTATGTATGCAAATATGTTTGTATATATATATATATGTGTATGTGTGTGTGTGTGTTTATGCATATATTATGAAATGGACTAAGTCTGACAATTATTTTAATATATTTATTGTTTTTACGTTATTTTTATAGATACAAATATTTAAGTAAATACATTAAACAGTAATAACAACATTTACCGTCATGAATATCTGAGAAATTTCATAGAAAATGTGTCCTTCGATAGGAATCGAACATGTATCCTATACGAAACCGTCATATAGCCTGACGTGCTATTGCTATACCATTTAGCTATATATATATATATATATATATATATATATATATATATATATATATATATATATATATATAGAGAGAGAGAGAGAGAGAGAGAGAGAGAGAGAGAGAGAGAGAGTGTGAGAAACAGGATAACATTTTTATGTATGAATATTAATAAAAATGGACGTGGGAATAGAAATTTACTGATCTATTTTACGACTAATCTAAGACATAGGAGCGTTAGAGTCGATCCTTGATGGCTGAGGAAGTTCCGAGATAGATGGACAATTTTAATCACCACTCCTATGTACGTGGGAAATAGCATTAAATACGGCTTTGTGACATATTCCGCTCATTTGGCCGTACGGAAAAGCACCAGCGTTACTATAATATGGCACTTTTGGGCACCTGCTAAAGACCAATATTTAACAACTAGATCATTAGATTGGGTAGCGTGTTCGATATATATATATATATATATATATATATATATATATATATATATATATATATATGTTTTTACCTTTTATTCTTTATGTGGATTCATAAATTATTCATTCATGCTTATATAGTTTTTTCTTTAATATTTTGAATACGTGTATATATATATATATATATATATATATATATATATATATATATATATATAAATATATGTGTGTGTGTGTATGTGCTTATGTATATGTACATGTATGTATATATGTGCGTATGTGCGTACGTATGTATATATGTAAATGTTTATATATTGTTACGACGCTCCCCCTTTCTCTAACAGGATCGATAACGGAGATTGAGGAGGATCGTAACCTATATAATTAATTCAACGTGTATACAATTATTACAACAATTTTCTTTCCCCAAGGGTCTCTTTCCGATTGATCAGACATGGTCGACCTGGATGGAATTGCTTAAGGAACACGCACAGCGGGTGACAGACAACAGAAACACAGGTGAAGAGTTAACAATTAAATCATTTTATTACTGTAACATACAATGGAAAAACAATCTGAAAGATACGGCGAAAACAAAGAACAATAAGTCAAAAAGAAATGTTGTAGGACGTAATAACGAGAGGAGGAATTTATCTTCTCAGAAAGCAAACTAGATGATTAATAGAAGATCTTAGGTCAGGCCTGCATGCAAATATACAACATGACAAAATACATTGAGCAAAGTATAAACATGTAAGAGAAACAAAGACTTAACTGATTGTTATCAAATTCGTTTTCTTTTTATATTTTACCTTCTTTTGGTGTGAAGAACCCGCCCCGAAGTTTGTAAAAGTATTTTTGATACACCCTATACCCACTCTGACGCACACACACACACACACACACATATATATATATATATATATATATATATATATATAAAATGGAAAAAAATTTTGTGTGACGTGTTTCGTTTTTAGGACTTCATCGTACTAAAGTGATCTTTACTTTGATACGACTACACATGCACACGTAGGAAAGGGGTCGTTGAGAATTTTAAATTATTTTTTTAAATATATATATTGGGTATATAATATAGCCCAGTCGACTTCATTTAGGGTTTTTTTTTTTTTTTATGTGTGTGTGTGTGTGTGTGTGTGTGTGTGTGTGTGTGTGTGTGTGTGTGTGTGTGTGTGCGTTTCTATCACTTTTTTAAAAATTAAATATCCCATATTATGATAATCCAAGATCTGCCAAGAATGGTGAAATGTAAGAATATCGACCACGGATTCACTGTGAATGATCTACCAATTAACGTGCATTCTAAATATTTTCGTCTTAGTAAATTACTTTCTCTTTTAATTAGTATAACTTTTTTTTAAAGTCAGTTATAGTCACTCTCAGATTAAGGAATCGGAGAGCCGTGTTCGAATTCCAGTCGAATCCATTACATTCACTTACGTGCTAATACCCTTGGGAAAGGTATGAATCCTCTTCTTCTATGGGTAAATAGCAGGACAGACCGTTGGATGGCAACTGGTCTACCGCAGAAAGAAATGGCAACCTACTGCGGGAAAAAAATCTGCCTCGTCAGTCATGTATCGAAAGATACACGATCGCCTACACGTGTATCACGCATGGCACATAACTGACTGACTGACTATCGTCACTCTCATCACGGTGAGCAACTCATACATTTAGTCAGTGTGTTGTTTTGTAAAATATCTCTTTTGTCTTCATATAATCTTTTATTTAAATTCTTCTTGTTTTGTATATTTTTGATAGATCAGTTAGTTCATACTTCTTATCACTCTCTATCTCTAAAAACTTCCAGACAAAGTCCTCGGATTGGTTACTCTCTATTTCTCTACATTGGTCACGCATGTACTTCTATCTGGTTTTGAGCCTAAGCGTGCACAAAAAGGAGTGTCTCTTCGTTGTCACATTCACAATTGTTAAATCACAAAGAAGCCTCTCTAGGCTGTGCATAGACATATTATGTGCGGCAGAGTTTTGAAGAATTTTAATTATATATATGTAGTCAAAAATTTACAAAAGGTCTGTCTGACCCTGATGAGTGGTGTTTTGCGAAACTTTGAAGTCGCACAAGGAACAAGCCAATTGGACTTTTATAAATTTGGAACTATTTTCGCGCTAGTTTTCTGTTGAAAACTTTCTTGACAAATTCTGGAAATACATTAAATTCTATACATTTTTACGCATTTTGATAGTTATTGATTTGTTTTATTACAATCCGATCTCTTTAATCCGATGGCTTTGGGACCAGGCCACTGCCCGTCCTCTTTAATCCGGTAGCCTGGTCGTAAGGGCACCGGATTGTTCGACCCTTTTAATCCTGTGTCCTTGGAACTGGCCACAGTCCGATTTCTTTAATCCGGTGCACTTGGAACTAGGCCACTATCCGACCTCCTTAATCCGGTGACATTTGGACCAGGCTACTGTATGACCTCTTTAATCCGGTGCCCTTGGGAATGGCCATTGTCCGACCTCTTTAATCCGGTACTCTTGGACGACAGAAAATGCTGGATGACAGAAATCAGCCCGAAAAAATGTAAACATAGTCTGCCCAGCTCATTCGACACACACACACACACACACACATACACACACACATATATATATATATATATATATATATATATATATATTTGGGTCAGAATCGTGTATGTCATACAGGGCACACATCAATCAATATAATACTTTTCATAAACGTTGTTTTCCTTCAATACGTCTATGAATTCAGAGTTTTCCTTCTCCTAGATCGGTTGCCACCCAAGGGTATAGAACCCAGTGTATTTTGCTGTTTACGCATAGCTGAGGGGAGAAGATTAGGATTCACATCTTTCAGAAGTAGGACTAAGCTTAAAACAGGAAATACAGCAATCATTAATGCTTCCAGACAATAGTTTTATTGTTCCATACAATAAAAAAAATTTTTAAATCCTAGAAACAAAAAAAATAATATTTTACTATCTTGAATGAATAAATATGCAGCTATATTTAAGAAATGAGCAAAACCATAACAATTACTAAAACTCTCTGCTTCTGTCGGCTGCTACAGAAAGTTGTAAACGCACAGCGCTCTCTGCTAATGTGGCGGTTGATTTTTTTTTAAATGCCGAACCATCGAATGTCGGTTTAAATAGATACAACTGTATTATATATATATATATATATATATATATATATATATATATATATATATATATATATATATATATATACCGTATATTTCCCCGGATAAGACGACCTTTATATCCCCCAAATCACCCTTCAAAATTTGGAATCGTCTCATACTACAATTCTAAATAAGAAACGTTAAATTCTAATTTTGTCGGCAGGCTAACCTCGACCTAGGTGAGATAACCAATAATGTACATGAAAAGATTCACATTATCAAATAAACTGATAATAAAAGTAATAAAACCATTTCTACTTTATATATTACTGGCATAACTTCATAATAAATTGCCAATTTGAAGAATAATTCCATATCAATGAAATCAACTTGTATCCATGCAATATCAGCTGAGAAAATGTAAACATCGAGTTATGATTGCATACACAGCAACCTTTATCTTTCGCTAAACTTTCTATAATCACCATGGTAGTGTTAATTACGACAGTAATAACATTTAGGATAACATAATATTCATTACTCATTAAGAATTATCGTTAACTAAACATTATCGTACTGTTATTAGCAGTATTTTGTGATTGTCGATGAAGCATAAGTAAATGGCCATTAGTACACCAGGCTGTTTGTAACAGTTTAGACATAAGGAAAGAATAATAATAATAATAATAATCAGTATTTGCAATCGTGATAAAACATAAATAAAACAATGGTTTCCCTTTTTAGGGGACGTGTGTAGGAAAAACATGATATAGAATCGGTTTTGTTATTTCGTTTATTTTGAATTTCTAAGGATACAGTAAGTAATATCATTTCCAATAATATCATCTTTATATAATCAATAAGCAGTCGTCTTATACTAAAGGTATAGGATAAATTCATGAAAATTTACTATACGCGTAAATATACGGTATATACATACATACATACATATATATATATATATATATATATATATATATATATATATATATATATTTATATATATATATATATTATTTTAGGATATTACAACAAAAACATGTAAGAATCGCTACGCTACACAATTGCAGTCGTGTTTCAACTCCTAAATAACGATGCGTCTCCTCAGTCGTACCTGGCTATATATATATATATATATATATATATATATATATATATATATATATATATATATACAACTGAGGAGACGCATATATATATATATATATATATATATATAATGCCCAGGTACTCGCTTCTGAGAAGGCTCATCTGCTAGGGCGGCACCCCATTATCCGTTGCAGACGCTTGCTCAGGCACATATGTTGGTGTTCAACATCCATAGAACCCATCTGTGGTTTATTTTGCAACTATGCTGAGCAGACATTCGTAACATTTTCTGGGAGAGGGGAAAGAGCGCATAATCTGGCCTGAACAACAGTTTTAAATATATGTGTGTGTGTGTGTGTGTGTGTGTGTGTGTGTGTGTGTGTGTGTGTGTGCGTGCGCGTGCGTGTGTGTGAGAACACACAAGGGGTACTGAGAAATTCTCAGTTATAACCACTTCTCATAATCTGACCAAATTACTAAGTATCAGATTTTATGATTTTGTAAGGGTTCGTTCGTTTCACTGAGAACTTTTCAGCACTCCCTTGTATATTATAAAATAACTTAAGAACAGCCCTACCGGGCGTCATTTAAGCTAGCTACTGCGGAGGGCTATTGATTAAGCCTTCATCACAATATTTAAAGAGGTGTTGGTGCGATAGGCAACAATAAACTACAGAAGAACTCATTATATATTGAACTACGGCCTCTAGGAGTAAAGTTGAAAATGTGTGACACACTGACATTCACATTTATTATATAGATTAGATTAGAATACTATGGTCGTTTTGTTTTAGATCACAAAGGTAATCACCAGAATCACATTGGAGTTTCAGTCATTTTCAATTTCAGTTCTAATATCTCAAAACGTATTTAATTTAAATTGCAGTTTTATGTATAAACATTAATTTCTTCAGACAGTCCCAATGTGTAGCAGATAATCATAGAAATTTTTTCATTTTTTTTTTCTGAATCCCTCTGTAACTGTTTTATGTCATAATTAGTTTGAGGTCTATCATGAGAATTTCAAAGCGTCCAGATCTTGACAAATGGCAGACTGACCAGAGTGTCAGGTTGCCTGATGGCAAGTTGGCCCCTCATGGAGTGCTCCCTATATCAAATATGAATGCAATAAATTAACACGGAGAACAGTTTTAGTAATAAAAAAAGGAATAAGAACTTTATAAAGTCATCTGCACATTGTCGGTTACTCAAGTGCAATATAAGAGGACATTTTCAAAGCTAAAGATCGTAAAGACTAGATTAAGAGATTCAGTATTTGAGAAGAATTTGGAATCATACATGTTGCTAATCCATTGAAAAGGAATTGCTAGATGAATTGGATGCAGAAGCAGTTATTGGCAGATTCATACAATCATCTAGTGAACACAGTCGTTTGCTCTTAATATAGTGGACTGCATGCAATGCTCTGTCGTGTTTTTGAATTATCTGTTAATGTGTAAATTGTGTTGTAAACTATTTAAAAATATCAACCAATCAGTTAAAATAATTCAATTATAAGTTTCTGTATTTGCATTTGATATCTTGTGCTAGTAATACGGTGATTGTCTAAGCGTAGATTAGATGTGGCACAAGGCCGAAAGTATGGAGCACCCAGTGATGATCGAATTCACTATTCAGTCATCATTGATTTTTTTTTTAACCGTTTCACCCCAAGCCACTAGGACGCAAGGGGTTACAGAAGATTTGGAGCAAGATCAGATAGGAGTAATAGAGGAAACGATGAGAAGGATAGTGGATAGATCAAGGCAACTGGAGATGTCGATTGACATTACATTTGAATAGTTGGAGATTATAGTTCTCAGGGAAACAGGAATAGGGAAGGGAGTTCTACAGGCGATCTAGCAAGACAATCTTGCTAATCATTATACCATGTAGAAGTTCCACTAGTGCTGGTAATATATACAGTATATGCACACTGTAATTACTAAGAAATACTCGTTTTTCCAACAAAAACTTTAATTGTACCCTTTTTCATTGTACCCTTTTTTTTTTGTATTTTTTATTTATTCGTGATGAAAATGAAATGATAAAATTGTAGTCGCGGGTGGGCCCTATTTGTCTGCTGGCAACCAATATTTTTAGACCCAATCCGCCACTAATCTTGACTAAGATAAAAACCAGACTGATTCTTTTTCTCGCAGAAACGAGAAAGTTGAAACGATGTAATTGATGAGTGAAACTTTGTAACAATATGTTGAATTCATTTTCTCCTTTATTTTTATTAGTTTGATTTGAATGTTATCAAGGATTGCGACATTTTTTTTTCTTTAGCGTGTTACCGTAGGGAATAAAAAGTCAGTCAATTTGAGATGAGCCTTCTTCCGCCAGTCTTTGACTTACTCGTCACTCGTTCTTATCTGTGATCAGATTCCACACGCTTTAACCCTATCTACCAGCACCACTCTGTTTGCTTCTTTTCTTGTACGCACGTATTTGTTACTGTGCCTTTCTGAAAGAAATTTGCTGCACCAACACCCCCTCCATTCACCAAGGTGTAGCAGTGCTACGATACAGATAGAAAATAGCACAGTCTTCTATTGAATTCGCAGACCTATATTTTAGTTATTTTTTTTCTATTCCACGTACAGTTATGAAGACAGATGTGGATATGTGATATCCGAATCTAAGCCGGTCCTACATATCTTCTTCTTCTTCTTCTTCTTCTTAATAATAATAATAATAATAATAATAATAATAATAATAATAATAATAATTATTATTATTATTATTATTATTATTATTATTATAGTGGGATAACTGGCTATGGTTAAGTAAGCGTAATTGACAACATTCTCAACAGGCGGAACTAACAAAGTTCTCAAAAAGGAAGAAAAAAGATCAGGACAAAATAATATTAAGCAAACAATGTATATGCAAGTCAAAACTAAACAATGCAACAGTAATAAGACAAAATATTCACAAAGATCGAATTGTATTCACACGCAAAATGGTAAAGTGGTTATAGCCTTCTGACTTAAAGACAAGAAAGAATAAAATATGGGGAATGAGACCGAGTATTGTCCATTTTTATTCGTTAGGAAGAAATCCCAGCATGCAGCATTAGAATTTGACTTTAAATTTTGGTAGGACATATTTTTTCTCTTCGGCAGCTTACAGACTCTTTGTGGCGACGACAAAAAAAGAAAAAAAAAAAAAAAAGGAAAAAGAAGAAAAAAGAAAGAAGGAAAAATGAGAAAAACGCAAAAAGAAAGAAAGAAAGAAAGAAAGAAAGAAAGAAAGGAAAAAGACACATTCAGGATCTACTTTTGTCTTCCTTTTTACTGAAGAATTTTTTTCAGAGATTTTCAGCTACTCGAAATAACGGCTGACAAGAAGTCAGTGAAAAAGGACCAAGCAGTGGCTCCGAAAGAGGCTTCATGAAAAGAAGAAATGCCCCCCCAAAGAGGCATTCAAAAATCCCCAGACGCCTTCTAAAGATGCGGCTACTAAAATAAGTTCCAGAAACATAATCAACATGATGACATTCCCCGCTACTTCAAATATAAAGTTACGAAGGAAAGCCTCATCAATACTGGAAAGAACAATAACAGCTACTGGACTTGAGAAACCTATTTTTCTGATAATTTATTTTACGAGAAAGATTTTATGATTTCAACCGAAAGCAATACTGGCTGCTCGGTCAATGAATACCGAATATTTCTTTATACCATTACCATTGAGTGTGCGCAGGTGACAGTGCTGTCTGGAACAAATCATGTGCTGAGGAAAGTGTTGCGTCTCTAAGCCGTAGTGAGGAGTTGAGATATGATTACCATCACCTGGCCGAAACATCTAAGAATTGGAGTGGGTATCAAGTGATAATAGTAATAATAACAAATAACTCAGTACTTTCGGGTCTTGAATAAAAGGAGACATTGGAATAAACAAAATTAATAAGCTGTGTGGTGTGTGTGGAACCGGGCCAAAAAAAAAATGATACTTTATTGTTTGGAAACATGTGCGAAACATGTAAAAAGTTATAAGTCGCGGATTGGAGCAATATAGGACGTTTTTGTTTTTAAATTAACAAGATGGGGGTACGATTATAACAGACACGTGAATCCCCGCCCCCATAATCATTCAGGCCGAAAAGAGAAACTTGCACTAAAGAGAGGGGGTCAGTGCATATCAACGCCAAAGTGACAGTGGTCGAGAAGATTGGCTAATCTTTGTTTTTGGCTTATTTCTATACATATGGAACCCCGATGTTAAACCGATCCTGTCACCTCCTACCACCCTTGAAAGTAGTTAAATAGAAAAGATAACCTCCTTTAAACGGACGAAAATTGAAAACCAGATCCATTGTAGCGATAACACTTTGACCCAAGTCTAGAGGCAATGCCTTCCACAAATCTTGACTTCTTACCAATAGTGTCTGTAAAACCTACGGTTTTGTCTGTTACTGGGTAAACATTCTGGCCTTTTTAGTGTCTTAGATACTTCAATAATTCATGTGCAAGGTTTCTTACGTGAATAGTTTACAATACATGAATTAATGGTGGTGAAAGGGGTACATGTACAAAATAACAGACAAATTGATTTACAAGATAACATTTATTAAATAAAATTAACAAAAGGAAGGTTTAAGTCAAGAGTAAATTGCGTATGCAAGGAAATGTTAATGAATATATTTGAATGGGACTTGCTATGTAGGTGTGTTTTAGTGTGAAGCGTTCACAGCCCTTTTTAGTTTCAGTGTCGAAAGTTTATGCCACCTAAAAAGAGGAAAACCCGGAACAGAGAGCTGTTTAAGGGCTCGCTTGTTTTTATACTTCCCAGGGTTGCTGCTGATAATATGTTTATTAAGGGCTGCTACAGCTACTTTGTTTATCAAGGCACTACACATTCTATCAAAAGTCCGGGCCAATAGACATTAATCGCCAAAAAATAACACTGGCCTACCCTACACATGTTTCGGTTCACATTAACTTAAATTTTTTTCTTAACTAATTAGTTAGCTCTATATTTTTGTCATACAGAACTTCAGTATTTATAGCCAAATTTCCCATGATTTTCAAATTAATTATGACTGAATTCAACAAGAAACATGAAAATTATTGAATAGCTGACAGTTTTTTATATTATGATAAACTATGGTTATAATAACAATGTAATTGTATTGTTTCTAAGTCATGAATCGAAACATTATAAAGTCCTTACATAATGATAGTAACAGTGTAATTGTTTTGTTCTAAATTATGAATGGGAACAAACTCTTTGGATATAATGCGTGTTTATAATGACAATATAACTGTATTGTTCAATGTTATGAATGGAAGCATTATAAACTCCTTGCACAATTATAATGTTAATGTTATTGTATTGTTCAAAGTTATGAATGGAAACATTATAAAGTAGGTACCTCCACTGGTTTACTAAAAAATGAGCATACCATGATGAAGAAAATACCCCAAAATTCATACAAACTTTTATCATCAAAATCTTTATGTTACTAAGACGAAAGACCCAGAGGTTTTTTTTTTATTATTAAATCATTTTTTTTTAATCCTTTTTAGAACGTTCGAAATTTTGGTTAAAATCTTGTTTATTTATTTATTTTTTCCGTCAGGGTGGTGGCTAAAGAAAGTGTAGGGATTTTTAGTTTTTTATTTATTTATTTTATTTTATTTTTTTTGCAATGAAAAATACACTGGTTTGAAAATTCTTGTAAAAATTAATTAATTGTTGAATTTTAATGAAACTTTTAGGACTTATTCACAAATTAATAAAATTATTTTAAAAATGTTCTTTTTTAGAAAATTTTACTAAAAACAGTTTTTTTACATCTGTTATCCTCCATTTATTTAATTTTATGAAATTTCAAGGAATTATATTTTGTAAAGCTTTATGTTTATATTAGCTAAAAGCAGAACTCCTTGGAGAATTTAAATCATCAATTTTTTTGTATAACAGAAACACCAGTTACCGAATATCTGCTCTGGTGCGTAAAATAAAAAATACAATAAAACTAAGACATTGTTTAATTAGAAAAGCTTTTAATTGATTTTATGAATAAGATATATTATGGACGCTATTGTCTTAAGAAAAAATCGATGACTAATGAATTTTTACAAGAACTGTTTCCATTTTTAAATATTTAATTTGTATAATTTATAAAGTTTTAAATTTTTAACATTACTTAATGCCGGTAAGGTGATATTGTTATTAAGTAAAAACTGTATTTACTAATCATAAATGGAAAAGCTTAGTACAATTTATCAAACACCAATATTTTAAAAAGAATTTTGTAAAAAATTTTTCTGTGTATAAACGTGCTGATTTTTGTAAACACGGACGTCCATAGAAGACGTTATTAGAAAATAAGAGTAATAAGTATAGTAAATTTAAAGCCCAAATACCTAAAACTCAACATTAGATTACGGAGAAGATTTTCCAAAATATTTAAGAATACTGGGTAGTTAAAAATTATATAAAAAAGCGCTCACGTTATATTCTTCAAGTAAATTTTACACATATATCCACCATAGAAAAAATTAGATATTTAAGCTATCAACACCTTAGATAAAATAACTACCGCGGTGTTAAAAATATATTTCTGCGATATTTTAAACTTAAAGTAAGCAATATTTGTTTTAAATCAGATTAATAAAACTTTAAATCAGTTCATATTAATTAAATAAAGTTTTAGAAAAGTATATTTTATTTTTGAGGGATTTTTGAATAAAGAGAATTACATTGTGATGACGGAAAGCTAAAAATGGCGTTAAAATCAACGATGTTATTGATATCAAAACGAAAACTTTTTCCAGTCAATTTAAATTATTTTTGAAATACAGCAAAGCATTTTGCTTATTGAAAATATTAGATTTAATCTATTAGCTTGAAATTAAAACTAAAATAAAAATTAGAAAGATTTTTCATTTAAAAAATTAATTTTAAACCTTAGGTATCGGGAATCTGTGTATGTGCTTATTAGTAAGTGCTTGTATATACATAGTCTGTATCAAACATTTATGATAGAAACTTGAGTTTGTCAATTCCATAATTTCATTCTGAATTGAAGATATTACTTTATTTGATGCTTTAAGTGTTTCTTTCTTAGTGTTCTTCGATATCAAAATTTAGTTGAATAACATAAAATCTGGAAAATTTTGCAAAGCTTCATTTGCAATCATGACCATATTTTTAAAGTCAGATATAGTATTTTGGTTCAGGAAAACTAAAACTTTCCTAGCTCGGTTTAAAACTAATTTTATTTTGGATTCAGCATCCCCAAATTGTTCAAAATTCGCCAAAACATTTCAGGCACCATTTCAAAAGAATTGTGTAGCCCTGTGTAAGCAGAAAAGAAAAAAAATCGATTTAAAGAAAAACATTAGATTTACTCTTCCTTTAAGTTTTGCTCCCAAAATAAACAGATAAAATATGCTTTTTTTCTTGCTCATTAAGCTCGTATCATTTTTATTCCAATTAAGTCACTACTATCATACAAATTTAAATATAAATTAAAGTAATGCCGAAAATAATACCTGCAGTCGGCAACTTGGAGTTCATAAAAACGAAATGTGTTTCTTTCAGACTACATTCGATTTTTATCCGCATAAACATTAAAAGAAGTAGAGCGGACTGTGGATAAAATTAAAAGCAGTTGGAAAGGTTTGAAATTAGAATGAGGAAAGTAGGCTTGGTGAATTTAACACTCACAGGGTACCTCGAAAGGAAGATAAGCAGAAGAAAGCAACAAGAAATCTACTTGACAAGCCCAAGCAAATGTAAGAATCAATAAACGCCGCAAAAACATAGAAAAGTCATAAAGAAAAAAGTACTATGAAGAACAAAAGAGAGGAAATTGTGGAGAGCTATGATCATAATGATTCATCCACGGGTTAGATTCTTAATCTGCTTTCTAGGTTTAGGGAATAATTCATATCACTTCATACTCATCGACTTACGGCCATATCACGTTAAAACACCGGTTCTCGTACGGTCATCCAAGTTAAGCAACGTTGAGCCCGGCCAGTAGATGTGTGGCCGTTCGGGAATACAAGTTGCTGTAAATTTGGATTTGCGGATAGTGTAATAAATGACGGCACGGAATTTGAAATTGGAGAACCGAGTTCCATTTGCAGTTGGGTTCGTTATATTCCCTTACACGCAAATACCCATTGAAAAGATAAAAAAAAAATATTCCACCTATTCCCCCACTAGCTACGGGTTAATTAGTACGACTTATATCAGTAAATCATTATCTCCCCCCAAAATTCTTACAATCTAAAAATATTCTCTGGTTTTAAATAATCATCAAAAGGTTGATAAGCCGTAAAAAATAAATCAGTCACAATTCATTCCTTCTCAGTCTTTTCAACTTTGCATCTTCATTTCTAGCAAGCAGTTCAGCAACTGTCTATCACGTGTCTCTCAAGGACCTTCTAAGGCATCAGTACATTCTTCCTGTCAAAAAGGAGATAACTGCCTTCATTATCCATACACAATGATTAAAACACTTCGTCTAACAAAATTCAATGAAAATGTATCAAGTTGTACAAAAAATAAAATTCATTTTTGCTTTATTTCTTTCATTTGTACGATAATGTTAATTCTAATTACACGGAGACCAACACTAAGAATTGTTTTATAATAAAATCAGTGAATTTGTGAATGTTAACAAGCTTGTGGATTTTGTGGGGATTTTTTTAGGTGAAGGTACGTGTTCAATATATAAACAAAGAAGATAGAAGAAGCATTAAAAAAACATAAGTTTCTTCAACGGACGTTTTTTTCTTTTATGTTGACTGTATTGAAACAAAGTACTCTCTTGAGTATGTCTGTTTCCCTTTTTGGTTCAGAAATTATTTATGGGTAGTAAGGATTAGAACGGATAAAGGTGATCGAGCTCAAGTTAGTCTCGCGCTCAGTTGGGATGACCAGATCTCTATTTCATGAGTAGGGCTGCTGGAAACACATCCGAACGATCTTATTCGAAAGTGGAAACAGAAATATTCTGTCCTTTCCGGAATTAGGGTCATAAAATCACACATGTGACTAGAAACCCTTTCCGATTTCTTTATAACTTGCATTATGGGAAAATTTATTTATTTTTTTCGTTCTTTATTATTATTTTATTTATTGTTTTTATTTCATTTTCCCACAGATAACATTAACGTAATACTAAAACTTTTTTGCTATTTTTACTTATTTTAGGGATTCAAATCTCTTCAAATACTTTTTCGAAATTAGAGGAAATTGATTGTCACTGACTGATGGAGTGATATACCGAAACACTCCCGACATAATCATGGCTCGCCACTGGCCTCGGCCATTTTCATTAAAAAGTTGTTGAGTCTCATTTGATACTCTTCCGGAACGATAATACATGAGATTGACCTAAACATCTATGGCCTAAGTTCGAGTCGTCTTTTTTTCCTTTAAATGAAGCTGGCAAATCTTGGAGATGATAACGCAAGTTGCTTTGAGCCCAAAAGAATCTTGCATCAAATTTAGTGATTTATTTCAAGAGATTTTGCATCATTTATGGAAACAAAAAGGAAACTTATACTTAACATCAGGAAGAGACAGTTAAAATTTCTGGGACACATAATGAGAAAAGAGGGATTGGAAAATCAGATATGATATCACAGGACAGATTGCGGTCAAGCGGGACAGAGGAAAACAGCGCAAAACATATTTGATGAGCATAAGTAAATGGACGGCGGAACAAGTTTTAAGAGAAAAAAACGAAAAGACAAAATTTATTAAGAGCTACAAAGGACAAAAAGTTGTGAAGGGCCATGATCACCTACGTTCTGATGGTACACGGCACATAAATCATTTTGCCCAGAGATTGTTCTAACAAAAATCTTTCGAACCTTAAAATATTATATTAATATTTACGTATTTGTATTGGAGTTATATATATATATATATATATATATATATATATATATATATATATATATATATATATTGGAATCTCTGCGGGATATTGGAAACAACGTCTTTATAACCACTGGCATTCGTTCAATAACAAATCCTTAAAACAACAAATAACACTATCCAAACACTATTGGGATCTCGTTGACAATGGCTTCACCCCACAATTGGAATGGAGGATCATATCTAGGGCTAGAACTCCTAACAATTTCAGCAACAGATCTGATCTTTGTACCAAAGAAAAAAAAAATTTTATTGTTAAATATAATAACCCGGAGGAATTACTGAACCATCACAATGAACTTATGCAGACATAAACACTGATTCAAAGTCTCAAATAATTTCTGTCTTGAAGAAGCTTATCCTTTAAAACTCTGTTATCTGATATAACAATAACATGTATTAATGCATGTAATCACTTTATTATTTATGATTTAATATTTATATTTGCATACATGTATATATATGTGTATGTGTGTATGAGTATGTATGTATATATATATATGTATGTATGTGCATATGCATCAGTATGTGTGTATATATGTATGTGTATGTATAGGTGTATATATATGTATATTTTATATATATATATATATATATATATATATATATATATATATATATATATATATGTATATATATATATTTCGGTTGCTGTACGTGTATGTATAAGAATATATATGTATACGTGGGTATGTAAGTGTCTATATTCATGTACGTATGTATGTGTATGTATTATATATATGTGTGTGTGCGTGTGTGTGTGTGTATGTATGTGTGTGTGTATATGTATGTGTACATCTATGTGTTTGGGGATGTATATGATTCTATGTGCCTAGATGTGTCTATATATATCTGTATATATGCTTGTATATATGTGTAGGTATGTTTTTATATATCTATATGTGTGTGCATGTATTTGTATATGTATGTATGTGTGTATATATATGTGTATATAAAATTATATATATATATATATATATGTGTGTGTGTAGTTGTGTTTATGTGTTTTTTTAACATGTTTTTGAGAGTATGTATAGAATTTGTGTATATATTAATTTATATATGTTTGCGTTGGGCACCTCAAGGCGGTGTAATGGTTATCCTCACTGGGTGCCCCATACTTTCGGCCATGTACCACATCTGAGCTACGCTTGGAAAATCACTATATATGTTTGCGTATATGTGTATATGTTATATATGTGTATATGTTATATATGCGTGTATGTAGTGATATGTATATATGTGTTTCTATTTGTACACATGTGTGGATATGGAATTATCATGTTATTTGCATAATTAGACATATTCTATTTTTGCTATGAGTGTTATTATCGCCATATATTAGGTTGGTGCAAAAATAATGACTTAATAATGTCGTTTTTTGACGTATTGTTAACGTCAAAAAACGACATTATTACGTCATTATTTTTGCACCAACCTAATATATGATTAGAAATAAAAGAGGAGAAATATATAATTTTTCCGAATATGGTGCCTTACATGTATGGTGTTTATATGTTTATAGATATATGTAGATTGTTAGTTTTTTGATGGTATATAATTGCATATTTTTTTGTAATTTGCTTATTCAATCTTTATATCCTTTCATTATTATTATTATTATTATTATTATTATTATTATTATTATTATTATTATTATTATTATTATTATTACGTATATTTTTTCCTTATTTTTATTCATTTTAAATAATATCCTATTTTTACATTGAAAAAGAATTTTTTTCTTGAAAAATATATATTTTTTCAAAAATCCTTTGCATTATTATTATTATTATTTATATTATTTTTATTATTTTTCAAAAAAATACAAAAGTGTAATAGTCATGAAGAATAACATGCATCAGACAGAAAACCTATTCGATTGTATACAGAAAATTGTCGGTTCTCAAGCTGTCTCTCGAGTTCCCTTTCTTTCTCTTTCCTTTCTTTCTTCTCTGTCCCTTTCCTCTATTACCATCAGAGAACCTCTTTCTGTGCGCATCCCGAAAATTAGGTCAACATGCCTTCAGCTTCAATATATCTTTTTAAACAGACTTAGGATATATTCATCTTTCTTTCCGTTCCAAACTTCGAATACCTCTTTTTCCCCCTCTCTCCATTACCGTCTCCCTATCTGAATACATACCCTTTCATACTCTCCCTTCCTTCAATTTTGAATCTGCATATTTAAACATAATTTATGTCCAGATTATTATTTTTTAAGCCTGGTAAAATCTTTATCCATTTATTTGTGTAATGTTCGGTCTGATGATTTGGAATCGAAATTTCGATTCTAATGAAATAAATATCACCATGATCTTTTTAAGACTTCATTTTCATTATATATATATATACACATATATATATATATATATATATATATATATATATATATATATATATATGAAGAAATATATGGAAAAACAAAAATCCGAATATGCAAGTATGCTGTTTTAATGTTGTTTCAATGTCGACGTCAGACGTTTCGGTCTAGTAAACCTTCTTCAGGACATAGTTATAAAAACATTATTAAAATTAGACGATATTCAAGTCAATACGACGTGATATTCAAGTCAATACGACGTGATCGTATTGCGAAACGGAACGCTGATCTTAAAAATTTCAGTTATTCTGTTTTGATTAGTCTTATGTCTATCGTCTTTTCATGTTGACTTGAATATCGTCTAATGATGTGACTTCCCTCTGTCTTTTCTATAAATATTTTCATGAGAGTTTTTCCAATAAGCCCTCCTCCTTGGTACATCGACCGCGTGAATTTAAGCGTACTCCTAGATTGGCTATTAGGTTTCATCTTTTTGCTCTCGAAATAGCAAGATGTAACCGTAAGGTCTATTCTAATGGTTTCTTTTCTCGCCGTTCTAACCTGTGGAACTCTCTTCTGGTTTCTTGCTTTCCTGCCACTCACAGTCTTCAAAAGTTAAAATGCAATACCAATCGCAATCTTATGTCTTCCTGAATTTTGTTCTTTTATTATCCTTTCACCTTATTAAAGTTTTCTCATTCTCTTTCAATCCTAGTAACCTCTTGCATCTTAGTGACATTATCGCCTTCCTTGTAGTGAAATGATTTAAAAAATACTAATGCCTAAAATGAAATTTGAAGAGTAGAGAAAACCAAGATATTTCTACTCTTTTTCCAAGCACCACATTAAAAGTTTGTATTCACCGAAACTCTATATACGGTGGAGTGCTGAATATTTCTTAGCACATTTTCCCAAAGTCAACCAAATAGCTATTTGTAGGTTTTCTTTGTCGGACTGAGAATCTTTCGGCATAATTTCAGTCCATGTTCTAAGAATGATTCGAGAAAGTCCCCACACACTTTAAAGAGCAATTTCAGTTTTAATGGAATCAGCGAGCCCGGTTCAAATTCAAGCTGAGGCTATTACATTCATTTCGTACTAATGTCCTTGGAAAAGGTATAAACACATTTCGTCTCGGTTAGCCTGACACTAAGTAAACTAATAAGTCGGGTCCTGTAGTGAACAGAGAAGATAGTATAAATAAAAAAAATAAGAAGGGTTGATATGGTTTAGGAAGTCTTTCGTAAATTTTGCTTTAAAAATGTCAGTAATGTGTCTGAGTGCTACAAGTTTATTCAAGATGGAACCTGAGATAAAACCTCAAATGTGTTTAGGTCCAGTGCTCTATTACGAAGTTAGGATAATCTTTCATAAAACATACATCAATATGAAGTATTTTGCTATAACAGTTATTATTAATTAAGAATTCCTTACCTTGGATTCAAGCCACTTGAGCGTCCTATGTGAATGTTGCATATCGACTGATGGTATGTGTAAGGAGGAATCACTGCCAAATAGCCGACATTCTTGGAGAGATTGGCCAAGGAAGTTCGTAATGAATATCTGAATGCAGTTTAAGTGCATAGATAGATAAAAACCAAATTAGATACTAACAGGCTTAGATAGATAGATAGATAGATAGATAGATAGATAGATAGATAGATAGATAGATTGAAATAGATAGATATGAAAAGACTAAAATAGATAATTCTAAAAATACTGAGATAGATAGATAGATAGATAGATAGATAGATAGATAGATCTGAAAAGGCTGAGATAGATCCGAAAAGCTAGAAATAGCTTTTAAAATAGTGAAATCATAAAAGGCTTTAGATAGATAGATAGATAGATAGATAGATAGATATAAATCGTGTCTTAAATGTTAAACAAAATCAAATATAAATGTAGACTTAAAATTAATTAGAAGATTTTCAGATAGAATTTGTGATGCATTTATTTGTCTCAGTCACTTCGGTTATGACATTTCATTATTGACGATTGTGTTTCTCTTCGGTCAATTGAAGAGAACTTTCTCAGAGACGTTCTTACACCCTACCTATTTACTTGCTATTAGGGATGTTTCTGTGATAGGGTCATGGTCAGGTTATGAGACATAAGACAAAATGCAGAGATAGTTCACATCATTCCTACCCCAAGGACACTAACAGGAAATTAATATCAACACTCACAAAAGTTATTTGAACTCCCTTCTCCGTTTCTTGTATTTACGTCATTGTCAACTATTCTATTTCTTGTGCCCCTCAATTGATATATACGCGCTGGTGTTACATTCGTTCTGAATTGAGATCTTTTTTTTTTTTGTAGGTTGGCTGAAGTAAGTTAAATGTAATTTTCTCATAAAATCTCTTTGTCGCTGACACTTTGAAATTTATGTGAACAAATGCAACACATGCCCCACTAACGATCTGACATCGACCCGAAACCGGGAACTCAGTTCATTTGTATGTTTAACTTTAAAATTCACCCCAAAATATAGATGACGTCGTCTTAAAGCAGCTTAAAACATCTCAATGGTTCTTCTCTTATTAATGCACATACTTCTATGTGCCGTATCCCTTGAGGACGTGAAAGATCATGGTTCTCCACAACTTCCTATCCTTTGTAGCTCTTACCAATGCCGATATTTTTGCTATCCTCCCTGTTCTGCCATCCACTTACGCAGATCGTTAAACAGATTACTCGCTGTTTCCCCCTACCCCACTTGCCTTCAGTATGTCCCATGAGTGTCAAATTCACCAAGCCTTCTTTTTTTTTTATTATGTGTCTTAGAAATTTCAGCTGCTTCTCTCTGATTCTCTGATTCCCCTTTCCATCCATTTTTCTTAAAATATAAACATACTACATCCTTAAAGGCCATGTCCGTATTTGGGTAAAATTTAATTCTCATGAAAAGTGCAGCTGTAAGATTATCACATGCATAAACCACACGCAAAAAGTTTGTAGCCACCATGTATTTATTTAAAAAAAAACAACTTAAAATGAGATTTTTTTGTATTTTTTAATACAATTTGTTACAATTTCAGTAACTACAGTTTATTTACTTTTATTTTAACAAAAAATAAACACTGGACTATAAAAAATTATCATACAACAGTATCATATTTTGTTTCCGTCAATAAAAACCACCACGAAGATGACTCTAAATTTATACTTTTTGGTAATAAGAGGGGCCTGGAGAAAGACTGAAAAATGAAAGCAAATACACTGTAGTTACAAAATTTTTTCCTTTATTATATAGGAATAAAGTATCGCTGCCGACACTGGAATTTGAACACAGATCACCAGAGAGCAAACACAGGCGATCCTATTTTGAATAAGTAGATCACTTGATGGTAAAGGAAATATATATATGGCGTGGTGTCTAAGTGATCACTATACGCATCACTATTCGGTGGTTACCTTCCGAGAGATTATTATCGAGCAAGTACTATTAGTGCGAGTGTTATTCGAAGGCGTCTGACACCAGTATTGTTCAAAGGCGTTACTATAGTTGTATCTGCGATTACAAAGTCTCTACTACAACGAGCATTACGAAAGTGACAACGAGTATTCGTTGACATTACAAAAGTGGCAAAGGGTGTTCGTTGATATCAGAAAATCTTTTACTTAAAAAAAAAATACAAAGCGGTCTCATTTTAAGGTGTTCTTTTTTTAAAAGAAATGCAGGATGGATCGAAACTTTTTTCTTGTACAGTACATAGACTTACGAACACAGAAGGGCAGATCAATCAGTTCATGACCTGACATTTACTGGTAGAATTTTGATAAAAAATGTTCATTGTGTGATGTTTGATCTATGTTATTATTATTCATCGCTGGATTAAATGAAATGACAAAGAAAGAAAATACGTTGACAAATAAAAATTTTCAGTGATAAATGCTTTTTGCATCATTTGATTTTGAACAAATTGATGGATCAACATAGTAGTTGAGTTGAATGCAATAAGCACAGCGTTCATGACAAGGGAATAGAGAGAAAAAGAGAGAGAGAGAGAGAGAGAGAAAGAAAGAAAGAAAAAGGCACAAATCTGGGTGTGATAGAACAAAAATACGTCTCAAGAGGGAGTGAAAGATTGAGATTGAGATAGAGAAAGAGACACAAGGCTGAGTGCAAAAGAACACAAAATTCATGACAAAAGAGAGAGAGAGAGAGAGAGAGAGATAAAGAAAGAGTCATAAAGCTGAGTGCGAAAGAATAATGATGATATTTCATCATTCTAAAAATAACCTTGCCATCAGTGATGATAGAAAAGAAGAATATTTCATCATTCTACCCTCATCAGTATAAAAACTACCCTTTCACTACAAGAGTGTCAGTAGGGTCGAGTCGAGTCGAGTCGAGTCGAGTCGAGTCGAGTAGACTAGGTACCTGTAGCAGTAGTCAATGATGAGTAGACAAGTAGCAGTACAGAAACACTCACGTCTAGCCAGCGCTCCGTGAAGATCGAAAACAGACGATTTCAAACGCCATCCTTACAAACGAAATTCTCGGAACCAAGCAAAATAAGCACTGACTAAACAAAAATGATACTGGGAACATTTTACACACACCATACTAATAATATGCAATTCATATCACAAAAAGAAAATACAAATTCTGGTTATTTATGTCAACATGTGTCTCAAGTTTTTAGCGTTTTTGTCATTGTACGTTTTATGCATTTTAATTTATCATTAATACCAACCCCATTACAAAGATATGGAACAGAAAAGACATATCTCGCATTATCAACGATTTTTGACTGATTTGTTTTTCACAGCTTATCAATCTTTTTCAGATTTTTTAAAACCAGAAAATATTTTTAGATCGTAAGAATGTTTTTTAAATAATAGTTATAACCTTGTGCCAAACTAAGTAAACAACAATAAAGAAAATTTGTAATAGATGCTAAAATTTTCGTCCAAACGTAGATATCACTGAATTAGAATAAAATTCAATCAAGACTTGGTTTGGTTTGGTTTGGTTTGGTTTGTTTTACGGCATATCAACCTCAATGGGTTATTTAATGCAGACAATTTTTATTGCTGGTAATTTTTTTTTCAGAAATGTGTTGCTAGTAATAATTTTTCCTCCAAAAAATCTATTTCTGGTCATATTTTTTCATAAGTGGTAATAAATTTTTTCTTTGGGGCTCAAATATTTGCCTATAGCTGGGGCCCTAACAGGTGCTATCACCCCGGGTCAGGATGGTCCTGTGAACACCAGCAATTAAGAGGTAGTTCCATGCTCCTCAAAACCTCCTGATCAGAGGCCTTGCTGTTGGACATAGTTTATCGTCTTACCCAGGACGCGGATGTAGTTTATCGTCATACCCAGGACGGCCCGAAATTTGAATGAGCGGGAACGGTCGTTAAAGGTAAAACTAAAAGATATCACTGAGCACACAAAAATTGTTGTCTGTCAATGACATCTTACCTCTAGCTATGGAACGGTGGCTTTTGATAGATATGTTTGACCCAAACCATTTAACATTAAGTTTAACTTTCAACACTTCAAATACTTCGGTTTATGGATTAGTTATAATAAATTTTGTGTCGAAGATAAGGAATTGATTATAGGATAGGCTTTTGGCCAACAGGCTGCAGCAAAACCACAATATAAACCTAAGAACTTGTGTCATGTTCTTTAATAGTCTCGTCAGATCTCGACACTCACGTTGATGTCACGCATGACATCCATCCCGTTAGGAGATGTCTAAATTGTCAGCTGTATACAACCGTTTTCTCAGATCAATGATCTGAAGCGAATGAAACCTCTAAGTAATAAATAAAATAATCCTTTATCAGGTCTTATAGACAGTCGCTACACAATCACAAAGAACTTTACCAAATAACAGAGACCACATCACTTGAGTACTTTCAACAGCAACAACAACTAAAATGGGTAGTACATGCAAGTAGAAGGAAAAATAATATAATCAATATGTTGATTTTCCACACAGCCTTAAACAGGGGGTTAGAATGGAAAATCCCATCAATGCTAAAAAGAACGATAGCAGTTAGTGAACTTTAGAACCCTATTTTCATGAAAAAGTCTTTTAAAAGAAATCTATATCTATAATTCTCAAAATGTGTATGTATGTATGTGCGTGTGTGATCGGATATTGTTTATGCGTTTTCGCAGTTTTCATCCGATGTCGAAGAATTTTTTTTTGTTTCATAGATAATTATTCAGTGCCGGTTTTGAGTCCAAATTACATGAATTCCCCTTCTCATGGCTAAGAATCAATATCTCTCAAATGAGGTTACCTTTTCTGTTGCATAAAGCCTACTAGTGCAGTTTTAAGGCGTTGATTTCATTGTCGTTTATAGTCGTTCCTAAATTAAATTTTTTATTGTCCTGCTAGTTTTTGCATTGCATTCAACGTAGTAATAAGTAAGCTTGCTTTTTTATTACGCAATTTTTGTTTTTCCAACCTTTCCTAAAGTTATTCGAGAGAGAACGATAAAAGAATAAGAATTGGGAAGACAGACGATAACGATTGACATTACATTTAAATTTTTTAAGATCATAGTTGACTGGGAAGCCGGAAGAGAGTTCCACAAGCAAGAAGTGTGAGAGAAGAAACTGTTAACATAGAACTTACGGTTACATGTAGCTATTTCAACTGTAAAATGATGAGATCTTGCCGTCGATCTAATATCGTACTTTTATTCTTAAAGATTACGTACCGCAGAGGAGAGTAATACTTATTTTGAATGATACCAAAATGTGGTTCAAGGCCAAAGAGGGGATGGGGAAGGCTGGTCTTCAATCTGTTTTATCTTAAACTTAGCTAACCACAATAAATAACCCATATATACCACAGTACACCTTACACCAAAATGACACAATCTTACTTGCCATTCTTACTACAGTCACTATAATACCTCAAGTCTCTATGAAGACCTAACTAGTCCCCATATGTACAATTTGTCTTGGCGAGCGGATAAAGATAACAACTTTTAAAAATGAAACCCAATGAATATTTACAATGATTACAATTTTATAGAGGTAAAAATCACGAGAAAAATTACCATGAAATTCTTTGTAGAAAAGACACAGGGAAGCTAGGTTGTGGCCGTGGGAAAGTGACTGAAGCCGACAAAACCAATACAATTCTCCCCACATATCTTTGTTGAAAAACCGCAAAGGTATTCATTTATACATGGTGTGTCTCAGGCAAGGAGTTAATCCTTCTCCAGGTCAAACCACAGACGGCGTCGTCCAACTTGGTCATAGACACATGGCAGTTGCATCCATCAGGGAAACCCTCCGCATGTGACATTAGCTTCAGTTTAGGAAGCCCTCCACCCAGTGATGCCGTGTTATCATCGAACTGGCTGAATACATAGATTTGGAGCCGAGTCTATCCCACTGTGCTAGATATGCCATTGACCATACAAGCAGATTTATCCTCCATTTGACAGGTCTTGTATTTAATCCTGTTCAGTGTCTAGTCACTCTCCTCACCAGAAAAGCGTAGTGGGGGTGATTTATTCTCCGATGACCCGGCTATGCAGCAGATGGTACTGAGTACTATTAGTTCTCGTAGAGTGACCTGATATAATTAAAGAATGTTTCGGTTGTAAAATGATTGTCATAAGAACTAAGAGATAACGTGAAGATTTTGGAATCGGATTGAATTTTCTGCTAACAAACAAGTAACTTTCATTGCATAAAAATGTTTCACTTTTTTCGGCAATCAGATATTTTTGAAGGAGAATTTTTATTTAATTATTTTATTTTAGTTTTTTGCTGAATGAGCATCGACAAGCTCCACTAATTCGACATTTGCCACTGCATCCGTTCATATTTAAGAACTGCCAACATTATTCGTAAGTGCAAGGAATCTTTGTATTCGTGAAGTCATGCAGAAAATAGGCATCTTTGATGAAACTGTGCTTTGCAATTTGGTCACCATTAACAGCCAAAATTAAAAAGAAAGTTTCTATTTTAAAGAGCGAAAAAATAAAAACCATATAAGACTTAAAATTCTTTGAGATGTCATGCCAACAGGCGCAAAATAGGTTAATAAATAGGATACCCGCTACACCTGTTAGCGTGCAGTAGTCAGTATATAGATCTCGAAAGTCATTCTTCACTAGGCACTTAGTTATCAAAAGTTTCTATAAATATCTAGACCAGTGCTGGAATGATGAATTCGTTGCTCACTGGGAACCAAATTTAGTTAAGCTTAATAAATATTAACTACTGAATCAATCGGTTTTAGTAGAGGCTCAAATATATTAGGCGCGAACAAAATTTCTTTTCCCAGTGCTCTTTTTTAAAAAAAACAAAAACAAAAAACAAACTAGATATTTAATACTTAGCTAAAAACTACCCTTTCGCTGGAAACACCTGATGATTTGTAAGAATAGACATGCCTTTTGATATTATGGTGTTAAAGCAACGACTCAATTGATGATAGCAGAAAAGCGAGGAGGGTAACCGACAAAATAGTGTCACACTTCCAACCTTCTCACTAGCAAAAACTCAGTCCTCAGAAACAAAAACGCGCCTGCTTTATACAGCCGAGGACCGACCATGATTTGCATGCAAATGACGAGACAATGAGATTTCGCGTGAACCATCCGAGACCGCTCGGCATAAAACATGGGCGCCGCCATTTTGGTTCTTTTCATCGTTGAGCAATCGGAGTTTGCACGACGCACAGATTCGCGGGCGTTTCCGAGGTAGGCCATTTTCACAATTTTCCCCACACTACCCCCTGATCTCATGATCACAAACAGGGCGAGGAGGTGGCGATCGTCGCCGTCGAGTCCCCCTCCGAAGGGACACAACACAAGCTTCATCCTCATGCGTGCTCTCGGCTGTGGTTTGAGTCTCGGTAAACACGGTGTCCGCCGGGAGGCTGCTGATATCGGAGTCACTGCCCTGCAGGTCTAACTCCAGGCAGATCGAACACTCACTACTCTCAGACTCGGAATCGCTTTCATCGCTCAGTAACGGTAGCGGTTGCATCACCAGTCGCAAGTCTTTAATGTGACGAGGCACCGCACCAACTCTCACAGATTGCGGGCTAATCACCCCCGTAACACGTCCAGTGCCGTATTTTGTCGTACACTTGCCGCGTGGGTTTTTGACCCAAAGAACATCTCCTTTTTTCAATCTCCCTCCGGTCACTGCTAGTTCAGGCAGCGGGTTGGCTTCAATACCTTTCACTTGGACATGATACTTGTGCAGTGAATCAGCCGGCGCTGTGGACGGTGAAACGTTATCTTTCGGGGCGACATTATACCAGTAAACCGCCTCCGATATTGTACAGCCCTTCCTGGCTGCGATGGTCTTGACGGTTCTGTGGTTTCGCTCTACGATGCCGTTTCAACTCGGCGAGTAGGCACATCGAAACCGCAGATGCACGTCCCAATTGTTCGCAAATTTTTTAAAGTCTTTACTAGGTGAATGCATTATCGTTGTCGGTCAGTATTTCCATGGGTGGGCTTCGCTCCAGGAAAACATTCTCCAACAGTCGAATGACGGTGCTCGCATCTTGTCGGCGCAGCGGTCGCCATACCGCAAACCTAGAGGGACCACAATTAATAAGCGTTATAAAATTCTCACCATTGTAGTGAGTTATGTCCATCGCTAGTCTGCTCCAGTTGCTCTTCACGCTCAGTTCTCCTCTTTCCCAGTGAACAGGTGCCGGATCGATCGACTAACATGTTGTGCAGGCCTTCACAACAGATTTAACGCTTTCTAACCTGGCGAAGTACAGAGTTCGTTTCAAGCCCGGATGTCCGGTTTGACGATGGGTATTGGCCACCTGGTCCTCGTCCAGTCGTCTCTCTACCATTGCACAGCCCTCGAGCGCCGGTTCTCCTCTCTTGAGCAGATCTAGCCACCTGCGCGTTACTCTGATGAGGCGATCCGCACGGTTCTGACAGGACTGTACGAGTGTCTCATCTATGGTCAATTCATATCCTTTCACCAGCGATCGCATAATGCCCAGCCGTCGCCTAAACAGCATCTCGCCAGCAGCCCTTGTGTTCCCGGTCAAGGTGTCGGAAATTCACCGGTGCACACACGCCGAATCGGTAACCAAGTGGAATATTGTCGCCTCCCACTGGAGGGCTAGATTGACTCCTTTAAGCGCCGCATCGAGTTCAGCTAAATTAATATGTCTGGCATCATTAGTCGGACGCAGGCAACACGCATCTTCGATGACATTTCCGTTTGCTTCCAATGCCACTCCTTTCGCCACGGAACTCGCATCCACCTAGACTATGATCTCGTCACCACCCATTCACCAGTCTCCTTCAATGGGATCCAGTTACCGTACTCTACTTAGCATCTCCGCTAGTATGCGACAGAGAGAGAGATCTTTGATTTTATCATCCCATCCAGTGGTTGCTGCGGTTGTCAGGCGCTTGACGAATGCAACTGCCACCCTGAGCCATCCACACACGGGGAATGCCCAATAAGTTTCCCACACAACGAAAATACGCGCCGACGGGTCAACATATCAGGGACTTCCGGAATCTGACTTCCTCGTTTCCATCGGAGGGTGACATTCTCTTCCCAGACTTGCAAGCCAAGAACTCTTGCCCCATCTCTCAGTCGCACCGGATCCTTGCACACCAAACCGTAATCCGAAAAGTATTGTACACGCGATGCAGAGACCAGATTTTCATTAATGAAGATGTCATCAAGGTATGCTGATGTGGCATTTTCAATTGTGCGGTCTTGCGATGTGATGGCGTCTATATTTCATAATGAGTGGCACCACATTTAGCCCAAATCCTAGCTGCGTAAGACAGAAGCGTTGACCTTTGAAAATAATCGTTTGAAATGGCCACAGCGCTTCGTCGATGTGAATCTGAAGATATGCGTTTCGCAGATCCAGAAGCGACACATTGACTTCCTGCCACCGCCACGCTCTCACCTTCTGTGCGCACACTTCTGCATCGGCAGTAAAAGCATCCACAAAGTCGTTCAATTCGCGGTAATCGAGTACCGGACGTACCTTCTGTTTCTGCTCCTGCACGACTGCCATCAAGGGAATCAGGCCCTTTGGGGGTTCCATTCTTTCCTTGGGTGGGGGTACGGAATCAACCAGCCGTTCACAATCCACTGTTGAAGCTCTTTCTCGTATTTTCCTCTGACGCTGCCGAGAACTTTGTACTCTGCGACCTTGTTGTGAAGCTGAACTGGTGGGTCTTTTGGGGCCCATTTCCACCTGGTGGTCCACACCCTCTCGTCGGAATTAAAGGAGACGTCGAAATCCGGCTGACTAATGTAAAGGGCTGCACACACCATTCTTCCTTTACCCAGTTCCACATTTCCGGCTGGCGTGATTATCATGCCTTTTAATGCTCGGATCGCATCGATCCCAGGCAGCAGGTCGTAACCGAGGGGCCTTTGACGTGCCACCAAAACGTCGACCTTGGCATGATTCCTTCCGTCTGTGAGGATCGACACAGTCCCGACACCACAACAGGCCCGGGACACTTCGTCAATCGCCCGAATCTCGATTTGTTGACTGCTCCATGCCACGCATCAATCCGCACTGACGATCGATCGGGAACATCCAGTGTCGACGAACGCCGAACATCGTTTACCCTTAACGCTCACGTTGACAACAGGCAATGCCGCATTTACTGACCAAGAGGGGGCAAGGGTTGCAACAGCAGCTTGTCCCCGGACTCGTTTCCCGAGCAATCCTGTCTTGTATTGGCTAACTCGTTGCAGCGATAGCAGCGTAGTCGTGCTCGTGTCCGTCGGCTTCTCCCGCCTCCTACGTCACTTCGGCTCCAGCAATCTCTAGAGAAATGGTTTGGTCCACCGCACTTGTAGCACTTATGGCCCTCCCGCGGTGTCTCGGGCGTTCTCACGGGTGCCGTGACCTGTTCCGTGTCTTTCAAGATGTTTCGGGCCCTGGCTAGCAATTCGTCAATTCCCAATGTGTCCAATCTTAAAGACGCTTGCAGGAGCCGACTGGTGTTGTCGGGAAGTCCTGCCAGGAAGGCGCATCCCAGTATGCAGTCCGTTGCCCGCCAAACGGCACCGCCAGCCTTCGCAAATCGGACAGGTAGACATCCACCGTCTCATCCGGCTCGAGCCGTCGTCCGACGAACTGTTTCCAAGCGATAAAGGGATCTATTCCAAAGGCCGTATATAGGGCACTCTTGATCTCCTCTAGGTCAGCATCGTCCCCGAGTTGTTGATATACGGCGTAGGCTCCCTTCGTGAGTCTCAGTGGGATGACCAGTGCAGGTTCTTTTATTTTGGACACCCTGCAAACACGCTCGGCCTTCTCAAACTATTCGACGACAGTCGGGCCCGTGGGGGAGCCGTCAAATAGCTTGTGGTGGTAAAGCAACGACTCAACTGATGATAGCAGATAGGAAACGCGAGGAGGGTAACCGACAAAATAGTGAGCAAAAACTCAGTCCTCAGAAAAAAAACGCGCCTGCTTTATACAGCCGAGGACCGACCGTAATTTGCATGCGAATGGCGAGACAACGAGATTTTGCGTTAATGGTCCGAGACCGCCCGGCATAAAACATGGGCGCCGCCATTTTGGTTCTTTTCATCATTGAGCAATCGGAGTTTGCACGACGCACAGATTCGCGGGCGTTTCCGAGGTAGGCCATTTTCACAATTTTCCCCACAGATATACAGGGTTATTAAAAAAGAATAAACCGATTTCATGACGCATTGCTTTAGTTCTCAAGCATCGTCAAAGAATAAGTCAGTAACCATTTGAAAGATGATTTTTCTAAGTTTTGAATGGCTGCCACATGGGCGCTGCAGTCGCATCGTATCTCCAGCAACGTTTAGTTGTTTGTTTACCCCGGGAATAACGAGTCCTCAGCAAAAGGTGTTCTGCGTTGTCGAGTTCACGAAAACAAATACGGTTGTCACGGTACATCGTGCCTTTCGAAGGCAATTCGACATTAATCCGCCCTCTCCTAAGAACATTCGACGGTGATTTAAATAGTTTCAAGAGAGTGGGTGTATATGTAAAGGAAAAAAGTCCAGGACGACCACGAGTTTGGGAGGAACAAGCGGCGAGTATCCGTGCTGCGTTTGAGAGGAGTCCACGGAAGTCCACAAATCGAGCTAACCGTAAGCTTGCGATCTCTCAATCCACTATATGGCGTGTGCTAAGACCTCTACATTTAAAACCTTACAGACTAAGTCCTGTTCAGGCACTTACCAAGACCTTGTTCTTTTTACTTGGCCTGTGAGATCCCAAGACCTCATCGTGTGTGGGTTTTTTTTCTTATGGGGATACGTAAAAGATCGCGTTTATTTTCCACCGTTACTCACTAACCTCAATGACCTTAAACATATAAACGAATAACCACAGCGATCAACTCAGTGGATTGGGATATGCTGATATAGATCCGGGAGGAATTCTCTTGTATTGATGTTGCCTGCGCTGCAGGTGGTGGCTACATTGAACACTTGTAAGACAGGAAATAAAAGTTGATTGTGAGTAGAATACTTATGGCTTGGCTGGAGTTTTCTATTGTTTTTTCTTATTAAAATATTGCGTAATGAAATCGGTTCATTTTTAATAACCCTGTATATTAGCGTGTTCGAAAAGTAACTGCGTTTTACCTGAAAGACGTAAAAACAATTGTAAATAACATGTTTATATATTATTTACAAATAGTGTAACCTATATGTTAGCGTATAAGGCGATCTTTTGGTCTTAAAATCCCCCCACAAATATAGGCCGTCTTATACTCCAAGTATAAAATTTGAACCATAAATCTTGTGGTTTATGATAAGTTGTCAGCAAGGAAGATTTTTGACGAGAGCCTAACGCCAGCCTTGGTAACGATCGGTACAGATATTTGAATAGTTAAACAAACAAAAATACAAAAAAGAAACAACTGGCTGTGTGTCTTAACAAGCCATTTAAAGATCGCATTCGAGGACAGTGGATACCGTAATAACCTACCGAAAACACAGCATCCACTCATGAGGTATTGTAGATTCTGATAGTTAATAGATAATATCTCTCCACTGTTTTTTTCATTAGAATTTGAGTGTAAAGAAATTATATGCTGACTGAATTAATTTAAGAAATTCAACACAATAGATTTTAAAATACGATTTGGGGGTGTGGATCGTCTTGTACGGCGAAACCTACATTTTAACTCGAAAATTTGGAGGTCTTCTTATAAGCCGAGTCACCTTATACGCCAGCATATATGATAATCACTTTCATTTTCAATTCCACTTTGAAAGAAGTCTGGGTTTCTCCAACAAATTTTTGAAAGACTGTTTTCAACTTTTTGTTTAAGTGAATGAAATGTCCTAGTGATCGAAACAAATGAAAATCTGAAGGTGCCAAATCTATTGAGTATGGAAGATGAAGAAGAACTTCCCATGCTAATGATCCTCTTTTGGGAATGGGGGAAGTGACTTAAAGAGTGTGCCCTTGCATTGTTATGCTGTAGAATAATACCTCTTATGTTTATTATATTAGGACACATTTGATGTAATGTGTCGTTTATTCGATCAATTTACTAGCAATAGACGTCTGCGGTGATGGTTTTTTCATGTTATAATAGCTCGGAATAGACCACAGCTACATATTCCAGCAGACACAAAACAAGATTTCTGTGGATGGAGTTCTGGTGTAAGTGTTGGCATTGGTTTCTAATCATGTCGTTTTTATGCTGTTAGAATTTTTGGGTACCTTTCTACTAGTGAGCCAACCAAAATGAGCTGACTCATTTTATAGTCCACCAAGAGAAGGGTTAACCAATCAGAAAGCTCAAAATATTCAAAATATTCAATCCGACGTGTATAAAGGCAGCCATTTTGTTTTTTCTCCAAAAATATCTTCACTGCCAACCTCTGATATCGAAGACCTGAAGAATTACTGAACAGCTGCTACTTTCTCCGAATATTCACTGCCAACCTCTGATATCATTTATGCTAACACGCAGAACACATTTTTCATCACCTGTTGCAATGCAATACAAAAATGAAAGGTTAGGATTTCTTGTGAGAAGACTGCTGCTGATGGTGGAACGCTGTGTTCTGTTCTCAAGCGAAAACTCACAAGGAAGACAAAAACTCCCTTTTTGAAAGTCTTCCCGATTAAACTCTGAAATCCACTATAAATGACACATTGTAGGATAACAGAGATGATAAACTAATTTCAGATGCAGTTTCTTACCATTCAACCATGAATGGTTGACTCATAATTTGGAGCGGTAAAATACATAATTGCTCTCCGTACACCTTAATATAGACTTTCTCTGGACAAATCAAGGCTAAAATTGTCATTGACTAAAAGTCAAATAAATCATCCTCGACAGTGAAAATAACGCGTGTCAGAAAATTGAAAGTCAAAAAAATGGAGGTATTGTAAATCCGTTGGAAAATAGAAACACTTGATTCGCAGGAGAATAATGGAGATTTTAGATTTGTTGGCACTTGATCACCAATGAAAGCCGCTCGATACAACGAGTGTAAAGAGTCTTTTTAAATAATAATAATAATGAGAATGATGATTATGTAATTTTGCTATAGTGTATAAATTCCCTCCTCTTAATTTTCCTGTCTATTGATTCTCTGTCATCTTAAATTCCATGTCCGGAAAATATACTAGAAAAATTACTCAATTTTTTATTTATTTTTCAGGAAATAATTAAATCACATACTTGAAAATTTAAATTATGAAAAATTCGAAGTTTTTGAAGTAATACTTTATGATTCGTATGATAGATAAAATCACATATTGTTTTTCATTCTGACATTAAAGAGACAAAAAAGGTGAACATCTTTCGGATACTATGATCCCTATTTAAAAAAAAAATAGAACATATAACATGTAGAAAGATTTGTGCTGTTTATGGAAAAAGTACTGTTAATGCTCGAATCTGTTAAAAATAGTTTGTTAAAACTTTTACTGGGAATTTCTCACTTAACGATGCTCCTCGGTCGAGTTGATCATTTGAGGCTGATCTTCATCATGTCACGACATTGCTTAATTTATGAAAAAATAATGTCATACAAGAAAACCGATATGCTCAAAATATCGCAGTGAAACTTTGAAGAACCTTTGCACCAACTTGGTTATGTTAGTTGCTTTGATATCCGCATTCCCATCAATTTAGATTTTAGGCAAACAAAAAACAATTGGACATTATTTCTGATTACGATTTGCTGGAAATTTAATGTTGAACGGATAGATCATTTCATCTCTTAATGGTCATCAAATTAAGACTTTAGGAAAATCGATTCAACACGCATGCTCAAAATATCTTAATTAAACATTGAAAATTATTTGCACCAATTTGGTTATGTTAGTTGCTTTGATATCTGGATTCTCCATAATTTAAGCGAGGTAAACAAAAAACAATTGGACTTTATTACTCGTATCCGAGTATGCCTGTTTGCATAGGATGGCTAGCCAATCCCTGTTGCAGGCTCCTGCTATAGCACATTTGTCTTTGTTCAACGGCCACCGAGTCGACCTGATCTGATATGATCAACAGTCTGAGCCAGCACCTACAAACTCTCGCTCACGATTACTTGTGATTTCATGCTAGCACAACCATAGACAACTCCTAAATAGTCCCATCTACACAATATCCCTGACAAGGCTTGTGCCAACTCGTTGTATGGATTTCAGGCACTTTCTAAATGTGCCGCACGGTAGGATCACCTCCATCAGGCCGATAACATCAAGAAGTAATTTTCTTGACTAACCGACTATGGTGAGATTTGAATCGCCGATCAATTATCCTCCGAAATTATAGCATCAAACTGAAGATCACTCAGCGCCATAGTTTCACGGTGACGAATCCCGTAACCCGTTAAAATCGTAGAGATGTCACATGTACTGCAGCTGTAGCACCCGGTGATATTGCCTTGGACAAAATAATTTGACGAATCCCAACCCTATCCAGGTTGATTTGAATTCAAAGATTATATTCTGCCAGACAAGATGCTATCCAAAGCCAAAGCTATTTACTCATAAGCTAGGAGGAGAAGAGATGAATAATGCTTTTCTTAGTGGTATTTGTGCGTAAGTGAATGTAATGAACACGACTGGAATTCGAACTCGGCTCTTCGATTTCTCATTTCGAGCCGCTATCCATAACACAATCATACATCCACAGTTTACAGTTATGTTTATGTAAAAAGCTTTAGTTGTCGGATGTTTAGTGTACTTTGAACTCACTTGCAATAGCTTAAGAGAATAGTATACTAACATTCGCTATCTTCAGATAATACTTTAAATATTTCTGAATTTTGACCAGTCTGTCAAAAGAGGCGGATCTCAGCAAAAACCTAATTCACTAAAAAGGATTCATTTGTCTGCCGTTGTTTTATTACAGGCATCCAGTGTGCGTGAGTGTATATCTATGTATTCGACGTGAAACCCACGCTAGGAAAGTAGATATGAGGATTCAGGAAGTTCTGAAAAGAACATGTCGACTTGTCCCGATTACGCTACGCATCAACCAAATGATAAAAATAAACAAATATAACACATTCTTTCGTAATCAGACTTGGAGGAGCGGTTGGAATGTGTAGTATATCAAGCACAAGATACGTCGAAAAGCTTTCTGATCGAGTGTGGGGAATCTGCTCTCTTTAAATTGATTTTATAGCGCGCACATCATGAGGAGCCTAAACTTTGATGTGGGTGACCTGCTATTCGTCATAAATGTAGTGGGTCCGTACACCAAAATATGAAAATGCAACCAAACATTTGTTTTTGGAGACAACAAATGTTTAGTTGTCAATATAACATTTATAACAAAATCAATAAATTATAAATAATGTTTATAAAAAATGAACACTGTATTACAAAAGTGACAAATGTAAGCATGCAACCAGGAAACTAATAAAAGTGAGGGCATTTCTTATTCTAAAGTAAAAGAACACCATCCGAACACACTCACACATTTTTGGCGATTGCCTTACTCAGTTTCCATTGTTTGATGCGGTGATGCAGTTTTGTCGCAGTTGCTATCGCTCTTCACAATCCCCGCATTGCCCAGCACCTGAGGCGTGCCCCTAAAAGGGGAAGTGTCGATGTAGATTTGGCTATTTTCCCGTGGTACTGCTATTAAACGCACATTAAGCCTCAACCTTGTGTCATTTCTGGTGCGACGTGGGCGGTCTGGTAAATACAATCCCTTCTCGCTTGACTAAGATCAAAGTGTAGTATGTGTTCTTATCAGCTTAATCTGTATCTCTCTCTCTCTCTCTCTCTCTCTCTCTCTCTCTCTCTCTCCACTTCTGGCTTCCCTTCTTTCTTTCATTTCCTCACTGAAACCAAGTAGTGTCTTTTCAGCCCCTTTCACATGATCAAAAAGGAATAGTCCATTATTTATGAGATATTGGCAGGTCGTAAAAGTTGTTTGAAATAACGAATGGATTGAGGAGCACAATGGGATAAAAATTACCTTATAAAAATGCTTCAACAACATTTACTCAATTTTTTATAAACATTATATTACGTCACTTAGCATCATCCATAATTTACCATAACTTTTCATTTAACCTGATGTATATTTATGAGCGTTCTTAAATTTTGGGAAAAAAGTTTATAAATAATTGTTGCGAAATAAAATCCTTACATTTGCTTTGATAAAGTCCATCGGGGAACGAAACGCATTGGTCACAATAGGTTTTCGTTTTGTCTTTATTAAACAGGAATAAACTAGACATTCTTATGAGACCCATTGTATCAGGAATTAACGTCCCACATAAACTAGCCAGAAAATTATCCACATTTTAAACCTCTCTACTGGGAACAATTAGTTCCTCGCTTATAAAAAATACCAGAGATCTAATTAATAAATTAAAAACATGGATATAACAAATATATGGCCCAATAGATATAAACATCTTTATGTACAAGTGTTCCTATAAAAAAATGTTTAAATCTACTTAAAGCACATTTAACAAAAGTAAAATTGTACTTCTCCACATACAAACTTCTAAAACCTACCAATTAATTACTAATCAATGTTTTTTCATGACCGAGTGGTTAGAACGCTCGCTTTCCGGTCATGCGATCCAGGTTCGATTTGTCAGGAAATTGACTTCTTGATGCTGTTGGCCTGGGGAGGCGATCCCAGCGTGTGGCCCATTTCGAAAGTGCCTGAAATCCATACAATGATTTGGCATAAAGAGTGAAACTGGGTTGGCGGAACTCATTGGGGAGCCGTCGATGTTGGTACTAGTCACGAGTCATCGAAACCAAAGGTTTCAGCATACTGGCCTTGTCCAGAGTGCCGATCGCGCCAAATAATGCGCTCTTATAAAATGTTCTAGTAATCGAAACAAATGAATATCTGCAGGTACAGTATGAAGGATGCAGAAGAACTTCCCATCCTAACGATCTTATACTTGCAGTAAAAACCACAAGTGGGCTTTGTGGGTGTTTGCTACAGAGATTGACTAATCTGCCCTATAGATAGGCATACGAGTGGCCAGCTTTCAATATTATTTCACCTTCGACAGTAATTTTTAGGGACAAAAATTCGTTTTAGGTATTGGTTCCCCTTTTAGCAACGTTTTAATCTGTTTCTTTTTAGAATTTCAAAAAAAAGGGGTCATTTCAGGCATAGTTTACCCCAAAATTCTTTTTATTTTAAGGACATAGATGATATAATAGTTTATCCCCATGACATAATAATACCAGCTCTTGTAAATAGATTAAACAGCGTTAGACCCAAGATAGATTTTATTTCTGAAACAGAAAATAATAAATTATTCTTCTCAGATACAATACTAAACAGAACCAATGGCGTCTTCACACTAAAAGTTTACAGAAAATCTTCCAACAAGAGTGGCCTCATAAACTATTATTCTCACCACTGTAACAGAATAGAATCCGGCATAATTATAGAATTTTATCTAAGAATACTAGGAAACTGCAGCCCTCGTTATCTACATGAAGAATAAATATACATTGAAAACAATTTTTAAAACCTCTTATATTATTATTATTTTATACACAATGCTAGAAGAAAAGCCTATAAAATCTAAAATAGCCAAAAAGATAATACCAATAATAACAGTAGCAATAGTAATAGCAATAATAATGATAATTGTAATAATAATAAATTCGATAACAATAAGCATATAATATTACCTAACAATTCCATAACATCTGTTATTTAAAATAAATTATGCAATCTTAATATTAAATTAATTACAACTACATCTAAAACTATTTTGCAAATGATAAGAACCAAAGATAACCATAAAAACAATATCCCTGAAGCAAGTATATATAAGATCAGCTGTTGCAGTTATTTTTAAAATATATGAATAAAGTTTCCAGAAAAAGATCTATATAAGAACTAATCTAATGCTTTAGTTATATATACAAATAATTACAATGACAATTTTGATGTAAAAATGATGTCTTTATGAAGAGAGAAAATAACTTACTAAGACGAAAAGTTCTCGTAAGTGCATTAGTTGATATTCTTCTTCTTTTATATGCTGTGTTCCGTCTGAACGTAGGCGGTCATGGCCCTCCACCTCCTCCTGTCACTGGTAGTCCTTAGTATGTTTTGTCTTTTTGTTATTTCTACCAGACTCTTGTTCTGAAATCCACTTGCTCAAGCTCATTAAGCATGTCACGCGTTGCTTTCCCTTGTCCCTCTTTTCCTCTATCAGTCCTGTGAGTATCAGATTTTCTAAGCCTTCCTCCCTCATTACGTGTTTCAGAAATACCTCCCTTTCTTAAGAGAAAGGCTCTTTTCTCAAGCCAACCTACTTCTGTATAACCATAAAAAAACATTAGAAAAATTAAAAGAAAATGGTTAACTCAATAAAAAAAGAACGTTAACTTACTTTCGTTTAGAAACCTATCAAAATTATGTTACTTATCGTCCTCCATAATTTCTTTATTTTCCATAACATCGGGAGATTTTCTTGCATATTTTAGAGTGTGCATTTTTATGTTTATAAATGCAAGTTGTTACATTTTCCCTGATGACGTCCCTCAAGGTACGAAACGCATTGTAAAAATATGTTTTCCTCGTGTCATCTCATTTATTCGTATAAAAATTAAACAATTTAAATAAATGCTCTTAATGGTAATTAAAGTAGAAATGCTGTTATATAGGAATAAAGTGTCGCTGCCGACACTTGGGTTTGAACACAGATCGCCAATGAGCAAACACAAACGATCCCATAAGTGTATCACGTGACCAGAGAGGAACCGCATATATAGGAAGTCGCATGACGTCTAGACTGATCTCATGTTCTAGTCTATCCTCTATTACTATTCGGGTCACCATTTGGGTTATCATTTCTACTCTATTCTCTATAGTATTTTACTATATGGATTACTATTCGAGCAAGTATTAGTGCGAGTGTTATTCGAAGGCGTCTAACACCAGTATTGTTCAACGGCGTTACTATAGTTGTATCTGCGATTACAAAGTCTCTACCACAACGAGCATTACGAAATTGACAACGAGTATTCGTTGGCATTACAAAAATGGCAACGAGTTTTCATTGACATCACAAAACTAACACTAAACTATTTATTCCCATAAAACTTACACGTTTAGATGTGGATAAAAGAAAATACAGTAACAAAAAAAATTAAAAGATATTCGACACTGAAAGACTCAGCATTGTATGAAATGTCGTTAAATCCATTGACCTCAACTCTATGTCACTGGTTGCGTATGTGCTCAGAGATATTTACGCAACATCGTCTGGCAAAAGGTCATGGTTTGGTTTGGTTTGTTTTAAGGTATAGCAACCTCAATGTGTTATTAAATGCCGACAAGATTTTTATTGCTGGTAATATTTTTTTTCCAAAATGTATTCCTGCTAATAATTTTTTTCCTTCAAAAATGTATTGCTGCTAATATTTTTCCTTCAAAAATTCATTACTGGTAATAATTTGTTTTACAAAGTATTTCTGGTATTAAAACCTATTTTTACACTTTCATAGTGTTTTGACCCTAGTTTGGGTTCAACTATTTGCCCATACTTGGGACCCTAACAGATGCTACCACCTCGGGCCAGGGTAAACCTGGGAACACCAGCAATTAAGAGGCCTTGCTGTCGGACGTAGTTTATCGTCTTACCCAGGACGCGGATGTAGTTTATCGTCATACGCAAGACGGTAAAAGTTCATGGCTGTGCGGCGACAGGAGAACACACTACACGATACTAAAACAATACAATGGCTGACTGCTCATTTCCAAGTATATCCATCTGTTATGGTGGTTAGCTAATCCCTGTTGTAGATAAGTCCTCAGGAACATCTGTAGTTTATACTGCAACTGTAGCTAGAAGATTTTAGTTACTGTTTCTGGGCGACAGCGCATAATTTTGCATGTGTATGTTCAAACCTTTGGTCGTGATGACTTGTGATTTAGCACAACCCAAGCCTTGTGAATGCTTGTGTTTAGTTTTCAGGCACTTACCAACAGTTTCATACGCTAGAACTGTCTTCATAGGCTGATATTATCAAATAATCACCTTGACAAATCGACTCTGGTGAGATTCGAACTTAAGTTTTATTGTCGGAACGTAAATGATCTAACCAAACGGTTATATACGAATAAGTACTGTTACTATGTTGTTGATAGGTTTCTAATATTAACTTAGTCTGGCACAAGGTCAAAATATTTACGCATTTAGCGCGGATCAAACTTGATAGCAGTGCTTTTTTCGGCATCGTACATTTTGTATAAGTATATAATATATGTGCGTTTAGGTGTGTAAGAGTCACCATCACATTAATTTGTCGACGAAGAATTTACATGACGTAAATTCTGGCACCAGACATCGAAACAGATATTTTGAACGTCATATTCAACCTAAGATAGCGACTTCTTTTATTTGGCACGTTTTCGTTCTGGCCCTTCTCTTTTCTTTTTCGCACGAATTCTTTCTCCATTTCCCTCTCTTTTTCGCTTTCCTTGTCTTGCGGTGTTCGGCGAGTTTTAAGTCTTCTTAGAAGTCAACCGAAAGACAGAGTATCAAAGAATAAGCAAAACAACGAAAAAAAAAAAAAAGGAAGAAGGATTGACAAAAGATCCTTCTAAAAGCACGGACCAATCCCACCCATCCAGCCACCGACACCCAGTGAACGTTGCATGTTTATATCAAACTCCATATGTCCGCCTTGGCTACTAAGAGGCTATTGTATGGACAGAAGCATCGGCTAGCAGGCGAGAAAGACTGGGGTTCTGTCTTTTATGCCAAATCAGTACACAGGTTTTTACATAAGCAAGACCAATGGTGCGATCGAGGAAAAAAAAAAGTCTTTTGAAATCGATATTCAAAATTTTCTTGGGCAAGAGCAAAATTCATTATGGCAACATAGGAAAGAAATAAAAACTGATGATTTTAAAAATCAGTCAGTTATGTGCCATACATGATACACGCTTAGGCGATCATGTATCTTTCGATACATGACTGACGAGGCAGATTTTTTCCCGCAGTAGGTTGCCATTTCTTTCTGAGGTAGACCAGTTGCCATCCAATCCGCTCTGTCCCGCTACTTAACCATAAGAAGAGAATTCATACCTTTCCCAGGGGTATGAATCCGGGGCGCTAGCCATTACTCCGCCGTGCCGTCATATTTTAAAAATAGTGAAACCAAAATCACGAGATCGCATGTTCAATCCCAAATAACCGAGAGATAAAGCATTTTGATCAACTTTCACATGAGAATGAGAAATTTGTGTTTGAAGAATTGAAAAGAGAGCTAGAATGAGAAAGAGGAATGTGTGAAATGAGAAGAGTCGAAAAGAATGAAAAAAGAAAGAAAAGAAAATTATGAAATAATCAAAAGTGCCAAAAAGAAATAAAGAAAGAAAAAAATGGGGTAATGAGAAGTGTCGAAAAAGAAAAAAGAAAGTAAGAGAAGAAAAAGTTCAAATAAGAAGTGTCGAAAAGAAAGAAAAAGGAAGAGAAAAATTGTGTAATGGTCGAAAAGAGAGGGAGAAAGAATGAAATGAAAATGGAGAAATGGTTAAAAAGAAGGAGAAAAGAAAGAATAAATGGAGAAATGAGGAGAGCGGAAAAGAAAGAAAGAAAGAAAGAAAGAAAGAAAGAAAGAAAGAAAGAAAGAAAGAAAGAAAATGGTGAATTGAGAAGGACCGAAAAGAAAGAAAATAAAATGGTGAAATAAGAAGGGCCGAAAAGAAAGAAAGAATGAAAATAAAATGTTGAAATGAGAAGCGTCGAAAAGAAAGAAAGAAAGAAAGTAAGAAAATGGTGAAATGAGAAGGATCGAAAAGAAAGAATAGAAAATGAGAAAATGAAAATGTCCGAAAAGAAAGAAAGAATGAAAATGGTGAAATGAGAGGACCTGGAACGAAAGAAAGAAAGAAAGAAAGAAAGAAAGAAAGAAAGAAAGAATGGTAAAATGAGATGATCAGTTTATGATATAAATAAGCACAGAGAGAGCGAGAGTGAGAGGAAATCTATTTTACTCGTACTGACACGTTCTTCAATATTTATGTCACTTGCATATAAATTTTTTTACATGTACACAACTGTATCAACTGCGCATGAGTGATTTCACTTTTATGTTTTACTATCTGAGGATATTTGATCGGCGTTTGGTAGATGTCGTCGACAGACGCGCTAACTGAACATCACTTATCTGTTCACTTAACTACGCTCAACAGATGTTTAGCATAAGACCAATCCAGTAAAATCTCATTTCTGTTGTGCTTGTAAAATTTGCAAAAATCGTATTATAAAAGAATCTACTAGCTTTCAAAGAATCAAAATAAATAAATAGATACATTTTTATCACCGCATCAACTGGTGTTCTAACTAGTTTGACAAATGTCTACAGCGGTTTCGTAAAAAAAATAAACTTTCCATTGGAAGACGTAGAAATAGCATTTTAAAAACATCATATAAACTGTTCAGAATTAAGAACATAAAAGTAATCAGTGTTTCACCGTCGCCTTTAATCTACGGAAAATAGTAATAAATATTGGCATGGGTGATTCCCTCAGTATATTTATTTCAGGCAACAGAAATGTAGTTCTACAGAATGTTGCTGAAAATGCCTTTTGGAATTGGATTTGAATTTGTTTTTACGGTTTATCAACCCTTTTGAGATTTTTTTTTTGTTTTTATTGTAAGAATATCTTTTTTTGGGGGGATATTGCGTTAACAATTTTTTGGCGATAACAATTATTTTCTTTTCAGATAGAAGCCTTTCTATTTAACCGATATCTGATATGGAATTCAAACTCGCCTCTCCGATTTCTGAATGTATCATGGATGGAGCATGTACTCAGTGAGGAAGTTTTAAGGAAAATGGAAACAAAAAGGGGACACTTTTTTTTTCGCTTGGTCTTCCTTATCTTTTTATTCGTTTTGTCTTTCGTTACTTCTTTCTTTCGTAATCGTCCTATTTAGTTTTGCTAAGTCAATAAAATGTTATTCTATGTAAAATACTATTTGTAATTTCACTTGTATATCCTGGTTCCAGAAAGCATCCCATACGATGCTATCATTACACTCCCTCACATACATCGGAACACGAATTATATTCCTTTTATAACCACTACACACACATTTATATCAAAATCATTTTCTCTTATCTGTCTTTGCTACAAATATTTGTAATTACTACACATTTTGACGATATAATTTCGAACACGACCGGCTGTTAAGCTATTAGGTTGGTGCAAAAATAATATCGTTTTTTGACATTAAAAAATACATCAAAAAACGATATTATTTTTGCACCAACCTAATATTAGGTTGGTGCAAAAATAATGACGTAATAATGTCGTTTTTGACGTATTTTTTAACGTCAAAAAACGACATTATTACTTCATTATTTTTGCACCAGCCTAATATAATGGCTAAACAGTAATCTTTCTATAATAATCCGTTCACCTAGTGAAAATTGCTCATTTTTCAGCAAAACGTCATCGTGAATCGATTGCATGCCTTTTTCGTCACTACTTTCAAATCTATGGGCCATATGCCTTATCTGAAAAGGTTCGTTATCTGTAACTGCACAGATTTAGGGTTACCCCTAATTCTAACCCTACCTCAGACGCAGGAGGAGGATATTTCCGTTTTAACAATTTGGTAGTAAACCTACTTTCACATTAAACTTCCTTATTATCTATCCTGTGTACATCAACCAAATCTTTTTGAAAGGGAAAATCGCAATAGAATTGCTCTGCAAATGGGTAGCCTGTAGATAACTAATAGGTACATATTTTTCTAACATTAAAAAAAAATGGTTATTGAATGTCAATTATGTTGTTGAGTGATATTCATATGACAGGCACTTTTTCTTTCCGCCTTGTTCTCCAATGTCCGACTGACGTTGAGAGTGACACGAGATTTTGCTCTGAACTCACAGCTCAAGTGTACCAAAAGCTTATACTTCCTGAGTCGTCATGATACATATATATTTAAAAAAAGGTTTGTCCGGACCACTCCTTAAATGACCGATATTAATTTCGCTAGAAGTCTGAATATTTGTATAATCTAAATAAATAAATGGCAAATTCTATCTGTTTGTCTCTCCATGTGTCTGAAACTCCTCTAACTCGGGCCACACATACTCTACATGGACATATTAGACCTTATTGGAATCAAGATGAAGCCGGAATTAAAAATCAGACCTTCATCTGGTGTTTGAACATCCAGCATTAGGATTTGTGTCCGGATGAAAAGAGAACAGTTATAAATTCAAATTTTAAAATAACTGAAAGATTTAATGATTTTAAAAGTTTTTAATTTATTTTTAGTTTAAAGTAATACAAAAACTTTGTGAATTTAAAAAGAATTGTTTGAAATATATAGTTTTCCTTCTCCTAGACCAGTTGCCATCTAAGGCTATAGAACCCAGTCTGAAGGAATCCTCTTCTTCTCCCTTCAGCTATGGGTAAAATAGCAGGACAGACTGGGTTCTACATATATATATATATATATATATATATATATATATATATATATATATATATATATATATATATATATATAATTTTAACTGTAATTGTACGTACGTATAACGAACCATTATTTTAAATATTACGATTATATAATTATGCAACAATATGGGGCCTGAGAATACTTTAGAAGATGATAAAGCTGGGTTGAGTGGGTTAAAAGAAAAAAAAATCAATTCCCGCGGGCTAGAGAAGCGTACTCACTTTCAGTTGTGAGTTGGTGGCGATAACTGAGATTTGAAGCAATAGTTTGTGGTGTTAACCCTTATTTACTTCTATACGAATAAATGCGAAATTGGAACTCAATGCTCCCATGAATTCTAATATCTGTGTTACTTACTTCTAGGAGACATCACTTTTCAGGTTTAACTATCAGGTTGCATATTGATTTTAAAAAAGTACACTATATTAATTAACTGTCTTTCTTTACTGTTCTTTTAATCGAGAATTCTTTTTATTTTTATATAAAAATAGTTCTGTTTAGAAATAATGTCTTATATAGTGCAGAAAAGTGCTTGAAATTTGCATTTTACTTGGCCTTCAACAAGTTGGCATCTATTTGTAAAACATTTCTTAACTATAACAAACTTGCCCCCACATCCAACCAATTAATTTCTTCTGTTTTTACAGTTATATTCTGATGTGGGCCCAAAGTCGGGACCACGGAAGGAAAACACGGAACACGGATTAGAGGTAAGAAAGATATATTAAACAAAAAGGTTACAAAGATAGTGTAGAATACTCTCTCTGTCTCTCTGTCTCTCACTCTCTGTCTCTGTCTGTCTGTCTGTCTGTCTGTCTGTCTCTCTCTCTCTCTCTCTCTCTCTCTCTCTCTCTCTCTTCTCTTCTCTTCTCCTAGAGTATTATATCGTATACTTTATATAGTCCTGGAAGAGTCCATGTTACGGTCTCACAACATATTCTTTGAAAAAATATATTGGACGTCCACAACCCCTTCAACATTTCATAAATAATGAAGATTAATCCCATAGAAAAATTACGAGGTTATTTTTCTAAGGTAAACATTTATCAGTTTATATATCCAGCATCAATAATTAGTTGCTTCTTACAGAATTTACTGTGGAAATTCCACAAATTACATTCTACCAAAATGGACTTTTCTGAGTAGTCGAACAAGTAAAAAAAAGCAAACAATATTTCATACACAAACGTATCCCACTCCTACGAAAGAAAATTTAAAAATGCTTCCTTTTTAATTTATTTTTAAAAAGTCTTAACACAAATAATCTAATGACTAATTTGCATACACTGCTTAAAATATCTTCTGTTAAATGATTATCCTTTTCTTTTAATTTTAATTAGAAATCCATTCACAATTACCAGTTAAATGTCTAATATCTATTTTTTTACTTGTTGATATTAATTTCCACTGGTCTTGCTTCAAATGAAAACTTTTTATTTTTTTATTTTTTGGCATTTGTTTTCTATTATTATATCCATGAAAATACTTTGAAAGAGCTTTAATTCAAATGACAACTTTGGTTTAAAAATATTCTAAGTCTACCAAAGTTTTCACAAATCTCTCATAAGAAGAGAACATGCATTTATTTATTTACTTTTTCCTTTTTGACAAATACCTGAAGGTTTTTCAGGAGAAAATGTAACTAAAAAAATATTAAAAGGTTTTAAATAATTACTGCAATATTTTATGATATCAAATTAATGTCTACTTTTTTAACAAGATACTCGCAATTTTGGACATATTAAAAATTTTCGACCTTTTTAAACGAAAATTATAAACAAATTTATTTTTACTTTCGACATAAATTTCATATATTTTCCATATGAAACAAACTATCTGTAAAAATTTTATTTTATTCATTTTCCATGTTTATAACTACATTATGCATAAAATGTTTATTATTTAAACAAAATAATATATACAACACGAAAAAAATGTACTGCTGTTAATTGCTTTTTCTGTTTGTTTTCTCCAATGGTGAAAACAATTGAAATATTATTTCTGTTAATCCTCAGTGATGAAAGTGTTCAGCAAACTCCCAAAAGAAAATCCCTTCATGATCCCCGGATGAGATTATCACGAGTCGGTGAAACTCCATTACAAGACAGCAACAGGCTTGGTTTAGATTCAACAAGATATGCCAGTGTACAACATATACCTTTTGTTAACTTCCACAAAGATGCATTCCAATACACAATTGCAATACTGAAAATCATCAAAAGGTGTCCGTTGGACTAATACATATCCAGTGCCATTAATGCAATGCCATAAGATTCAATGATGAATCTGATGTGTTTTAAGAAAGGAAAGATTGAACTAGCAGAACTTCCAATACCTCCTGAGCCATTCTTCTTTCTCCTGAATGGGTTTTCTCAAAAATCAAGGGATTTTCTTCAGTACATTAGGGACTACAATAATTGGTTTGCTATGACCTCATTTGGAGCAAAAGATGCAACACTTTCAGGATGGAAATCAACTTTCAAAGTTGAGGGTCACTTTCACCACGTTCCCTTCTATCTAATGAACTATACCAATTTCTTCAAATCCACTTCACAAAGGACTACCAAGCACAAGCACAGACTAGAAGAAATATGTTTAAAAATAATGAAGTTTGACATTATATTGACTCTTCAAGAGTTTTTGCATGAGCACAATGTTTATGTTAGAGAGTTCAAATCAGCTATTGAAAGAGTCGGACAAGAAGATTTCAGAATTGTGATTAGAGCCGACAAAATGTCTTTTGGTGAGCACTAGAGGAGGTTCCATACACCATGTACCAATGAGGTAGCTACTCTAATGGTTGACCAAAAATGTGACAAAAAGGGATATCATTCTTCAGAGACAAGATGGAAGTCTTCAAAAAAGTTGCAGAAACTCAAAGAGCTTAAGATGCCTTACAATATCCACTCATCTTTTGGCAAGAAACAGATGGATACCATTTTCTCCTCAGGCAAAGACATTTGAGCACTGGATTAACCACAAACAAAAAACATCAGCCATGAACTTCTATGCATACAGAATTATGATAAAAAATAACAGTTATAATTATCTCTTCGGATTCAAGCAACTGTTCAACCAATTCTTGGTGGATATGTATGCAAAAATTGAATCAGAAAGGTTTTATCAAAATGAATCAAAAGAAACTAAGATCAAAGGAATACATTCACCTAATTCATAATGATGCCAATGCTGCCAATATGGGACACATAGTTATTCTCCCTTCATCATTCACAGGTGAACCAAGGTATATGCATGAAAGAGTTCAAGACGGATTGACTTTTGTCAGATATTTTGGCAATCCAAATTGGCCTGAGATTTTACAAAATCTTCTTCCTCGACAATCTGCAACAGACAGGAATTTTAACCTGAAGGTCAACAAATAGATGGATTTCATCAATAAAGAAAGAATATTCTGACCTTTAAAATCTTACACGTATTCAACTGAGTGGCAATAGGGGGGTGCTGTCGCATGTACATTTACTTTTATGGTTAAGGGAAAAGATCAATCGAAATCAAATAGATTCTATCATCAGTGTAGAACTGCCAAATCCTAATGACGATCCAGGGCTTTTTGAAATAGTAAAAAGACACATGATTCATGGACCATGTTGTTATTTGAATTTCAATTGTCCCCTGCATGGTTGACAATAGATGTACAAAAAGATTTCCAAGAAAATTTGTCAGTCACACAAAAATGGATACAGATGGCTACCCAAGTTGCAGAAGAAGAAAGATTGAAGATGGAGGATTTACCCTCAACATTGAAAGAAATGGACAAAATATACTAGTAGACAACAGATGGGTTGTTCCCTATAGTCCACTTCTGTGTAAAGCATTCAATGCTCACATTAATGTGGAATTTTGTAACAGTGTTCAATCCATAAAGTATGTGTACAAGTACATAAATAAGTGGGGGGTGACCAAGATGTGATTGTCATTAACAACCACAATGAAGTAGAAAAATTTCAGTCAAGAAGACACATTTCTAGCGATAACGCTGCCTGGAGAATTTTTTCATTTAATATTCACAACAGACACGCATCAGTGCTTGAGTGTTTATGTTAAAAATGGACAGTGGGTGTATTTTACTGAAGACAATGCTCAGGAATTGACCGAAGACCCCACCAAAAAAAAAACACTACCCTAATGATATTCTTTAAGCCATGCAATCTAGATAACTTTGCCAAAACAATTTTAAATATTACACATTTAAATCTGGAAAATTCCACAGAAGAAAGCAAGGAGAGCCTCATCCAACTGAACCTACTATTCAACTGGTTCATCCAGGACTAGTCATTCAAATGAACCCAAGGATTGTGAACATTGCACTGTGTGAAATAGAAGATAAGGTGCTAAATGTGACACAAAAAAGAACTGTCCCAATTCAGACTTCCCAAACCAGAGATTCTGATCCCTTAAACAGAGAAATCATGAGATAGGCTGGATACAACAATGAAGAGCTGACCCATCAAATATTGACTAATACACCTCTTCTTACAAATGACCACAGAGTCATCTACAATGAGATTATATTAACAATCAACAATTCTGCTTTAGTAATTTTCTTTTTGGATGGTCCTTGAGGTACTGGGAAAAAGTTCCTAAATAATCTTCTTTTATCTTCAGTTAGGGTGCAAAGAACAGTGGCTTTTAGCTGTAGCATCATCTGGAATAGCAGTTACTTTGCTTATTGGTGGAAAATATTTAAACTGCCAATAGATTTGGTCTCTAATGACGATCCAGTGGGCAACATAAATAGACGTACAAACCTAACCAAGCCTACTTCAGGTGACTTGTTTCATAGTCTGGAATGAATGCATTATGACTCACAAGGGTGCATTTGAGGCTTTAGACAGAATACTGAAAGATATCAGATATAATGATAGACTCATGGGAGGAGTAACGATTCTGCTACCTGGAGATTTCAGTCAAACACTACCTGTTGTCAAATGAGGAACAACTGCAGTTGAACTTTCATGCCTGCCTGAAAAGTTCTTATCTGTGGGATCATACGCTTTTTGACCACTAATATGAGAGTGTATCAGGAAAGGAATATAGTGACCTCCTCTTAAAAATTGGAAATGGAGAAATTTAACATGATCAAGATGGACAAATCAACTTTCCTGAATGTTTCGGCCCTCTGGTCGAGAACATTGAAGAATTAATTTTTAAAGTATACCCCAATATAGCAGATAAATTCCAGAATATAGATTACTTGTGTGAGAGAGCAATTTTGGCTCCCAGAAATGAAACAGTATAGAGCATCAATCAGAAAATTCTGCAAAATATACCAACAAAAGAAAGGACATGCCTATCCAATGATACAACTTTGTATCCAGACGAAGCAGTTAAATTGCCTATTGAATTTTTGAATTCTTTGAATCTTCCAGGAATGCCATCACATAATTTGGTATTAAAACAAGGAGTACCATTAATGCTGCTAAAAAATCTTGATCCTCCAAAGTTATGTAATGGTACACGTCTTATTGTGAAGAAAATGTTACCTCACTTATTGGAAGCTCTTATTACAACGGGTCAAGGGAAAGGAGAGACTGTACTGATTCCAAGAATTTCATTGATTCCAACAGATATGTCTTTTGATTTGAAACAATCACAATTCCCAGTCAGAGTAAAGTTTTGTAATGACTTTTAATAAATCACAAGGTCACTCAATGAATCTTACTGGACCTTACCTTATGCAACCCTGATTTTCTCATGGTTATTTTTTTTATACGTTGCCTGTTCAAGAGTTGGAAATAGAAGGCATTTATTTATTCTTGCTCCAAATAAAAAAAAATGTAGTTTATCCTGCTGAATTGCAGTAAGAAAAACTTCATTTTTTATTTCAATTTGTTCACCATTATGTATTTAATTCATGCAAATACATGTATTTTATTTCTGTCAACACCTGTTAAATATTATTTATTAGGTTGGTGCAAAAATAATGTCGTTTTCTCACATGTGAGAAAACGACATTATTTTTGCACCAACCTAATAGTTTCATTTGTCTAAAAATGGTTAAAAATTCTAATGTTTAGCTATCTGAATAAATACAAATTTATTTAGTGAATATATCTTACTTTTCAAAGCGATAGTGAGCGGGCGAAGCCTGTTAGTCACTAAAAAAAAAAAAAAAAAAAAAAAAACTACCACCAGGGTATGCTTTCTGAGACTATAAACAATAACATTTTTTTTTTGTTTTCCTCTTTTTTCTATTTCCTCTTACAAAGTAGAATGTAGGTAGCACGTGGATAAGAACGCTCCCACTGAGGCGCGTTTACTTCCCTTGGTCGTCCTATGACTTTTGAACTATCTCACACATGCATATATCCACATCTGTCTATCACACACGCTTGTTAAACTTGCTTCTACACGAACACCTTCACTAATTTAAAGTTTTAAGTTTTCTTCATTCAGTGTCCATTGTTCAGTAACAGACAACAATATTCTAGTGTCTATGCATACCCTTGTTTTGTTAATAATGCATTATCGTTTGTTTGCATATATATTGGTTTTAGTTGTTTCTTTTTATTTTATTATCCGGATTCATATACCGAGTCCAACATTTTTGTTGTGGGATACCAGGAGGCACGTGTTTCTCAACTCAAACATCAACGTACATATCGATCGCAACAAGTTATTTTGATTAGCCAACTGACAGAGTCAAAGTTGAGAATTGTCAACACCATAACATCGCTGGGATCACATTCAAAGCACGGTAAATTCGTGTGTGCAAGTATTTGGGGAATCCCTAAACTGCGTGGATGCTGAAATTAGGAGTTCCCAGCTGTTACTTCAGACCTCGCGCGGGATAATCGCATAGTCAAAAACTACCTCTGAAGAATCACGTGATCGGAATTGACCAATCGGGTTGAATCATATCTGGGGGAGGAATTTGGCAGAAACCTTATTTATTATGTACGGAGTCGTCGGAAACCAATCGTCAGAAGAGGTCGTGAGAATACAGATCCTTTTCCCAGACTATAACGAATCGTAGCGGTCCCCATTAATTAATTTGCCAAAAGTCCGGAGGGCTTACCGGAATCAGTGGTTCCCATATTGTTGTAGCTGATGTTTGCACTCGAAGCACCAACAGTAGTGAATATTGCTGACATCGAATTAAAACCAGCTTATTGATTATAAGAAGAGAGTTGATTTATTCCTTGGCAGAAGTTATTTATTTAGAACTAGCCTAGAAGCCACCCTTCGGGCGAACTTTAAACTAGCTCAAGTGCAGGGCTTTTGAGACTTCGGCATTTTACCTTCAGCGTCCTATGTACTTAAAAATTATAAGAATTTAGAAATAATCAAATTATTTTATCTTTATTCGAGACCTCAATTTGGTATAATCTTTCTTCGTATACGCAACCGATCACTGTCGTGGGTTTACATTTATTTTGCGCGCAATTTTTATTTTCTTTTAAAATCACTAATCTTTATGATCTCTTCACATAGAGTCACTCTTAAAACCCGGACTATGTAATATTTCGAATACGTCACAGTATGCGTGCTAGAAAAAGAAAACAAAAAACATATGAACAACATATCGTGCTTCACTTAAGTTTTAAATACCGTTTAATTAGATGATATCAATTGCAATTCCGACGAAAAGTGAAATTAAAGTTAAATCTTTAATAAAGAATTGTTTTTAAACCCTTTCAATCTGCTCAATATTTAAATTTAACTTTAAATGAGTTATTTATTTAATTTTTAATCGCGTATAACTACAGTAGCTACTATCTGTTACTTCAGGTTGTTTATGATTCGCCGAGATCGAAAAACGGACGGACGGACACACTGCGCTTTATTTATTTAGAATACTACTGTAATCCGAATAGTACATTCACTTTCATCTTGTTCCAGAGATCTGCTAGATATGTCGGATACATTTTTTCCAGGATCTAAATAACACAACGTGGGATACGAAAAACCGATAGAAGATTACCGAATCGACTATCAGTTGGAACGAAGTAGTGACGACTCAACCGCCCAAAAGAGAAAACCAGAAGTGATTAAGACCCTAACGACCTGATTGAACTTACTCTGTTAGTGAGTGAAAGAAGGGATATGGTGACGTGCCTAGGCCATACGCGCTCGGGTTCCCCACGTTAAACTTGATCTTGTGTCACATCTCGTCTACAGTGAGACTACCGGGTAAATAAACCTGGGAGTGCAGAGATTTGTATACTTCCTCGCATGGGGCGCGGTTGAAAGAGGGCTAGCCTCTTGAAAATCACGCTACGCATGCTCGCAATTTTTTTACGCAATGTCCGAAACTTGAAAAGATGTAGCAGCTGCTATTAGGATTTTCAACGCATGCGCGTCTGGCTGAATAGAATATAACGGCCAGTAAACACTTTTTAGATTTCAATTCACCAAAGTTAACATCAAGTCTATGCAAAGCAAGAATGTATTTCGATTATAGAAGATTTATGCTTTTTGGCACTTGTTTGATCTTGCAGTTTATTTATTTTTCTTTGCATGTTATTATCGAAAGCATAAAGTCCGCAATTCGCAGAGAAGAGATGTTGGCATCAATAACCGGAAACAATACCAGCCACTGGCCAGCTAGCCAAGCGTTGGCCGGCGAAAGACAAACATAATTTGACACGCTGACATGGTAACCAGAGGGCGAACTCAGAGATGGAAAGAGGCGATTTGATGGGTGGATATGGTGATGCCGATAGTGGTCCGCGTTTTGTTTCTCACCCAGAAAACCTCGCAAATATCCGCTATTGGCACCTGGCATTTCTAATCAGAAATTGCTGACAAGATTCGCTGCATGAAAGGCAATCGATGAAAAACAACAATGATGTATATGAATTGATGATTGTATTCCTGAGAATATGAACACAACCGAGAAATATACGTCAGACGAGGTCTTACATTTGACGGAAAAAAGAATTACCAGCAAACGTCGAAGAAGCACAACAAAGCGCAAATATAAGTCACAATTGCATCACTACAGACGCAAGGCAGAAGTTAGATACTGTTTATAGACTTGTAGATTTAGAGACCAACATACTAATTACAAATTGGTGATTTCATAATCAAGCAAGTAGGAAAATTTAAATACAGTAGAACTCCCTAAATCCGAACACAACATAATATAGACTTCCTCAAATAAGACTTTCTCGTATTTGAACTCATCTTCAAACCCGAACTTGACAGTATTCAAGATAGTGTCAATAGTGATAGTTGCAGTAGTAGTGAGTCTGTATTAGACGATCAATGTGATGAGGAAACATTATCATGGGAAGAGAAAAAACAGGGAACTCTAATCAAGCAAGTAGGAAAATTTAAATACAGTAGAACTCCCTAAATCCGAACATAGCAAAATCTAGACTTCCTCAAATTAGACTTGCTCGAATTTGGTCTCATCTTCAAATCAGAACTTGACAGTATTCAAGATAGTGTCAATAGTGATAGTTGCAGTAGTAGTGAGTCTGTATTAGACAATCAATGTGATGAGGAAACAGTATCATGGGAAGAAAAAAAACAGACAACTCTAATCAAGCAAGTAGGAAAATTTAAATACAGTAGAACTCCCTAAATCCGAACATAGCAAAATCTAGACTTCCTCAAATTAGACTTGCTCGAATTTGGTCTCATCTTCAAATCAGAACTTGACAGTATTCAAGATAGTGTCAATAGTGATAGTTGCAGTAGTAGTGAGTCTGTATTAGACAATCAATGTGATGAGGAAACAGTATCATGGGAAGAAAAAAAACAGACAACTCTAATCAAGCAAGTAGGAAAATTTAAATACAGTAGAACTCCCTAAATCCGAACATAGCAAAATCTAGACTTCCTCAAATTAGACTTGCTCGAATTTGGTCTCATCTTCAAATCAGAACTTGACAGTATTCAAGATAGTGTCAATAGTGATAGTTGCAGTAGTAGTGAGTCTGTATTAGACAATCAATGTGATGAGGAAACAGTATCATGGGAAGAAAAAAAACAGACAACTCTAATCAAGCAAGTAGGAAAATTTAAATACAGTAGAACTCCCTAAATCCGAACATAGCAAAATCTAGACTTCCTCAAATTAGACTTGCTCGAATTTGGTCTCATCTTCAAATCAGAATTTGACAGTATTCAAGATAGTGTTAATAGTGATAGTTGCAGTAGAATTCATCTTCAAATTAGAACTTTTGTATTGACATAAATATGAAGGCTTTTCTTCCTCGAATCAGAACAGAACCCTTAATGCCAAACATCACGGATGTTCGGTTTACAGGAGTTGTACTATATATCTTTATTTTTGTTTTCCTTTACAGAATGTAATTGTTTTTGAATAAGATATTTCATAAATTTTTAAACATTTCATAAAGTGTCTTAGTTTTTCACAATTTACAATATTTGTTTAGCACAAATATTTTCATCACTATTGTTTGTCAATTATTTTTTGTACATTTATGTATTCAATTTACACTTTAAATAAAAATGTTACAAACTACCTTTTGCATCCTAAACTCTGAAACTTAATAAAAATTTTGACCTTGCCACAGCCGCTTTTTGTTCCTTGAATCCGAACAGTATCCTCAATACCGAACATCTCAGATGTTCGATTTAGAGGAGTTGTAGTGTATCTCTAGGAGAGCAACTTATTGTGCCTTCTTGATCTCACGTTTTCCACTGATATGAAGTGGAGTGATTACATTGAATCAGTTGCTAGATGAAGAAAAGACATGAAGCAACAGAAATAAAGGTGGGGTGTAGGATTCATTATTGGCGGCTATAAACTTAACGATATACGATACGTAGATGACACAACAGACAAGTAAAATAAACTACAGGCTCTCCTACAGCAGGTAGTTGAGGAAAGCGAGAAGAAAGGACTAAGCATCAATTTTAAGAAGACAGAATGTATGGTTGTCAGCAAGAGGGACAACGCAAGATACGAAATAGGAATTGGAGACCCCAAGTCAAACTTGTACAAATATTTAAAATATATTTTAATCGAATTCATCCCAAGCAAGGTAGTAAAGCCACTAAGGCACAAGGGGTGAATGGGTGTGGAGGAATTAGAAAACAGAAACATTACTATGGAGTGATAACAATAGAAGAATAAAGTGTTATAAAAGACGACGGAAAGTGGGTCCCCGTAATCCGAAGGCGAAAGACGCCTTCCAAAATCTAAACAAAGTATTAAGAAACAGGATTGATTTTTTCTTACGGCTTATCAACCTTTTGCAGGTTATTTAACGCCAGAAAATATTTTTAGATTGTACGAGTTTTTGTGGCGATAATAAGGATTTTATTGAGACGTCCTACTAATTAATCTATAGATAGGGAGAAGAGGTGGATTCATACTTTTACCAATCGTATTTACGCCCAAGTGAATATCACGAACACGATTAGAATTGGAACTCGGCTCTACGATTTACAATTACGAGTTATTATCCATTACACCACCCGCACATTCAGCTTACAACACCTGGCATTCCCAAAAGGTTACCCATCTAGTTATTCAGTAAGCTTAACTTTGTTTAACTACAGTTACTATAAGGCAGTGTATGATGGACAATTTTCATCACAGATGAAGAAAAGTCTCGAGGCAAAAGAAATGTAGTTCTACAAAAGGATACTCAGAATACTATGGACCGAACATGTGAGCAATGACGAAGTTTTAGAGAAAATGTAAACAAAAAGGACACTTATACTTAAATCAGATATATATTTTTTCTTCGACACCGGTGAATTTTAACACCATATCCCCAACAAATTTAGTACCAGGAACTTATAAACTATAAGCTTTTAATAGTTTTATTTTTTTGCTCATTTCACCCCAAGCAAGGTATAAATGTTACTAGTACACAGAGTGTTACAAGGAGTATAAGTGAGAGAAAAGACAGAGTATACGGGGGATTGAGGAAAGGACCAAAGATTAACGTTATTCAAGAAGATAGAAGATAGTGATTGACGCTGCATTTAAATTTTTGAAAACTGTAGTTATCAAGTAAACGGAAGGCGGGAAATAATTAAAAAGCAAACAACTGGTTCGTATTTTACATAATGCCTTTCAAATGCCTTAGTTGAAGAAAAATATTCACTAATTAAGGTTTTAATCCTTAATAAATTAGTTTTATTCGGTTATAAAAATGTTTTTTGGTGCTGAGTTGTGTCGGTCCTGAGTTGTTCTGCCGCTCAGTCGTCGGTGTTGAGTCAGCGGTGTTCAGTTGGCAGTGTTGAGTTGTCCCTTCCCGCTTCGCAGTGCTTTAGCTATAGCAAAGATGATAAAAATTTGAAACACACACTAGTAAGAATTACCTTCTCAAACACAGTTGGATCAGTCATCCACAATATCATTGAACCAGAAACAAGGACAATATATTTTTTCTGATAAACTGAATGCAACACAACAAAAATATTATCCTCAATATGCACATATAAATAATTATTGCCATACAAAACCTGTCAAAAATACACCACTTGAAATCCGATATTTAGAGTACATTTCGCGGTAAACTTCAGATATGTGCTTTATGTCAGGCAAAAATAACATCGTAGCTGATACACTGTAGCGAATGTCGATTTTGTCACAAAAAAAATAACACTGATGTATGAAATCATCATCACCATTCCCTTGACTGCATCAATCGTCGTAGGGACCTAAGGGCAAAAGAAACAGACAACATCCTCCAAGATGATTTGTTGGCGGTTGCTCTGAAGAGTTCTGGCATTGTCATGTCCGTCCACTCTTTGATATTGTCTGACCAGCTTTTGCATTGCCGCCCCCGCTGCTTGTGTCCGCCTTCAACAGCGCCTTGCATGGTGGTTTGCCGAGGCTATTATGCCGTGTGAAGTAGCCAAACCTTGACATTTTCCGACGCTTAATAGTGGCGAGAAAAGATTCCTATCGGCTCACCACAATTTATCGGACTCAGAAAGACACACTAGGAGGAAATTAATCTTCGAGCGCATTATACAGCTGAATAAGTTAATCGAAAAAATGGAACCAATATTGTCTTCAATGTCAAAAACATAAAGTACACAGACAAACCAAATCACCACCAGAAAACCTCTACGAAACAAACGCAAAATTCAGTATTTTGCACATTGAGATTTTGGGACCATTACGAAACACTTGCGGGTAATACACACATTTAAACAATAGTTGACATATTCACATATTCCCTAGATGCCCAGAACAGTCCCACTCAAAAACATTTCAGCAGAGACCATCAAGAGGACCATTTTCGGTGGATGGATCACAATGTTTGGAATACCTGCATTAATTGCCAGGGATCCCGTTCCACGAACACAATTTTAATCAGTTCTCGTTAAGTAGTTTATTCATCTATTGGGATCACACCGTATAATAACGACGGTCTGATAGAATTGTTTGGAGATTTCATTAACAAAAGAAAATTAAAATGGATGACAGAACAGGAACTAATTCAAATTAGACCCACATTTACCCTTGATACTGATTTCAAATCAGGAACATCATCAAAAATGAATTATGACGCACTCTGCCAAAATTCTATAAGGCCTTGCTTTGTCAATAATTCGGGAATTTCCAATTGTTACAATCCACAGTCTTTTCATATAATTTTAAAGGCAAAATAATAAGATAACAATTTACCACTACGAGAAGCAATACCAGACAATCTTATATTACGAGAGACTAATATATATATATATATGTATATGTTTTCATATGGAGGAAACACAATAAAAAGTTAATCAATTTGGATGGTTTGGTTTGGTTTGTTTTACGGCATATCAACCTCAATGGGTTATTTAATGCCAACAAAATTTTCATTGCTGGTAATATTTTTTCTTCGAAAAATGTATTGTTGGTAATATGTTTTTCTACAAAAATCTATTTCTGGGAATATTTTTTCTTAAAAAAATGTTTAGCTGGTGATATTTTTACAAAAATGTATAGCTGTTTGCATAGCTGTTTGATAATATATATATATATATATATATATATATATATATATATATATATATATATATATATATAGTATTACTGATGATAATTTTTCTTTCAAAAAATTATTGCTGATAATAATTTTTTACAAAGTATTTCTGGTATTTTGACCCAAGTTTCGGTGTTAACTTTTTGACCATAGCTGGAACCCTAACAGATACCACCACCCCGAGTCAGGGTGGATCTGGGAACACCAGCAATTAAGTATTCGAATTCATCATCCAACCGCACACGAATTCAAAATTTAATTTAAATCCAATACATATCTTCTAACTTTTTTAACCGCACATAGGTGACCTCAAGCAGCGAGTGAGCATACTCACTTAAGTACCGTACGTGATACACACTTAGGCGATCATGTCTCTTTCGATTCATGACTGACTAGTCAGAAGATTTTCCCGCAGTATGTTGCCATTTCTTCCCGGTTGCCAACCAAGGCTATAGAACCCAATTTGTCCTGTTATTCAACCCATATCTGGAGGTAGAAGAGATGGATTCATACCTTTCCCAAGAGTATTTGCGCGTAAGTGAATGTAACGAACCCGACTGGAATTTGAACTCAACTCTCCGATTTCTCATTATAAGCCGATATCAATTACACCACAACGCACAACCAGTGAGGATACTACGTGAAAAAAAAACTATTTGTTTTTTTTCACTAATGAGAACACACCCAACATCCCAGTTTTCAGAACCTAGCTGATCACATCAAAAGCCACAATAGAAACCGATAGAATCAATAGAGAAAAACGGATATTTAACAGGGAGATCAAGTTACCACTAATGAGGAAAGAGGGCTTGGAAAATTGGACACTCGCAGCACATATTGAAGGCAAGACGGACATAGGAAAAGAGCTTGTGTAAATAATTAGCAGAACAGGAAGTATGAGAGATAGCAAAAAGGTAAGTTTTAGTAAGAACAGTAAAGGAGAGGAAATTGTGGAGAGCCATGATCTTCCACGTTCTGAAAAGACACGGCACATAGAAGAAGAAAATGGGCTTGTGTAAATATAATTGAACAAGAAACAAGGACAATATAGCAAAAAGATAAGTTTTAGTAAGAACAGTAAAGGAGAGGAAATTGTGGAGAGCCATGATCTTCTACGTTCTGAAAATACACGGCACATAGAAGAAGAAAATGGGCTTGTGCAAATGGTTGGCAGAACAGATATTAGGAGAGATAGCAAAAAGATAAGTTTTAGTAAGAACAGTAAAGGAGAGGAAATTGTGGAGAGCCATGATCTTCCACGTTCTGAAAAGACACGGCACATAGAAGAAGAAAATGGGCTTGTGTAAATATCATTGAACAAGAAACAAGGACAATATAGCAAAAAGATAAGTTTTAGTAAGAACAGTAAAGGAGAGGAAATTGTGGAGAGCCATGATCTTCTACGTTCTGAAAAGACACGGCACATAGAAGAAGAAAATGGGCTTGTGTAAATATCATTGAACAAGAAACAAGGACAATATAGCAAAAAGATAAGTTTTAGTAAGAACAGTAAAGGAGAGGAAATTGTGGAGAGCCATGATCTTCTACGTTCTGAAAAGACACGGCACATAGAAGAAGAAAATGGGCTTGTGTAAATGGTTGGCAGAACAGATATTAGGAGAGATAGCAAAAAGATAAGTTTTAGTAAGAACAGTAAAGGAGAGGAAATTGTGGAGAGCCATGATCTTCCACGTTCTGAAAAGACACGGCACATAGAAGAAGAAAATGGGCTTGTGTAAATGGTTGGCAGAACAGATATTAGGAGAGATAGCAAAAAGATAAGTTTTAGTAAGAACTGTAGAAGCGAGGAAAGAACCATAATTGCCCATTTCCCGAAGAGATACAACACATAGAATAAATGAATGACAGAACAGGGACAGGAAGGACTAATAAAAAGACAAACATTGCTAAGAGCTACGAAGTGTTCTTTTTGTTTCCATTTTCTTAAAACTTCCTCATTGCTCACATGTTTTGTCCATTGTATTCTCATTAACTTTTCATAGAACCAAATCTCTGTTGCTTCAAGACAGGTTGGATTTTTTACTTTCTTTTACAAAATCAACACTGCACTCGACGTAAAAGTTGGGGTTTGACTTGCTAAGTAATGATACCAAAAATTAGATTCATAGCCTTTATAAATTTTTGAGAATTTAGCCTTATCGTTTGAAAAAATACCTAATTTCCTCAGGTGTTTGCTTACAGACTGACTTCAAAATTTTACTATTTCAAGAATAAATCCGAATAAAATTAATATTTTTGTATTAGATACATTGAATGGAAATATATTCGAACCAGAATTCTAATTATTAATCACCACAAGCAATATATACATGTTTTACTGTATTCAATAAGTAAAAACCGCGTAAAAAATTATACATTACAAAAGAGGCTAGTCAATGAATAAGACTTCCTAGATTATTCGTTAGATCATTTATTAGATCATAATTAATAAAATAAAATAATTAGATCATAATTAATTTAAAAAATAGATAAAAATGTATATAGCACCAAAATACTGCTGGGCACAAATTATAAGACAAAAATGTTTTAAATTTGTATTGTTTATTGAAAATCATGTTAAAACTACTGCACTACATCTTGCATCATAATATAGCTAAATTGTTTTATAATAGTATAATTTCCCTTTTAAATAAATGAAGGTCTTATTTGATGACACAAAGATTTAGTAATAATGTGTTTGTGCCATGCATCTTGTCCATATACAGTTTGTAAAGCTTCAATAAATTATAAATTTTATAAGCCCGTGCTATAAAGGCTTTTACTGATCACGGAAATGAAATTTTAACGCTAAGATTTTTAACATAAGCGTAATCTTTAAACTCGCTTCCTCAAAAAACAGTAACGATTTTGAAAAAAATATTTTGTAATTTATCATGTCAAATCCCAAGTTTCAAATTAAATGCAATACTAAGGCTCCCAAATCGACCTGCCCTATTGTCTAGTATATACTGGTGTTTTGAATGACTGATTATTACATCGGAATTCATTACCTGTTTTTTTTATTTCTAATGAAACAGCAAGAAACAGTTTTAATAAGAAAATGCCATGTGCCTTCAGAATGAAGACAATAAAGATTATTCCCAGATTACTTGTTAATTGTCACACATTCTTGGAAAAGATAGTGAATTGATTTCCATTGCTTTCTGCAGTCTTGGAATTCAGATTTTTTGCCTTTTCTTAGACTGCTGGTAATCATGCCTTTAATGGATGTAACAGACTAGTCCAGAATTTGAAAACCTGACGCCCGCGTTCACATTCGGCGCCAACGTCCGTTACACTACCTGTATATTCAACTTTCGGAAAAATACAAATATTTAACGTTCGAATTCAGCTATAATTTTGAATGCTGATTTTAAAGGCAGGCACTCTCCACTTGGAGGATTGGCGATATTCCATATTTCTCATTTTTATTTCGTATGTCAAAATGGTTTATTGGAACAATACAGACATAAACTAAGACACATGGCTTTAATAAAGTTACGCAAATTGAATATCGCCAGACTTCTGTCTTGAAAATCAGCATTGAAAATTTTGCCTTTTATCTAAATTTGTATTGTGGCCTCAGCCATAATAGGCCACTACCCCAGCTACCAAACACACCCTTGTAAATTAAAATCATATTTTCGAAACCACAAGAACGTAACACCCGTTTTATGAAGAACGTGTCAAAAGTTTGGGTGTCAAACAACTGAGGTTACTAGTTTTAAAAAAGTTATCAAGACGCTTTATTTCATAAGAGGTATTATGGGATACTATTTTCATGAAGCCCTTTTAGATGATATGATAAAGAAGTATTTGTTAAAAGTAGAACCTGAAAGAGAATCGCAGAAGATCTGTGAAATAAAAGCGACAGATTTTTAACGACTGGAAGAAAGTCGGCATGAAATGTCTTCTGAGTTTTTCATGTTCCAATACGGACCTTTTCGGAAATGATTCAACACTTCCGTATATGTTTTAATCTGGCTACACTTCCTTGACTAAGTATCTATCGCACTTGTATCGCTAGAAAAATTACGACTGAATAGTGAGTTCTATCCTCATTGGGTGCCCTGTACTTTCAGCCTTGTGCCACATCTAAGCTATGCTTAGAAAATTACCCTAAGTATCTGAAGAAAAAAACAAAATAACATTTGCGAACTGACGAATCTGCAAAGAAAACTTGTTTGCTATGCTCTCTTTTTTATTTTTTTACTTTAAAATTTCACCTCAAGCAAAGCAATAAAGCCACTACGACGCAAGAGGTTATTGAGTATTAGAGAATATGAGAAAAACTACTATTAATGAGAAAGAGCAATAAAATAACAGGAATTAAGAAAACGAAAGATAATGATTGACACTGCATTGAAATTTTTGAAGATCAAACTTGTCTGGGAAGCAAGAAACCGACAGAGAGCTCCACAAGCGAAAAGTGCGATTTGAAGAAACTGTTAGCATAGAACTTTACCACGGTTACAGCTAGCCATTTCAACTGTAAAATGCTGAGACTTTGCCACCAATCTAGTACTGCGCTTAAATCCATAAAGTCTTGGTACCATGGAGGAAAGCAATATCTATTTTGAAAAATATATGTGGCACAAGACCAAAAGGAGGGGATAGAGGAAGGCTGGTCTTCAATCTGTCTTATATTAAACTTAGCTAGCCACAATTACTTACCCAAACATATCACAGTATTCCGTACACAAAAACAACACTTTCTTACTTACAATTCTTACCAAAACCACCATATCACCTCAGAATCTGTATAAAGCCCTAATTAGTTCCCATATGTAGAATTTTTCTGGTATGGGGGTGTCATGGGTCCTTACCTATAACTACAGAATGAACTCTTCCTAACACTATGTATACTACGCCTCTCAAGAGAGAGGGTCGAATCGAGTCAAGCCGATAGTAGTTCACTTCAAACCAGACTGACAGTCATACTCACACCTTCCACATCTTGTATTATTATTTCATGTAATATACCTTCGTTATTTCTACTCTTGTGTTCGTGTTGTTCTTCCTTGTTCCTAACCTGGACCATAATAGGGGGAATAAAAATAAAAACTTTAAAAAAATCAGGCCCCAATGAATATGCATATCAGTTCTGTTATAAATATATTTGGTACTCTACGACATTTTTATAATCCAAGATACTTACATTTAAAATGTGACCCATCATTATGGGACACCATTTATTTATATATATATATATATATATATATATATATATATATATATATATATATATATATATATATATATATATATATATATATATATTCACTTCCATCTATACTTATATATATACTTATATATTCACTTCCATCTATACTTATCCTTTTCTACTTATCTGTCATTCCTATATTTCATGTACGAATGATAATGGAATATTTGCATCTGCATCATCACCGATGATGCCAAAATAGACTTTGTACTCAATATCCATCAGATAAGCCAGTTGATCTGAGAGATAACCTCCTAGATACAGATCTGTGCCACCACTAGATGTCAGTGGCTGTCTCCGACTTGTAAACACGTGGTCGTCCCAGCTGCGCCTACAATTTGCACCCGGGAGACAAACCGGATAACAGGTAGATACATAAGCACTCTCCCGAGAGGAAAGAAGAAGAGGGTATTTTACATCCTCACGAGAATATAGAATCTTCGTTCGGAGAAAACCCCAAAGCCACACACACTTTCGCAGACAGTAATGGAGTTAAGGAAACAATGATGTTTCGTATGGAACATTTAGTCTCGTATTCTTACTAGTCTGCATATAAATCCATCTTCCGCTAACTATTAGTTAAATAGCAGGAATTGCATCGGGAAAAAATCATTGCTTTCTCAAAAAAAGAAAAAAAATGTGAATGCAATATTCTCTCGCAAAAATGGGTTGGTTATATAATAGCTTATATATATATATATATATATATATATATATATACATTAGGATGCAAAAATAATGTCGTTTTCTCACATATGTTACTATGTGAGAAAACGACATTATATTTGCACCAACCTAATATATATATATTCACTCAATAGAAAGCCTAAGAGTCAACCAAGGTAGAGGGTTACTAAAGAAGGTGTGTGATATGGACGCAAGAGGAAGAAGTTGGACTTAAAGATTATAAGGTACCAAGGATAGATAATCATAGATCTTGTTTTGAAGAGTTTAAGATTGTAATGTTGTGGAAAGCAACTACATAGGATTCTTGTTATGGGGTCCACCCCTTTTTCATACAAGTGGACTCGACCAGTGTGTACTTGTACTGCTGCCGGTGAATACCCGGGGGAGATACACTGATAGAGTGATACAGTCAACAGTGAGAGAGTAAGAGTGTGAGGTAACCGCTTTGTAGGAGTCACAGTTGCGAGCACGTAGACTCAGAAGGAAGTCCTACTTCGATACTGAATTTCCCAGGCTGTATATATATTATTATTGCTACTAACCGCATTTCTGGATCTACTAACCGTAGTACCGATTGTATTATTACGTCAATACATTTATTTGCTATGTTTCATTCCTGCGTTTGTCATTCATGTGAGACCGGATTTCATCCTGGAATCCACAATAATTCTGTTCTATAGAGTAGAGCTTCTTGGGAAGAAGTTGTCTCAGTGGAGCTTTTTTCTGATCAAATGAAGGCCGATTCAATACCGTGAACATAGCAACGCTGGTCTTAGCTGTAAGGGTTTGAATTCGTGGCGTTAAAGAATGAAGCTCGTTTGAATACTTGCCATGGAAGTAGCGATAAAGTAGCCTGCGACTATTGAAAAGGGGTTGCAGGGTGGAAAATCAGTAATCTCCCAAAAGGCCACGTGAATGACTTTGTCAAGGCTGGAAAAGGAGGTACGAGCAGTTCCAGTCATATATATATATATATATATATATATATATATATATATATATATAGTCGACTCTCCCGTCGAATTCGACGTATGAGGGTCAAGCAGATCAGTTTCCAGGAAACCGACAGCCCGACAACGACACATGAGATTTGATTATAGTGGTGAAGGTTTCGTGCAAGACCATCCACACTTTTTGAAGGGCCGAATACAAGACCTGGTGCACTAAGTGCCACAAGGTCCCCAAACGGCCCCCCGCAGGTTTTGAATTCAGAGTTTTCCTTCTCCTAGACCAGTTGCCATCTAAGGCTATAGAACCCAGTCTGAATGAATCCTCTTCTTCTCCCTCCAGCTATGGGTAAAATAGCAGGACAGACTGGGTTCTACAAGTCACTTATGTCAGCAGAGATATGAGTTATGAACCCATGATATCAGGAAGGTCATTAATGTAAATTAGGAACTATGTATGCCCAAGGATAGAGCCCTGGAGGACACATGCATTAATGTAAAAAGATCTAGAAGAGTGGCCGTTCAAGATAACATTAATTTTGCGATTTTATACAATAGATTGAATCAGTTTAAAAATTCGTCCAGAAACACCATAACCATTCAACCTGTCAAATGCCTTCGAGATATCCAAAGCAACAGCCCCATTTTCATCATTTTTATTTAAAGTTTGATAGACCCTTTAAGTAATAACCCTTAATAAATCAGCAGCTCACTGGGGGGAAACGAGTTATATTGCTTATCTGACCCTGCGATATGAGAGGCTTAATCAATTTTCAGTAATTTGTCAAAAAGGATAGAAGCCCGACAATTAGAATGATCAGAGGGTTCAGCCGAATTTTTAAAGACTGAAACTAAAAAAGTTGATTTCCAACAAGCAGGAAAGCAAGATTGGGGGCGGGGTCTGCGGAGAGCTTGAATCGCAATAGACATTAAAGACAAAAAGTGAGCAAAAGCTCATCAGGAAATTCAGTGTGTGCTCGTGAACTAATAGGAAGCATATACGGGTAGTTTTTAACTGATATCGTCGCTGAAAGTAACGTAACAGTCAGTGACGCCTTAGTGGCTTTATTTCCTTGCTTGGGGTGAAATGAGTGTTAAAAAAATTAAAATGAAAATAAATCTTGTAGGTCGCCTTTAGTTACTTTTGGTTGCGCATTACTATTCAGTAGTGAATTCACTAATCATTAGGTGATCCAAACTTATAGCCTTGTGCCATACTAAGTAGACAACAATAAATAAAATTTGTCGTAAATGCTAAATTTTCTATCCGAACATTAAAATGAAATTCAGTTAAAACAGCCTTTCAACTCTGAATTTTGTCATCGATTGATTTGTTTTTTTACAGCTGACTAACCTTTTGAAGGTTATTTAAAGTCAAAAATATTTTTAGATTGTAAGATTATTTTCAAGATAATACTGATTTACTGATACAAGTCCTACTAATTAACCCATAACTGGGGGGAAGAGGTGGATTCATGCCTTTCCAAAGGGTATTTGCGCGCAAGTGAAAATAAGGAACTCGACTGGAATTGGAATTCAGCTTTCCGATTTCCAATCCAGAATCATTGTACATTACACCAGCCGCACATATAAGTTTACAGTACCTGGTATTCCTAAGCGGTAACCCACGGAGGTACTGACAAGGCACGACGTTGCTTAACTTCGGTAATCCTTCAAGAACCGGTTTTTCAGCGTGATAATGCCGTAAGCCGAATATTTTCTGTCCAATTAAAAATGTGCATATTGCATTAATATTCTTCATCTAATTAGTTTTTTAATTAACAAATTGTTCTCAGTGAAATTTATACTTTGAGCTATTTAATTCTTATAAATAGCCAACATCATTTCAATGGATCAATAGATCTTCTTTCGATGCCACGCTGCATTTAGTATTAAACCGTTTTGCATCATCTGCAGCTTTAGTGGATTTGCTGGTGCTGTAATGTATAGCCGCTCAGATTGAGGAATCGGAGAGTAATGCTTTCTTCTGTCCCTCTTGCCTTCAATGTATTCTGTCAAGTGTCAAGTTTTCCAAGTCCTCTTTTCTCATCATGTGCCCTAAAAATTTCAACTATCTCTTTCTATTTCTATGTATAAGTGTCCTTTTTGTCTCCATTTTCTCTAAAGCTGCGTCATGTTCAGTCCATTGTAGAACCACGTTTTTGTTGTCTCAAGTCTTTTCTTCATCTGTAATGAGATTGTCCAGCATGAATTTTCATATAGGATAAACAATATTATTAGGTTGGTGCAAAAATACGTCAAAAAACGACATTATTACGTCATTATTTTTGCACCAAACTAATACATAACAATTCAGCACTGTTTTCGACATTTTCCTGTTTCTTAATACTTTGCTTAGTTTTTGGAATGCTCTTTTCGCTATCCAAATGCGGCTTCTGATATTTGTGACGCATTTTCCGTCCTTTGTTCAAACACTGCCTACATATTTAAATTGTTGTAGTTGCTTGATTGCAATTAATCTCCAATGGCTTGCATCTTGGGTTGTTCTATTTGCTGACAACCATACATTCTGTCTTTCGAGAGAGAAAACGAAACAGCGTATAAAAAAAAAAGAGAGAGACAGAAAGAATGAAAAATTTAAAATAGGAACGAGAAGGAAGGAAGGAAGGAAAGAAGGAAAAAGGGTGGTTAGACAAAGTTGAAGAGAAAGAGGAAGAAATGCAAATAATGATCAGCTGTTTTGATTCCTCCACCTCCCCTTCCACATTCTGTCTGTACCAAGGCGATGTCTGTATCCTTCCTGGCAGAAAATGTATAATCAATAAGCCGATCCGGAAGACTGCCCCCCAAAAAGGTTCCCAACCCTACTTCTTTCTGTCTATAAACTAATATCGACTTGATAAAAATAATTATTTATCTCATCGAGTCTACACGAACTTTGATTTCTTAATATAGCGACCTTATCCGAATCGACAAAGTCCGATGTTTTGGAGACTTCAAATACATCATTGTTATGACTTAATTTCATCTCGTTGATAAGCTGCTGGTGTAACGGATAGCGCATCGGAAAAAGGAAGTCGTAGAGCCTAGTTCGAACTCAGGGAATTTTTTTTTTATATCTACTTGCACACAAATAACATTGGGAAACGTATGAGTCCGCCCACCCCAGCTATGGGTTAAATAGTAGGACTTGAATTTTGAAAAATCGTTGTTATCTCAGAAGAAAAATTTGAATGCAATATTCCCTCGCAAAAAAAGAATTATTCTTACAATCCCCCAAAATATGTTTAGACTTTCAATAACCCACAATGTGTTGATTAGTCATAAAAAATCAATCATTTTGTCTCATTATGTCTGACTGAAGGGTATATATATATATATATATATATATATATATATATATATATATATATATATCGCACATGTAGTGTTCGATATAAGACAGCAGAGCTACATATTATCCCTCATCGATAGCACGACAAACTAAATTACAAAGACAAATTTATTGTAACTGGGATAAAATTTCCCCATCTCTATTATCCCATTCAGATGAACATTTCACATTGACAAGCCCCAGGGAGAATATCCCGGGTGTGAAATGGCCATCTGAAAGTGGTAATAGAGTTTCATTTTTATATAATTCATAATTTGTCAACAGTGGCTATTACTATTAATACGTCCAAATCCGACTTCATCCCTGCCAGCTTAGGGGTAAAATCTCCGAATGATACCAGATCAGTCGGGTTTCGATCCCGGATTGAGGCATTCGGATATCTAGCCACACCGATGAGCCGCCAAACAGTCTGTGGATGACATTATATATACATGCTCCCGAAAAAATTATTTTGAGCTCTTCGGGGAGAAAAGGGATTTTGTAAACAGTGATTATTACTGCGGCTGACGCGAGACACTTCGTTAAGACAAATCAAGTTCTCCGGTGTTTGTCGAAAAATAAATACGTCTAAATTCACCTTCATCCCTCCCGTAGGGTTAAAATCTCCGACTGATGCCAAATCAATCGGGTTTCGATCCTGGCTTGAGGCAATCGGATATCTAGCCACACTGATGAGTTGTAGAACAGTCTATCTGTGGATGACTATATATATATATATATATTTCAAGCCATGAAACAGACTGTCAAAACTCGATGTTTACTTCAATGTCTACTTTTATATTTTATATTTACATATGCTCTATCCATGATATTTACCTATAAATATAGCATATCTTAAGACTATAATTTTATCAGACAGCAATTTTATGATACATTTATTCATTAGCAGTAAAATAATAAAAATTTGACTGTGGAAAAGTTAAGCATTTCGTTAACCGCAGTGTCCGGGCATCTACATTACTGAAGCAAAAAAACAAAAAAACGATTAATTAAATGACTGACTGTAGAAGAGCGCTTTTCTTTAGGGTCGATGACTCTACACATTAGGTGATGGAAAAATGAAACCTGATTTTTTTTTGTTTTTTAAGCATGCATTTTTAAAAGCGCAAATCACTTGTTGCTATTCATAGACTTCTGGCTACTTCTAGTAAGTATATTATCTACAGTCAATCATCTGTGGCGGGATCTAAACTCACTATACCTCGATCAGCGAAAGTCTCAAATAAAATGTAGCGTTTTTTGTGGAGGACCCCACCTTTTAACAAGTCACAGTGTTAGTGTTTCGACCATAGAGATCTTCTTTTTTTTTTTCTTTTTTTTCTATTTTTCCTTTTTTTTTTTTAAGCGTTTCACCCCAAGCAAGGCGGGAAGCCACTAGGACGCAAGGGGTTACAGAAAATTTGGAGCAAGATCAGATAGGAGTGATAGAGAAAAGGATGAGGAGAAGGATAGTGGATAGATCAAGACAATTGGAGATGTCGATTGACATTACATTTGAATAGTTGGAGATTATAGCTCTCAGGGAAACTGGAATAGGGAGGAGAGTTCCACAGGCGAGAGGTTCGAGACATGAAGCTATTGGAGTAGAAGAGACGGCTACATTTAGTAGTTTCGACAGTGAACATCTTGATTGTATCATTTTCTTCATCTTGATTGTATCATTATTATCTCTTTTTGTTACTGTTGGAAGTGTTCAAGAGATGAGTTTTTGTTATTTGGCAAAACACTTTGTGTTTATCTAACGCCAGTCTATGGGGGCTGATGAAGTATTTTTCTCTTTAAGACCTCGAGGATCCATTCGCATGAAACCATTTTTAATATATTATTTTTGAGGGTACATAAATTTCAGTTTCTTAACAAACAGGGGTGTCTACTCAAACACACGTAACCACTAAAATAAAGTGTTTATAATAAGAATTATTGTTGTATAAAAATCATTAATTGCATATATATATATATATATATATATATATATATATATATATATATATATATATATATCTCCGACTGATGCCAAATCGGTTGGGTTACGATCCTGGTTTCAGGCAGTCGGATGTCTAACCACACTGATGACCTGTGATTCAGTCTGTCTGTGGATGACACATATATATATGCCCCCGAAAAAATAAAATTCGGTCGAGCAATTTAGAGGGAAAAGCGAGAATTTGTAAACAGTGACTGCTACTGCTTATGCAAAAGCTCTCCTATGAATTGAGCACTCTGAGTCACTGGCGTGTTTAAAAATTAAAAATACGTAAAAATTCACTTTCTTTTCGATACTGACTTGAGACAATTAGATGTCTAGCCATACTGATGGGCTGTGATACAGCGAAATAGTCTGTCTGTGGATGATATATATATATATATATATATATATATATATATATATATGCAGTGCTGTTCGATAAAAGGGACTCACCTGATTTTTTTACTAAATGTTCTCTTCTCCAATGAAACGAAAGTTGAGCTAAATTCAAAGGATAAGCGATCTAAAATCCGAAGAAGCTTTGAAAGCTCTTTGAATTTAGCAGTAAGTACTGTCAAGCATCCGTCCAGTATAATGTCCTGGGGATGCTTTTCTTTTCATGGAACTGGTTTCTTAAAACCTGTTGAAAATACCCTCAGGAGCGTGCAGTACAAGAGAATTTTAGAGTCTTGTCTGCTTCCTTCTGCAGAAAGGGTGCAAATCAACCACACCAAGCTCATTTTTATGCTTCCTGTCACAAATCAAAATTGATGAAGGGATACTTTGATGAGAAACAGGTGAGTGTTATGACATGATCACCCCAATCTCCTGACCTCAACCCCATAGAAAACTTATGGAGCATTATAAAGTACAGGCTTTTGAGAAAGCAGTTGAGCAACAAAGAGGATTTGATTGTGAATTTCATATCTGAATGGAATTCAATACTTGGAGATGAGATTTACCAGAACCTAATCAAGTCAATGCCAAAAAGGGTTGAAAAGGTTATTCAAAAGAAAGGAGGACCCATAGATTACTAAATATTTTGAACTATATTACCTATTATAAATAAATTATACCTCTATTATTCTTTATTTAAAGATGTTCGGTTATGTTTCTATTGATTACTAGTTGCAGGAAATAAGTGAGTCACTTTTTTGTACAGAGTTTTTCCCTAAATCTCATTTATATCCAAAATTATAATTATCAATAGAATAACTTACGGTGAGTAAACTTTTTTACTAGGTGGTCGAGAAGGGATCTTTATATTAGTAAGATTATAAAATTAATTTGACCCCAAAAACAATTGGCGAAAAAATTTTTATGTAAAAAAATCAGGTGAGTCACTTTTATCGAACAGCACTATATATATATATATATATATATATATATATATATATATATTAGGTTGGTGCAAAAATAATGACGTAATAATGTCGTTTTTTGACGTTAAAAAATACGTCAAAAAACGACATTATTACGTCATTTTTTGCACCAACCTGATATATATATATATATATATATATATATATATATATATATATATATGTGTGTGTGTGTGTGTGTGTGTGTCTGTGTGTGTGTTTATGTCTACCATTCATCCATGCTTAGAATATTGCTGTCACATATGATCCGGTGCCACTGCTATTTACCTTGAAGTCTTTGATAAAACCCAAAGAAAAATCAGCAACATTATTGGTCCTGATTTGGCGGCTCGGCTTCAGTTACTTTCTCATCACCGTAAGGTGGCCTCTCTATGGCTTTCCTATACTTTCATATTAATTGTTCGGATGAGTTCTTCGTTATGGGACCTAGATTTTTTTTAATTCAAGCGCAGTATTAAACTGGCGTCGAGATCTCATTAATTTACAGTTGGGCTGGCTAGATGTAGCCATAAATTCTATGCTAACAGTTTCTTCTCTCACATTTCTTGCTTGTGGAACTCTTTTCTACTTCCATGCTTTTCATCCAACTTTAATCTGCAAAAATTTTTAATGCAATGTCAATCGCTATTTACTGCCCTGATTACTCTCCTCTCTTTCTGCTCATCATTATTGTTTCTGTTTATAATTCTTTCACACCTGTAACTCTTTGTATTTTAGTGGCATTACTGCCTTGAATGGGGTGATACCTATTAAATATATATATATATATATATATATATATATATATATATATATATATATATATATATATATATATATATATAATGTCGTCGTTGTTGGCGGAACTTGTTGACGAGTATTAGGGTGCTCATCGACATTTCCGTCTGTGTGAAATGAGTCCTGTATTGGATCTGAAGTGACGTCCGCAGTCACCGCATAGTACGGTAGAAGGGTTCAAGGGATGGAGAGCTTTGGATTTTCTTCGGGATCTCTTCGTCTCTTTTATTTGCCATCTGGTGTTTTCGAAGGACATTGTTTTTTTCGAGGATTGTTCTTCTCCAAATGGTTCTTTTTGCAGCTTCCGTCTACCAATTGACCGGATTGATTTCTGTCCTCTGCAAGGTATTTTTGATTTGAGCCTTGAATCAACGATGTGGGGCTCTACGTGGTATCTTACTAGATGCGTGTCCCGAGTAGAGGATTTGTTTGGGTAGGCGCATGTCTGGCATTCGAGCAAGATGGCCATCGAATTCAGTGGCGAGTCGTTATGGTTTCCAGGCTCTCCATCTTTGTGCGGAGAACTTGTTCCTGATCTGGTTCTGCCACATATTCCGAAGAATTTGACGAAGACTCATTAGATGGGATCGTTCAAGTTTGCGGATGTCTCTTCGGTCGAGTACCAAGGTCTCACAGACGCACAAGACAGTCGACATTACAACAGCTGGTTCAACCATGAGCTTTGTTCTTTGTGTTAGCCCAGGATTACCGAAGACTCTTTTGAATAGCTTGAAAGGAAAAGTATGTATATATATATGTGTGTGTGTGTCATTCGCAGACGGTACCGTTTCGCTGTACCACAGCTCCCCAGTGCGACTAGACAACCGAATGCTTCAAGCCCGGATCGAAACCCAACCGATTTGGTGTCAGTCAGAGCTTCTACCACAGAGCTATCATCACTCCACACACACACACACACACACACACACACACACACACACACACACACACACATATATATATATATATATATATATATATATATATTTGGTTGGATTGATGTGAGTTTGTTAGCTCCATCTGTGATATTGAGCGCTTTCTAATAAGTACCGCGCATATAATATATAAATAATTATATATATATATATTTATATACAACACACACTTTTCACACACACACACACACACACACACACACACATATATATATATATATATATATATATATATATTTGGTTGCATTGATGTGAGTTTGTTAGCTCCATCTGTGATATTGAGCGCTTTCTAATAAGTACCGCGCATATATTATATATATATATATATATATATATTTATATACAACGCACACTTTTCACACACACACACACACACACACACACACACACACACACACACACACATATATATATATATATATATATATATATCAAGGAGTTTCTCCTGGTGTCGAATAAATCTTTTGATGCCAAGAGGAAAGTTATAACGGAATAATAGATGTGATTGGCATAAAAGAATATATCCTGGCTGCATTTCCCCTTTTATAGGCGATATTATATCCATGATATAATAACTTTAATACACCGTCGGGACAAAATATCTGAACGAAAGAGAAAATTATAACGCAATAACAAGCAGCGTGGAAGTGTCGAAGAGAGAAAGGGTCTTAGTTGTAATAATTCTCAACGGGACTTCGAACTACAGGAAGATTTGTCTATCGTTCTGGAGAGTCTATATTTTTCACAAAGGGAAAAACGGCGAGGCCATGTGGTGCCATCATATTTATATTTCCCAAACCGGATTTATCTTCAATGTCTCTGGTGAGGACATACTTTCCCAACGTGTAAACGGAGCTATGGGCTTGTGTGTTGTACTATGGCAGCTCGTCCGGGCAGGCCGCTTTAGCCTTACTCGTCTTGAAAAAAACGGACGATCATGGTTGATTCCAAACAGTTAACTAATGACTGTAGGCTTTCGTCACTTTATGAACTGACGTTACTAAGCGACCGTCATGTGAATCACGTGACTTCATCTTCAACCAAAGGAAGATAATCGCCATTTGCATGTCCACAGGGACTTGCTTAAATTAATGCTTTCGACCGTCGTTGTTTATTTTCAAGGAAATAAGGTAAAATTCGAGAAATATCCATTGGAGCATTTATGTTTTTAACAGTTCGCAATTTGTAATGAATATGAGTTCACATGCAATCACGGTGGGAATTGATTTTTAGTGTCACGTGGCTAAAAATCATTATGGTTCGAAGCAGTTAAACACGAGGGTGCCAAAATTGAACAAGTTTTATTGATGCTAACTTGTCGTCCTATAATGTGAAGGGTCTCTAAAATCATTAATCTTATCTTAGTTTACAATAAGCACAAAAACGGAAAAAATTAGAAGAGACACAATAGATTGTGTTACGCGCTTCGTAGCTGAGTTGATTAAAGAAGGCCGGATCTAACGACTATTTTACCAGAAAGAGGGACACCAGTTCGAATCATGCCGGAAGGCACATTCTTATTTAATAAGATTTCTCGAATATTCAGGCCTCAAGACGAAATAAAATAGTTTAAAATAAACAGAACATCTACTCAAATATGCGTATCTACTAAAATAAAGTTTAAAGTAATAACAATTTGGATTAATAAATAAAATATTTATTACTTCTTTATAAATTATACTGCTTATGTTTCTGATAATCTTGGACATGCAACATACACCTTTGTACAAATTAAATAAAACAACCGCTTTTTCACCATACGGTCAGTTTTAGACAGGGTGTAATCGATTTCTATTTTTTCCTCAGATTAGGTCATTTGTATTGGTGTGCAATAATATCAGTCTATTTTCGATCTATTTTCGAGGTGTATGGTGAAATTTGTTTGGCCTTGAAAAATATCCGTAATTGCATCGGATTTTTATCACGCCCAGACACTATTGCCTCGACTGTCGATTAGTTGTCCTACAGCCATTGTCTGCGATGGACGTTACTCCAAGGAAGCGTACAAAAATTGTAACGATGCACACTGGCAAACCTTACCAGTGAGCAAATCGAAGTACTAGACTGGCCCGCAAACTCTCCTGATTTAAATCCAATCGAGAATCTGTAGTCAATCTGCAATGCATGACTTCATGGAATGGACATACGAAGTACTAACATGTGCACTGAGTCATGTTTTATTGGAAAAATATGAAAAAAAGTAAATAATAACGGAATTATTCGTTTTGTTTCAATTAATTTGCACAAGGGTGTAAAACTGGCAGTGCAAAATTATTTCTTTCTGGAACAAAATTCCAACTTTTTTAAACGTTTGGCCTTGTGATTTGTTCATAGTTCCCGTAAACGCAGAAACAGAATTCTTGTCTATTCGAAAGGATATTCGGATGGCTTAGGAATAAACTTTATTTGTACCCCCTTATCTGTTTGTACTTCACCCCAAAATTGGTTTAGCGTGTGTGATGGACGGACGGATTAACTGAAAAAAAATTGATATATAGATTCGTTAGGAACATTAAATGATAGCATTGTAGTTGTGAGTGCGCCCCCTTTGTTTCCTAGCAACCAATATTTTTAGACCCAGTCCGACACTGTGATCAGCAATAGAGTTTTGGATCATGAGTAGCTTGCGCGCCAATCGAATTTCATAACGTGTATGAAACCTTGCCAGTACACAAAAACATATCTGCAAAATAAGTAAGAATCTTAAAATTGTTGTTACACACCCACCGAGTAGCCCTGATTTGTTACCACCAGACATCAGATTGTTACCGAAATTAAAAAAGGCATTGAAAGGCCAAGGTTTTGCACCGAAGCCGAAAATGAATCTGCTCTGCTCAGATAAAACCAAAGAAAACAGAAACTTTCTTCTTTTTTTTTTTTTTTTTTTTTAAAAGGGATAGCGTGTTTAGAAAAATGTGGAACACGACGGTGACTATGCTGGAAAATAAGCTTGTAAATTTGAAGAGAAATCTTCGTGCTGATATTAGATTCATCAATCTGTTTAAAATTTGTTTCAGAGGATTGGGCTGGTGTTGGTGGATTTTACAACTTTTTAGTCTACAATTGCTCCATGCAATGAATATTGCTGTCAAATCTGGTCTGATGCTTCTGCTAAGTATTTAAAGATTCTTGACAAATTCCAAAGAAGAATCTGCAATGTTATCGGCCCTTACCTGGTGTCTCAGCTTCAGTCACTTTCCCCCTGCTATAACGTAGCTTCCCTAAGTATTTTCTATAAATTGTGGTAATTGGTCAGGTGAGTTTCCTTCTTTGGTACCTCGACTTTACGAATTTAATCACAGTACTAGATTCATTGCTACGTCTCATCATTTTACAACTGAAATGGTTATATGTAACCGTAAGTTCTATGCTAGCTATTTCTTCTCTCCTACTTCTCACTTGCGTAACTCTCTTCCGGCTTTTTGCCGACTTCGTTTGGAAAGCAAGAAACCGAAATCAAGTTCTTCAATCGTCATCTCCTGTCTACTTAAAATCTGTTCTTTTAAAGTCCTATCTCCTTATTAATGTTTTCTCTTGCGTTCTTTTACACTCAATAATCCCTTGCGTTGAGAAGGCTTTATCGCCTTGCTTGGTGTGAACTGGTTAAATAAAATGTATATTAACCATCTTTTTTTATGTACCATGTCCCTTCAGGACGTAGGCGATCATGGCCCTCCACATCTGCCTGACCCTTGTAGGTCTTAATAAATTTTCTCTTTTTGTTACTTCTCCCAAACCCTGTTCTACCATCGATTTGCTCGAGCCCATCAAGTATGTTAGGCGTTGCTTTCTTCCGTCTCTCTTTCTCTTAATCCGCCCTGTGAGTATCAGATTTCCCAAACCCTTCTTCCTCATTACATGCCACAGAAATTTCAACTGCCTCTTCCTGATGTTAAGTATACGTTTCCTTTTTGTTTCCATTGTCTCCTAAACCTCGCAGTTGCTCACATGTTCGGCCCATGGTAACCTCAGCCTCTTTCTGTAGAACCATACTGGTTTATTTAATGTCGAAATCAGCTTCGCATTATATTTGAATCTATAGGTAGACATATAGTTATGATAATTTATACTTGAATCTTATAAGCAAATACTGGCCGTGGTTTAACTTGAGTCAAGAAGATTTCCGTGTTTTATTATCAACGACGAAAACAGATCTACAGGTCAGTGTTTCTTTCAGTTTGACCAGATATCAAAAGAAAAGAAAAAAGAAAGAAAGAAAATGATTGAGGCAAACGCCATTTCACTTTATTCAAATAATGCTATGAACCTATTTTGTTTAATAAGTACGATCTCATTCGTCACTTTATACAACACAACAAAAATCTCTTATGGTTGGACTGGATTGCTTGATTTTACGATATATCAACCATTATTGGGTTATTAAATGTTGAAATCAGTTTTTCTTGTTTTTTATACGTGAGTCTGTGGATAAACATTGTTCGTCCATACCCGAGTCTGTAAATATCCACCCAGTAGGTAGCTCCTTTGGTGAGGGTGTTATTCCTCGTAGATGTATAAATGGTGAGGAACTGTATCGACTAACATAGTTACGCATTTCATACAGGCGCCAGTGGCCGATATTCGAATCCACTTAAAAGCAATTATTTCTAAGCTTTCTTTTCAGGATAGGCAGAATTTTTCCATGTGGCAGACAGGCGCTACACTGTCTTCCTAACTTCTTACCACTTTAAATTTGACCAGGTGCAAAACCAATCCAAGTGTGCTAACTGCATATATATGTGAGTGAGCAACAGGCGTAGTATTTGATTAGTGCATTTTTTACCGGCGCAAGCAGTCGGGGTTCGATCTCTTGTTGAGTCACAAGTATAAAATTTCTTTTTTTTGAGTTACAACTCTTTTGACAACTTGATGCATTAGTAAGTAAATAAATATATATTTACATGTATTTTTATGTGTGTGTGTGTCTGTGTGTTAGATTGAGTCATAATTAATTTCCGTTTTAGGAAACCAATCGTAATCATCTTAACTAATCATACGTGTCAATAAATTTGAAGTAAAGTTACGACTATTCTGACAACTATGTGTATTAGTGAATAAGCACACACACACACACACACATATATATATGTGTGTGTGTGTGCGTGTGTGTGTGCGCGCGCGCATATGTGTGTGTATAATTTAAAGATGTGATGGCTTTTTTATTTAATCCGACAGATTTTACTACTTAAATGTCATTTTAAGCCATAAGCCGCCTTTGTAGACAAGCGTCCTCGAATACGAGTGGTTATCCATTATATATATATATATATATATATATATATATATATATATATATAACACGGCAGACTCTTTTTAAGAGCTGCTTATTTCTATTTTTTTAATATTTGAATGTTCTGCAATGGGTATCTCTGTTGCATTGATCACTTTTTTAACGCATCGGCGTGATATTTGTTTTTTTTTTTTAGGTGGGAGAGGCCGTATAATTGTGTGTCTACGGCTTTATTTTGATCTTGACCGGATGGGTGCTTTTCCCCGCTCCAGGTGAGAATAGTTGGTGTATGAATGGTGCGCGAATACCGTTCATATTTTTTCCCATCTTAGTCTTTCATTGGGGAATAAAAGGTCCCACCTTCGCATCACAGCTGACGATTGCTTACAGGCATTAAAATTATAGTAGTGGTCGGACTGTGTACACCTGAAAGGTGATTATATATATATATATATATATATATATATATATATATATATATATATATATATATATATATATTAGGTTGGTGCAAAAATAATTTCGTTTTCTAACATATGTTACTATGTGAGAAAACGAAATTATTTTTGCACCAACCTAATATATGCAAGATTTAAGAAACTACATATTTTTATATATAGTGCTCAATATTAAAAATATTAAACTAATATTAAAAATAGAGCGTTAATAATATTATATGAAAAGATTGCTTAACTTTTAAATATCAATTTTATCCCAACATCGATGTTTCTTGGTAAAATTTTCTGTCTCCAGGGGTTGTGGCTTTAAATGGCATTTCTAATTCTTTTTCATTTGCTTTTACTCCATTTTGTACACGCGCGAATTTAACGTTCTTTTAAACGCGCACGTTCATGAAATTTTGCTTTTCTTTATGTTTTTTATTTTTTCAGCTGCAGATTTTTCTTCTTCTGGTAAATTTTTTCTTCGAAATTAAATTAAATTTTTTTCATGGTTTATATAGAAGTTGTTATGCTGTGTTATATTATTAATTAAATTGTGACATTTGTTAATTTTTAATATTAATTGAATTATAATATTTTAGTTAAAATTTTCAGTCAATATTTTAATTGATTTATTATGTAATATTATTATTAAAATAACAAAGTAAATATTTGTTAATATATCGGCATCGATCCATTATTTCATTCTACTTATGCAATAATTTAATTAGATTATTAAAAGTTAATATTGATAAATTTTCCTCTAAACACAGTATACAGTTCCTATAGGTAATATAATATGGGGATACTTTTTTATAATTTCTCATTTAGCTATAGTAGGTATATTATTTTGTTTTTGACTCCATATATATTTTGATAATGTTATGCTATTTGAGTATTTATCTATTTTAAATGGCATCATAGGATTATTAAATCTTTCGGTTTCGGTTGCTCCTATGTAAATCTTTACTTCTGTGTCGTTATTATTTGATACAATTGCTTTATATATTATATTAATAGTTAAACATTTATTATTAAGTGAACAATTATTTTTAGGTCGAGAGGTCGATGAAAAAGTGAATGACTCTAAATTTCCCGCCAATAGGGCGGTTTCCTTTTTTACTAGGGAATCATGGGAAATTAGGATGCTTTTATTTCTCGTGAACGTGAGATCAACAGACTTTTTTTTTATTTCTCGTGATCGCGTGATCACTATAACTTTTTCACATAAAAACATGCGGAATTTTAATCAAAGTGCAGCTGCTTGATAAGGGGCAATAGCGTATTGCAAATAATGGCGAATATATAATTGTGTAAAATGTTATTGTACTTTATTTTTGAAGAATAAATCTGATCAGCAAAAACAGAAATTATTTGTAACTCACCCTAATCGAATCCCCTATGCAAATAACTATTCTTCCAAATTTGCGCCGTGTAATAGACTGACTGACTGACTAAGTAAAAAAGCGAGATCAGGCGAAGAATATTCAGACAATAAATTTAAACTGAATTTATTCCTGGTCAATATTTGTCGACCAGAATGAAAACAATAATGACCTATTCTCTTGGCTTTTTTGGATGTAGATTCTGGGCCATCCCATTTTATGTTAGCTCGTCGTTCCATTTAACTTGCTCACTTTCCTTGCATCGACACGATGTCTATGTTTATCTCACCGACCCTCATAAATAGACTAGCCTCAATAAACAAGAAAGTCTTACTCCTCCCAAATCCAATAAAACTCCTGACTAGACTATCCTGATAACTAGCTTTCACGCTTGGCTCACCAAGCCCTTGAAAGATTTAGATTTTCACGTCTGGGCAGTGAGTTCAGAGTCCGACCTGAGGCTCCGGTCTGCTGCAAGCACCACGGAGATGGAATAGGGATTGTCTTTGATGTCACTATTATGCACAATGAGTTGATTCGCCCACAATTATTTTTCTTAAACTTTATTTGATTTGCTGTATCTCTACCACAATTTGTTTTATCTCAGGTCATTTCTGTAAATTTGGAAAGACCATGAAGAATCTGAAAACGAAAGTGAAACTAGATCAAAGTGAAAGTAAAAATAAAAGAGCTATGAAAATTGATGTGAAAAATGAGAAAGAAACACGTGATTATTGCCAACATTTGCTTCGTTCGGTCGTGTTTTGACTTATTTTTGGATATTCAAAAATCATTAAGAAGTGATGAGTCAATTCAGGGTTTAGCTAAATGTTCAGAGAATCGAAACAGAATGAAAGAAGTCGAATCTTTAAATTGTAGAACGGCAGATCTGAAATAACAATGAGATATAACTTTACAGAATTTAGTTGCGTATTGTTCCAAAATGAATCCGTTCAATTTCGAATAAATACCATTGGCAAAGGTCATCTCTTCTTCCAGCTATAGCATAAATAGCAGGGTAGACTGGACTCTCTCTCTCTCTCTCTCTCTCTCTCTCTCTCACACACACACACACACACACACACTCGTCTTGATTGGCAGTCAATCTAAAAGAAGGAAACTCTTCATTTCAAATCTTAGAGAAGAAAACGGGAAACCACTCCCCTGTCTTTTGGAAGATATCAAGGTTAATTCACAGATAGTGAAGAAAAGAGATCTGTGGAGTGACATGATTGCTATATAATGGAGGTACATCTCATTAAAACAATAGTCAAATGATTGGAGAAGCAAGCGAAGAAAGGATTAAAACAGTCTGAGGTTCCCATGCAAAGCAGTAAAGTTACTAAGACACAAAGGATTAGAGGGTGCTATTGACATTGCATTTAGGTTTTTCAGATAAAGTTGGCTGGAAGCATGGAACCGGAAGGAAGTTCCACAAGGTAGAAAATAAACTGTTAGCATAGAATTTACGGCTACATATATCTAGGTCAACTGTGAATTGATGAGGTCTCGACGCTGGTCTAGTACTGCGCTTAAATTAAAAATATAACATAGCGAAGAGCTCAGCTGAGCAATTACCATGAAAGTGTTTATAGAAAAAGCAATGATAAGCAACGTTACTACAGTGGGAAAGTGACTGAACCCGAGCCGACAGATTAGAACCAGAAATCTACTTTGGATTTTATGAAGGAGCTCAAGGTAAATAGCAGTGGCACCGGACCTTATGTAGCAGCAATATTCTAAGTATGGATGGATGGTAGACACAGATATGTAAGATAGTTTCTGGAAAAGTCTGGTTCTCGTCTAGCTTCAGTGAAACATGTTAAACAATGTCAATTCCATATCAAAGTCTGGATCTATAGTTAGAAGAAAATGGAATCTCCCCACGCACATTTAGACACGCTTGACCATGTAGTTCTCTTTAAGATTGCGTTGCGTGTCGTTTCTAGCTTCTCGTGGCCGATCGGCAGTTGTTCAGGCACCAGCGCTACATCGCGGGACCGAATGAACGATGGACAATTTTCTTTAGATTTTATCTCCTCGTTTTATTTCATTAACCGTAGTAGAAGCAACGTTTCTTGGAGGAAGCGAGAGGAAGCAGAAGATAGAGAACTCGTACCCGAACAGGTCGACCAACGACTTGATGGTACACCAAGGAATTTTCACTCTTCTATTCCTGCAACTGAACTCACCGTCTTCGCGATATGATATTGAGCGCTTTCTAATAAGTACCGCGCATATAATGTATAAATAATTATATATATATATATATATATATATATATATATATATATATTTATATTTATATACCCACACTTTTCACACACGCACACACATACATATATATATATATATATATATATATATATATATATATATATATATATATATATATAAAATATTTTTCTTCCATCACTCTTGGTTTTATTGGATATATATATATATATATATATATATATATATATATATATATATATATATAAAATATTTTTCTTCCATCACTCTTGGTTTTATTGGATATATATATATATATATATATATATATATATATATATATATATATAAGATATTTTTCTTCCATCACTCTTGGTTTTATTGGATATATATATATATATATATATATATATATATATATATATAAAATATTTTTCTTCCATCACTCTTGGTTTTATTGGATATATATATATATATATATATATATATATATATATATATATATAAAATATTTTTCTTCCATCACTCTTGGTTTTATTGGATATATATATATACATATATATATATATATATAAAATATTTTTCTTCCATCACTCTTGGTTTTATTGGATATATATATATATATATATATATATATATATATATATATATATATATATATATATAAATATTTTTCTTCCATCACTCTTGGTTTTATTGGATATATATATATATATATATATATATATATATATATATATATATATAAAATAATTTGTGTGATGGAAGAAAAATATTTTATTCATAGTAACTGAAACCTTACAATATGCCATTTGAGAAACAATGATAGAATTTTCATTTTTTTTTAAATTACGTCCTGTAGATGGCGTCCCCCTGTATGAAAGCATTCTTGAAATCTGCTTTTGAGATTCCTCATTGACTGCTGCAACATCTAAGCTGGGATACTGTGAATTTTATCTTGAATTCTAAATGGCGAAATGTTTACTTGCTCAAGGTCACTGTCTCGCAGTGTTGCCACTTGCTCATGTCTGGCAATACGCACTTCAAAAATTCCCATTTTTTGGGTCACCCTATATTAAAACTTAAACAAAGATAATTCATGTCAGAATTTCCAGCCTACGGTGTTCAAATCAGCTCAACTCGAGTTTAGGTCGTCAGAGCTTTAACCAGTACGTTAGGATTTGCCATTTGGTGTAGCCTACAAATTCTGTAGAGTTAGTATATAAACCAAAATAACATCTGCATCTAAAATTCTGAGATAAAATTATGTCAGTATGCATTGAATTGAGACGATAATCCTCAGTTTTGTTGAAACTCGTAATCCACTGTTGGATCAATTCAACTTGGACAAACGCCCAGACAAGTCACCTCTTATGAATCAGTAAAAAATGGTCGGCAACAAAGTTTCTTTCATCATCCATTCCCAGTTTAATAAAATAGTGTATTTTGCAAAAATGATTGCGTTTCGGATCAAAACCCCTTCAAGTTAGCTCAACTGTTTCCCTCCAAGATGAGTGTGTACTATTTTGTCTCATCCCCGATCATGACTTTGCACTCGCTGCTCATCAGAGAATCTAGGTGAAGAATTGACCTGGGCGACGGACTCCTGACCGTTGAGTTTAGATTAACGTGAATGTCCCAACTGCGTCTGAACGACATTAATTGTCAAATCTGATGTTGAATAAAATATAATATATACATGTGTGTGTGTGCGTGTGTGTTTTCTAAAAAATTAATAATTAATTTTTAATTCTAACTTTTGGATTACTTCAAAGGTTATTATAGTGGATAATCGTATTTTTAATAAACGCTCCGCGTTTGTTTGTTTTTTTTTTTTTTTTTTTTAATTTTAAACAATGTGTATTAGGTCAATTGACCGGTGTATTCCAAAGATCTTAATAAAGATTATAATCTCTTCGGCAGAGATCAAATCTGCGTCCCCCTTTGTAGGAGAAACCACCGTTTGACCCGGCCACGGAGTGCATTACAGTACGGCAAAGCTCTGTTATTCTCTTTAAAAGAAAACACGCTTTCTCATTCAGATTGTTTTTCTCGAAAATCCGTATCTGCTAAGTTTCGATTCCGAAATACAAACAAAGCAATTTCTAAAGAGCCAATGGATAATTTTTAATTCGACATTTCTATTACTACAAATGAGGAAGCCGAGTGTTAAAGCAAATCGGATCAAGCGGTGGTGTCTCCTACGAAGAGGGATGAAGGCTCGATCCCTGCTGGAGAACACGTCTTCTTTATTTATATTGTTTGGATGCGCAGGCCGGTAGACGTCATACACACTGTTTAAAATTAAAAAAAAAAAACAAAAAAAAAAAACAGGGCGTCTATTTCAAATACAAGAATCCATTATAAGAACATTTGAAGTAATAAATGTGTGTGTGTTTGTATGCGTGTGTGTGTAGGTAAGAGATTTCGTTTCGTGTTTTCATCATTCAGTACAATAAATAATATTACAGTATATATTGATTCGTTTTCTACAGCTTATCAACACTTTGCAGATAATTTAAAGCCATTAAAATATTTTTAGGTTGTAAGAATTTTTTTTTTTTGAGATAATAATTGTTTAGTGATACAAGTCTTACTAATTAACCCATAGCTGAAGGGAGAATAAGTGGATTCATCCCTTTCCAAAAGATATTTGCATAAGTGGAAATAACGAACCCAACGGGAATTGGAACTCAAATTTCTTATTATCCATTATACAACCAGCACATCCAGCCTTACAGTACCTGGTATTCCCAAGCGGTCACCCATCGAGATACTGGCCAGGCTCAACGTTGCTTAATTTCAGTGATCGTACGGGAACTGGAATTTCAATGTTATGCGGCCGTAAGCCTTACAGTATCCGCTTTACTTTGCACACGGCATAAACCCTTTCAACTAGTCTTTCTAGATTTCGTGAGATCGAAATGGCGGTCTTTAGAAAAGGACAGTTTTAATTTCTTGGAAAATTTGATTTTCGTTTTTACTTGTTTTAAATACTACAATAAAAAGCCTCGCCAGTTCTTCATTAGGGATCGTATCCTTGAATTTTGGGTTTAAATACTTCATATTTGTCACGAAAAAGAATATAATTCCCTTATTAAAAATAATAATCACGAATTTTCTTTATCTATTTCGAGCGAACACCAACAACGCCGAAAAGTTACTTACATTCTTCTATCTCCCATTATCTTCATTAGTTCTTCAGTCCTTAAAGCAGCATCGTTTCTTCGTTGACCCACATAGGTTTCTTTTAGTCTTCCTCGCTTACGGTTTACATACTTAGGTTCGCACAACAGTATTTAACAGCTCTTCTTTCATCCTGTAAATATGCCCAGTGAATCACAGTGTGTCGTGATTCTGTTACACTTCTCCGTTTTCTGTAGAATTCCTTGTGTGTCACTAGGACAACGACACCCACATAGAAGAGGAGAACAAATGATTTTATCTCAGTCTTAAGTGTTTTTCTGACCAGCAATAAAGTCTGTGAATTGGAATCTTTCAAAGCAGCTACCTACTTAAACAAAAAAGAATAAAATAATTGATAAATAAGTGAAAACTTTTTGGGAAAAGTGACAAGACGAACGTTGGAGACTTCCTGTCTCAACCTTGCATAAACAGTGTCAGTTCGAAGTGAAATGAGTTACAAGACGCCAGTTGGCGGGACCAGGCAGGTCGTCGATGTACTTCTGATGCCGCCCGTTAGAGTTGCCAGCAGCGTGTTAAGATGGGCTGAGAGTTGGTAGGAGAGTCAGAATTCTAGTTGGTTAAGGGAAAAAGCTGATCTGACATAGCAGAAGTGATAGAAGTTGTCCCCAAATATCACATACCTACCTAACCCCACACCTACCAACAGACCGTGCAAGAGAATCCCTGAAATGAACAACGAAATATATTCGAAAACAGAGTTTGAGTTTCTCGACGTGGCCTTTATTTTCACCTTTGGTTTCCTTGTGAGCGTGCAGCGGGACTTTCCCGAATTTTGTGAATGGTTTCATTGTTCGGTCAGTGAAAAGCTGAGAGAGAGCTTGGTTGTGTTCTTTCCGTGATACAGTTGAGAAAACGGTTAAAATTGTTAGTTGATTTTCGGATTTACGATAATGAGTCTAGCCAATACGATGCTTGGATATGCAACGTCAGAATTTTCTGCCTTCTAATTAAAAAAACGAAATCGCTTCTCCAACTATTGTTCTAAAGTGGAAATTATATATTCAAAGATGATTATTCTTCAGCAAGCTTCATAAAATCATTCAGCTTGTCCCTCACGTCTTTAGTTTGTACGACCATTACGTCCTGCCAAAACTTCATAATTAATGGACTATTCCGTTTTGATTACGTGGAAAAACAAAAGATCCTATTATAATTGTGTTTTCCCCTCCCTTCATAAGTTCGCACGGCCGTTACACCCTCCCAATACCTCATAAATAATTGACCTTTTTCAGTTTTGATCACGTGGAAAGAGGGGAAAACACTACTTGGTTTCGCTGAGTTAAAGAAAGAAAAAAGAAATGTTTAACGTCTTTTGTAAAAAGTGACAAGATGAATGTTGGAGACTTCCTGTCTCAACCTTGCATAAACAGTGTCAGTTCGAAGTGAAATGAGTTACAAGACGCCAGTTGGCGGGACCAGGCAGGTCGTCGATGTACTTCTGATGCCGCTCGTTAGAGTTGCCTCATAAATAATGGACTATTCTGTTTTGACTATTCCGTGGAAAAACAAAAGATATTATCAGAGACGCTACTTAGATTTAGTGAGAAAATGAATAAATGGAAGAAAGAAAGAAGGAAAGATAGAAGTGTTTAACGTCTGCTTCAGTGAAATGGAAAAAGTTGTCACTTTCAAATCTTTTGATTTGTACCTACTTCTTAAAATAACGACAAGCATTCATATTTATCATTGTTATTGGAATATTATGTTAAAGCTCTTAATCTCAAATAGTTAATGATGCGATAGGGGAATTTCTACGGATAGTTTATTGTCGATGAACTAGACATGAGCTTATTTAATCATTGAATGAAGAATTAAGAGATTCATTAGAAAATTCAAATCGGAAAACCGTGAAATTTTCACGTGTTTTTCTAGACCAAATAATTTATACTTGATCTTAAAAGCGCTTATTTGATATTCTATGTCGTTCGAATCAAGTTAGCGAAAGCTTGATTATCTGCGCTGAAAATATCAGCGATCAAGAAAGAGAGGATCATGCGACTGTATTTATGTATTTAGAAAGAGAAAGACAATTAAAGCACAATGTAGAAGAATATATTAGGAGACCATCAAAGGCTCAGGTCAATGGCAAGTGGATCAATTAACCTCGTTGTCCAGTGTTGTATAGATCAAATTTCCATAATAGCGTATTTGAAGAGTGATGTAAGTACATATATCAAAGTCGAGATCAAATTAGATGCTGTATGCAATGACTAAAAATCGTTTTCGGTTATTAGAGAGATACATGCATGTAATTAGCGATGGATGAATTTGCATGGGTGTATGCATATATATGTGTATGCATTTTTCTGGAGAGGAATACACATTAATTAGAAATTCTATGCATGTACATAACGATAGTGTTTTAGAATATCTAATGTGAATATTTCTATTTCTAATTAATGCAAAGAATTAATGTAATATATGTATATATATATATATATATATAATTAATGGACTATTCCGTTTTGAGATATATATATATATATATATATATATATATATATATATATATATATATATATGGTTAGAACGCTCGCTTTCTGACCATGAGACCCGGGTCTGAATCTCACCTTGTTTGATTTGTTAAAAAGGAGACTTCCTGATATTATCGGTCTGGAGGGGCGATCCCAGTATGCGTCACCTTTGGAAAGTGCCTGATAACCATACCACGGGTTGACTCAAGCTTACTCTTGTGGGGCATCGATAGGTTGCACGAAGACACAAGTCAATCGTGACCGAGTGTTTGAGTGTACTGGCCTTGTTCAGATTGTTAATCACGCTAGATAACACGCTTCTCTCCCAAAAACTCTAACTGAGATCAGCTCAGCATAGTTGCAGTATAAACCACAGGTTGGGTCTGTGGGTTTTGAATAAAGAAAAATGTGTCTGAGCAAGCGTCTGAAATAGGGATTGATTAACCGCCCTAGTGGAAGGGTATCCTCGGATACGAGTGGCCAGCTATTATATTATTATTATCACACACACACGCACGCATATATATATATATGTGTGTGTGTGTGTGTGATAATATATCATATATATATATGATAAAATATAGTTTTAAGGTATGCTATATTTATGGGTTAAAGTGCTCAATATCAGCCTCTGGGTGTTGGCTTCACTTATATATATATATATATATATATATATATATATATATATATATATATTCTTTAACGCAAATATTATTAAAGAAAACAGAAATTTTGTTTCGATTCATTTTATTTATCAGTGTGAATTATGCCCCCCCCCCAAAAAAAAATACCATCAGTCAGTCCCATTACCGGTTGTGGTAGTAAGATTCTTGCGCAACTAAGCAAATGACCACTTTTCCCTTCTTATATGCGCTGAAGGACAGAATGGTATTCATTTATGTGTAGAGTGTCCCTTTCTAAATCAAATTAGAGCCAATGTCCTCTATCTTGAAGCCCCGTCTTGGTCACAGATACATAACAATCTGGGAAATACTCCGCCATTGACTTCAGTCTCGGAAGACCTCCACTCAAAGATGCCGTGTCATCACCGCAATGGTTGCATACGCAGCTATGGAATTTAGTCTAGCACATTGTGCTAGATATCCCATTGGACCTACAGAAAGGTTAAAAACTCCTTTGTGCTATGTCTTCATTCCATTGAATGAAGAGAACACAGTCATGAAATATAATATCCCTTGGAGTCGACGTAGTCATACTAAATTCTGTAGTAAGGATATAAAGCTCGCTCGCTCGCGGCTATCGGTATTTATTAACCTCCTCATAAGGCAGGATGTGGCACAAAGCTGATTTTTATGTGGGGCAAATCCGAGCCCATAGGCTCGAGCTAAAATTCCCCGTAGACCCCGCATACACGGTGTGAAGTTTGTCTACCTCCCCATACGAGACTCTGCCCTTTGGCATAGCCGCGTCTGGGTTCCTCTCTGCCTGAAGGGAGACAGATCGACAAGATCTAAGAGCCTCGCTGACGGCAAGCGTTATTTACCAATCTCCCAACAAGGCAGAATGTGGCACAAGGCGGATTTTTATGTGGGGCAAATCCGACCCGTAAGCCGTAGGCTCGGACAAAATTCTCCGTAGACCCCGCATACACGGGGTTGGGTTTGTCTACCTCCCCATACGAGACTCTATACTTGGGTTCCTCTCTGCCCGAAAGTAGAGAGTTCGACAAAAGCTTCGCACACGGCTAGCTCTCGCTGCCGTCTGGCTCTGCTGACGAATCTCAGTTTCAGTATATATGCTATTTAGACAAGTATATTCTGAAGAGATGTGTTCATTTCCACAACAGCCCCACTTTCTGGATATGCACTTTCTTTACTCGATATTTTTCCGACATAGGTCCACTTCCAACGTTTCAGTCGAATTATGTTTTCGCTTGCTTTAGCAATGTATTGTAATATTAGTTTTAGGAATAGGTACTTCAAAGGTATCATGAAGTATGAATCGGTGAATTAAAATTGTACTAGTTGCTTATTCTGTGCATACCTCTATCTCGAACTCATGTCGTATTCTGCAGCTCTGCTCTCTTGGCAACTCTGATAAGGCGGTAGAATCTGTAAACACTTCTTTTCGCTCCTCTACCAGCCAAGAACCACCAACCAACAGAATATATTTCTGTTATCCACGAGCGGATTCCAGGACTTCCTTCGTGCCGTCCCTTGGAATGCAGTTTTTAATCATCCTGTTCATAAATGCGCGTCTGAGGTCTCCTCCTGGCTGAAAGCCGACATCGTTGCTTTCATTCCAGCCAAGAAATACCAATTAAACCACATTCATCTCCTTCGTTCTCATTTGCATCCTCGGTCGCTATATCCCACATGAATCACTTCTTCCGACTGTACCAGAGCGACACGTCTGATTGCAAAAACGTCTCTTCGACTCTGCTCGTAAAGAGTGCAAGCGTATCCTCAAAGAAGCGAAGTTACTATTTAATGATTGACTGAAATAACATATAGCATCTTGCAAGTTCGTTTCTAGAGATTATTAGAGGCTCTGAAAGAATGTGCTGAACAACAGCAAGTATTCAATCCCTCCTCTGTTCAATCAATTCTAAGTCCTTACATCTACAACAGATAACGTTGAATGCTTTGCTCGGCAATTCCAACTCAACTCTCGTCTCATCTGGAGTACCCACACCTGATTTTCCCACTAGAACATAGGCTCTACTGAATGATATGCGCTTAACTCTGTCACTGGTTTCAGTCTTTATTTCTAAATTAGATTCCCATACGGTGAGCAGAGGTGACAGGATCCCAGCCGTTGTCCTTAAGAAATGTGCTCTCGATCTGCCTCCAGGTTTCTCCAAACTATACAACTATTGCCTCGCTGCTTCTTGGAAGTCCTCCTCTGTAGTTCTTGATTTTAAGAATTCTGGGGAACCTTCTGATCCCTCTATCTTCCTATTAGTCTCCTATCGCTTTTCGGCAGAGTATTAGAGGCTTTAATCAATGCTGAAGTGGTTAAGCATGTTACCTACTCTCACGACCTACTCTCTGACAAACAATATGGCTTCCGTTTTGCCACGTCTACCACTGATGTGCTAACGGCCATAACTGAATATATATATCAAGCTCTTGATAATAACGGCGAAGATGTGGCTCTAGATATCTCGAAGGTGTTTGATAGAGTTTTTGCACGCTGGTCTTCTACGTAAGCTCCAGGTATATGGTATTACTGGACGATTGTTTGATTATTCCAATCGTTCTTATCAAATCGTGAAGTAAAGGTCGTTTTAAACGGGGTCGCTTTCAGATCCATTCACACGAACACGGGTATCCCAAAGCTTCTATTTTGGGTCCTACGTTGTTTCTGAGATTCATCAGTGATCTTCCTGATGTCATTAGTTCCCAAGTAAACATTTATGCTGATGACACTACCATTTACACCAGACTCAGTAGCAAATCCGTCAACAACTGACAAAGTTAACCTGGCTGCTGCTCTTGAAAATCTGTGGTTAACTGGAGCAGGAAATGGCTCGTAAATTTTAATGCCTCCAAAACGAACTTGCTCTCATTTAACCGCCATAGAGAAATCTTCCTACCCGCCAACAGCATAGCTGATGCTAAATTCATTGAGAGCGACACTATGGACCTTCTTGGCTTCACATTTTCTTGAGGTGGAATGACTTCATCGAATCAATAGCTACATCTACTGCAATTGAAGTTGGGTCACTGTTTCGTGCCAGAGGAGTTTTCTCGTCAGAGTCCGTCTTGCACATTTACAAATCTACCATTCGTTCGTGCATTGATTACTCTTGTCATATTTGGTCTGCTGCTCCTGCTATTCATCTCGAGGTTCTCGACAAAATCCAAAAACAGATCTACAATGTTATCGATCCAGACTTGGCATTTTGATTTCAGTCACTTTCCCACAGAGGTGATGTGACTTTCTTCTGTCTTTTCTGCAAATATTTTCATGGCTACTGCTCTGACAACATTTTTTTTCTCTCGTGCCCAGACTACGTGAGTTTAAGCGTGCTACTAGATTGGCATCTAGGTCCTACCCTTTTAATGTTGAAATAGTTAAATGTAACCGCCACTTCCACCCAAAAGCTTCTTTTCTCGCACTTCCTGTCTGTGGAACTTCATTCTGTTTATTTGCTTCCCTGATAACTACAATCTTCAAAAATTTAAATGCAACGCCATTTTCTATTTTCTATCTTCTCGAACTCCGTTCAGTTTTTATCCTTTCCTCGGTCCTCCACCTATACAAAGTCTTTTATCCTTATACCTTCACTCTCTGTACCTCCCTGCGTACGGGTGACATTCCCGCCTTCATTGGGCGTGAAATGATTAAAAAAGTATCTAGACCTCAATTGGTTTATATATCTTCTATGTCGAAATATCTCATCTTCGACAATATCGAAGGTGTCGAATTTTTCCTTCCAGCCAATTTTCATTTCCAGCCTTAAAGCTTTTAAAGAAGACTTCGTCGCCGATGTTAAATGGTCTGGTAGTTTCAAAGGTGTCGAATTTTCTTTTTCTTCCCTGGCAGTAATTTGTCGAAAATGAATCTAACTTTCCTAGCAAACATGAGCTCTGCAGGAGACATTTTCTCGGTGACGTTTGCATTTGACGCCATTCATAACTCGACAAATACTTGGAGTTAGACAATTTCTGAAATCTTGAAACTTTCCATTTTCAGAGTCGGGAAAATTTTCCATGTCACTTGAGAAATGTTCCAAAAATTCTAAATCTTCACTTTCAAGTCTGTTGTGAATGAGATACGTTTAAATATGAAGTTGATACAAAAATTCCCAGAGCATATTAGGGCAGGTGAGATAGGAGAAAACAGAGAGTCAGCTATCTGACATGTTTGCGTGGATGGATGGCAAAACGGGGGCAGATGGCTTGGCAAAGTGAGAAACGCTGTTAAGTTCCATATGGAATAAGGGGGCTTTGGAGAGCCATGTTCTCACACGTCCTGAATGGACATGGCACATATAAGATGAACCAAATAACGCAACTTTCTCATCTCGTGAGGCCGTTGGTTAATAAAGAATAAATAAAAAGAACATTAATCAATTCTTCCAATGACGAGAAAAAAAAACGAGACAAATCAAGTTTATAAATAGTTTTTACATATTAATTCTATCATGTATAACTCTATAAATATTTAAAATTGCTCACAAGCTTTACATTAATTTAAAGAGAGAAAGAGTGGGTGGGAAAGAAAGAAAGAAAGAAAGAAAGAAAGAAAGAAAGAAAGAAAACTGCTACAGAAAGCAAAGAGGGTCATCAAAGAAGCAACCATCCAGAACTGATCATCTAAAGATAAATTATTAAACATGAACGATTCAAACAATCATAATTTGACAAACACCTGGTGTTCGGACAAAGTTAGAGCAGTTCTGAAATCCTGACACTGTATACTTTCAGAAAATAACACATGAGAAATGCAAAATGCTAAATGTCCGGTTACGAGCCCATTGTGTAAGGCACTAACCAAAGCTTTTGTGGATTTGAATAGCGCGTTTAACAAGAACTAGCAGTAGAGCCCGACGTTGCCCGGGGATATAACAGTAAGAGATAAATCAAGTATCGACCATCATAAAGACTGAAAAATAAAATCGACAAAGATTATCGTTTAAGGTTGACGGCCACGCATGTTTTAATTATTTTTTTGTTTTGTTTTTTTTTTTTGTTTTTTGTTTTTTTACGAATTGGTCAAACCCAAACTCAAACAAAAACATTGTTTTCAATCGTTATGAGTCTATCGATTGAATAGAATTTTATTATAAACAATTGTCTTGTAAATGGAATTTTTAAACCATTCTGAATGTAAAAATAAAGAAAAAAGTGTGCAAGACCATAAGAAACACTACCTGCCAAAAAAAAAAACTGAAGTTTTGTTGAAATCGGTTGAAAAATGTAGGAAATCCAATCCCATATATAAACGAACACAGACACACACTCACAAACAACCTGGGTTTTATAAGTATAACCCGATATGAGTTGTCCCCCTTTCATTAATGCCTCTTAATCGTGTTTTCAAATTGATTTTGTGCAAAAACAATTGTGTTTTTCCAATTTTGGGGGCTGTCAGAACCACCGCAAGGTAATTTTACGTAGTCCTGTGAAGTTTTGTTGAAATCGGTTGAAAAATGTAGGAAATCCGATCCAATATATAAAGGTACAGACACACACACACACACACATACACACACAACCTGGGTTTTATAATAAGTAAGATGGCATCTGCTACAACTTTTGTGAACTGTAAGAAAACAGCGAATTTCATAAACAAAAAAATGAGCTATTGAACTGCTCTGTCATATCACCCCTTCCAATATCAACTAATCAAAGAACGCGGTTTACTTTCTCTTCTAATGAAGCCATGGGTCAATAACAATTTAAAAAAAATAAAAGACTGCTATTTTGAAGTTTCTAGGAAATAATAATAGGTAAAAATAGCAATAATCAATTCTTCGAATAACAAGAAAAAAAATGAGACACATCAAGCTTATGAATATTTTGCAGATTAATTATATTGTATACTCCAAAATTATAAATATTTTAAATTGCGCACGAACTTTGTAAATTCTCTGAATATTTCTTTCTTTCTATGTGCCGTGTCCTTTCAGGACGTAGGCGATCACGGCTCTCCACCTCCCTCTATCCCTTGCAGCTCTTAACAAGTTCCTTCCTTCTGCCACCTCCCCCAGATCACGTTCTTTCATCCACTTGATTAAGGCCGCTAGGTATGTCATGCGTTGTTTTCCCTTGTCTTCTCTTTCCCTCTATTCGACCCGTGAGTATCAGATTCTCCAGGCCCTTCTTCCACATATTAGTCCAAGGAACTTCAGCTGCCTCTTTCTGATGTTAAGTTACTAAACTCAAATCTGTTTACTATACACCTCAAAGGATATACTTTACTAACCATATCTTGGCAAAGGTAGAAACGACCCTAAGGGTTATACGCGATAAGGAGCTTTGGTGAGCCATGATCGTTCACGTTCTGAATGGATACGGCACATCCTTCTATGAAGAAGAAGAAAAGAACGTTTATTTTCTCTTCTACTGAAAGCGTGGGTCAATAACAATTCTGAAAAAAAAATCATTTTAAAATTTCAAGAAAAGGATACAGAATAATGTGTAAAAAGAACAATAGACATTGTTTTTCGAATAAAAGATATATAGACACATCAAGCTTATAAATATTTTCACAGATTAATTCTATCATGTATAGCTATCTATATCTATAAAACAGAAGTAGTTTGTGTGTCTGTCTGTCTGAGTGTCTGTCTCTGTGTGTGTCTATCTTTCTGTGTGTATGCTATTTATGCACATCCACATTTCTCGACCGATTTCAATGAAATTGTACTCATATGTTGCAAATTTGTGAAGTTTGATCAAGATCAACATTTCAACCTCCAGGCATCCCGGATTTGGCAGTAAAAATCAATAAAACTGAAGGTGGGCATGACTTTTTATAAAAACCAAGAAAAATTACACGCGAACAAAATTTTTACTGGATTTCTTTGCACTTAATGCGCTTAATGCAAAACATAGCCCATATTACCAGGTTTATGCAGAGAGCTTCTTAGTTTTCCCGTGACATTGGTTTCACACAAATAATTGGAAAAAAACTTTGAAAAGATCAGGTTTTTCGTACTACTCAAAAACTTGAATAACTTCTTCATTTTTTGTCCGATTTTCTTAAAAAATATCGCAAAAAATTGCCATCAAGTAAGAAATAAAATAAGTGGGGTTTTAGTTCCGCTCCCTTCCCCGTGTATAACAAAAAAACAAAAAAAAAAAAAAAAACACGAAAAACTGTTTAAAAATCCGTTTTTCGATCATAACTCACTGATTTTTCATTGGATGATTTCCAAATTTGCCATGTAAATTACATATGACACACAAATTATCTTGCGTGAATGTTTGGTTTAAATTATTTCAGGTAAGTAGTTGAAATCTGCAAAAAATTAGGTCCAGAATCGGCTTTTGCCATTTATTCAAAAGTTTCTTCTTATGATCCCACCCTAAATTGGCATTCGAACAACCTTTCATGCAAAGATTGTTTGAGAAGGCCTAGTAAGGCGTTAAAAGGGGAAAAACTCTAATTAATGCCAGCTTTACAGTAAACGTGTAAAGAAGGAGGGGGCGTTTATGCGTTTGCTCTTGCAGTTGAATCAAGCTCTGACGTTTCATCCCTGTTTTTGTTTGATTATTCGAATTGTGAACAATGCCATATTATTTAAAAGTTATTACGGTCATAGGAAATTTACTAAATATCTAAAACATTGAAACATTTTAACCCCGAGCAACGACCACACATGAAGCTTTTATCGATGGAATTCCTTTATTAAGAACAATCAAACACTTGCGAAAAACCTGTCGTAAGCAAGATGAGGGGTAATAGCTTAGTATACCAACGGATGACGCATGCAAGCGGGAACGCTGGTAGACATTTTTAGACAAGGGGTGCGGGTATACAGGAACATGAGGTTATACAATTGCAGCTATGTACACCCGGTCAATGCCGGGTACCTCGGCTAATAAAACTATATATATTTAAAAATGCACACGGATTGTATCAAGTTTCAACCTTATTAAAAAAAAAAGAAGAAAGAATTGTTAATTGGATAATGATTATAAAAATTATCAGGAGAGTAAGTTGAATCGTTGAGAAAAATAAATGAAGAACGAAATAGGTTGAGAATTATGCTTTAAACAATAGAATAAATTTAAGAAAGGTTCCAAAGAGAATCGAACCCAGAATTAACTAGCGAAGATTCAGTAAAACTGAGCAAAACTAAGGTTCCCCACCCTATCCACTTTCTGCCGCTAAGAAGAAGACATGATTAATGTGTTGTCAAATATGTTTGTCCCTGAAAAATTAAATTCGGTGGAGGGTGCTTACATTCATACTATCTGTCCAAAACGTGTATATTCTTACGGGAGAGAGTGAGTCAAATTCTCCTAGACAAGGAAATACCAATATCATAACATTTTGGGAAATCCACATCAAGCTTATCGAAACGACACACCGGCCCCAACCGAGATGGAAAAAGAAAGCTGGATGACCCGTAATGTCGGTATTACGCAACAAAGCTAGTGGAAATAGTGAGTGGGGAAGAAGAGAAGAAGAAGAGACAGGAAAAAAGAATGCGAATAGGATGTGGGTTACATTTGTGTTTCTAATTAAAAAATAGGTGATAAGGTCTTGAAAGGTTAGTCTGCAATCAAGAGTCAAAATTCCCGAAAAGAGCTTGCATTTAAACTACTTCATCTTCTTTTGGAAATTTTCAGTGCCAAAAATGGATTCAGTATAAAAAATAAAATAAAAGGAATAGCGCTCTAGATCATTATTTTCTGATAAATGCAAAATGTTATGTCGAAAACTGATATTTGGTGCCCGTCATATGTTACCAAAAGCGGGTAATGATCAATTTAATTTTTTTCTATCCATGATACTGTCTCCAAGGAATTTGGCTTCTCTAGTCAAACTGTAAGGGGTCATTTTTACTATGGGGCTTGGAGATGCTAAGAAAGCACATTCGGTGAAAATATCTAGAAACTTAGAACAGCGAATGGATTTTCCACAGTGACTACGCGACCAAAAACTTAATATCCACTCCATATACCCTCTGTTCATCTAATCACCTCTTTTTGACTGTTTCCGGTTTCCTAAGACATGTTGGCTCAACGGCCGTTGTTTTGACACAACTAAGGAAATTCAGGCAAAACGACAAGTGGTGTTCGATAGATTCATACCTAGGGCTGTTTTAGAGAAAACGGTGCTATACAGATTTTCAAGGACATTTACAAACTAAGTGCTACGGTTTTGTTTTTTTTTCATTGTTAAATTTCCATGACTTTTTTTAGAACTCCGTAATAATAATAGGATGACATTGAGTGCGCAGAAAATTAGTACGAACATTCTGTACTGTCAACAGCTGAGAATAAGCAAGTGAAGCTCATGTGGAATACGACCAACTTGACTGACAAAGACTTGGCGAGCCACCGCCCTGGTATCATAACTTGTACACCAGAGCATCTATGAAAGGATCCTGGTAGACATTGCAGTAACTTAAAAACACAAGTGACAGTGGAACAGGCGAAAATGAAGAGGTACCAAGACCTGGCAGGGCAAATCGGGGAAATGTAACAAGCAGTAGCTCAAGTTATTCCTTTTGTGGTTGACCATTTCCAGGATTGTTTTACCTTGTAAGATGTCTTGGAGAGACCTGAAATTATTTGGAGTACACAGGTGGAAGTGCTACTACGAAAAGCTCTTGTGCTGAAGAAATTGTTGTCTCGCTAAAATTTGGACAGATACTGTGATATGGCCATCATTATCCGGTCGAACATCTAAGAGTCAGAGAGAATATTAATAATAATAATAATAATAATAATATCGATCAAAGATCAGCGACAAATATTTTGTTCAAAGTGACTTAGTCTACCGGATGCTAGATACATTTCAGAAAATCTGGAGAAGATACAGTTGGAAAAATTGCTTAGAATGATGAAAAACCATGGAATTTGAAAAAATGCTAAGAAGACCGAAGAACGCACAGGGCGAATTTTATATAACAAAGATGATGTTAATCAGACTTACTCGTGGCATAATAGTCTCAATATATGCCGGATATATTGACATTTTCATATCAACGGAAAACAAAGATGAATTAAAAATCCTTAAATAGACGTATGAAAGTAACTCACTTCTACAATTTACTTATAAACTCAACATTAAAGATACAATCCCTTTCTTGGATATTCTAGATGCTAATCATGATGATTTTATCACTTCAATATATATATATATATATATATATATATATATATAAACAAATAATATAAAACAAACACTTATCAACAATAATTTCCCAAAACATGTTGTTGATGAAGAAATGATTAGCTTTAAAGCCATGAGTGGCGGCACTATAGGTGGTAATCACCTGTAAGTATCCGTTAGGACAGCGGACAGGAGAGTTGAGCTGGGACCTGCGAGAACTAGCAGCCTTCCGGTAGCAGCACGCACAAAACTGTACTGACATGACGACCGTGCACATAACTCTTACTTCCTTGCTTGTTGTACTGGTTTCTACAATAAACCTGTTACTATTTATCCACCGTGTTTGTCCATTCCATATTCCTATTAGCACGGAATATAACAGCAAGCAAATTGGTTACATCAAACGTGAGATCGCCGGAGTTAAACAAAAGCCGTTGAATAAATATACATAGAACTATCTTTGATAAAATAAATTGATAGGCAGAACTTGTCGATATTACTTAACCAAACATTCATGAAAGAATTCTTGGTGCCGAAATATTATATAATATTTAGTTGGATATTATCGCTAAGTTCTGTCTATCCAATTTTTTTAACTTTTTCAAAATTCCGAATTACTTATTTATATTATTTACATTATTCGGACTGTTAGATCCAGTGACCAGACCCAAACAGCTGTAAGTTCAATACCCGGGCTACAGAAATGGTGAACCAAAAACTTGGAGAGTTGAGTTAAACTGAGATATTCGGAAGAGTCACGGCAATTGGAACTAGAACAATCTACCCCGGTGGAGGAAATAAAGGGTTCGGTTCGAAATTCCAATCACCTGAAGAAGGCCGGAGTGTACAATGGTCGAAACGTTGTGAGTATGGCAGTGAAGATGAGGATAATAGTCCGAATAATGTAAATAATCATAATACCTCATCTCAGAGATACAGATAGATTCGAATTACTTGCTTTATATAATCGGCAAATTTACAAAAGTTCATATTTATTTTTATTTTATTCTATTTATTCATTTTTTACGAGTACTTTTGAATGTTGCTACATTCGTTTTCCAGGATTTTGTTTTTTGTGTGTTTATGGAACTGTTTTTGGCCAATTCCGACCTTCCCGAGTTCCTGGACCTAATTTCACGGTGATGTCATTTGAATGGTCCAATTGGATTTTTTATGTGTATTTTGATATTTTTTTAATACGGTATTTTTCTCTATATGGAGTCGTAAGTGTGTATAAAAAATTAAAAGGCCTTACTCATCTTTTAGTATAGGGCAAACAGATTTTGAATTTTAAATGAGTTAACAAATTTGAAATATCAGTTTTATGCAGTTCATAATCCGGATTTCCTAAGCTTAATAAATACACAGTTGAATCATCTATCTATATATAAAATTCTATGATTTTCGTTAGTCCGTTCTTCCGTCCGTCCTCTTCTTTTATGTGAACTAGACGATCATGGTCCTGCACACCTCCCTTTCCCTTGAAGCTCTTAATAAGTTTTGTCTTTTTGTTATTTTCTCCCAAACTCTGTTCTACCATCCATTTGCTCACGTTCATCCCCGTTACACCCTCTAAAATAGCCATACATTGATCGATCGAGACTAAATTTTGAAGAGAAGTGAAAACAGATAAGGGGGTACAAAGTACAGTTGGTTTTACTAGGATGCGTAAAAACCGCGAAGAAGGGTTTTTGTCAAAGTATTTTTCCAAACAAATCAGATTATCAAATTTCATCGACTGGTTTACGAAATTGAACGAAACGTAGAGTTTGTAAATCTCAAACTAAAATGTTAGCGATAACTTAAAGAATACTAAATACGGTGAGGATTTCAACATACATCAACGCGTGTTGCAAAAAAATTCTATTTTTTAAACACACAGGCGCTTACGTTAAATCGTATGTGATTTTTATTATAAACATGTCTTAAAACGATGGCGAACAAAGGTGTTCTTACTAGTGGAGCGAGTTTGATAATGCCATTGAATTCCACGTTTATGGCCTTGTGCCAAACTAAGCTAAACTTTTTAAATAACCACATAAGTAGAAATTTAAGGGAAAGGTTTTAAATGTTATATTTTATTGGACACGCCCACAAGCGAACAAACGGAGACGCAGAGAGCCGTGCGTTAAAACGCCTGAGACGAAAAGGCGTCAAACTCGAACGCGCTCTCTTTGTACGAGGCCCCCACCCCCGCTACTGCGTATTACCTCGTTCGATCTACTTCAATGCGTTCCGCTTCATTCTTCTTTCTATTTCTCTTTCTCTTTTCCTACTCTGTCGTCCTTCAACTAACTCGTTTTTCCTTTTCTCTTGTTTCTTCTTCTTCTTCTTCTTCTTCTTCTTCTTCTTCTTCTTCTTCTTCTTCTTCTTCTTCTTCTTCTTCTTCTTCTTCCAATATCCCGCCATTTCTACCCGGTTAGTGAAAAGTTCACATCATTAAATATGTAGAATTGTTTTCGCAGATTTAATGGAATATCCGGCGGATAAAAGTTCGGATCTCTAGAATCTAGGGAATTTCCTCCAGGGACAATTATTGTCCATAAATGACTCTATAATGGACCAATGAACAATAACAACGACAATAAAAATAAAATATCCCATTAGTCAATTTATAGCATAGAACATTCATTATCTGAAGTTGAGGGTCATTTGAGTCATTGTTTTTTTCTTTCGTTTTGGTCAGTTTTTACGTTTTCTTTACCTAATCTCATATTTCGGTAGTGTTCATTAGATTCATAATTTTATCACATATCACTAATTCATTTTTATCTTAACTCATATTTTGTATGTACAGCAAATTCAGTTATCATCTGATGTATATGTAAACATTTCAGATATAACTGCTATGAAATAACCAGCATCGTACCAGTAAAAAAAAAAAATCGACAAGATATTTAAATATGGATTGGCCCGTTTGTCTAGTATCTGTCCGCTCTGCCTATGATAAGAATACAGCTTCTATGCCTTTGGGCCAGAATCGAAGCGTAGTATGTGTTCTCTCCTCGTCTGAGGTGGGAGAGGACGCCCGAAACCGGGGATTCTAATCCTGCGGCGGTGACTTCCTGGTTGCGTTTTAAGGCAGTGCTGGATTTACCTCTAAACTTAGCAGGCTGAAACCTAGGGCCCCAAAATCTAGGGGGCCTCCAGCCAATGTGCATAATATTTTTGACACTGTCATTGGCCTTTCTTACACATGCTGTCATAACGCATTATAAATTCGAAATAATCTTTCAATAATTTTAAACCCCCCGTCATCGTCCTCGGCTTTACCCACATTGTTTAATTTAACACTGTTCCATTTCCCTCTACTCGTGACAGTGGGGAATTTGGAGGGACCGCACAAGTGCTGTAACCTATATTCTTTCTTTATCTAAATCCGGCCCTACTTGGAGGGGTAGGGTGGGTGTGGTGTCGACACCAGCAAAACAGTGGGCGCGGTGATTGGTCAATTTTTATCCTGTCACATATGCAAAAAAAAAGATCTTGTCTCGCATTCTGCCTTAGTGGGGAAGTCAGGTAAATAAAATCGCTTCTCGGCCTTTTGACTGGGATCAAAGCGTAGTATCTGCTCTCCCTTCATTTCAGATGAAAGAAAGCATCCGATCCCGGAGATTCCAACCCTAGCATATCAAAGCCAGAGTGACAGTAGTCGCAGGAATTGGCCAATTTTTGTCCTTGTCCCATATGTATTCGTATGGGTACCGCGTGTAAAAATACCTTGTGTCACGTTCTGCCTAGAGTTGGATGGAGATCAGGTAATTACTCCCACTCTTCAGTCTACAAATCAGTGTAGTAAGATCGCTTTGACTAGAATAAAAAAGTCGCTCATCGGGCTCGGATAACCGTAGCATCTGTTCGCTTTAGCCTAGGATCAATGCCGTATTGGAGCGCTCTGGCTAGAATCAAAACGTCGCTCCCCGCACTTGGAATAGTGTAGTATCTGCGCGCATTGTCTAGGATCAAAATATTGAAATATAGGCGTTAGTGCCTACCCGTTAGAATAATACAATAGACCTTGCTACCCATAATGCATCATCGACCAGCATAAAAAATAGATGAGCCAAAGCGCAAGAATAATTTGAAATATAACCGTTACCACCTACCTAATAGCTGTCAGGTTAATACAATAGGCCTTACTACCCATAATGCATCACTGACCAGCATAAATAAATTGTTAAGCCAACACATGCCGTGTAGACTGCGTTCAGTCATAAAATAGACAGTCACTGCTCTGTGTTGACTTCAGTGTTCATTTTTATATTTACGCACTATCCATGATACTGAGCACTTTTATCCATAAATATGACATACCTTTCACTATATTTATAATCTATCATGGACATAATGTAACCTTGATTACTCCCTAACCATCATAGACATCCAAAAACTATTCACCTACAAAGTGAAATTAATAGAAAGCCTCATAAAAACACTTAAGAACTAGACAACTTCGAAAGAGACTTAACTAACTTAGTAAGAAACATAACATTTCATAAAAAATTAGATGCTTTCCAGAAAATAACTGAAAGGAGATTTAATCACCTAACGCATCCATCGCTGCGGACAAAACTAGAAACTTATACGAACTAAAACACCAAAACACAACAAACTACTCCAGGAGAACGTAACTAAAACATACAGAAAAGCACTAAAAATTACAGAATACGATATTAACATGGAAGCTAAAAAAGGCCAAACATTAAACCTAGACGACCGAATAAATTGCATCGCGAAATCACAAGCATTAATTCCACTAAAAACTTCAAAACAAACACAACTTGCAGACTCCTAAATCGAACTAAAAGTGAACTACGTAAAATAAGTAACATAAGACTAGAAAGAATTAAATCAGAGCCAAGTTAGGTGTAAACCAGTGGAAAAGCACAAAAACAACCATAGACTGATTACGTAGCCTAAAAAATGAACATAATTGCGAATTTATACAACTTGATATAAAAGATTTCTACCCTTCAATAATCGAACCCAAAAAGCCACCTCTTTAGCTCAAGAACAAATCAAAATAAGCACAAAAGAAGTAAAAAAAATCATTAAGCACAGCCGAATATCTCTATTGTTCGACCACGAAGACACGTGACTAAAGAAAGAAGAAACGTTAGACGTTACAATGAGAGGTTTTGATGGTTCGTTTACTACATGAACTAAAAGAAATGATACACATATCTACAGGGACAACGGTGATCGAAAAAACAGAAAAATTAATCATAGAAATCTTCAAAAATATAGCATTTGACATAGATATAAAAAAAAAAAAAACTAAAAGAAGTAGATTTCCTAGACGTCATACTCAACCTAAGAAAAGGCACATACCAACCATATACAAAACCCAACGAGAAACCACTTTACATGCACATATTTTCCAACCACCCGCCAACAATAATTAAGCAGATCCCACAATCATTAAACGCAGTTTATCTGACAATGCTTCTAATGAAACCGTCTTCAACGGAGCCAAAACAGATTATGACACAGCCCTAAAAGATAGTGGATTTTCAGCAGCACTCACGTATGCACCACACTGTACAAATAAGTCAACAGAAAAGAAACACCATATACTTTAACCCACCGTACAAGTAAAAACAACGTAATAATAAACTTATTCATGCAAAAACACTTAACCCCATCAATCACACTTCACAATATATTCAACAGAAACACAATAAAAATTAGTCACAGATGCACCGAGAACATGACTCAGATAATAAAAACGCACAACAGAAAAATAACCAACAAATCACCCGAACAAATAAAACCCACTAACTGCCAAGCAAAGCAAGAATGTCCCTTAAATGGCTATTAATATACCAAGTCACTGTAAAATCATGAAATAAGGAAGAAAAAAATATATATGTAGGATTAACTGAAGGGCACTGGAAACGAAGAAACTACGCACACAAAACAGCATTTACAAATAGTAAATACGCAAACTGCACAATGCTTTCTAAACATATATGGTAAATTAAAAACAAAAAACAAATCAAACCGAAAATAACATGTAAAATAAGGAAAACAGCATCAGCCTACAAATCCAAAAACTGCAAACAATCTATGAAGAAGAAAATAGTATAACCTTTCCCGATCGTCGAAAATAATTAAATAAACAATCAGAACTTATGTCAAAATGCAGACACGAAAAAGGATTTTTACTACGTTACTTAAAAATCGAAAACTAAAAACGAATACCTTGAAAAATATCACAGTGAAAAAATGCAAATATACTTACTATATCCAATGCAGATAATATAACATGCATAAAGCCAATACTTTAAACAAATAAGATAATCAACACCGAAAACAAATAACAAATAAACAAAAAATCAAAACAAATATATAAACAAATTAAGTAAAAATAAACAAATTAGCAAACTACAAATGCATGCCTCAACACAAGTAAATGTAATAATAATAATAATAATAATAATAATAATCAACGCATAATTAAGTAAAAAATAATAAATAATGAGTAAAATGCACTTTAAAAAGGTTACAAATAACTACATTCGGATCCACAATTGTTTTTACTTATTAATTTCGAGAATAATTCGAAATATAACCATTATTGCCTTCCGAATAAGCGTTAGGATAATGCTATAGACCTTGCTACCCATAATAACTCATTGACGAGCATAAATAGTCAACACACAAAACACGTGGCCTGAAGATTGATATCTATCTCAGTCTTTTCATATCTCTCGATTTATCTATCTCAACTTTTTCATATGTATCTTTGTGTTTGTCATTCTGTTTCTTTCTCAATCTGTTTCTATCTATATCTATTTCATTCTTTCTCAATCTTTTCATATCTATCTCAATCTTTTCATTCCTATCTATCTATCTATCCCAATCTTTTCATTCCTATCTATCTATCTATCTCAATCTTTTCATTCCTATCTATCTATCTATCTATCCCAATCTTTTCATTCCTATCTATCTATCTATCTATCTATCCCAATCTTTTCATTATCTATTTCATATATATTTATCTTTCTATCACAATCTTTTCATATGTATCTGTCTGTTTTCAGGTTGTGGATTCCGTGAATGGAATCCTGCACAAATAAATAAACAACGCCAGTAATTTAGATAGAAAAATAAGTGTATTAAACGTAAGAATACAGACTTGAAGTGAAGATTAGAAGTCCAGGAATGCGGGTTAGTAGAAAATATATGTACAAGTCTCTCTCTCTCTCTCTCTCTCTCTCTCTCTCTCTCTCCCCCTCCCCCTCCCTCCCCTTCCCCCTCCCTCCCTCCCCCTCTCTCTCTCTGTGAACACCCTGTCTCAACGTATCTCAACAGCAGGTATTCTCTGTCAGTATAAGTATACTTTGTACGAGTCCATCTTATTTAAAAAGAGGAGAGCCTCACAACAGTTTCTTTCTCAATTTCTATTTATATCTATTTCATTCTTTCTCAATCTATCTATCTATCTATCTATCTATCTATCTATATATATATATATATATATATATATCAGCATTCTGATATCTATCTATATATCTATCTGTCAGTCTATCAAATAATTTTTGATGTAATCAAAATATAAATCCATTAATCCTTTATAAAGACTGAAATATATAATCGAATATTTACCTAAACAAATTAATGCTTATAGACTCAAGTAATAATAATACTAATAATATAATTATTATTATTATTATTATTATTAATAATAATAATAATAATAATAATAATAATAATAATAATAATAATAATAATAATATCGTGATTAAAAACCAGAAAAACAGAATGTGCTTTTTTATTGACATGGCTGTTTTTGCAGAGTGTAATGTATCTTTGAAGATCTTCAAAATACTATCAAAATACAAGGATCTTGAAGTGGAAATATCAAAAATGCATCACAAGAGGATATCAGTATTTTCAACTGATGTTAGATTGGAAAAAGTCCCCATAAACACATTTAAAGGATCCCTGGTTGCTTACCTTAAAACTATTAGGTTGGTGCAAAAATAATGTCGGTTTTTGACGTTAAAAATACGTAAAAAAACGACATTATTTTTGCACCAACCTAATACATAAATTATATTCACAAGTACAGCTCCATAAGGGCTTTATCTATGTAAAATGTGTGTGGTCTTTGGTTGTCTTTTTTTTTTTTCTTTTTTTTTTTTACAAAAATGCTCAGTAGAAAATATCTTTCTGCCATTTCTAACCTTAGGTTTCTTGTTGGGATCCGCAAGAAAATGTGTATACAACAGAAATCAAGGGAAATAATAATAATAATAATAATAATAATAATAATAATAATAATAATAATAATAATAATGTTCATGAGCGGAAATAGAGGTGGAGCATCAAGTATGAAGGATGAAGCAGCTAAGGTGACTTGGGAATCGCATCTCGATACTTAGGACAACCCTAATTTGGAGACCATCTGAGCGGACAGGGTTACCCAGCCTGAATATATTTCTAACTGAAACCCTGCCTACAAGGTTATAAGCTGCTTTTATCAAAATTTGTCACTATTTACATTATTTACAGTGTTCAAACTGTTGTCCTCGTCTTTATTGCCATATTTCTGCCGTTGTATGCCGCGGCCTTCTTCGGGTGATTGAATTTCGAACTGAACCCTTTATTTTGTCTACCGGGGTAGATTATTCTAGTTACACTTGCCGTGCCTCTTCCGGATATCTTAGTTATCTCCCTTTAACTCTCCATATCGCACACATTTGACTGTCGTGCATGTGCCTGCTATACATTTATCAGACTGAGTTTCATGATATCCACCGTAATAAAATAAACGTTTTCAGCGCTAAAGATGAATTAGTCTCGTAAAGCTTCGCGTGCTTCTATTTAGTGTTATTTACTACATTACAATATCTATCAATATCACTATACACTCCCTTGTTGTAGTAGGCAACTTGGTATAGAGTAATGGCTAACGAGTCTAGTCTGGTTGATCTTTAGAACTGAGTAACATTTTTGATTCTCACTTGGTGTCCTATACAAGATTCGATATTAAATAAGTCGGTAACGTGGGGAGAAGACCGGCTGCTTTAAAAGAAATCAGTGTTTGAAAACTTTTACACTAAGTATGTAGTGTCTCCCTGGCTGAAATGGTCAAAACACGCCTGGCTACAAGTTGGTTTTCCTAAAGTTAAAAGGAATGCGAGTTCAAACCGTGGTGAGTAGTGCGGTTTCTTTTGAATGTATTTGTTGCGTAGTTCAAATTCAAGTCGAGGTTATTGCGTTCACTTTCGCAGAAATAGTCTATGAATCTATCTTTTCTCCCAAACTGTGGATTAATAGCCATGAAAACTGGGCTCTCTAACCTCGAGTGGCAACCAGTCTCGAAGAAGGGAAGCTTTGACTTCAAAGTCAGCCTGAAGAGAGTTGGGATTCAGCAAGCTGACTTGTCCCAGACAAAACCACTCTTGTTACGAAACACAGATGTGACTGAGTGCTTTAATTTTATTTTCTACCGTTTTAACTAACGGAAAGGCTCGTTTAAAGTTTCTAAATAGAAAGGATCGGTTGAAAAATATGCGACCACTGAAAAAAGACGAAGTAGGAAAACAATTGTCCGAACAAAATTTAGAATAACATTTTTATTGATTCGATGAAACAACTTATGACTGAAAATATATTGTATGTAAAGAATTGCATAGGCTAAGATATAATAATAATAATAATAATAATAATAATAATAATAATAATAATAATAATAATATAATGATAATGATAATAACGACGTTGCTGGTGTTTAGTTAGCTAATGAGCTTCTTGCCGATTTATTGATTATCAATCATCCAACTTTGAATGTTGTAAAACGTTAACAATTTCGTTTGACGTATTCTTTTCGCCATCCTCATCCTCTTTTCGCCATCCTCATCCTCTTTTCCCCACCCAAGCGCCGAGAGATTCTTTGTTACTTTTGAAAATAGAGATTAATGTCTAATCTTATGATATCGGCTGATGTATTTCGGTCGATATATATATTATATATATATATATATATATATATATATATATATATATATATATATATATATATATATATGAATTGAGATAAAATACGTATCCAATATGGATCGGAATCCGATAGAATAATAGGATAAATGTTTATATATATATATATATATATATATATATATATATATATATATATATATATATATATGAGAGCTGATTTCGAAATCCAGTCGAGTTCGTTACAGGCACTTATGTGCAAATATGCTTTGGAAAGGAATGAATCCATCTCGTCTCTCCCAACTATGGATAAGTAGTAGAACAGACTTTAATTTCAAATATAACCTCTTTCATTGTTAATTGACTTAACTCAGCTCTTCATTATCAGTCATATAGAATGAACATTACAAAATACGAAAGAAAAGGTTCACAAAATATTCCAAAACAGAAAAGTGGCCCCTCTCGACATATCCAACGAAACAAAAATATATTGTTCTACCCACTGACTCTATCCTAACTATAATTGAAAAGAATTTATCTAAACTCAACATAAAATGTATCACCACTACATCTAAAACAATAAAAGACTTAATGCAAAACAAAACAATGAGCTAAAACTTGAGGGAGGCGTTATAAAAAAAATTAAAAGGGAAAGCAATTTACAGAGACGAAAGTGTCTAGAAAGTGCTTTAATCTCTAGTTCATCCACAGTAAATTCACGTTCACATTATTATAAGGTTTCACTTTTCTTGGAAGATTTTCTATGGAGAATAATTAATAACAAAAGTGATGGAAGCAAAACGAATCTAAACGAAATAGGCTATATTATATACCTGAAACACATATATAAAAAAAATTAAATCAAAAATTTCTCGTTCGTGCACATGAGTAGTCGCATCAATGTAAACAAAATTAGTCTGATGAAGTCGTCAAGGACGAAACGTGTCACACAAAAACTTTTCACATTTTGTTATATTTCAATTTTCCCCCCAAATTGTTCTTGATATATAAAAAGTTATATATATATATATATATATATATATATATGTGTGTGTGTGTGTGTGTGTGTATGTATATATATATATAAGTTGTATGGATATGAGTTTGTGACTCTGTGTTTCACTGTACATTGAAGTCAAAACCCAATCTGTTTCATGCTAATCGTCAGGCCATGTGCTTTGTGTTTTTGCTCGACTATTTATATATACAGGTCAGTGGTGCATTGTGGGTAGTCTATTGCATTGTGGGTAGTCTATTGTATTATTCTAACATTTATTTTGGTGGTCGTTAACGGTTTCGAATTAATCTGGGGACTGTTGAGTGGGGAAAACACTGGATTCAAATACAGTTTTGAGGCTCTTTGTAGTGTTGTTGGCTAACTTTTTTTTATTTATTATTGATTATTTTATTGTTGGTTGTCATTACTGCGTTTTCCTGTGTTTACGTGCGCGTGTGGTTTGTCAATCTGTTTATTATTTACATGGTTTATTTATTTATTTGAATTAAATTATTTTACTTGTTTTTATTTTTTATTTATTTATTTTTGTTTATTCCTGTTTGTTTTCAGTTTTCGAATTTTAAGCAATGTAGTAAAAATTTGTTTTCGTGTCTGTATTTTGAGATGAGTTCTGATCGTTTATTTAGTAGTTTGTTTTGGTCTAGGAAGATAATTATAACTATTTTTTCCTCCAGGCAGAGTTTACAGTTTTTTGGATTGATTGTTGTAGGCTGATGTTCTTTTCCTTATTTTCCATCATTAAGAAAAGTTATCCCTTTTAAACCGGAGGGATGAAAAAATGTTGTTTTTTATGTCACTTCCCCTGTTTTAAGACACCGGGCATTCTGGGTAGGGAGTTCAATCATGACACCAAAGTGAGCTGCACAGATGTCTGAGGACCACATTTTATCATGAGGCATCCAGCGGCCCCACTCAACATCCAAACTATATCTCATTTTAATAAAGTTTGTTAAAAGTTTATTCTTTCGTTCCATCTTCCTATCTTTCCTCCACATTTCACAATCTGAGAACATAACAAAATTGGCGACGAGGTACGTCTTAACAGCGCGGACGCATACACAAAGATGGATTCAATCAATTTAGCAACTCTTCTAACAACTAGACTTGATGGAATTATTCCCCGAGAGATTTTCTACGGCCACAACAGCACCTTCAGAAACAAAAATATCCACATCAATAGAGGCGGTGGCGCGTTCAGTGACGCAGTTTTACTATGAGCCGGCTAAGAAACAGACTTTCTGCACATTGTTTGCACGATTCGAGGATCTTTTCCGGGTGCAATTTAAAGAACAGGCGGACGATTGGAAAGCCAGGCTCCTTTAACGGAAACTTGGACCCTCTGAAGAGGACCACTGCGCAAACTACATTTTACCAAAGCACTCATGCGATAACAATTTCGATGAAACCGTTGAGACGCCAGATGTTATGTGAACAAACTTTTCTTTTTAATATACAGTTTGATTACCTTGATATTACAAATTGCATCTCAGTCGATTTTGCTATGTATGCTGGCGTTGTGAACAAAGAAAATCACCTCAGTCACAGCTGCACAGTTTAAGTGTTTGATCTTTGTTTGTGGCTTGAGATGTGGATATCCGCACAAAGATTCTATCCAAAATCGAACAAAATCCTGACCTCGGATATAGCACTCATATCCCAAACACTGCGGAAAGCCATAGGCCAACCTTCCCTAACACAAACCAGACACGTAGCGCAAAGTTTGTCTGGTGATTGCGTCCATATTACAGACGAATAAAGCATCAATCATCACAATCAGGGACAAGACTCTATCTGGAATTATTTACGTTTCAGACTCTAACCACAGAACCTATTGGGACTTGATTTTATTGAGTCACTGGGTCTTCTGGACATTCCACTCAATTCTGTGTGTAATGTAGTAGCCAGACTATCATCTCAGGTCACCATTACTGACCTGACCAAGCAGATAATCAATAAATATTCTGCAGTTTTTACCAATAACCTGAGATGCTGCACTCAGACAGAAGCTACATTTTCACTCAAACCATCCGCTAAACTTGTCTTCCGACTCAAACAACCGGCGCTGCTTTGAAAACGTCTGAAAGAAATGAAAGACCTCATAACTGTAGAATATTCACAGTGGACAGCAACCATTGTAGTGGTTAAAAAACCGATAGCTCAATTCGATTGTGTGCTGATTTTTCAACCGGGCTCAACACAGCACTTTAGAACCACCAATAGCCACTACCGGTCCCAGATGATTTCTTCACCATACTCAATAGCGGAACCTGCTTTACGAAACTAGATCTCACAAACGCATATTTACAGGTGACACAAGAGAACTGCTTACCATTAACACGCATCATGGATTATTCCAATTTACGAGACTCCCTTTTAGAATAAAAACAGCCCCGCTCTATGCCAGCATATCATTGATACGATGCTAACAGGGGTAGATTTATAATTATCAATCGATCAAGTAACGAGTTAGCCAAACGGATCAGTAATGTCCTGAAACGCATTCAAGACTTTGGTTTCCATCTCCAACTGGAAAAGTGCCTTACTTACCATCAATAAAATAACTGGGCTTTATATTTGACAAAAAAGTCGTCATCCAAATCCTACAAATACTGCAGCTATTCAACGAATGCCACTCCCAATAGATGTCAGCAGTTTACGCTCATTTCACGGGTTGGTGAATCACTGTGGTAGTTTCCTATCTTCACTTCACCAAATTAAGTCACTACTCAACAAACTGTTGGTGAATGACGCCAAATGGTCTGTTCCCGAAACAAGATAACAATCTTTTGACAAAATCAAATCATTGTTAAACTCGTACATACTACTCACACATTTCGACCCAACACAGTGGTGGCGGCTGATGTTTCAAGTCAATGGTGCAGGAGCAGTGTTTATACATATATTTGCAGACAGAACTGAGAAAGCCATCATGCATGCAGCTAGGTCCCTGACAGCTGCTGAAGTGGAAAAGGAATCTTTTGCATTAATTTTTGCAGTAGATGATGCTTGAACGTTCTTTCTCCCTTCTGACGGACCGCAAGCCATTACTTTCTACATTTGGCTCAAAAAAGTTATCTCTGTATACTCAACTAGCCGTTTACAAAATTGGGCGATCATATTTTGGAGTACGATTTAACATCCAGTACCGCAAGACAACGGAATTTGGTTAAGCTGACGCCTTATCACGCCTCATCAGTACACAAATAGCGCCAGACGACGATACCATCATCGCTGCCATTGAATCAGAACAATTCCTGTGACAAGTGCTGACATAAAACAGGAATCACAAGACTCATTAATACAAAATGTTTTGAAGTTTCTCCGGCACTAATGGCCTCCTGTGGAGTCCTCCAACAGTTTCAGCGTCGTAGGGACTCGCCATCGGTTTTTGATGATTTTCTCGTGTTCGCAGATCGTGTCTTTGTTCCCACTAAGCACAGACAGGCAGTTCTGAAACAACTACATTCAGAACACCCAGACATTAACAGAATTAAAGGCATAGCCCGCAATGTGGTGTATTGGCCCAACACAGACATAGAACATGCCATTAAGAGTTGAATCGAATGCAGGAGAAGACAAAAAATAATCGTCCTCGGATTGTTGACTCACACTGAACATACTCAGAGCGACTATAGTCTCGGTGCATATCTCAATGGTCTTAGTTTTTTGTTGTAGATACGCATTCCAAATGGAAAAATATATTTCCGATACAACAGACGGACATTCGTTCAATGATTGCAATCATCAAAGGACTATTTAGTCAACACAGCCTGCCTGATACATTGGTCTCAGACAGTGTCACAATTTGCATAATTTTTCCGTCACTTCTGCATCTCATGTTGCATTACACACATCCGGGCACCAATTTACCACCCACAATCCAATGGTCAAGCTGAACGTTTTGTGGACACGTTGAAACGTACTCTACTTAAAGCAAAGGGGGAGGAAGCAACAACAGAAGAGACATTGCACACTTTCCTCCATTCTTACCGATCAAACCAAATGGAATGGCCTATCACCAGCAGAGGCACTCATGGGTCGAAAGGTCCGTATTACAATGGACGCCTTACGGACACAACAACATCAACAACAGCATCACACAAACCAAAAAGAAGGAAATACATTTCCACTTGGCACACCAGTGTTTGCCTGGAATTACAAATCTGGTTAGAAGAACTGGACACCAGGTACCATTCATGAAACGGACAATACATCTATGATGTACAAGTTAGTAATCAACTCTGGGCAACGTACAAAATCAAAACTGGTGGAGAGGGGGACAAAAAAAAAAACAGTTTTTATCACTTCCTCTGTTTTAAGGCATAGGTAGGGAGTTCGTCCATGACAACAAGATCAGCTGCACAGATGTCGGAGGGCCAAGATATATGCGTTAGGTATCCATTCATAAAGTTTGTTAATAGTTTATCCTTTCGTTCCAGCTTCTTATCTTTCTTCGCACAACCATATTTCAGCCCCCACCTGAGATCATAACACATACCATAAACTTATATATTTTATGATATATATATATATATATATATATATGTGTGTGTGTGTGTGTGTGTGTGTGTGTGTCTGTGTGGGTGTCTGTGTGTGCGCGCATTGTGAGTGTTCACCAAGTTGAGGCAGCATGGCGGGTTAGCTGTCGTTTCACTAAGCCATTCAAACGAGCCAATTGCTCACTCTTCCAACAATTCGTGATAAAGATTAAGAGTCACTCAATTTAGAGTATTAGTGAATAAGGTGTGTGATATAAATGTAAAACGAGGGAGTAGGGAATTAGGATTTTGAGGATATGGAGGACAGTTAACGACTGACCTTTGATGCGAAACGGTAAAGATTGTAGCCTTCGATGATGCAACCACGCCCAAAGTCTGTTCTACACAGCGGCAGTTCTTGTGAAAAACTGAGTGGAACTTCTTACAATTGGAATACGGCTGGAGTTAGGGCAGTTCGATTTCATAGTCGCAGCACGGTGGTTATATATATATAAATATAGATAGATAGATAGATAGATAGATAGATAGATAGATAGATAGATATTTCAAAATTGGTTCTACTTAAGCTTTATGTGTTTGATTATTTGTGCGTGGTGGAGGGATAAAAAGATTTCTTCTGTGTTTGTTTGGGATGACACTCACATATCCATAGACACACATGCATACAGGCGTAAGCGTGTTAATTCGTACATACACACCCATATTCATAAGCTTGGGTTAGGCGCAGTTACACATTCATACGTACGAGCACGCGTATTTACGCAACCTATATTATTTCCAACTGCGCCTAGCTGGGCATTAGTAATAAAAATAAATATTATTTTATAAAGGATGTTAATTGACTCTTTCTACATGATGCACAAAAGCTTGCGTTAAGAGCTACCTATTGTTTTAGTAAATATGCACACCAAATTTGTCTATATTTCAACAAACATTCAGGCTTAAAACTTCGACCATTGTTAAAATATAAAAGGTTGCAATTTTCGTTTATAGAAAGGCACCCGAGAAATAGCGAAAGCGTAACTACGATTGTGAATTGTACACTTTCGTTGCTTGACGATGGCAGCTTTGGAAAATACGTTGCCTGTGGTAAGAATCTTAGCTCTATGATTGTTATTTGCGCTGCATTTTCGTCAGGAAATCGAACGTCACAAAAATCACGGGTCGACATCATTGTCTAGAAAATGCTTTTTTCAGAGAGCCATTCAAACAAGCACACTGTCGTGTTGTGCAGCAACAGCTTGTTAAGGTTCTAACAATTCATTATAAACTTATAAAGAATATCTTTTCTACAATATATTCCACTCAACTTAAGATGTTAAAAGCTTGTTGGATTCTGTATTTGTCAAATATTATTCCGCTAAGGAATGATCTTGTTGGTTTAGAGGTTAAAGCTGATGATTCTGTGGGTTGTCCTACTTGGCTTTGCCAAAACGCCTGTTAGGAGGCGTTCTTTAAGTCTATAAATAGGCAGTGATATTCTCTCCCTTTCTCTTTTTTAGATCTGGATGTCGTCGCACGTAGATAGGAAAGCTGCCTGCTAGGCGTGTTCGTTTCCTTTTTGTCGTCTGTTAACTTTTGAACTATCTCACGCGCACGCACATACACAGATGTATCTATCAGGCACGTTTATTTCACAAACAAGCATATTCTTCTTACAGCTAGTTTTAATGTCTTTTCCTTTCATTACAATTGTGTACACGTGCAGTTCCTTTTAACATGCGTTGTTGCTTGTTTTAGCCATTGGTTTGTGTTTTTATTTTTACCCGAACTCATACATGAGTCCACCCATATTGTTTGCGGGATAAATGTTCCAGGCGTCCATAAATATTTAGTATCCAAAATGTTGATTCCCACAACATAATGGGGACTAATATTTCTACCCAAACATACTAACATCCTGCCACAATTCTTCCAGCGGTTGTGGAGAATCACCGGAGTAGAGGCTCATCCCTTGTTTCCTGTTTAGGATTAGGTTTCCGGTTCCTTCTAAAGCCTACTTCAACGTCTCTGCATAAACTCTTCCTATCTTATATCCGCCTATCTTATTTACTATTTATTATTTTTTCTCAATAGGAGTAGATAGGTTTTCGGTTCACACTCTTCCCCGGTCTTTTGAACAGGAGTACGGCCTTTACAGGGATAAACCTAGTTTATCCTTTGTTTCCTGTGTACGGTTGGGTTTCCGGTTCCTTCTCTCTCACTCCCAGTATCCCCTTTCGTCTTAGTGCCAGTATTACCTTGCTTGAGGTGAATTGAATGAAAAAAAAAATAGACTCCTTTCCCCCACGAGGGCGTGCCCTGCTCTTTCGACTACTTTTTGTGGTCTCCTGGGATAGACTGATATCTTGATTGATAAAACTGATGTAACAAGCTTTAGTTCGCTATAGAAATGTCAGGTGGCTATTTTTTTTTTTTTTTTTTTTTTTTTTTATGGAGCTTTTCCGGTCGCTTTTTCGAACGCCTCCAGCCTAAGTAATGACACATAGTCATCCCAGAAATCCAGACATAAATGTTAACGGCTATATTGGATGTAGCTGCGATCTTTGAATTCATAAATAAATCCATTCTTCTTTTCCAGAGATTGTGTTGAAACAGAAGAATAAGACAAATCTTTAGCCAGTGTGCTTTTCGGTAAATTAATGTGGAACCTGGTTTGTCGGTTTTCACAAACAATAAAAAGCTGATTAAACTTTAAAGTCACTACTAAGATCTTCCCAGCAGTAAATTTTGTATAAACGTAATACAAAAAGACATATTGATTATTTTCAACCTAAACATTTGAATTATTTTTGTGAGAAATGGATTCACGTTACAGGAAACAAAACAAGAATTTTCCAAGAACGCCATTGAACACTTAAGAAATAATGACTGATGATTGATTGTATTTTACGGCTTATCAACCTTTTGCGGGTTATTTAAACCCAGAATATGTTTTTAAATTATAAGAATTGGGGATAATAATAATTTACCGATGCAAGTCCTACTAATTAATCCAAAGCTGGGGGAAAAGGTGGATTCATACATTTCTCAACGGCATTAGCGCGCGAATGAATATGACGAACCTGACTAGAATTGGAACATGGCGCTTCAATTTCCAATTCCGAGTCGTTACACACTAAACCACAAGCTTACAGCACTTGGTATTCCCAAGTGGTCACCCATTTAGGTTCTAACCAGACTCGACGTTGCTTAACTTCGGTGATCGGACGAGAGCCAATGTTTCAACGTGGTATGGCGGTAAGCCTAAGAAATAAGATCTTCGCATGTAAAAATTCAAGAGAAATAATATCCTTGTCATTCATTACAGTGACTGTGGATTTTTACGATACTGGAGCCAGTGTCAAATTTATAATGAATGACATTTTTTACTATCCTGACTCTTTAGGAAGTAGGCAATCATGGCTCTCCATAGATTCCTTTTTCGTATGATATGTGAATTGCCTTGGTTTTTTATTTAATCAATTCAATTGTGAACTGGGGCAGTAATTGGCTGGTTAACTTTAACGCCTCTAAAACAGAACTGCTCTCTATTAATCACCACAGAGATGCTTCCCTGCACCCCATTAGAATGTCTGACGCTCAACTTCCCGAGAGCACCTCTCTGCGGCTGCTCGGTCTACTGACCTGACATAGAACAAATACATTGAGTCAATTGCTTCATCCACCGCAAGGAAAGTTGGCTACTTGTGCCGCGCCAGGAAATTTTTCTCCCCGGAATCGATCCTTCCAATCTACAAATCAACCATTCGCACTTGCATGTAGTATTGCTGTCTGGAGCCCCTACTGTTTGCCTTGTTCTTGATAAAATCCAGAGATGGATATGCAATATAATTGGCCCCGATCTGGCATCTCGTCTGCAGTCGCTCTCTCACAGACGCGCCGTCGCCTCTCTCTGTCTTTTTTACAAATACTTTCATAGTAATTGCTCCGATGAGCTGCTTTTGCTGGTTTCCAGACTTCGCAAATTCAAGCGTCCTACGAGGCTGGCATCCCGCTCTCACCCTTTCACTGTTGAAACTTTTAAATGTAGCCGCCTATTATAGCTTCATATCTCGCACCTCTCGCCTGTGGAACTCCCTTCCCTATTCTTGTTTCCCTGATAGCTATAATCTCCAACTTTTCAAATGTAATGTCAATCGACATCTCCAGTTGCCTTGATCTATCTACTATCCTACTCCTCATCCTTTCCTCTATCATTCCTACCTGCTTCCGCTCCAAATCCTGCTTCCCGCCTTGCTAGGGGTGAAATGCTTAAAAAAAATTCAAGGCGATAATGCCACTAAGATGGAAAGGGGCTACTGGAAGTGATAGAGAAAGAAGGAAAATGCTTTAGAATGGACCGGAAACCCAATCCTAAACGGGGGACCAAGGATAAGTCTCTATTCCTGCTAAAAAGACCGAGGGAAAGTGTGAAACGAATCTTGGGAAAGATAGAGGAACAGTTTCCCATCTCTTAAACTATTTACCACTCAAGTTTAGAGAGCCCAGTCTACTCTACTATTTAACCCATGGGTGGTGGAGAAGAGATAGACTCATGTCTTTCCCACTGGCATTTATGCAAATGTAAACTTCACAAGACTAGGCGAAATTTGAACTCGGTTCGCCGATTCTGTTGTCGGCACAGATATGCGTTGCGCTACCAGCATATCCTGGGAATTAAGGTACCTATCCAGAAAAAAATTTATTTCGATGCGAAAAAGATAAAACAATGATACCAAGTGTAATAAAAGCTTGATGGAATCTGTTAAGATTGACACAAAGCCATAGCAAAACAATGAGTTGACATCTAGAAACACGTGACACCAGCGCAGTCAGCACTGCATTGTAATATAGAGGAAAGATAATTGAAGATGTGAGAAGAAAAATAAGTGTAGTAATAGCATTGTTATGAAAGTAGAGATAAACTTTATATCGTTATCGTATCATTTTTACAGAATATATAGTTTCTCTTTATCAGAGTAACAGAAATAAACAAATTAAGCCGTTATATATTTTTCTATGTATTATTAATTTGAACGTCAAATACAGTTACCCTTTTTATCCGTAATGGCATTCTGGATAATATTAAAAAATCCAAAATGGATAATACCAAAGATAAAAGCACAAGATTTCAATTAAAATTGTTAAATTCAGTCATCTATTGTAATAAACGCGTGTACCCTTAGATCCTTTCAGATTAATGCGGGTGTTCCCCAGAGCTCTATCCTTGGACCTACTAGCTATTTATGCTGATGACATAACTATCTACTCCTGTCTTAATAGTACGTCTGATTGGTCCGATAAAGTAAAATTTGCAGCTGGTCTCGAAAATTACCTCCAATCAGTTGTTAATTGGGGAAAGAAATGGCTTGTAAATTTTAATGTCTGCAAAACGAAACTACTCTCTTTTAGTCATCACTCCATACCACATGAATCTACCAATAGAAAACAGTGATCCTGCCTACCCTGCCAAGGTCAATGTAATGATAATGAGAGGGCTATACTGATGACATAGGTATTCATAGTTAGGATGAGAATGATTTGGAACAGAAAATCAATGTCCTCTACCAAATGTTCCAAGAAATAGGACTCAAGATAAACCATTCCAAAACAGAAACTTGGATCTGGAATTGGAAAACAGTGATGGCAAATGCCCTAAATGCATCATAAAAATTCAGTATGTGGATTTAGTATATACTAAACACTTCGGCTTATGAATCGGTTATAACAAATTCAGTGTAGGAGTTAAGGAAAATTGAACATTGTACGAGGTAGT
>OZ010601.1:56304619-56439619 GCA_963932145.1 Acanthosepion lycidas | reverse complement strand
CATACCACTTGTGGATTTGGTATTATATATATATATATATATATATATATATATATATATATATATATATATAGTGTAACCCGGATATAAGAGACCCGGCTATAAGAGAAACACGGATATAAGAGAGATTTTTTCTGGTCACAAATTAGAGCCTGTGTTAATGTATATAAAATAGACCAAACTCGGATATAAGAAAAACCCGGATATAAGAGACTTCTTCTCTGGTCCTGACAAGTCTCTTATATCCGGGTTACACTGTATATATATATATATGTGTGTGTGTGTAAAAATATAGAGAAAATAGGAAAGAACTCGTTAGGTAAATAATCAAAAGTTCTTTAGTATTTTTGTTATTATTTTAAAAAAATACAAAAGTAGAGCATGAATATAATTATTTAAATATATATATTAGGTTGGTGCAAAAATAATGACGTAATAATGTCATTTTTTGACGTTAATACGTCAAAAAACGACATTATTACGTCATTATTTTTGCACTAACCTAATATATATATATATATATATATATATATATATATATATATATATATATATGTAAATGATTTAATTTTTCCGTAACCTCAGCAGTTTAAAATATTAAGATTGTGCTTATAAGTGAAGCAAACTTTTTAATTAAGTTATTCCAAAATTGCTTGATAATGGAATGGAACTATGGATTTTAAATTTAATTTTATAATTAAATTTAAAATTTTAGTTTCTGTTTCGAAACATGGTAATTCCTATGTAGCGATTAATTATAATATTATGCGCTACGGCTTATGTATCGAGCACTGTTTTTTTGGGTTTTTTTAATAATTTTTTTTTTTAAATAATTACTAACAACACCGGATTGTAAATCTTACTGTTCTTTCTTACTGTTTGAGACAAAATAATCTCAACAGCTTGAAAAATAGCATTTTTTTTCAATTCCGGCATTTTGGGGTATTGTAAACATCAAACCGGCATAAAAGGTAACTGATCAGCACTTTAATTGTTTACCTTGCTTTTCCACTTAATTAAATCCTTCAGGTAAAAGAGTTGAATAATAAAATGAGCGACCTGTCGGATTTGAAATTGGACAATAGTTGGTGCTCGATTAGCAGGAGCATCTGTGACCAAAACGTAAAGTTGACCGAAAGAGAACAACAAGCTTAAAAACGAACTGTAGTATAAAATCATAAAACTACTGCTGCAAAAGTGACATCAGAACTGATTACTCACTTAAACAGTTTCTTCAGCCAAAGTACGTTGGAAGAACCACTAAGCTGGTATTCAAAGAAGGGGTGCGATTCCTAAATCTCTGATAACAAAGTCGAATGCCAAGTTGAGAAAAAAATGGTGTTATGATCACAAAAATTGAACACTCGAGGAATGGAAAAACATTATTTGGTCTGATGAGTCTTTTTTAACGTTATTTCCTACAAACGAGCGTGTATGTGTCTGGAGAACACTACCGCGTGAAGCCTATGATCCGGTTTCAAATACATTTTGAATTGTTTTCAGTGGAATTTTATCCCATTCTTTTATCAAAATCTTGGATAGTTGCTTCTGCGACGATGGGGAAGGAATCTGTTCCTCGGTCCCTGCTCTTGAACTCCCCATAATGGTTTAATTATGTTGAAATCTGGTGAAAATTAATCTTGAAATATGTTTAATTACGTTCTGATGCTCATCAAACCATAATTTCACTTGTTCTGCAGTGTGTATGGGTGCATTATCATTTTGAAATATAGCACTGTCTAGCAACAGGATGGTAGACATTTTAAGGACATTGTCATTGAGGATATAGAGATATCTGCAGTAATTCTATCATTAAGATTGATGATAGGACCAGAAAAATACCAGGAAATTGCCGCCCAAAATCATTACTGATCCAACTCCGTGTTTGACTGTGTAATCCGGATCATACGCTTCACGCGGTGGTGTTCTCCAGATGATACAGAGAGTGTGACCGAAACAGAATTGAATATATATATGTGTGTGTGTGTGTGTGCGTTAGGAAAATTAATGATAAACTGTAAAAAAGTGTATATTTTGTGTGAGGCGTTCCGTACTTTAGGACTCCATCGCAAGAAACTGCTGTTTATGTTAATGTAACAACATATGAACAGGAGGGTGTTTGACTATATAGTCTGACCAATTTAATTTAGTTTATTTTTCTGTATATCATTACATATAATTTTCTTCCATGTGTGTATATATATATATGTGTGTGTGTGCGCGCGCGCGAGTGAGTGTGTGTTAGGAAAATTAGTGTCAAAGTATAAAAGTGCATTTATTTGTGTGGGTCATTTCGTTCTTAAGGACTTCATCTCAATAAAATGTGGTTTACGTTAATGTGATAACATATGCGCACGAAGAAGGGACGCTAATATTTAAATTTTAATCCGTTTGGATATATATGGCCAGGCTATATATCCAAACACATTAAAAATCAAATATTATATATATATATATATATATATATATATTTGGTTGGATAGATGTGAGTTTGTGACCCTGGGTTTCACGCTTTAGCGATCGTCAGACAAACTGATTCATTTTTTTTTAAATTTGGGTTTATGTAGATTGCGTGTATTGGTGTCATTGTGGAAGTGGTGGGGGTTCACACAAACCCCACCACACGTATATACATACATGCGAGGAAATATTATTCAGCGGAAAAATAAAATATATGACATGTATACATTCACGAGACATTCACGAGACATTTCCGCCACACTTCCAACCTTTAAATTTCAACATACAAATGCGTATGTATAGACACAACACCACCCGTATACATACATATGCCATACCCGAAACTGCCCACATATGTTTATATAGGTATGAGTCCCGACGGACGACCAAGTATGTATATGTGTCTGCATACATCGATGTTTGCGTTAGTACGATGAAAAAACGACGAAGTTTCCCCCACTACTTCCACAATAACACCAATACACGCAATCTACATAAACCCAATTTTTTAAAAAAAATTAATCAGTTTGTCTGACGATCGCTAAAGCGTGAAACCCAGGGTCACAAACTTACATCTATCCAACCAAATACGTTAGCTCTATCTCTGATATTGAGCGCTTTCTAATAAGTACCGCGCATATAATATATAAATAATTATACATATACATATACATATATATATATATATATATATATATATATATATATATATATATATTTATATACACACACTTTTCACACACACACACACACACACACACACACACACACACACACACACACACACACATATATATATATATATATATATATATATTGGATGGACAAAATAATGTGAACACTTGGTTTAAACATTTTATTTATTGACTAATAAGCTGTAGGACCTCCATTAGCTTCTAAAACTGCTTTGATTCTACGCGTAATGAATTCAAATACATTTTGAATTGTTTTCAGTGGAATTTTATTCCATTCTTTTATCAAAATCTTGGATAGTTGCTTCTGCGACGATGGGGAGGGAATCTGTTCCTCGGTCCCTGCTCTTGAACTCCCCATAATGGTTTAATTATGTTGAAATCTGGTGAAAATTAATCTTGAAATATGTTTAATTACGTTCTGATGCCCATCAAACCATAATTTCACTTGTTCTGCAGTGTGTATGGGTGCATTATCATTTTGAAATATAGCACTGTCTAGCAACAGGATGGTAGACATTTTAAGGACATTGTCATTGAGGATATAGAGATATCTGCAGTAATTCTATCATTAAGATTGATGATAGGACCAGAAAAATATCAGGAAATTGCCGCCCAAAATCATTACTGATCCATCTCTGTGTTTGACTGTGTAATCCGGATCATATATATATATATATATATAAACTAAATTAAATTGGTCAGACTATATTACCAAACATCCTCGTGTTAATTTATTAGGTTGGTGCAAAAATAATGACGTAATAATGTCGTTTTTTGACGTATTTTTTAAGGTCAAAAAACGACATTATTACGTCATCATTTTTGCACCAATCTAATAAAATTTTAACATTTATGAGTCCTTCTTAGTTCGTCCGCATATATTGTTACATTAACGTAAACACCATTTTAGTACGTAAAGTCGTAAAGAACGAAACATTCCAGACAAAAAAAAAACACTTTTTTCCACATTATCATTAATTTTTCTAACACACACACATATATATATATATATATATATATATATATATATATGTCTGTGGGAGGGGTATTATGTTATGTATCCCTCTCTTATCAAACTGACCTGAATGATTGGACTCAACACCATAACACTCAATAAAATTAAGATAATTTTTGTTTGCAATCCATATATGGTGGAAATAAAAACAATGCACTAAGTATCATCTGAATAGTTGAGGATGTTTGGAAATTCAAGCTTTGATTTTTTTTATCGTAAGAAATGTTGAGAGAAATAAGTACAAAATCTCTGCTTCGTAATCGTTAATTTATCAGTCAGCGGACCTGTAATGTTAACAAAGTCCAACAAGGGAGATGATGTCAGATTTTATCGACGTTGTTATTTACTAACAGAACTAAAAAGATATATACGACGTCTAATCAAAAGGCATCGGGACTGGTGAAGAAAACTATAGCATATACCAATTCCGTATTTAATTTCTTTCGAAGTAGACCTCGTCTGAAGCCACACACTTTATCCAACATCGCTTCTATTGATAGAAGCTTTCATTGAACTCCTTTTCTTTTGATGTCGAGAAGCTGCTTTGTTGCATTCTTTTGGATTTCCTCGACATCTTGAAATCTTGTTCAAGTGGCATTTGATTTTTGAAGAGGAAAAAGTCGATATCTGGAGATGATGGCCGTTGTCGGACCTGGGGTATTTTGTACTTGGTCAAAAACTGCTGCACAAGCCATAGTCACTGTGGTGAGACGGCCACTCTCTACACCCTTTCCTTCCAACACTGCTATAAACAACGGAACCGGGCGAGAACGTTATAACTTAGTGCGTATGCGTGGCATGGTTTAAAGTCAATCTATGCCAACCGGCTTCACTCTGGGTAATGTAGGTCCGTTACCATAGCAACAGTCCCGATACTTTTTGATTAGACTTATATTCTATAAAGAGTTCGTTTTCATGTAGCCAATGCTTTTCTGTCGTTACACTTTGTTGGCCTGGAGATTTTCTGTCTAGTATGAAATCAAATTCTTTTCAATAATTTACATTTCCTTTTTGGATTCAATCTCAGTCTAAATCATAGAGTCAATAACCCGCGCCACACTTAATTATGGACAACATAATCTTTTCAGTGGCTACATACGAAGGTGAGCTGAAAAGTTCATGGGCTGACTATGAAAGAGTGATGCTAGAACTGTGAAATCTTTCATGCATTCATGTTATTTGATAATACTACAATACCAAATTCCACCCATTTTCAAGAGAAGTCGCTACTAGTTATTTTTGAAGTCTTCTTTGAACAGTCAGATGTCAGTTTAATCGGAAATATTTTTTTTTAAATGAAAACATAAAAGTCACTTATACTTATGAGAAGGGGCTGAAGAGTTTATGCCTGCAAGATTTCATATTTATTAGTCAGCCTATGAACTTTTCAACAACCCTCGCATTAATAAAAAGAGTTGAAATTAATGCATGCAATGTGGTTGGTCCTGATCTGGCATCCCGTCTGCAGTCGCTATCTCAGACATGCTGTGGATTCCCTCTGTCTTTTCTACAAGTACTTTCGTGGTAACTGCTCCGATTAGCTACTTCCACCTCATTAGCTCACTCTATAATTGATTTACACGTTTTTAATTCCCAGAATAAAACTTGATAAGCTGGAAAGAAACTGGTTGTTTTTTAGTTTTATATTTACAACTATGCCTGGTAATTGAAATAAGAAATTACGCTTGTTCCTAGCTGTTTCTCCGATGAGCTAATTTCTCTGGTTCCCAAACTGCATGAATTTAAGCCTACACTAGGTAGGCATTTCGGTCCCATCCTTTCACTGACGAAACGGCTAAATGTAGCCATCTCTTCTGCTCCAAAAGCTTCTTATCTCGCACCTCCTGTCAGTGGAACTCCCTTCCTATCACTTGCTTCCCTGATAGCTATTAACTTCAAATATTCAAATGTAATGTCAATCAACATCTTCTGATGCCTTGACCTTCATCCCTTTCCTTCTCTTTATCCTTTTTCCAAATACTCCTCTTTACTCTTATTCTCACTCTCTGTAACCCCTTACGTGCTAGTAGCACTCCCGCCTTGGTTGGGGTGATTTGCTTTAAAAAAATGTGTGATTTCACAGCTTCAGTATCACTCCTTCATATTCAGCCTATGAACTTTTCAGTCCACCATCGTATTGATAAGAAGAGTTGAAATTAATGCATGCAGCTTTAGTATCACTCCTTCATTTCGTACGACACAGCCCCAAAAGACATAAATGGTGTTTTTTGTTTTTTGTTATTGTTGTTTTCACCTTTTTATATTCAATGTCGAATGGTATCGACATTTTGTTATCTTGGCGGATCCATACGACTTCTTGATAATTATATATTTCCCTTTTTAGATGAATAATTGTCGTGGTATTTATCAAGTAACAGTCATTAATAAGTTGAAATTAACGCATGCAAGATGTCATAAATATAGCATCACACCTTCATAGCCAATGAACTTTTCAGCCACTCTCGTATACAGTTTTAAATTCAGAGTTGTTCTTCTCTTAGACCAGTTACCAACCACGGCTAGATATAGCCCCTCTTCTCAGCTATTTAACCCATAGCTAGGAGGAGAGATGGGTTTATACCTTTTGTGATAAAGTGAATGCAACAAACTCGACTGGAATTCAAACACTGCCCGCCTATTTCTCTTTCCGAGTCGATAACCGCTACACTACATGTACAAACAATAATTTACTGATAAAACTATTTTTTGAGAATAATGACCTCATTCTACCTTTGGGTATGTTTTTACCATAATATAACAAAAATGATTCAATAAAACACACTTATTTTGAATTATTTTTTGATAAAGTAAATCGAAAAATGCAAAACAAAATCAAGAAGCTTTTTGTTTTTAAGTTAAGATTTAATAAAGTAAATCATAATGTAATTTATTTTTTAAAAACAAGTGTGTTTTATTGGATTGCTTTATAAATACATAAATTTCTTTGCGATTTACTTTATTAAAAATAATTAAAAACAAAAACCTATTTCGTATTTTACACAATGCCTTTTCCCATGTCTTATTTGAAGAAAACTATTCACTAATTAAGGTTTTAATCCTTAATAAATTACTTTTGTTCGGTTATAAAAAAAAGTTAATGTTTTTTCTGGTACTGAGTTGTCTCGATCCTGAGTTGTCCCGATCCTGAGTTGTCCCGGCGCTTGTCGACGGTGTTGAGTCGGCGATGTTGAGTCGGCGATGTTGAGTCAGCGATGTTGAGTTGGCGGTCTTGAGTTGTCCTGCAAATATTACACACACACATAAGCAAAGATAAATCCCGACAACGGAATGGAAAATCATTGGAATATGATATCAAACTGTTTCACCAGAGATAGTAATGTTAAGACGGTTTCTCTTGAGCCGGGATAGATAATGAAAGGGACGTCTGTCTGTCTAGGTCGCCTCCCGGTTTGGACCTGCCTCTATTGGTTTTATCTTCCTGTTTGTACTGGTTTGTCACGTGACAACATGTGCGATCAAATGATTGATCTTTTCTTCATCCCTGTAGGTACTCCGTACTTGAACAGATTCTAGAACTTGTCACTTGATAGAGTATGCTGGAGGAGTTCTTAAGGCTATATAAGTGCAAAAAAAAACGATCAGCACTAACGTAATTAAACTTCAAGAAAGAATGCTTTAAAATAATAAACGTTTAGACCATCTAGCATGTTGAGCAGATCTAGTTATATTTTGTTTTGCAACGCACTTATACATTATACCACATTCATCATTGCTCTCTATCGTCCTCATGACGAAGGGACAATAATCTTCGACCGAACATCTGACAAGATTAATAATATCCTCCTCCTCGGCCAGCTTTCACATCTGCGGTGATTTTAATATCCACCATAAAAATGTTTAGTCAACTCAAAAAAAAACCCGAAGATATTGCAGAGATTTCTCCATCGCCTATGAACTACCCCACTCGAGCAGCTTCTTCCTGAGAACCACTGACCTGTGGAATCAACTCTCAGCTGGGTGTTTCCCCGATCACTACAATCTTAAACTATTCGAGGTGAGGGTTAGCCGTTATCTTCCACTCCCGGAGTTTCTATTTTTGATTACAACAATAAATTGGCCGTGGAAAAAATACTTTTTTATTTCGTATTAATATAAATGTTATTTGAAAGTTAACGATGGTATATGACCCAAGATCCAGTACCATAGAAGGGAATGAGCAAGCATGATGATTTTATAGATATTTATTTTACTGTGATTTAAGAAAGTGTTTGCATACACATTTTCGAAATTTCCCAAATAGCGATGTGCATGTCTTAAAAAGAATATTGAACGTGGCTTTTTATATATATATATATATATATATATATATATATATATATATAGTGGTTCGGATTGGGGAATCGGAAAGGCGAATGCGAATTCCAGTCGAATCCATAAACTTCACTTACATGCTAATACTCTTGGGAAAGGTATGCATCCTCTCGTCCCCCCCAGCTATGGGTAAATAGCAGGACGGACAGACTGGGTTCTATAGACTTGGATGGCAACTGGTCTAGGAGAAGGGCAACTCTGAATTCAAAACCTGCGGAGAGTCGTTTGAGTCTTTGTATTCGGCTCTTCAAAAAGTGTGGTTGGCTCTGCACAAAGCCTTCACCACTATAATCAACTCATATGCGCTATTGTCTGGCTGTCAGTTTCTAGGACCTGAGTTGCTTGATCCTCATACGTCAGTAAACGACGGGAGAATCCAGCATATATATATATGTGTGTGTGTGCCTGTGTGTTTATATATATATATATATGTGTGTGTGTGTGTGTGTGTGTGACACTATTTAGCTATGGTAATTGGCTAACTAATTAACCATAGAAAATAAAAACGGGAAATACTTAAGGCGAGAAAGAGCTATACTGAAAGATAGACTGAGCGACATTAGAAATAAAAGAATTTATTTCATTTACAAAAGGAAGATACTTTTCGCAAAAGACAGAAAATCAGTAAGAAGGAGGGAGACTGTGATTCTGTCAAATTAATTAATGTCGCGATAAGGGAGTGTCGCGTCAAACGAAACAGAATTCTAAAAGATAAACAAAGCTGGCCGGCGCATGCGACCGTGGAGGAATTTCAGCTTGAGACTACCTTGAAGAATAGCCATTAACTATATTTCAGAGATATCATTTAGTTTTGGTTCTTGGGTCCAGCGATGAGACCCATCTGTTGTATGTACGAATCTTGGCATGAGAAAGGAAATTGTGGATGAAAGTGTTGTTATTATTTTTTCAAACTGTTAACGTCAGACGCAGTGTCGTCAAAAATAGATATCTGGTGATAAGAGAATTTTAAGAGATGAGAAAAATAAAGAATTTAATTGTCAGGTAAACACAACCACCCACTTAAAAGTTGGCTAAAGTAGATTTGAAATATGATAAGGAATTGAATCTGGGAATTATAAATGTTTTGGCCGAAGGAAAAGGAAAAGGAAAAAGAAAAAAAATGGATTTTGTAAACATGAGGGCCAGTCTAGCCACACCCACACTGCCGAGAGATCATTGGCTAAAAAGTAGCTTGGGTAATAGGCGGAGGTGAATGTATGAGAAAGACGGAGAAGTTGTTAACACCCATTGAGGGGATTGGTATGAGATACCAATGTCAGAGAGGAAGAGTCTATGAGGATAACTCTCCTCCGACCTTCCCTCACGGACGATGGAGGAACCCCGAAGTGGAAAGTGATTAATATTCCAAAAATGGGAAGTAACTAATTTTCCTGGACTAAGAACAAAGAGAATAATTGTTGAGAATTAAGAATTGTCAAAGAACCCAAACCACGTCAGGCCTGATCAGAGAGTTTTTAACAGTTTCAAGAGAGTTTGAAGTTGCAGTTGGGAACCAGCCTCGCAGAAGCTGACCGAAAGATTTCGACGTCCTTTTCGACTTAGTCTTCCTACCAAAAGCAAGTTTTATTGACGAACGACTTAAGATACCATAACTCGCTTAAGAAACGCAAAAAGTGTCACGAATTGATAGAAACGGACCGGGAGAGAAACACACTCCTGTATTGAACAGACAGATAAAGATAATTGTTATTTCTCAACATATTTGAACCTCTTGAGTTGTTTTATTATTTTCTTTTACTTACGCTTGTGCGGTATCACCTTTACCCCGGATTCATCTTGCACTACGGCCCCGCGCCTGATTGATTTCGTCTACCTAAGATCAAAATCGCAACGTGGGTAGGTTAGACTTGAGATCAAAGCAGTTACTTCGGTAACCAGACGTTGAAAGTGAGCTGGGAAGGACAAGTTGGTATCGAACCGGGAACGACCAGATCGACCGGAACACAGGCTCGTGGCAGCGACAACAAGCCAACCCCAAACGCTGGTGGAAAAAACCATACAGCTTCGCGCCGCAACTGGGAGTTGACCACGGACCGACGGCACAGTGTCATATATTGACGTCACGATCAGTGGACGTCACATATTGGCGCTGGTGCTGCGACCGCAACCACCGGTGTGTGTCATATATATATATATATATATATATATATGTGTGTGTGTGTGTGTGTGTGTGTTTGTGTGTGTGTTTGTGTGTGTTTATTCAAGCATGTTTAGTTAAATAATTTAGACGTATTATGTTTTTAAAGATGCTAAATTATAATTGTTAAAAACTATAATTAAAAAAATCATAATCCCATAAAAATGACGAGTAAATATTTTTAATTCTGCGGTGTTCCACAGACATTCAACTCGTAAAGACGAGATTGAAAGTACTTGAGAAAATAAAAATTGTTTGAAAGAAAATTTTATAATTTTTCTTCTTCAACTTTTTACAGATTCCAAGAACTGTGGACTTGAAAGGATTAAAATTAAAATAATTAGACACAATACGTCTAAATTATTTAACCACACGTGCTTGAAAAAATATGCCATATATATATATATATATATATATATATATATATATATATATATGGCATACCATTGGGAAAGGTATGAATGCTCTTCTTTTCCCACAGCTATGCGTAAATAGCGGAACAGACCGGGTTCTATAGCCTTTGATGGCAACTGGTCTACCACAGAAAGAAATGGCCTCGTCTGTCATGTATCTTTGATCGCCTAAGCGTGCATCACACATGGCACATAATTGACTGATATATATATATATATATATATATATATATATATATATATATCAGTTAAGTGCCAAACATGATAAACGCTTGGGCAATCATGTCTCTTTCGATTCACAACTGGCTAGGCAGAAAATTTTCACTCAGTAAGTTGCTAATTCTTAATAGGCTATAGAACCCAACCTGTCCTGCTATTCAACCCATAGTCGCGGGGAGTAGAGATGTATTCATATTTTTCCAATGGGTAAATTGTATTGGACCTGACTGGAATTCGAACACGGCTCTCCGATTTCTCATTCCGATCCGCTATCCACTACATCCATCTATATGTATAGCATACATTAAAACTTTATTTTTGTTATACATATATATATATATATATATATATATATATATATATATATATATATATATATATATATATATATATATATATATATATATATATATATATATATATAAGAAAAATCCAGAAATATATGCCATCAATTGTTGACAGCGCTAACGAGTGGACGAACGGGTCTACGAAACTTTGGAGTCGAGATGCTGAAGACAACATCAACCAGCTAAGTGACAAACCTCATGCCTATATATATATATATATATATATATATATATATATATATATATATATATATATATATATAGATAGATAGATAGATAGATATCGCACATTAAGTGATGGTGCGAATAAAATAGGGTTCAATATAATATAACAAAGTTATTTAGTATATATTAATAAATATACATTTTCCCTCTGAGTTTCTAGTGAGCACCTGAAGATTGCGTTGTGCATGAAACTCCAAAATGAAAATAAATGTATATTTATTAATATATATAGCATCATTGATATATTTTGTTTGTAAAAACTATTATGTGAATGGTATTGGTTTATACTAAGTCGACATTTTGTATTTCAGTCAATAGGGAGAGATTTACTTTAGATTTTGTGAGAATTTTCCTTAGAAAACTGAAACATTTGCAAATTGCTATGTTCAAATATAAAGATTTTATATATAAACTAGCTATGATTTTATTTTTCATATTTGTTTTTCAATATGTTGATGAGATCACCAGAATTTTTCAAATGTCAAGAGCTGATTGTACTTAAAAGAGGCATTCAAATTAAATAAAAACAGAGATGAAATCCAATTTAAAATCCAATTCCTATAACGATAGAAAGTAAAAACCAAACGTTAATGTCCTTAACATTAGCCACATTTGTCTCACTAACAAATGTTTTTGAGCTAAAATCTATTTTCTGATGACGTCTATCCATTGGCGAAATCTTGCTTGTGGAACTCTAAAATCATAGCATTTCTAAGTAGAAGCTTATGAAGTTTTATTCGAATAAGCTTTAACGTTGAAAACGTCCATTTTTATTGATAGTTCCAAGCGAGAGGGGGGATGGAATGTGCTCATTTTATTACAAACTCATAAACTCTCTTCCGTAGCTTTCTTGCTTTTTCAGTCAAGTTTTTCAGTCAATTTGACAGTTAAAATTTCTAGACGTAACGGTAAGTTATATGCTAACATTTTCTGCGCCCGTATTTCTCGCTTGTGGAACTCTCTTCCGGCTTCTTGTTTTCAAAAATTTTAATGTAATGTCAGTCGTTATCTTCTGTCCTCTTAAATTCTGTTCTTGTATAGTTCTTGCTCCTTAATAATGTTTTTCTTATATTCTTTCACACTCTGTAAGCACCTGCGTTTTAGTGGCTGGGTTGCCTTGGTTGGGGTGAAATGATTAAAAAAATGTCAAAATAAAAGTTTTACAAATTGTCTAGATATATCGACAATTCTGGCTGATTTTCATCTAACTTTTCTTCTTACTTATTACTTTAAGCATCATATTTAGTTGATTCCCGTATTTGAGCAGACATCCATGTTTTTAAACATTCCAAATCTCTATCTACCTGCCTGTGAACTCGAAAGTCTTAAAAAAAGAGAATGCACTTTTCGTGGGGGTTCAAACCTACGCCCCCCCTTGTAGGAGAAACCACTGTCAAAGCTGAATTTATCTTAAACCGCTAAACTACGCATGGATTTCCCAATCAAGCAGTGTTCACTTAGCATATTTGTGAAATGCGTATCTCTTTCTGAAATCTCAAAGCCTATACTAGTCCTTTTTTTATTTTGATATCTAAAACGGAAACAAAGTGATTTCTAAGAAATTCATCCTCACTGGTGCTTTATGCTTTCGGCTTTGTTCTACATACATTTATAATTTTTCACGGAAAATAATAAGCATAAGCTAAAAATTCTAGAAGCTATTCTTCTTAAAAAAATTGAAACCAACCTTTAATAAAATTAATTATGAATACTGTACAAATATTTTAAAACGTTTACAGTTTTAAAAAATCTAGGTTTTCACTAAAAGTTTTTTTAAAACATATGGACATTTCAAACTTAGTTACCTCCCCTGGCGTTTGCAAAGGGAAATTTAAACCTATAACCTTAGCGTTTTTCACTTCACAGTTAAAAAAATTTAACTTTCAGATGAACACAACAATTTTGTCTTAGAAAAGAAAACCCTGATGATGACATTGTGCTAATGTCGAAAGTACTCGGAATAAATGAATATGTATCAACATGGCAATTTTCTCGCTTCCTTTAACAAGAATACTAAGAAGCTTGTCCGTGAATATGAGAGGATCCTATTGAAAATAAGCAGATAAAAGTTGTCTAAATTATTCAATGTGACGCACACACACACATATATAGAGAGAGAGACACACACACATATAAGAAATCAATGAATTAAAATATATGTACATTGTGTATGTGCGTGTGTGTGTGCCTAAACTGGACCGAATAATTTAAAAAATGTGGAATTAACTTAGAACTATGTTTCACTCACATTTCTTTGTGTTATGACCAAGATTTACTCTTATAATACCTTTCATATGTTGGACTCGTCCTATTCCTCGCCCTCTTTTCTTTTCTTTCCTTTTCTTTCTTTTTTAATTCTGCCTCTGTTCATCAACATATCTGTGTTTATCAGCGAAATGTCACGCGTCAAAAATAAATGAATCCATTAATAAAATTTGTTGCAAAAGAAGAGATAAATTGTTTTGACAAATTTCACTGTGGGTTGGGTCTTCAAAGGCTATCTCGTCCCTCCTTTTTTTTTCTTTTTTTTTCTTTTTTTTTTCTTTTTTTTTTGTTGCAGCACCAGTTTTTTTTTTTTATTTATTGATTTATTTTTTCTGCCTAACATTTGGCCGATAAACACAGATATGCAGATGAACACAAGCTGAATCCGTAAAGAGATTAAAAAGAGGCAGCTTTCACGGAAATCCTCAATAGTTGACCTTAATCTACAGCAGTACATTCGTCTTTGACTTTCGTTTCCCTGTGTGTCTGCACATGCGCATATAGGCGAGCATGTGTACGCGCATGCATGCACATACGATTATGATTCTTTGCATTGGCATCTTGAGAGAAGGAAAGCATTTCCCGTTTAAAGCAATTAAAAAGCTTCAATTTAATTTCATATTAAATGTTTGTTTAATTCCCGTATTTGCTGATATATAAGACACCGACTCTTTTCCCAAAACTAGATGTTGTAAGCTAAAATTTTCCCAGACACCGTATACGATCAACCAGGCTGTATTATGACCTTTTAAGGCCCCTATGCTAATGAAATTGTGCCCCTCTCAATCAGAGTCACCTTCTAATTCGCCCGCACTTGTCTTGAATACCTTTTACTCGTGATATATTTTATCGACATTTATATAGCTTGAACTAAACTTATTGCAAATAAACTACAATACCTATCTTTTGTTTTTCGATAAATATATTCTTTAAATATTATCAAATTAGCACATATTTCAACACAGTTATCGCTTAGGCGATTTTGTATCTTTCGATACATGACTGACGAGGCAGATTTCCCGCAGTAGGTTGCCATTTCTTTCTGCGGTCCAAGGCTATAGAACCTGGTCTGTCCTGCTATTTACCCATAGCTCGGGGGTGGGGGGTAAGAAGAGGATTCATACCTTTCCCAAGGTATTAGCAATTGAATTCGAACTCGGCTCTCCGATTCATCAGTCCGAGCCGTTATCCATTACTCTACCGTAGTGAGTGAGTGAGTGAGTGTGAGTGTGAGTGTGTGTATAACTGATTTTCGACAATAAATCATGGCGTAGTAAAAAAAATGCATTATGATAATAAAATATATATGAGTTCGTCATATTGATATCATTTCATTTTATAAACTATTTCGAAATTATAACATCTAGAAAATTAAAATTCCTACTTTATAAAAATTTCAAAGATTTAGACAGTCTAAACTAAAATCAAACATGTTATCTACTTGAAACACATACTAAAACATTATTTTCCTTGCTTTGCTTCCTGCAAAGTCAAATAAATATGTGTTTGTCATATTGTTATGATTTCAGTTTATGAAGGAGTCATAACATCTAAAAAATTAAAATCATTACTTCGTAAAATGGCTCTAGGCTGCAGCCTATATTAGCCTAAAGGATAATCCGGACCTGACTATCAGTATTTGTACCTACTCTAACTCCTAAATATTATATGTAAAGAGAGATTGAGATTGAGTTGCTTTTTTGCGGCTTATCAACACTTTGTGAGTTACTTTGTGGAGTTAACGCCCACTTACTTTCCTAATAAAAAACATCGTCAGAGGACGCTTTCTAAGACTATAAATAGATTGTAATATTTTCTCTCACTCTCTTTTGCATTTTTAATGCTTATACACACACACACACACACACGTACGCACCTTTTGCTTCATTTTCTTTAGGACTTCTACACACATTTTACACATACAAATACATTCTTTAATCTTTAAATGTTTTCATTCATATTCATTGTTTTGTAACACAACAATTTTCTACTGTCTATGTATATGTCAGCCAGTTGGAGATTCGTCTTCAGGTGGGCTGGTTAAGCTCTCTGCCTCCGGGATATACCGAAGAGCAGAGTCTCGTCTCGGGAAACACCTACCCGACCACGTTTTATACGGGATCTGCGGGGAATTTTTGACTGAGCCCACGGGTTCGGAAACCCTACATTAAATTCGGCCTTGTGCCACATTTGACTGCGTGGGGTAGTAGGTAGATACCGTCTATGTATACCTTTGTTTTGCTAATGCGTACATTACCGTTTGTTTGTATATATATATATATATATATATATATATATATATATATATATATATATATATGGTGTAGCAAAATACGTTTACAAACTTTGAGGGCGGGTTCCTCACGCCAAAGCAAGGACAAAAGTTTATATAAGCAAATTCATGTCCGCAAATCCTTCGTTTTTGAGTTATTAAGTTCATGGAAAGTTTATGGTAGATGACGCTGTTGTCATGTAGACTAGTTTACATTTGTAATTCGTGTATATTTGTAGCTTGTCTGTCTTCTACTTTTAGCGTGAGTAGTAGTTAGTTAACTGGGATGTGTTCCGGTTAACAATGGCAGGATATTCATATCGTGAGCAGACAGATATGTTTTTTACATACGGCCACGCAAATGGTAATGGACGCGATGCTGCAAGGCTGTATTAGGTTGCGTTTCCAGACCGAAGGCAACCGAGTCATCGAACCTTTGTTGCTGTCTATCGTCGCGTTGCTGAAACAAGATCGGAGGCACCATAAACTATGCTCATACGCTTGACCACAAAGAACACATTCTACAGTGTATCTGAGACGATCCAGGTATCAGCACACGTCAAGTGGTCCTAGCATGTAGTATCATGCTCATAGTATCGCAAGCAGCTCCTTTATCCGTATCATTTGCAACGTTTGCAGGGTCTTTTGTCCTCTGATCACTCACTACGGGATAACCTTTTCCGATGGTTTATTGCACAAAGTGTTGATCCGCTGTTTGTCTCTTCGGTCTTGTTTACGGCAACATTTGGAAGAGATGGAATAACAAATTTACACAACCAACATTTGTGGGCGGATCGGAATCCCCATGGTACAATACAAGCCAAACACCAGCATCAATTTACGATTGATGTGTGGGCTGGAATTGTAGGTGACTGTCTTGTAGGTCTATATATTCTCCCAGCACGTCTTACAGGAGCTGTCTACAAGAACTTTGTTTCGAATACACTTCCAGACCTGCAAGAAAATGGCCTCCTCCTAATACGAAGACGCATGTAGTTCATTCATAATGGGGCTCCAGCACATTTTTAGTGACATTGTTCGCGATGTACTGGCTGACATCTACCATGAAAGATGGATAGGTAGGGGAGGACCGGTTCCATGGCCTGCATGTTCCCCCAACCTCAATCCTTTGGATTTATATCAGTTGGGGCACCTAGAACAATTAGAAAGTTTTGTTCAGCAGACATTAATACTGCAGAGACGCTTCATCAACGTGTCATAGGTGACCGCGAAACAATTTGGTATCGTGTGGGAGTATTTGAAAGGGTCCGCTAGTCAATGATCCGACGGGTGCATGCGTGTGTAGAAGCAAGCGGAGGGCATTTTGAATATTTGTTATGAGTTGTTGTGTTGATGTACAATGATTTCTTTTTGAACATATGTTTATATGGTCATTTTGGCTTCCTTTGGTGTCAGAAACCCGACCCCAAATTTTGTAAAAGTATTTTGGGATTGTATCTTGGATTGTACATTTAACAGCGCCTACCGTAAACTTTAAACTTAATAAATCAAAATCGAAGGATTTGCAGACATATGTTTATGTGGACTTTTGTTCTTGTTTTGGTGTGAGGAACCCGATCCCAAATTTTGTAAAAGTATTTTGACACACCCTATATATATATATATATATATATATATATATATATATATATATATATATATATATATATTCACTCACTCATTGTTTATCTACGCCAAGTGAGTGAAGTGAAAAGTTAAAAATTTAGTACTTTTTCTCATCCATAATATCGATTATTATTATTATTATTATTATTATTGTAAGCCGTAATAGTTGTGGGGTGTGCAGGTGGTGCAACGGATATCGGTGTGGTAAGTGGAATCGGTGAGTCGAGTTCAAATTCCGGGCCAACCTGTTGTGTTCACTTCTGCACTAATACTCTTGGAAACATTATGAATGATTCTTCTCCTCCCCACCTATGGATTAAATGGTAGGGTAGACTGAGCTCACTAGCCTTGAGGCAACCAATCTGAGAAAAGAAAATCCCTTAATTTCTACCCGTAGAAATGGCAGCGGGAAACGACTTCACTCTCTTTCCGAAAAACTCATATAAAATCACAAATATTAAGGGAAAGTAATCTACGTCTTATCATTAGTAGTAGTAGTAGTAGTAGTAGTGGCAGCAACAGCAGTCCTAGTAGTAGTAGTAGTAGGATGAGGAGGAGGAGGAGGAAACACACAAAACAAATGATTTGGACGAGACGAGCGTCATTTAAACGAGAACCAATGTTCTAAGTTTACCATTCATTACCCCCACCCATCCTCATGTTTCAGTGACTGAATTACACGTAAAATAATTTCCGGCTGCCACCTGAACATCCCAATTAGCAAAACAATAATGTATATTACAAAATGTGACTTTTCTTTTTGACTGATTGATTTGTTTTTTTATAGCTTATCAATCCTTAGTGGATTATTTAAAACAGAAACATATTTTGTAGTGTAAGAATAATTTTTTCGCGGATGGATATTGCACTTGTGATAATTTTGTGAGTGTACTCTTGATATTTATTTCCTGGAAACTTTGGATTAGATCTCAAGAGTATAAAATAAATAATACAGTTTTATTTATTTTCTTTAGAGTAAGTACTTTCGTGTTCGGTGTAAGAAAATGTTAGGTTATAAGGGAGATATTGTCTGGAAAAATTCACGTTTCGGTTCGATAGTGGGTAGTTTCGTTATCAGACCGTGCTGGTGGTAGTAGTCATCTTAGAAAATCTTAGTCAGATTCAACCAACTGTGTTTTTCTCGGCCCTAAAATAGGCAGAAATTCTCATTAGCAGATGACCTCTTAACTACTTCTTCACGCGTCACGCATGACTAGTTCCTCTTGCGGTCTCGTCTAGTGTCGTCAATCTTCACGTCCCTTCTCATCTAGATCTGAGATATGAGCTTATATCCTTTTAACCAGGCTCCGAGAATCTGGCGCAAGCCTTGGTTTCAGCTAACATCAAAAGTCTCTTTGCGCTAATTTTTTTGATTGGCCTAAATTATTATATTCTCCGGTATCCCTTTCTTTTCATTTTTTTTTTTTTTCGTGAGGGAAGTTATGCGTGGAGCCTCACTAATCTTCGGTAGCTTTCAATCACAAATTAGTAGGCTCTGCTTCCGAAAACCTCCAGCGTTTTTCGGACGGTTTTTTCTTCTTCCTCTTTTTGTTTGAGGCTTGCTTTCTCGTTAGTTGAGAGAGAAGTATATAGAGAGAGGTTTAGAAAGAGAAAGAGAGAGAGATAAGAGTTTTAAAGGAAAGCGCAAATGTCTTATTTGAATTCTTTTTATTTTGGTTTATATATATTATCTTTATATTTTATTTTATTTTTATCGAGACTCACTACACATTAACAATTTTTGGAGATAACAATTATTTATTCCTGGCACAACTCCTATAAACATAGCTAGTGGAGAAGAGATGGATTCATGCCAAGGATATTTGCGCGTCCTTTTTTTGCGGGGGGGATCAGTTTGGAGACAATGGGTTCAAATGAGGATATTAGCAATTAATGTCACGTCTGTAACCATGACTCTAACTGACATAAATCTAATTTTCCCTGAACTTTGTCCTCTCTCCAGTCATTCTGACATTGGACTACAACGGTAGATTAGGAGACGGAAAATTTAAAAGGTACACATATTCTATCTCTAATCTATTAAAAAATAACGAAATATATGTTATATCCTTTGCCAGAGAAAGATCAATTTGTCTCCGAATTAATGTATTTTTAGTTTTAGAAACAAAATCAAAAGAATTATGTTAAGGATATCAAAAAGGAGCTTTCTTTCCACAATATAAAAAATAAAATAAAATGTAATTTCCAAAGTCTAGGATATAAGTTTAAGTCTTGTCAGAAGTTAATTTTAGTTCTCATTTCAACCAGTTAGCTGTTGAAGAGTATATCGACCCAAAGTGTTGTAATAAAGTGTAACGACAAGAAGAGTGAGTTTTTCTTCAGGACGTAGGCGATCGTGACTTTCGAAACTTCTTATCATTTATATCTCTTGGCAATATCTGTCTATATTTCTGAGATGAGATATTGTAACTATTTACATTTACACTATCGTCCTCATCTTTATTGACATATTCACGACGTTTCAGCCGTTGTACGCTCCGGCATTCTTCAAGTGATATCATTTGGAATCTCTAACCGAACCCTTTATTTAATCCACGTGGGTAGATTGTTCTAATTCCGCGTTCCATGCCTTTTGATACTTCAACTCTCCAAGTTTTTTTTCCTCTACCGTGGCCGGTATTAAACTCGCAACTCTTTGGGTTAAGTTTAGGTTCACTAAAACAACGCTTTTATACACTGGGCCATGTTGAAACGTTGTGAATATGACAATAAAGATGAAAACAGCAGTCCACACGATGTAGCGTAAATAGTTCTTAGCAATGTTTATCTTTTTACTTTCCCTCCAATTTCCTCTTTTGCCATCCATTTACGCAAACTCATTAGGTAGGTGATTCACTGTTTTCTATGACCTTTTTGTCTTCGATATGTCTTGTGGGTGTCAAATTTTCCAAGAGTTATTTTCTCATTTCTCCTGTGACACTTGTCTCTTTTTGATTTCTAACTATAAGTATCCTTATTTCCTCGTTGCTTATACACACTGTCCATGGCATTCTCAAAATGCTTCTGTAGGACCACATTTCTGTTGACTCAAGTCTTCTCTTCATTTGTAAGGAAATTTTCTTCAAATGTAATCACAATGTTGTAAATTCTTTTTATTGCATTTAAAAGTTGAAATGATATCGTCCGTGTATTGGATATTGCTGGCATATCTGGTTGGATGTTCCTGTTATATATCTCTAGATTCTTGGCAAAAATCGAAGAAGGAACTGACGTAGCTTCCCTTTGTTTTTTCTACAAATATTTTCATAGCAACGGTTCTGGTGGGGTTTTTTTCTTTTCTTTTCTTTTGATCTCGACTGCATGAATTTAAGCGTGCTACTAGATTGGCAAGTAGGTCTCACCATTTTACTGTTGACACAACCAGATGCAACCATCTCTTCTATTCTAACAATTTTTTTTTTCTTCTCGCTTGTGGAACTATCTTCCGATTACTTGGTTCTCTGCCACCGATAATCATCAAAAATGTAAATGCAATGTCAGTCACCATCTTCTGTCTTCTTGAACCCTGTTCCTTTATTATCCTTTCCTCACTCATCGTCACTAAAATTTTCTCATTTTCGCCTAAATTAGAGTGAAATGATTAATACAGGGTGCGATGAGTAAATTGTCGCTATTTTATATTTTTGATTTCGCGCATGCGCGTTGTTTGTTTTTGATTTTATTGACAGCATAGTATAGTAGGGTCGGTTGGGCACCGTCTGTGAGAAAAAAAAAAGCACCATAGCGCAATTCACTCCGCCAGAAATTTGGAAACGGCATACTGTACTGTTTAACGGTATTTTTCAAGAAGACCTGATGGGATTGACTCGGTGTTGATAAACCACTTGACAAGTTGATAAAAGCTCAATTCATTAGTATTCGGGGATCAATTCCATTATCTGTAAGTAGTATTGGTGAATATCTCAGGTAGAATTTTGAATAATAAAAAGATTAGTTTCAGTCCTGTACACAAAAGCATGGCTTTGGTAGTTATGCTTTTATTATTATTGTTATTGTATAATTGTAAAATCTATTCTATCAAATATTAAAAAAAAACAAAGCAAGTACAATTTATATAAAACTATTGATCGTAAATGCTGTGCCAGTTTTCATGAAAGAGATTATATTGAGAGAAAATGAATAATCTAAACAAATGAAATATATTCAATATTATTTATTAATTAATGTATTAATGTCATTTGAATGCGTGGGTGTATATGTGTGGGCGTGTCTATTAGAGGGAAAGAGAAAATCGAAAGGGAATGTCTTTTCGTTTTGAGTACATGTTTTGTGATATCAACGAACACTTGTTTGACACTTTTGTGGTGTCAACGAATACTCGTTGTCACTTTTGTAATTCTAATAGTAGTGTCAGACGCCTTCGAATAAGTCTCGCACTAATAGTACTTGCTCAATAATACCCGCTCGAATAGTAACCACCGTACAGTAATCTGAATAAAGAAATAGTATAGTGAATAGAGTAGAGAATAGCAGTCCGTATAGTAATAAAGGATAGAGTAGAAATTGCGATCCGAATAGTATAGAAGATAGACTAGAAACAGAGATCGTTAGTCGTCAGCTACTTCCTACATATATGCGTTTCCTCTATGTTCATGTAGTCTACTTAATTCAATAATGGGATCGCCTGTGTTTACTCACTGGTGATCTACGTTCAAACTCAAGTGTCGGCAGCGGCACTTTTTTTCCTATATAACAACATGTATTAGGTTGGTGCAAAAATAATGTCGTTTTTTGACGTTCAACTTCAAAAGATCATAACTCCTTTCATAATAAACTTTATTAATCGAAATAAGAACCATTAGAATCGACACATTTTTGCCAACGAGAAACAAGTTTATTTATCCCATTAGCATAGAAATACGGAGTTCTGGAACCGATGAAGTAATTGAAGGCCGATTCGGCATCATCTCGGCTTTTGAAGCATTTTTCGTGCAGGAAATTGCCGAGATGCTTGAAAAAGTGATAATCGGTGGGCGAGAGGTCCGGTGAATATGGTGGATGAGGCCAGAGTCTCGTAGCCCAATTCGTTCAGCTTCTGCAGGGTCAGTTGAGCAACATGCGGGCGAGCGTTGTCATGGAGGAGAATTGGTTCCTTCATATTGACCAATCTCGGACACATACGTTGGTGCTTCTGGTGCATTTCGTCAATTTGTCGGCAGTACTTCTCCGCCGTAATCGTTTCGCCCGGATTCAAGAAGCTGTGATGGATTAGACCGGCTGCAGACCACCAAACAGTCACCATAACCTTTTTTTGGTGCAACTTTGGCTTCGGGAAGTGTTGTGGAGCTTCTCCGGCATCCAACTACTGTGCCGAACGTCGCCGGTTGTCGTAGAGGATCCACTTCTCATCACACGTCACAATCCGCTCGAGAAATGGGTCGTTTTTGTTGCGCAGAAGGAGCGTAGAAGACACCTCAAAACGACGATTTTTTTGATTATCGTTCAATTCATGCGGCACCCATTTATCCAACTTTTTTGACTTCCCTATTTGCTTTAAATGGCGAACGACTGTTGAGTGGTCGACCTCGAGTTCAACAGCAACTTCTCGTGTGGTTTTGCGAGGATCGGCTTCAATTAAGGCTTTCAAATGTTCGTTATCAACCGCAGTCGGCCTCGACCGTCTTCATCTTCGAGGCTCTCGTTACCATTGCGAAATTTCTTGAACCACCGTTGTGCCACACGTTCGTTAGTGGTTCCTGGGCCAAACGCATCATTAATATCACGAGCTGTCTCGGCAGCTTTTCGGCCTAGTCTGAACTGGAACAAGAAAATCGTGCGGATTTGAATTTTGTCCATGCTGTCGAAAAGCCTGCAAAAAAAAGAATGAAGATATTGAGAACGGTAACGAATAACACGATTCGATAGAGCGAAAAACGCGCTTCAAAATTATGTATAACATGGCTATATATATCAATGAATTAATTCAGAAATCATATATAAAAGTAACATATGTAAGAAAACGACATTCTTTTTCCACCAACCTAATATGTGTGTTGTTTCAAAGAAGTTATTAATTACAGGGTCTTTTTTTCGTATAATTTTGCATGTAGATTTATCGAGACTTAAAATAGGTTAACCGACATTTCTCTATATATGCCAAATATTGTCAATAAATTAATAAGGTTTAGTTGACTTACCTTTCGAACGACTTCAAAGTTTCGAGTTAACACCGCTCATCAGGGATAGATAAATCTATTAAATTATTTATATATATTACGCTAGATAAAGATAAGAAGCGTTGATTATAGATTCCAAACAAAGATCAAACTTGAAATTAGTACAAGTGATAAAATCTGTTAAGAAAGTGAAATACGTTAAGTTCTAGTAATTTGACGTATTTTGACAGGTGTTATTGATTTGTCTGATGGACTGGCCACGTCATCCGCTTGGAGCAACACCGCATTCCCAGACGCCCGTTGTACGGAGATTTGTGTGGCAGAAAACGTCAAGGCCGACCGAAGAAACAGTATAAAGACTCAATCAAAACTAATCTCCACTTGTGCAAGATCCGACTAAAGGAGATAGACAAGTGTGTGCCGGCCAGTCGCGTTTGGCCTGTCACTATTTGTAACCTTCGAAGAAGCCCGGCGTAAAAAAAAAAAAAAAAAAAATTCACTGCTCAAATACAACAGCGCCAATGTGAAAATTTGGCAGTCATCATACCTGACGAAGCCTGAAGAAATGATCGGCTAAAAATTATCTTGACAACTGAAAGTTTACGAAGAAAACCTTTAAATATAAAAAAAAATGTTGACAAACGTCTCTGTTATAAGCAGTTAAACGTTATATATGTGTGTGTGTGTGCGTGTGTGTATGCATGCGCGTGTGTATGCCTGTGTGTGTACACAGGGTGCGATGTATAAATTGTCGTCTAAATTAAGCAAAAGTGAAAATGAAAATAAGATCTCATTTTAACAGATATATTTATCAAAATTACACAAAAATATCTTGAAATACGAAAGAGTAAATTTATTCAATAAAATCGCCATTGGATCCAGCCACGGCCTCCAGATAACTTCGTGATCTCCTGAAACTCTTCTGGGCGGTCTCCTTGTTTAAGTTGGTGAATGCTGTCATAATCCTTGCCTGCAGTTCATCTTTGGTGCTACATGGAGTTTTTTTGATTTCCCGCTCAACTGCGCCCCACACATAATGATCAAGGGGTGCAGTCTGAGGAGTTAGGTGGCCAGATGTAAGGGGTGATGTGGTCACAGAAATTGTTTAACAGCCATGACTGGGTTCTCCTGCTTGTGTGGCATGGTGCAGAGTCCTGTTGCTAGACATAGTGTCTTCCGGTAGCCATCCTATTGACCCAGGGCAATATTACCTTCTCAAGTCACTTGATGTAGGTCTCCGTGTTGAATGAGGACCTCACCAACAAATTCTGGAGTTCTTTTACTATCTGAACGATAAGAGTTTTCCGAGCGGCCGTACCTTCGTAATTACCATTAGACTCCCCCAACTCTTTCCGAATCCTCTGCACTGTCCTCAGATTGACACCCAAACACTTTGAAATGTTCGTATTGGAGTTTAACCTAAACTTTTATCTCCCTTTTGCTGTTTAAACATGTCTATTAACACATATAATAGCCTCCTTAATGGACACTTCGGCATCGTATAATGGTTAGCAAGCTGGTCTCGCTAGTTACGACTGAGTAGTGAATTCGATCCTCAGTGGATGCTCCATATTTTCATCCTTGTGCCACATGTAAGCTACATTTAATAAATTGCTATAATAGCCACTTAAGGTTCAGTGGAGTAATGGATAGCCGAGTTCGAATTCCAGTAGAATCCATTACATTCACTTACGTGCTAATACCTTGGGAAAGGTATGAATCCTCTTCTTCTTCCCCAGCTATAGATTGGGTTCTGTAGCCTTGGATGACAACTGGTCTACCGCAGAAAGAAATGGCAACCTACTGCGGGAAAAAATCTGCCTCGTCAGTCATGTATCGAAAAATACATGATCGCCTAAGCGTGTGTCAACTCATGGCACATAACTGACTGACTGAACCATTTAGTGTCCGGACATGGCTTTAAAATTTAACGAAAATCAGTATAAATTGATAAGTATTGTATTTGAAAACGATGTACATGCATATGTTGCATTTTAATCTTTATCAATGTTCCACTGGGCTTAGAGTAGAAAGGTAAGTTTATGAGACTGGCCACTGAAAAGTCGAAGCAACACAAAAACAACACGAGATGTGATAAACTCAACAACTTTATTATTCAAACTGACCGCTGTATCCGTCTTGATCCCAGCATTCCTTCGTGGGACCGGAAGTGCTTACAATTATCATAACTTGGTTGCAAACAGAATTCCTAGGAGAACAAAGCAAATAGAATGCTAGATTAAATTCTGTCTTTGTTTTTCGATAATTCTAGCAAACCTCGACATTTGTCAGTTCACAACCAACATAATGATTGTATCTTGTATCTATCATTTATCCCCTGTTTAATCCTGCAACTTGTAAGGCTAGCAAATATCTGGGATGTCAATAAATTGTCATAATATATTGCATCAAACTTATAATGAATCTTACTAGCATTGGTATTTCAGTAATTTTCAACAACTTTATTATTCAAGCTGACTGCTGGATCCGTCTTGATCCCAGCATTCCCTAGTGGAACCGGAAGTGCTTCCAATTATCATAATCACAATCGACATTATTATAACAATCGATAAAAATAATCAAATTTGATGCCCGTCTGGTAAAAAATAAAGAAATAAAAATAAACATGTCTTAAGGCATGTTCCACTAGTGGAATAATGAGTACGCAATAGTTAGAGCGAAACTACCAAAAACAAACTTCACAAAGTATTAGAAAGCATTCATGAATTTGCTCATGACACAAGGCCGACGGGAGATGAGAGGGAAAGTGTGGTCACCATTAACTATCTTACTCCTAGCAAGTTTGATTCACCACCCATTCATTCTAACAATTGACACACTCACTACAAGAATTCATCCTTCTCCATACAGTTTTAACATGTACCAAAATACAGCATTTTTACAGGGGGTCTAATAATACACCCATGATGGTAAAAATTTCTAGATATATATCTACAATTTTTTAAAAGGGATTAACAGAAAATAATGGAGATAATAAAAATCAGATTAACAGTAAGGACTCGATAGTGTGTTACTAAATATATGTTAGGTGACCTTGGTTGTATCTGGCCGTCGAAATAGATAATTAGCTGAAAATTTATTAAAAAAAAATGAATAAATAAATTGAGCAGACAGAAGAAAGTGATTGAAGTTTTTATTTCCTAAAAAGAGGACTGATAGGTGGCCAATCGTATCCAAGGATGCCCGTCTACGAGGACGGCTAGCTAATCCCTGTTGCTCAGGCATATTTGTTTGATCAACACACACAGCGCTTCCCTATGGTTTATACTGCAACTATGCTGAACGGACCTTAGTTACAGCTTCTGGGAGAAAACACGTTATCTAACGTGATCAACAGTCTGAAAAAGGCCAACACACTCAAACCTTCAGTCATGACTTGTGACTTCATGATCCAAAAGAGTTCCATCTATTCAATTTAACTGACAAGTATGGTTTTCAGACACTTTCCAAACGTGTCGCACGCTGAGATCGCCTCCTCCAGACTGATAATATCAAGCTTACTTTCCTGACAAATCGGCCATAGTGTGAAAGAGAGCATGCCAGAAAAGTATAAAAATGTACTAGGCACCTTCTCCCCGATCCTGAAAAGGCCGTTTTTACTCACAAGAGATTCTTGATAAAACCCAAAGAAGAATCTGCAATGTTATCGGTTTTGACCTGGCATTTCGGTTTCAGTCACTTTCCCACTGTCGTAACATAGCTTCCCTTTTCCTTTCTTATAAATATTTTCATGATAATTGTTCTGATGAGCTTTCCTCTTTGTAAATACTTATTGGGGCTAGTTTTTAGAATTGTTGTTTTATTCCCCACCCCCACAGACAATAATTTATAAATATGGGGAGTAGTTAGTATTTTCCTAGAGACAAGAGCTATTATGGTGGTTGTAGTAAGAAAGGTACGTATGAATGTGTTGTTTTGGTGTAAGGAATATTGTTCGTACGATTGGGCCAGTGTTTGCAGCTAGCTAAGTTATAGTTAAGACAGAAGAAGACCGTCCTTTCCCCCAATCCCCCCCCTTCGGCCTTGTGTCACATTTCTGTATTAAACAGAATAAATATCATTTTCCTCTTTGGTACCCGGACTTTACGAATTTAAACTCAGTTCTCGATTGGAAGTTAACTCTCGTCATTTTACAACTAAAAATTAGTACCAGGACATGATTGCAAAATTTAACGAAAAGCAGTATAAAATGATAAGTATTGTATTTTAAAACGATGTAAAAGTATATGTTTTATTTTAGTCTTTTCTGTGTATATTATCGATAAAATAAACAAAATTAATGTGTGTCTGGCATTAAAAAATGTCTTAAGATGCATTTCCACTAGTGGAATAATGGTCACTAAAATCTCATTTTCATGATAATTGTTCTGATGAGATTTCCTCTATCGGTACAATGTGTTTAGAGATTCTTGATAAAATCCAAAGAAGAATCTGCACCGTTATCGGTCTTGACCTGGCATTTCGGCTCCAGTCACTTTCCCACTGTCGTAACATAGCTTCTCTTTTCCTTTCTTATAAATATAAATGTGAATTTAAGCGCAGTACTAGATTGGCAGCTAGGTCTCATTATTTTGCAGTTGAAATTGCTAGATGTAACCGTAAGTTCTATGCTAACGGTTTCTTCGTCTGCGCTTCTCGCTTGTGGAACTCTCTTCCGGCTTGTTGCTTTCAAGCATTTAAATGCAATGTCAATCGTTATCTTCTGTCTTCTTAATTTCTGTTCTTTTATTGTTCTCGCTATTTGATAGTGTTTTTCTTTTTGTCATATTTTTTTCACACTCAGTGACCCCTTCGTCTTAGTGGCTTTATTACCTTACTTGGGATAAAATGATTTTTTTTTCAAATTAGGATTCTCATATTATCTTTGTTTTTGTTTTCTTTTCTTAGACTATTTAACGAACGTTGTGGTTTCTACTCTCTAACTCGAAATCGGTAGGGTCGACAAACTACGACCCGGAAGCTAAATCCGAACCGCCATATTTCATCCTATCCACAGGTCTATTATTATATCCACAGACTATATTGTTATTCAGAAATAGTAATATTCTTAACATTCTTAATTTGACTGTGTATAAAACTTTAAAATAACCTTTAAAATAATCTTTCTTTGTGAGGACTTCTCATCAGATCTCTAATTGGCATCGAGTTTGTGGCATTTTGCTCAAGGCTATAAGTGTAATCCTTCTATCTAGCCCTGCTACCGTCTATTAGGCCGGGATTAGCTTAAGATTCGCCTCTCTGGTAATCGATGACAATTGTGATATTTAACTCGAGGAAAATCGTGGTCATTGACACTTGCATGGCTCACTAGAATTGAAGAGGTACTTCCTGTCGATGAATTCGATCTGGACACCGAGACGAAATCTCTCAGCGCCAGTCGAAATGTCCCCCAGTGATGTTTCGGTCGAGCGATGATTACGTACACAAAACAAAGGTTCTGCTGTAATTAACATTAAACTTCCTCCAACAACACTCTTACTTAGGGTATCTGTATCTGAGGTTGGAGATTCAGTGAAAATTTAATAAGTCTCACAGAACTTGTGACAGCTAAAATGGTACCATTTCTCGGTATTATGATTCGTCAGTGTTTTCATCGTATGTATCATCTGCCCATGTTTGCTACAAGTCTCCGCGTGATACGCAACAACAGCGTTCATTAAGAAATTTATCACGTGACTACGAGTGGTGGTTACAATCCGACTCAGTTTCATTCTATGGACCTTGAAAAACTTGACGAATCCCTACATTGCAAAAAACAAATGAACAAATAAAATAAAATAAATAAAAGCATATTTTCTGTTAATTCATCCCAAATAATGTAAAGTTACTTATCGCAAATATTAGTACACCCAAGAAATTATAAATTTTAAGTCAAAGTTTGTTTATTTTTTATTAAATTTTTGGCGCTCTTTTGAAATTATACATTTTAAGTCAAAATTTGTTTAGCTTGTCACGCAGCAACTCCAAGAATCAAAAATTACCAAAAATCAGGGAGTTATTCACATTTCGTAAGTGCGTATATTTGAGGTACTTAAAGTAATTTTTATAATTTAAAAAAAATAAAAGAAGAAATCTATTTTAGGATTGTTTATCGGGGTGAGCGCGAACGTAGACCCCACACTTAAAAATAAGGCACTTGAGTTCCCACGTTCGGGGCGATCGCAAAGGACAAGCCAGCCGGAATACAATGGTAGGAGCTCGCTTCGGGATAATTTGTTGTGAATTTTAGTAAATATAAATTCTTTTTATTTTGTGGTCAATAAACTAGAAAAGATCTAAATGAATAAACAAAATGATTCGACGAACTCACATCGCCTGTTCCAAAACGCTTCTTTATTTATAGTATGGATATCAATAAGAAGATGTATTAAGTGGAATTATCCGTGAATTTTCCTGGTTCTGAATGCGATCATTGTTCGAAAACCAGAACCTATTTGTTGATAACCAAGAGTTTTGTTTGTAAAATATTCTGACCGATTATTTTTCGTAAGGAATTTTAGGTGAAGATTCAAGTAAACACAACTTTTACTCCCATCTCTCCCGCCATTTAATTTCTAGTGTAAAGATTGACAAGATTGGCGCTGTCCCGGTTCTATTCGCCATGTCAATCAACTTAGGCAAAAGTAGAAATGAAGCGGATGTAGTTGGGGATTTACCTAGTTGTGAACAGTCTAATGTGTTTTATTAAGATTAAGTTTTCCATTTGCCATTTGCCCTCATCCTATTTTTAACCAATTTCGTTCTTACTAATTAACAATTTAAGAGCCATGCATCGAAATCTGTTGCCATGTCTGGTCTGGTCTTCCTGCTGTACATCTCGAAATTCTTGACAAAATCCAAAGAAGGGACTATAATGTAATCGATCCTAACCAGTCATCTCGACTTCAGTCACTTTCTCGCCGATGTGACGTGGCTTCCCTCTGTCTTTTCTACAAATATTTTCATGGTAACTGCTCTGACGAGCTTTTTTTCCTGGTGTCCCGAATACATGAATTTAAGCGTGCTGCTAGATTGGCATCTACGTCCCCCATTTTTATTGTTTAAATAGCTACATGTAACCGCCACTTCTACTTCAACAGTTTCTTTTCTCGCACTTCCCACCTGTGGAATTCCCTTCTGTTTACTTGCTTCCTTATAACTACAATCTTCAAAAATTTAAATTCAGCAACAATTGCCATCTTCTAAAATCCCGTTCATCTTTTGTCTTTTCCTCAGTCTTCCCTATTCTCAGTCTTCTCTCTCACTTTCACTCCCTGTAACCCCCTGCACACTAGTGTCATTCCCGCCTTGCTGGGGATGAAATGGTTCGAGTTCTCTCAGTCATTGTGTGTTTATCTATCTGTTATATATATATATATATATATATATATATATATATATATATATATATATATGGTGGCCTGACGATTGCATCTAGCATGAAACAGACTGTCGCCTCTAAGTGTTGACTTCTATGTTCACTTTTATATTTACACACGCTCTATCTCTGATATTGAGCACTTTATCCCATAAAAATAGCACATCTTAAGACTCTCTCTCTCTCTCTCTCTCTATATATATATATATATATATATATATATATATATATATATATATATTCTTTTGATAATTTATTCCATTCCATATTCAGATTTAATAATCAATACGTTTTTTATTATTATTTATATCTTGGTCTGACGTTCCAAAATAAGACCATACATTACTTATCACTTTACATTGTAACTTTTTGAGGAGTTGCATACTTCTACAGGTAGTGGATTAACCTCAATCTGTTACATAACCGCTATTAGAATGTTTGGAAAGTAATTTTTTTAAAACCCTTGCACTACTCAGTCATAGATGGTCAAACTAAAACAGCAGCCGATTTCCAATCAAAAATTTGTCCAACTTAAATACTGAAGCCTTCGTGAACTTTTATGGAACCGAGAAACCAGTTTAGCTGGATTTTTTAAAAAATCATTGTTATACTTGGATCTTACCATTTTATGGTAATATATGTTTTTTTACCCCCTCTTTTTTGTTATGAATTGTTTATTTTTTAATAAATTGCTTTCAATTATATCTGTTTTTATCGCTCTAATAACTTTAGTTCTGTGTTCTGGACAGTCATAGTCGTAAATTGAAGTGAAAGCCCCACAATTTAATGCCCACATCACTCAACTATTATCAAACTAGCCAAGAGCTCTGACTACTAAAATATAGATTTTTGTGATCATTACTTCAAATATTTAAATCTTCCAGACCTTCAGACTACTAGTCCATTATTCTAACCAGTGTTCTTAAATCTCATTGGGAATTATTTTCCAAAATCTGATCAATAACGTTCTTGTTTGTTAAATATCATGAATTATACATGAATTAGCGATAGATTTTATCTCATACTCTTTTTTAGCTACTGAGAGATTTTTTTCGGGGGTGGCTATAAAAAAGGCCGGTTGAATAACTTTTTCTTCGTCATAATCAATTTAGCCTTTAGCATTGTTTGGTGCTGCATCATTGAAGCGAACTGATGTGTCCAACCTCCAAAGAGTGGTTTAGTGGTGAAATCAATGGACTGAATGTCTCAAAATTTGTGTCAGCGAAAGTTGAAAATCACGTCAGCAAAAACTGAAATTGGGACCCATTTTCAATAAAAAAAATCTTTTCATTTTCAAACTCGGATATTCTTCCTTTTCATTTCAAACTTGAATAAAGAAACCGTATACAACGGAGGGGTATATATAAACCAGTGTTTGTCAATCTTTATTTTACCCACACACCACTTTTATTCTTAATTCTTTTTTTATGGACCTCCTTAACAATTCGATGAAAAAAAACTTATTTTATTTTTATTAATAGATAAGTTTAGAAACTGTATTACAGAAATAGTAAATGTATATGCTTTATTTTGAAGTAAAACTAATTTAATGAAAATAAACTTGTATTTAACAACTAAATTCTATGGAACATATATGTTCACTAGCAAACTACTACACTACTCGTAATAAACTATTTTAAAATATGTGAGTAATAAATTAAAAAAATACAGATTTATTCAATAAGATCCCTGTGATTGATCCAGCTCTGCGAATTTTTGTTTATATTCGGCTCCATCGATGTCAATGATAGTCGAAGATCATCACTTTTCACAATGTTGAATCTATTACGATAGTAAGTAAGGCACACGACTAAAACTCGATTCAACAAGGTAAGATGATTTTACAATCAAAACATCTAGTACAGTAAAAGGAATACTAACTTACGTCGCTTGATCTTGTTTTATGACAGTTTTAGAGTTGTTGTTTTTTCTATTTTTAGTATTTTAATATGGCGCAGATTTCCGTGGAAATTCCAGTTCTCAATTGTAACAACCGTTCCAAAGTGAAATTAATCTATGGACCACTAAAAGATTACCATGGACCCCCAATTTACTATTTTTTGTGGACCCTAGTAATGTTACAGGGATACCCGGGTTCCATATGAACCCCGGTTGAGAACCACTGGTATAAACGAACCGATCTAAGCAGATTTAAATGCTGATTACCGATTGCGCGTATCATTTTCTCCTGATATTTTCAAAAATGGCATGCATAACATAAATTTCCAGTAATCTGATCTTTTTCATTTTAAGAAAAACTGAAGTCAAACCAATTCTATTAAAATATTATCGAATTCAACAATGTGGTATCAGTTTTCTCTACCCTAAATTTGTTGTACTCAGAAAACTAGAGATGATGTGTTATAAGACGTAGATAGACGTCCGTAATTCCTCATGTTTCTATTTTCTGTGGATAGTTACAACAATTACCAATCATTAATTTTCCTGCAGTTATATTTCTTGTTCCTTTATTCATGTCTTTTACGCGTGTTCACTAGATAGCGACTGTCAAGTTAAAAACATAATATACAAAGCCACTGTTATATTCAAGAGCCTCCCCTCAAAAAATGTACACCAAGCCTACTGAGAAGCTTTTAAGCAGCGGAACTGCAATCAAAAATTATTCTTAAATTTGGAAAGACATAAAAATTGCATCGACATTTTGAGATACATAAGGGAAGTTAAAGAAAGAGAAAACATACACCCATCGATAAAATGGAATATCATGAAAAGGACAGAGATCTATAATGCGTGTCGGGTATACTGCAGGTTATGTCAAGAAGAAAAATTGACCATCGCCACCTTTCCCAACCATAAGAATTTATTCAACAAAAGGTGTGAAATATTGATGAATTGTAAGCATAAAAGAAAATATCTGTCAACACACCTGTCGCCAGCTTAATGGGTTGAATATTTTATGTTCTCTATGATATAAAACATATATTGATGGCATTGTAAGGTAAACACTTTTCCTAAGCGCTTACTGCCTGATGAGCGGAGTTGCAGAACCTATAGCAACAAATAATCAACTATTTTACATCATAATTTGTCTGTTACCTTGCTCTTTTTGTTGCTGCAACCGTTTTAAGGACGCCAAAACTGTCTCCTAACACACTCAACGCAATTGTCTACATTCATCATTATTGAGCAGCTTTACTTTACGACAGACTCTTTTGCTGTATCACAGCTTATCAGTGTGGCTAAACATTCGATTGCCGCAAGCCAGGATCGAAATCCCATTGATTTGGCATCAGTCGGAGATTTTCGGCAGAGAGGAAAGTGAATTTTGCGCATTTATTTCGAATAAACATGCCAGTGACTCAGAGTGCTCGATTCATAGAAGAGCTTTGCATTATCAGCAGTAGCAGTCACTGTTTACAAATTCGCGCTTTCTCTCTAAAGTGCTCGACCGAAATTTATTTTTCGGGGGCGTATATATATATATATATATATATATATATATATATATATATATATAAAGCGTGAGAGAGAGAGGGAAAACGGAGAGAGGATAATTGTATAGTGGGGGATGGTAGCTAAGTATTGAGGATAGAGGTTTTATAGATATAAACAGCGTAGACTTATTAAACAACACACCTTAAACTTCAGATCATCGTAAAACTTACAATCACCATGCAGTGTTGGTTTCTTTGTTAACACTAATTGCTTGGTTTGTTTTTTACGGCTTATCAAACTGTTGCAGATTATTTAAAGCCAGAAAATATTTTTAGATTTAAGAATTTGGGGGCGATAATAATGATATTCTGATACAGGACCTACTAATTAACCCATAGCTGGAGAGAGTAGAGGTGGGTTCATACTATTCCCAAAAGTATTTGTGTATAATGGAATATAGCGAACCCGACTGGAATTGGATAACAATTCGCCATTCCAATTCCGAGCCATTATCCATTAAACCATCCGAACATCCAAGCTTATAGCATCTGGTATTCCCAAGCGGTCACTCATCTTGATCCTGATCAGGCTCGAAATTGCTTAACTTCGGTGACCATACGAGAACTGGTGTTTAAATGGGATATGGCCGTAAGCCTTCTTAACGCTGTTTACAATCATATCTAAATCTACTTTGACTTTGTTCACTTTGAAAGTAATGTCGCCTATTACGCTGGCATACGACATTAGAGGCTTACGTTGGTTGTATGGCAGTAGGGGTTGAGTCTTCCCGCCAATAACCCAGTTTTTTTTTTTTGTTTGTTTTCTAGAAGATAGTGATATGGCAATAAGCCTCATTAACACTGTTTATATTCATATCTATAACTACGATGGTCACTTTAATACTTTGGCACACGTTTCGGTTGTGTCGCAGTAGAAGTATTGGTACTAATAACCCATAGTTTTTGGTTTTGCTAAAAGATAGAAGATCAGTGGCAGTTTGTCAGAATTTTATCTGACATGAAAGTGCATACAAAGAAGAGATGTGTAAATGAATTACTCTACATGAAAAACGTTGACGCCCCTTACATTCATCAACGTTTGCTGAATGTTTATGGTGACCTATCACTAATTTTGAGCACAGTTAGGCGATGGGTTATGCCTTGAAGCAGTACTGCTAACTATGTATTTGACAATTTATAGTCAGGCCGATAAAAGATGGACTACGCGAACGATATTTTCCCAACAATGACATCATTGCTGTAACAAAGTATAGAAATCTCTCCCACGGTGTTATTGTGTTTCCTGCAAATAAACATGAGACATTATTTTCGGGTCATATATTTTGTAAGTGTGTGTATATGTGTGTGTTTGGGTGCGTAATATATATATATATATATATATATATATATATATGTGTGTGTGTGTGTGTGTGTGTGTGTGTGTGCTAGCCGAATTACCCGCGCCTTGCTTGCGTGCCACGATTTTTTTATAAGAAAATGAAGATTGATTTTAAATTATTGTTATAATTTTTGGTGAAAAATGATGCATTTCAATATTACTCAATGATCTTGCCGATGTCACCTCCATCTTCTGGTTTTCTCTTTCTATATTTTGGATAGGAGTCATTCCCTTGTTCAAATTTAAAATTAATTTAAATCAAAAGGAAGAACGTTTCAATCGAGGTTTTGTGTCCCCAGAGACCCTTTTTAATCAAAATGAAATATACTTATCCAAGTACTGTATGAGTCATTCCATTGTTCAAATTTAAATTTAATTTAAATCAAAGGGAAAAATTTCAATGGTAGGCGGTACCCAATGGGGACCCCTTTGTTCAAAATTAAATATCCAAGTATCCTGAGTAATGTAGTTTTAAAATATATGTGGTTACCTCCAAAACCCTAGCAAGAGTTCGATAAATTGGTGAGCAGATTTCAACATTGATATGACAGTTGAATTATCGCAAGAAATATGTATTGAAAGGCACAAGCCTTTGGTGATTTCTTGCTCAACTTGACGCCCATATTGTCCCAGTTTGCTCTTGCCGATGTGACCTCCATCTTCTAGCTTTCTCCTTCTATAATTTGGTTAGGACGTCATTCCCTTGTTCAAATTTAAATTTAATTTAAATGAAAGGGAAAAGATTTCCAGTGGTAGTGGAGGTTGTACCCTCGGGTCCCCCTTTGATCAAAATGAAATACGCTTAGAGTGATTCTCTCGTTCGGATTTAAATTTAATTTATATCAAAGAGAAAAAAAAAATCAAAGAGGGGCGTACCCCATGGAGAATACCCCACCCGCTTTTGATCAAAATGAAATATACTTATTCAAGTACCCTTTGTAATGTAGTTTCAGAATATATATGGTTATGGGGTCTATCTGGAAAACCCTAGGAGGAATTCGATAACAAACAGACAGAGGCTACAACTTTATATATATATATATATATATATATATATATATATATATATATATATATATATATATAAAATTTCAAATAGGCAGGCAGTGACCAAACAGGACTGCCAGTTTCATACGCTTTCACACAATCATCAGGCGGTCTGTGACCGTAGTGTGTGAAAATAGGAGCCCTTATACTTCGAGGCAAGTCCAAAATGGTAAGAGTGTAGTTGGTGAGTGCATATCATGTGCGAAATAAATAAAAAAATTTGTCGCACCGGTAAACAATTTCTGATGCTTTGTTTTTTGTTGTTTTGTTTTTTATTATTAATTTCTGGTGTTTTTTCATTATTAAAATAGAGAAAATCCCATAATTGTTCGTTTTGTTTATTAAGTATATAAAAAAAGATATATTTAATTTTATTTTCGACATTACGTTTTCTCCACCTTTCAGACAGCTTCATAATTCAGTTGCATATGGCTGGATTTATGCCTTCAGAGGCCGCTGGCTTAATAGAATTTGTGGGTCCCCTTCCTTATGTATGTTCGCTGTTCGCCCAATGTGGCTATAAAAAAAAGGTATATTTTTAGATGATACTTTTTTGGGGGGATAAAACATTTCAACTAAACGTTTTACTGATTTTGAAAGTCATCCAATTTATTTCATTAGCAACATTATTATATATTTTATCCGAACCTTACATCCTACAGAAATGAAGGTCATGAAATTCTAGGATTCAAACTCAATAGTAAAATTGTTTTAAATTAGTTCAAAGGTGTCCCATTAAATTTGAAAATAAACAAATCTCATATGTTCTTATAAAAGGTGTTCCAATAACTTGAACCGATTTTAAACTTAATTTACATTTAAGATTGGTACAAGTTATTGGAACACTCTTTATATTTCTTTATTTTTTTTTTTTTTTTTAGTTTTATCAGAGTCCCAAGACTCCTCTGATCTTGGGGTCCCTGGGCTGCTATCCATATGTAACCCCTGTCGTTGTTCCAAAAGTTTTGGAGAAAGGATTGCTGTAGGTGACATTTTCAGTTTTCCAAGGAAGTTCATTTTTTTCATTAATTCTTTTTATCTCGATTTTCATTAGCTTTGATTTAAAAATAACATTCGATCACGTCTGTTCATGTTAGAGTATTGTACGTTTTATCTTTTCGACTGTCAGTTATTGCTTTGAATTAGTTTGATTGGGAATACTTCTTCTACTCACTCGTTTGTTTCTCCAGAGTTAATTCTATATTCTCTTTTATTTTACTTGATAAATAACATTCTCGGCCTTTTGTAATGTTAGACGTGCTCTACTTCGCCTCGCCTACAATTTTATGTTTCCCACTGTTGTTGTTGCTGTTGTTTAAATAACATTAATTCTTCTTACCCAGGCACTGCGCTTGGACAGTCAACCTTAATGGGCAATGAGATGAGACAGAATTTTGCAGCATAATGTGCCAGAATTGTAAGTAAAGTCGACATTTTGCAACATCCACTAGTTTTCCTTTTTAGGGTAGGAGAGAATGTATGTAACACATTTACTTACTTTGTTAACATGTTCTATTTTCTAAAAAAAAAAAAATAATTTACGTTCTTTCAACTTTATATTTTCATCATAAATGTTTGAGTACCGATGCCCGATACTACCAAGGCTTCACAGCATATATTTGGTAAACTTAAGTATGACATTTTCTCTTTAGAAATCTGTCTTGAAATTAATTCCACAACTTTAGGGCAAATATAGAAATTTAGAAATTTTTAGATGTTTTTATGATAGAAGTACATGCATAAATTAATATTTGTTTGCACATATACCCTCACATTTGTATTCACACTGAGCGCACATTAGACACTGCCTACTAGACAGATACATATACACAATTATGAATACACATTAATATCCGATGCACGCTTAGACATACAAGAATCTTCACAAACTTACATACATATAGAATTATCTACGGTTTTAATGCACGTGATGTGACTGACCAATGAGATTTGGCCCAAACAAAATTGAAAATACCAAAGTTTCTCTCTTTTTGTCTGTTTTTCTCAGTATCTGACGAAGTTTTAATAAAAGTATTAGATTGATATATTTCCTATTTGTTCTTTATCTTGTCATATATGCATTTATAAAATTATGTACTGTTATGGTAATTTACCCACACACGCATGGACTCGTCCAGTTATACAAAGGAGCAGGTACTGCCTTTTGGGGAGGGAAGTTTCTAGCAGTCAGCTCTGACAGTTGGGCCGGACGTTCTTGCTGTAACACTCTCGTTTGTATATGTTTGTATTACTGTTTCTGTTAATATGTTTGCTTAACTCAATTCCTTTCTTTGTGTCTTTATTTCTGGCACTAACAAGGCCACAACATGTACATATATAGAAACAATAATAATAATAAACAAATAAGTGATTATATATAATATGGGTCTACACACACACACACACACACATATATATATATATATATATATATATATATATATATATATATATATATATATATATATATATATATATATATAATCCACAGACAGACTGTTTCTCTTCAGTGTGGCTAGACGTCCGATTGCATCAAGCCGCGATCGGAACCCGACCGATTCGGTATCAGTCAAAGATTCTACCACTATCGTCGCACGGCAGAGAGGAAGGCAAATTTTAACGTTTTCTACGCGAAATACGTCAGTGGCTCGGAGAGCTCAATTCAATTAGGTTGAAAAAAATATATTCAAGAAACTAGAACTGGTCGCCTGAAGATCGCGAAAGCGTGAAATTTAAGTAGTGACTCGAGCTGTATTCAATTCATTGCCCATTCCAATTTATTTAAAAAGCAAAACATTTAAATATAGTCCAGTAATTTTTTAAAACTTATTTGGAAGGCACGCATCAGTATGATTATCATATCCAGGCTGATGGGAATAATTCTCGATGCATGCCTTGGAGATTTTCAGTATGTTGGCAATCTTACACATAGTATAGCTTATTCTAAAGTAATATCTTGATTTAATCACTACCCACTTCATCTGGTGAAACCGACTATGGCGAAATAGGAAGGAAATCCCCAACAAACCACTTTTGTCAAGTTTAGTTATTCACATAACCTTCTCCATATTCTTTTTTACTGCGAGGTTTACCCGGTATAAGGCTCGGGGACTGCTCGAGGCATAGGGTTACGTTAAGGGGTAGTTTATATAAATAGTTTTTTTTGGGGGGGAGATAACAGTTAGCTCTAGACTTGTATAGGTTAAGATTGTAGTAATCGGGAAAATATCCTTTTGGGAGTCTATTCCACAAGGCAGTGGTGCATCAATCTTTTTGTGTATGTTTTGAGTTACGTCTTCACTTTTTTTATAAATGAATAAAATGCATAATATACCAAAAACGTTGCTTAGTTTCTTTTATTTTCAAAGTTATAATCAACAAACAAAAATCTGACAATTTTTAAATGTACACTGTTATACCACGACTCAGTACAATAATGAAAAGCTATTACTTTTAAAAAATATCAAAACAAAATATCATATTTGTCTAAGAGTACTATTGGTATCATGTAACCCATTACTATCTGCTGCATGGTCGGGTTGTCAGTGACTAGACCGGTTCCCGTTGCCAATTTGTTTTTTGGTATTTTTACTATAAAAAATCTATTTTTATACTTTCATGGTGTTTTGACCACAGTTTGGGAGTTCACTATTTTGCCCATACCTGGGACCCTAACATGCTACCACTCCGGGTCAGGGTGAATCCGGGGACGACAGCAATTAATTCCACGCTACTCAAAACCTCCTGATCAGAGGTCTCGCTGCCAGATGTAGTTTGTCGTCATACCAAGGACGCCAGATCGCTGCATAGCTGAACACCTAATGTGTTCAGCTATGCAGCGACCATACAACCCTTTCATGAGACTGATGATGATGATGATCTATACTCCTCGCTTCAAACCAAAAATAACCTTTTTGGACAGCCATAATCAGTCGATCTCATTCAGGTATTTAAAATAAATATTGCCACAGTCATCAAATTATTAAATTGCAGTGTTTCTTTTTTTTTTTTTTTTTTTAAAAAAAATAATGATATTTGAGAATTCATTTTTTTTAGTAAAAATCTTTGTCAATGATATTTTAAAAAAACAACTTACTGGATACGTTTTTCTCGGAATTAAAAAAAAAAAAAAGAACATTTTAATTGCAAAACTAATTCAGCGCATTATTTTCTGTACAACTTCTGAAATATATCATTAACAATTTCACCTTCTGTCAAAACCTCTTTCATCGTGCATCAACAATCGACCTCCTCAACAGCTGCTGTTTACTAAGCATAGCTTGGCCTAAAGCTAGAAGTATGTGGCACCCAGTGAGGATCGAATTCACTATTCAGCAGTAATAGTCAACCAAACTAGCTCGATAACCATTACAACACAACGAGGTTGTCAGAAGAGTGTGTCCGCTAAACAAATGCGAAAAAAATTATCCGGGTTTGGATCACGGTTTTTTGTTGATAATTCGTAAAACAAACACGTAGCGAAATCAGTCGGAGTTTTTTTGTTCTTAACGAAACTTTTCAGTCTTAATATGCGAAGTGCAGTTGTAAGTTTGTATATTTTATATGTCTTAATATCTGTAATTTTTTGCTGCACGAAAGTTATCTCTCTTGCTGTTACGTCATCAGGTCACTCCGAGAAAGAAAAAAAAAGAGCGTCCAAAAAAAAAAAAAAAAATACTTGAAAGAAAAACATCTAAAAACTTGCAAATTAAACATTTTAATAACAGTAACGACTTAACGAAATATACAGTCATTTTTATAACATGTATAAACTAATATTAATATTATTCTACATAAAGTGCGAGGATCAATTTCCTGTTGTTTTTAAGTATTAAACTAACTCCCCACTAATTACTTCATACAATATAATAACTGAAAAATGAAAAAAGCTCATATGTGAAATCTTTTAATAGTGATAAAGACTTAATAAAATATATTTTTATTTTTGACATTATTGGTGAACTAATATTAATATGATTCTACAAAAATTTGGGGGATCAATTTACTTTTGTTATCAAGTATTAAACTGACGCCCCCCCCCCTCATTAATTACAATATATTAACAAAATATACTTTTATTTTTGACAGCATGGGTAAACTAATATTAATTTGATTCTACATAAAGTGGGAGATCAATTTACTATTGTTTTCAAGTATTAAACTGACCCCCCATTAATTACTACATATTAACCAAATATATTTTAATTTTTGACAGTATGGGTAAACTAATATTAACATGAGCCTATAAAGGAGGGTCAATTTAAGTTTGTTATTAAGTATTAGACTGATCCCCCAGGAATTACTTCATAATAACTAGAAAATAAAGACTCACATATGAAACTTTTAATAATAGTAAAGACTTATGCAAAATGTGCTGTAATTTTTGATAGTATGCGTAAGCGAATATTAATATGATTCAGCATAAATTGATGGAATCAATATCCTTTTGTTTTTAAGTATTAAAATGATCTCAAAAGATTACCATATATTAATATAGTAATTGAAAACCTCTATTTAAAGGCTCACATGTGAATATCTTCTAATAGTAATAACATAGAATATGGCATCATTTTTGACAGCATAAACTTGTGATGTAATTAGGACAGGGCGTTCAATTCCACGAGTAGTTAGGGCGAAACACATTCATCAGACCGAGAAGTAGACTGAATAAAGGCATTCAGAGAATATATAATTGCAGCTGACTTAGAAAATGACTCAATGAGAGAGAACTAATTATAATGTGAAGGAAGGGGAAGGAGGAAAGAGAAGAAGATGAGGCAGAGAAACCAGAGTAGGCCAAAACACAGAGGTATCAAGACCTGGACAAATTGGAAAAATGTACAAATCAGCAGATTTTTTTTAGAACTTGTCCTTATAACTAATATAAACATTAAGCTCTAGAAAATGAATTTCTCGAAATTTCATAAAATTAAATAAGTGCGGTTGGGTTGGGGGACCAACAGATGTACGAAGAAAAACTATTTTTTACCGAGTCTTTCTAAAAAAAAAAAAAAAAGAAAAAAAGAAACTTTTCTAAAATAATGTCATTCATCTGTGAATAAATCCTGAAAGTTTCATTAAAATTGGACAATTATCTGATTTTTGCAAGAATTCCCAAATCAGTTCGATTTTTCATCACAAAAAGACGTTAAAATTTCCTATTCTAATTTATACATACATTGAAGCAAGAAAACAAAAGTTTTAACCAAAATTTTGAAGGTTCTAAAAAGGATTTAAAAAAAATATAATTTAATAATAAAAATCCTTTGGTTTTTCCACTTGATAATAACTAAGATTGTGACGATGAAACTTTGTTTTATTAAGTTTGGGGCCTTTTTTCATCATTCATAAGCCAAAAATGGAATAGAAAAAGAGTACAAGCCGAAAAGGGAACAGAAAAAGAGTACAGGCCAAAATTGAACAGAAAAAGAGTAGAAGCCGAAAGGGAAGATAAAAAGGGTACAAGCCGAAATGGAACAGAAAAATAGTACAGGCCCACATAGAACAGATAAAGAGTGCAGGCCGAAATGAAACAGAAAAAGAGTACGGACCGAAAATGAACAGAAAAAGAGTAGAAGCCGAAAGGGTACAAAAAAAGAGTACAAGCCGAAAGGGTACAGAAAAAGAGTACAAGCCGAAATGAAAGAGAGTAAGAATACAATTCGAAATGGAACGGGAAAAGTGTACAAGCTGAAATGGAACGGTCCGTTTAAATGCAGATTCTTCCTGTCTTTAAAGTGTATATATTTACTAATAATTACCTAGTATTTTAAACAGACAAACAATTTGAATTTGAAATCTGTGCGAAGGAGCACAAACCGAACTAGTTGTTTTTAAATGAGATTATTTTGTAAACAAGCGACATGACATAATAAAAGAATGAGTCATAATGACACCTATAGCTAAGAAGCCAGTCACACAGAGAAATGCTGAAAAAAAAATAGTAAAAATGCTTTCAGCGGGCTTGCACTTTATTTTTTTGAAAATAAAAAAACACCTTCTGTTCATAGTTAGCAGCTATTTTTATTGGTTACGGTTCGCTTATCAGCACTGACTGCGACGCGGGGCTTATTTTGAACAGCATTGTCGTAAAACAAACTCGATGTGCTTACCATTCGCCAGGATATTGAGTTTGTCCTATACATTGATATTATTTTGTAAACAAGCGACATGACTTAGTAGAAGAATGACACGTAATGGCACCTATGGCTGAGAAGCCGGTCCCGCAGAGAAACGTTAAAAAAATAATCGAAATTTTATATTGACTCTCTTGTTTGTCATAGCGAGATACAATTCTCAAGCGGATTTACACTTTTCGGTGTCAACATTGTATCGTTTCAATCATTGGCTGTGATAATTGAATTCAGATACCTTCGTCTAAGACGTTTTCATGATGATGATTATGATCATGATGATGATCATGATCACCATCATGATCATCTCCTCGACTGCTTCAATCGTCGGTGTGGGGTAGGGCTGGGGGCAGAAGAAACATAATTAGATTCTTCTTCCTCATGGTCCTTTCAGTTGGGTTTATGATAGCTTGTCGGCGCCCATCTCCTCTCCAACATCTTGACCGACAGCCAAGGACCTCGGAATGTCGGTCCATACACTAGGCACTCGGGTTCTGAATTTAGAGTCGTCCTTCTCCTAGACTGGTTGCCACCCAAGGCTATAATACTCAGTCTGTCCTGCTATTTATCCAGAGCTGGTGAGAGAAGAGACAGATCCATATCTTTCCCAAGGGCATTAGCACATAAGTGAATATAATGAACCCAACTCGAATTTGAACTTGGCTCTCCGATTCCTCAATCGAGGCCGCTATCCATTACTCCACCATGCCTCCATTTTACCAAAAGTATCTCAAAAGAATTTCTAAATGTAATAAAACCTTCCGCATTTGTATTAATGAGTAATCTTGTATCTCTGTGTAGAGATGTTTACTCAAACTGGCTTATATATGTATAAGATTGTGTTGCGCCAATCTTACAAATAGATAGTGTCTGCTTATGTGGGAAATCAACATTCAACATTTATATCGACCACTAAACCTTTCCGAACAGTAAACATGAAAATATTACAATTACCACAGAGAGTTGTTTTTTCGTTAGAAACAAAGAAAAGAGCAATGAGCTGTTCTGTAGTATCAGTCCTCCTATATGGCAGTGAACGCTGGACAATCTCCTCATTGACGAAGAAACTTGAAGCAACAGAAATACGATTCTACAGAAGGATGCTGAGAATACCATGGACTAAATATATGAGCAGCGATGAGAGAAAATGAAAGCAAAAAGGACACTTATACTTAACATCAAAAGGAGACAGGTGAAATTTCTAGGGAAAATAATGAGGAAAGAGAGCTTGGAAATTTTGACACTCACAGGACATACTGAAAGGAAGAGGAACAGATTAAAACAGTGCCTAACCTACTTAACGAACTTGTGTAAATAAATGAGATAATCGGGATCGGGAGAGATACTAGAACTAGGAGATATAGTACATGATTCTGGTGTATATTTTTTTAAGTTAAGCAAGTACTTTCGAAGATCCATGTCTTCATCGTCAGGCTGTAATTTTTTCCTTTAAAGTTAAAACTTGAAGCCGAAATAATTGTTTGTAGACCGAAAGAAATTTTTTTAAGAGTGTGCTATTTATTGACGGTTGTACAATCTCGGAACGTGCGAGTCGCAATGCTAAAGTTCAAAATTTCAAGTGAGAATTTTTATATGAATTTTGTAATATGGTAAATCCACGAATTCTTTTTATACAAGTGTTTTTCAGTTAACGTGGCATGAACTAAGTATATAGTTCAATTAATATAGTGATATGTCTTAGTAGTTTGTTTTTTTCTCAGGAAATAACGATATATATTTTCAAATACTTTATTATAGGATATTACAATCGAACATATATACCCGTTACATCCATGTTTCGATGTCCATCAAAGAATCTCATCAGGCGCCTGACGAATAAGATTGGAGAAGAATGCATGACAAAGTAGAAAAAGTTTCTTGTAACGCGTTTCGCGATGTTGTTCTAAAGGACAAATCGCGTTACAAGAAAACTTTTTCCACTTTGTCATACATTTTCCCCAATATATATATATATATATATATATATATATATATATATATATGTGTGTGTGTGTGTGTGTGTGTGTGTGTGTATGTGTGTGTGCCATTTTATATATCTATATATGTGTGCGTCATCTTCTATATCTATACATGTGTGCGTGTCACCTTCAATATCTGTATATTGGTGTACGTGTCATTGTACACCGGTGTGTGCTGAGAGTTGTAAAAGCGTATGTTCTTGGTACATCTACTTCGAATGCGAGCGAACGTGTCAATCCGCGGGATTGAAATATGTGGGCGTACCCCGATCCAAGCGTTTGCGCAACGTGCCACAGCATACAACACGCACGGCTCTTTTTTTTTTTTCTTTTTTTTGCTGTGACAAGATTCCATGTGACGTTTCTTTCCCGCCCACACTCATCTCACGTGGACATTCCACAAGGTCCCAAGGGAAAAAGACGACGACCACAGTTGACCGGCATCGTGAGGCATATCCCTTTTAGTGGAGTCTATACGAACGCACTAAATGAGCGAGAAGATAAAATTCTACCTGCAATCACTTTCTCACTCACCGTAGGAAATAGACTTCTATTGGGACCAGGTTCTATTGCCAGTCATCCTGAACTGATTCTTGTCACTGAATAGAGAATTATGAGAGAGAATAACTCGATGCCTGTCAAATTTATTGTCAATAAATTTTATTGTCAAGGGCGCCAGTCGTATTGTATTAATTTCGATTTTCACAAGTCGTTTCAAAAGTCTTATATCAGACCAAATAAAGTTTTGTAAATACTGTTGTCGCTACCGTTAGAAGGTACATCTCGGAAACCAGTTTGATAGTCTAGTGAGTATAATCTTCTTTGGGTGTCTCACAACTATGGACTAAGCGTAGTTGTTCGATCCTCACTGGGTGCTCCATACTTTCGGCCTTGTGCCACATCTAAGTTATGCTTGGAAAATAGCTACTCTAAGCGTAGTTGGTTTACTGTGTCGTGCTAGATAATTTTTCTCGTCAGAATCCATCTTGCACATTTATAAATCTACCATTCGTCCGTGCATTGAATATTGCTGCCATATCTGGTCTGGTGCTTCTACTATATATCTCTTGAGTCTTGACAAAATTCAAACAAGGGCAATCGATACTGAACTCGCATCTCGACATCAGTCACTTTCTCGACGACGTGACGTGGTTTCCCTCTGTCATTTCTGTAAATATTCTGATGGCAACTGTTCTGATGAACATTTTTCCTTAGTGCATCGACTACTTGAATTTAAGCGTGCTACTAGATTGGCTACTAGAAATCACCGTTTTACTATCGAACTAGCTAGCTGAAACCGTCAGTTCTATTCTAATAGTTTCTTTTCTCGTACTGGAAGAGATTTCCACGAGATCTCTCCCGTGGAAATCTCTTCCACTTTCTTGCTTCCTGGCAAACACCATTTTCAAAAAATTAAATGCAGTGTCAATCGTCATCTTTTGTCTTCCTGAAACCGGTTTCTTTATTGTCCTTTCTCCTCACTAAAGTCTTCTCATTCTCACCAGTGGTCACTCAGCCTTATGCCAAACTATGCTAAACCGAGTAAATTACTAGAGTTGGGCAAAAAATAATGCCTGTTCTTCTTTAATTACAACAGATTTAAATAGAAACACACAAAGCATACCAAAATGGACGAAAAATGTGTCAGGATTCCACACCTAGTCTCCATCATCGTTTCTTTCCTTCTCAATTTTGGTAACCTTCCTCTTAATAATGGCTTATCTACTCTCCTCGTATTTGCTTTCTTAGCCATGTATGCGATGCATCTTTCACCTCATCATCATTGCAGGACTACTGTCCCCTGAGTTCTTTTCGAGTTGTGCTAAAGCGCTTGATCAGCTATCACTCTTTGCTCCCTTATGGAGTCTGCCAGCATTCCAGGAACACACTTTGCATAGACTTTCAGAGCATTAACCTCTTTGGCCTTAGTATCATTTACAGCAATAACCGGTTATGGTTAGTTTCTCCTTTTGTTTTCTTTTTAGAATTTTCATTAACACTACTGGCCCATCTCCATAACCACATGTGAATACATGCAGCATTTTTATTTTTCAGAAACAGAAATTCTATGACAATCACTTTGAAAGAGGATTTTTGCTAGGAAAAGTGAAGGTAACCCCACAATTTTTTCTCTTGGGATTCCCAACGCTTTATTCTTTATAACTTAAAAAAAATTAAGATTCTAATAATTTTAAAATCCATCAGTGGTTGAACATTGGATTATGAGATCAATCCGCGGACTAGTTAAACATTCAGCGACGCGACATGAGAAAGCGAAGATTTTTTTCAATTTTTCTTCATTATCAAAGAGTTAGTTTTGTGCTATGTCGGTTTTATCTTTTTTTTTCCCCAAATATCGCGTCGATTTTTTTACCTTCTTATTACTAAGCTTATGTTAGTATGGCATAAGGTCTCAAGTATGGAGCACTCAGTGACGGTCAAATTTACAACAGCAGTAATCATCTGTGAGACAAATTTGCTCTCCAATTAGGCTCACGCGCGCTCGTGCATGTGTGTGTGTGTTTGTGTGTGTATGTGTGTGTGTGTGCGCGCGTGCACGTGCGTGCGAGATTTAAGATGGTGGACTGAAATATTATTAGCCCGACCAACACCCCAAAATATGTTCAAATGATTAAACGTCAGAATTTTTCTTTTTCGACGAGCTTATGGTCGAGCCTAGAAATTTTCATTCCTCTCCTAGGAATGTGCAAGTATTTATAGTCGCATATACATGCGGGGGTGGTGTACAGTTATACGTGAGAACTAATGAAGGGTGGGTAAATATTTTCCCAGCAAAACCAGCCCGACAAGATTATTTTGTGTTGTTAAACCCACCCTACAAATACAGAATGATATGCGCTTATGTTTTATAGATTACGCAAGAACATTTGACAAGGTACGGCACAAGGATCTCTTTGAACTGTTAGGAAAACTAGATCTACTTGGAAAGGATTTTAGAATAATCCAGAACTTATACTAGGAGCAAACTGCCTGTATATGGATAGAAAAGTAATTGAGTAGGTACACAAAAATATAAAGGAGCGTAAGACAAGGATGAGTCTTCTCTCTAGACTTATACAGTGAGGTTATCATAAGGGATCTGGAAACGCTACCAGAAGCAATCATCGTATAACCATAACAATATAAGATACGCAGATGACGCTAGGTTGATGACCAACACAGGGAGAAAACTACGGAACCTTCTAGACAAGGTAGTAATGGAATGCTTCAAAAAAGATCTAACTGCAAGAAGACAGAAATTATAGTTATCAGAAAGAAAAGCCCAAGATATGAGCTACGAGTAGGCGATGTCAACATCAAACAGGTACAAATGTTTAAATATCTGGCCAGTGTTTTAACAGAGGATAAAAATATGACACCGAAATCCGAATGCACATTGGATTAGCAAAAGATGTATTCCTAAAGCTAAACAAAGTATTAAGAAACAAGAAACTTTCGTTAGAAACAAAGAAAAGCGTGCTGAACTGCTATGTAATATCAATCACGTTGTATGACAGTGAATGCTGGACAATCTCCCCACAGATGAAGAGGAAACAGGAAACAACAAAAATGTGATTCTACAGAAGGATGTTGAGAATTTCATGGATTGAGCGAGAAAGTAACGAGATGCTAAAAGAAAATGTTAACAAAAAGAAAAAGAAGAAAAACTCCACCAATAATCTTTCAAGTTATAAAGAAAACTGATTTTGGTTTAATTTTCACAAATTTGCCACGGAGCTAAATAAAAAAAAAAAATTAAAAAAAAAACGATGGAAAAGCTAAGAAAAAAAATGCAGTTTTCCATTGGGAGGTGGGGTGTAGGCAGAAAGATTTCTCCAAACCAGCCCTGGGAAAACTGCGGCCCGCGGGCCACATGCGGCCCGGTTGGCTTCCTGGATGGCACGCTTAATTTCCTGGGAAAAATAGCGTTTATCAAATTGTTGCTTGTTTCCTTTCGTTCAGACTTGTTCACTCACACACTCTCATGCTGAGGCACCATCCCCTAATGTAGCAACCATGTCAGCATGAATGTTCTTGGGGGCTAAACCCTTTTTCTGCAGGTACTTGATAACACTACAATGCCAAATTTTGTCCATTTTCAAGGGAAATAGCAGAAGTTACTTTTTAAGATTTCTTTGAACAGTCAGATATCAGTTTACCTGGAAATAAAAAAATGCAGTTATTAATAAGGACAGTTAAAAAAAAAAGTAATGCATGGTAGATTTCACAGCTCTAGCATCACTGCTTCATTGAACAGCCTATTAACTTTTCAGCATATACTCACACTACTCTCATTCCAATTCCAGATCATATTTTCTGTTTAGGAAAGGTTTATCTTAAGCCCTACTTAGATTATATTTTTTTTACTACTGTTCAATCAATACAAGGCCGAAAAATGGAGTACTGTTGCCATATTTGGGCAGGAGCTGCCGAGTCCTCACTTTCCAGTCTTTCAAAAGCGTCTCCGAGTCCTTGTCGGAGGAGAATTATTTTCCACCTCTTTCTCTCACAAGCGGGATGTGGCGTGTCCCTCACTGCTCTATTGCTACTACCATGAAAATTTCTCGGACGAACTGCATTCCTTGGTTCCGCCAGGTCAATCCTTCACGCCGAGGACCCGCCATACCGCTTACATTGCAATAAAACACCCACATTCCCTCCATATTTCATCAACGAGAAGTAATTTTTACTCAATCAGCTTCTTTCTGTGAACCACTGCCCTGTTGAACAGACATCCAATTGGGTGTTTTCCCTCATCACTACAATCTTAACCTGTTCAAGTCTAGAGTTAACCGTTATCTTCCCTTCCTATTCATATAAAGTACCCCCTAACATAACCCTCAACCTCGAGTGACCTCGGGCCTTGTACAGGGGGAACCTTACTGTAAAAAAAAGTCTTTTGCTAGCTTAAACAGCCTGACCAAAATTTGGACTTATTTGTACGCATATGTCACCATATTTCTTATACACTGTATTTTATCACAAAAGAACAATTTTGGGGATAGCGGATATTCGTACTTATACTAAGTTAAAACTTAATACATAATCTGTCATGCTGTCAGTTTCATAACTCTAACATATATAACTCTACATATATTCGTAGCTAACCTCCGTAATCGCTAATTATTATTATTATTACTTTTTTTTTTCTCTTCCAATAGGAGTAGATAGATTTGCTTATCGTCCGGTTCATACTCTTTCCTCGTTCAACTCTATACTCCTAACGTCTCCACCTGAGCTCTTAAATTTCATTCACTATATATATATATATTTAGTGTAATGGGGCAGCAGATCATTATTCAAACATATATTGTTAATATAACCGACAACGAATATCTATTGTGTTTGATCAATAGCCGTTCTAAACTTCGTATAGTTGCTTTAATTTCGGGAAAAAATAAAGACAACAACTGTCCAACATTTGGATATTTTTTATTATGCTGTTCTTCGATCTAAGCTTCCGTTATAGTCGCATAGAAATTTTCTATGTCGACATAACAGAATATCATCTTTGATGGTGAATATCTTTGCTTAAATGGCTCATGTGAGCCGAAATCTTAGATCAAGGAACAGTATAATAAAAAAATAACGAAATTTTAGACAATTTTTGTTTTATTTTCTCCCGAAATTAAAACAAGTATACTAAGTTTAGAACGGCTCATGATCAAACACAATAGACACTCATTGTCTGTTATATTTAACAATATATGTTTGAATATATATTTATATATATATATATATATATATATATATATATATATATATATATATATATATATATATCGTGTGTATTTAGGTAACATTTTTTTATTGATGCATGTTTCATTAAATAATATAGACAAATTTTGTCTATTTTATGCAAATTCCTTATCGTCTGATAAGCTTAATAACATTATTATTGAAAGACGAAAGAAAATCACCATATTAATACATGTTTTTTAATCCTATCTAAGCTTTCGGTTTACATAAGCCATCATCAAAGATGGCAATAACATATATATTAAACAATACACGGACATGGCAATAATGATAGTCTGTTTTTGTTTGCATGGAAGATTTCCAAGCAACGAGAAACTGGGGCATACAAGACGCTGGAAGCGAAAATCGCACCGCGGCTCATGACATCACGCATGATCACGCGAGAGTGAAAACGAGAAGTATTAAGTACGGGGGAGCCGTTGGTATAAACCAATGGCTTCTGTTCTCAATTATAGGCATTTGAGTATATTTGTTCAGTTTTCATAGTTTATTTTGTTCAGGTTAGGTTTCAACTGTTTTATGTATATAGCTTCAAGAATTTTTAGTTTTTGTTTATTGTTTTCATGTTTAAGTATAGTTGTGTTTTACACAAGGATTTTCTGGAATTGTGTATGCGACCAGGCATGTTGTTTTAAATGCCTAAAAATGTTAGAGTTATCATTCAAATGTAGACTCAACTGTCGTGAAAGCAAGTTTGTGGTGTGGCCAACATAAATATTATTTAATCCGTTGGAGATACAATCTCCCAAAGGGTACTTGAATTTGTAAACTATGTTGGTTTTTTGCAAATCACTAACGGTGGGGGAAGAATCATTGCGAATAATTGAGTAGGATGTACTAGATTTAGTATAGTATATGATTTACTTAATTTTTTGCTAGCATCTGTTGTAAATATATTAGTATTTACCTTTTTTTTTAGAAATTTGCATAAAATAAATAGACAAAACTTGTCTATATTATTTAATGAAACATGTATCAATATATATATATATATATATATATATATATATATATATGGTGCGATGGGTAAATTGCAATTCTTGTAATTTAAATATCTTCGTCAGAATCATGTCGGTTGCTAAAATGTCTACACATCGGGTGGTGCATGTATGTCTTTACAGTTCAGTGATTGTCTTTACGGTTCAGTGAAGCCTTTCTTTACAACTTAGAGGAATCGTCCCGGGTGTAGAAGTGGCCGTTTTAACAGTTTTTTCGGAGGTGTGTGCAACGGGACTCCGAGTTTGATTGCCACATTCGTTAAACATTCGGTGGAGGGACACAGGAAGACGAGTCAAGTCATTGTATTACTTTCTCATTATTCCCTATGTTTACTTTTCATTTTTGTAATAATTTTGTCATAATAATGATACAATTTACTCGGTCGGTTTCATTTCCCTGTTTTTCTGGTTATTATTTTTCTGGGCTCCATACCGGATGATTAATGAATGTCGGGATGGAAGACTTAGAAATATATTGTCTTTACGATTAATTCATACGTTTCTTTAGCGAAATGTTGGAGTGTCATTCCATTAATATATATATATATATATATATATATATATATATATATATATATATATATTATATTATATTTCCCCGATAGCATGACTCGGAGTTTCATGCACAACACAATCTTCAGGTGTTTGATATATACTTAATAATTATGTTATATTACATCGAGCACTATTAATTCCAGCACTCAATGTGCGATATTTTTATATGTGTGTGTGTGCGAATATGTATATATATATATATATATATATATATATATAGAGAGAGAGAGAGAGAGAGAGACAGACAGACAGACAGACAGACAGACAGACAGATATAGAAATATATATATCAAGAGAAAGTCATATGTGTGAATATATATATATATATATATATATATATATATATATATATATATATATAAAGAAAGTCATACTTTTCCCAAGTGAAAGTTATGGATCCGGCTTTATAATGTTAAACATTCAAGGTAGTCAATCATGCTAGAGGGCCACTGTTAAAATTATTACGATATCCGCGGTGAGTGATATGAGGAATGTGGTGAGAAAATGGAAGAATAGTTGGCAAGAAGGGAAGATTCCGAGTATAAAGAGGGTAGATAGCGACTGACCTCTTTATTTGAAGAGGTTAACGTTGTAGTGTTCGGTGAAGCATCCACACGGGAGTCTGTTGTAGAAAGCAGAAGTTCTTGGGAAACAAAATCCTTGCGGAGTGGTACATTTTATTTACATTTAGAATACGGGGGAAAGGAGATTGAAGTAGTATGGCGTATCCTAGCTGTAAAGGTCTGAACTGGGGGAACGAAAGAACGAAACTAATCTGAACATTTGCCACGGTAATAGCGATAGGCTTGCAACGATAATTTTGTGGAAAAGAGATTGTAGGGTCACTTCAGCCTTAATGTATGTGACAGGTGTCTGATTATTACCAAAGGATGCAGGCTTTAGTAGAGAATAACGGTCCGTATCGTAATAGAGGATAGAATAGATATAGTGGTCCGTATAGTATAGAGGATAGACTAGAATAGCGTTCAATTAGACGCACGCTACCTTCCATATATGCGTTTCCTCTATGGTCACGTGGTCTAATTAATTCAATAATGGGATCGCCTGTGTTTGCTCACTGGCGATCTATGTTCAAACTCAAGTGTCGGCAGCGACACTTTATTCCTATATAACAACTATTATCATTATTATTAATAATATTTTGAAATATCGACTTCTGTGGTGAAAGATGTTTTATTTAAATAAATCTAATGCATGAATTTATTTCTTCTTCCTTTAGATTGACTCTAGAAGTAGGAAAACTCTTAATTCAAACTTGAGGAGAGCTTTTTTTGTGACTTCATGGCTCACTGTGCTGTAATTTCTCTGTTCTTCCGAAAAGTGTGATTGGTTTTAGACAAGCCTACACTACTATAATTAAATCCTATGTGTTGTTAGCCAGACAGAACCGTTAGGCCCTTAGGCGCCGAAATCGACCGGATAGTCCACTATATGTATAGAGACGATGGAGTGTTAAAAAAAACTTTGTATTAAACATGATCATCTCCTGTTTAGACGGTGATCTTTTCAGAAACTTCTTGTACACTACGGAAAAATCTTATTATTTACAGTTTTAAATAAATTGACCGGCTACTGGCGGACTTAATTTCGGCTTCTTTTTTTTAATCATTTTACTCCAAAAAAGGCAATAAAGCCACTAAGACAAAGGGGATTACTTTGCGTTAGAGAATAAGAGAAAAACTACTATTAAGAGGAGAGGACAATAAAAGAACAAGAATTAAGAAGACAGAAGATAACGATTAATATTGCGTTTATATTTACATTTTTTGAAGATCAAATTTGACTGGAAAGCAAAAAACCGGAAGAGAGTTTCACAAGTGAGAAGTGCCATAGAAGAAACTGTTAGCACAGAACTTGCGGTTACATTTATTAATTGTAAAATGATGAGACCTTGCCGCCAATCTAGCACTACGCTTAAATTCATAAAATATAGTTATCATAACGAAAAGTAAAATTTATTTTGAAAAATAAAAATATGTGGCACAAGGCCAAAATTGGGGATGGGGAAGACTGGTCTTCAATCTGTCTTATCTTAAACTTAGCTAGCCACGATTACTGACCCAAGCATACCAGAGTATTCCTTACACCAAAACAACACATTTTTACTTACCATTCTTACTACTGCTACCATAATACCTTAAAGTCTCTATGATGTCCTAACTAGTTGACATATGTAAAATTTATCTGTTGGCAGGGAGAGAATAAAAATAACAACTTTTAAAAATGAAACCCCAATGAAAATAGCGGAAAGTTCACTAGAGCAATTACCATGAAAGTATTTATAGAAAAGTCACAGGAAGTTACGTTACGTCAGAACACTGAAGTCGAGATACTAGGTCAGGACCAATGACATTGAAAACTCTTCTTTAGATTTTATTAAAAATCTCTAAATATATAGCAGGAGCACCAGACCAGATGCGACAGCAATATTCAAAATAGTTTTTAAAATCTGTATTAGATTTTGTTTTCTTAAAGAATCGCACACACACACACACACAAAACAACAGTGGGAAAAAATACCTTTCACCCTGATGTTCTTTTCTGTTCGAATTTATTGCGCAAAATTTGTTTTTCTTTTCTTTTTTTCGCAATACGAGCTTGTTGTATATACATCAGAGAAAGAAGTTCAGATTATCAGGATATTTCCGATAGATAATGAGGTTGACTCTAGACTTATAGAGGTTAAGATTGAAATGGTCAAAGAAACATCCTCCAGAAGTCTCTTTCCTAAATAGCGGTTTTCGCAAAGAAGATGTTTGAGTAGAACTTCCTTACCAAGAGAATACGGGGGAAATGAAGATGATTCAACCCTGTGTACGTGGCTTAGCAGGTCCCAGTTGTAAAGGCCTGAACTGGTGGTACTAAGCAATGTAGCCAATCAGAACATTTACCAGTGATAGAGTTGCGATAGGCTTGCGACTTAGGTGCTGTAGGGTTGAAAATATTTCATCACCCGCAAGGCTGAGTTAACGATTTTGAACTGGAAATTACGTTGTTTTATAATTCCTGATCAGAAGAGAAAACAGCCGTCAGTATCCTTATGCACAATGTGAAATTGATACAGTAATCTTTTCGAAAGGTTATGTTTTACTTATCAGTAGACTATCTCGAGAGAAAGGTGCCAATTACACCATAATGGTTAGCAATCTGGTCAGGAATGCTAATATGGTAGTAAACAAAAGTTGAATCGTCAAGGGTTGCGTTACTATTAAACTCAGTATATAACTTTATTGAATACCCAGTCATTGTGTACTTGTGCTAAAAAGTTCTCGGATTAACCCGTACCCCCAAATCAAACTAATTCCTTCTTGTTTAGATGGAGACTTTTTCAGTACCTCCTGGAATTTAATAGAAAATACTATTCTTTACAGTTTTAAATAAACTGCACGTCGACTCGAGAACTTTATTTGAGGTGTTAAAAAACTGTATTAAGTTTTCATTGTATGATAAAAATTTTAGTTTAGTTTTAAGGTAAGCTACATTTATATAGAGAGAGGCTATGTAAATATAAAAGGACACACACACACCACACACATGCTCGCATGCACACGCACACACATTTTAAGGTGTTTTTTAAGAAATGCAGGGTGGGCCAAGCTTCGTGCTGTAGTGTGTATATATACATATATATATATACACACACACACACACACATATATATATATATATATGTGCGTGCCAGAAGGTTGACCCAAGTCTTTTAAGTGAAATTGGGTAGACGGAACACTTATGGGGCCATCGATATCTGTGCTAGCACAAAGTCACAAGTCATCGTGACCGATGGCTTGAGTGTGCTGACCTTGTTCAGATTGTTGATCACGCTAGATAACACGCTCTCTCCCAGAAACTGCAACTAAGGCCTGCCCAGCATAGTTGGATTATAAACCACAGGTGGGCTCTGTGGGTGTTGCACAATCACCAATGTGCCTGAGCGAGCGTCGACAATAAGGATTAGCTAGCCGCCCTAGTAGACGAGAATCCTCCAATACGAGTGGTCAGCAATATATATATATATATATATATATATATATATATATATATATATACATATATATATATATATATATATATATATATATATATATATATATATTAATAAATAAATATATATATATATATATATATATATATATATATATATATATATATATATATATATTAATAAATATAGATATATGATATCGCACATTGAGTGGTATTGGCATTAATAAGATCGTGTTCGATATAATATAACAGCGCTTTAAATTATATATTAATATTTTTTTCCTCACCGGTATCACGACTCGAAATTTCATGCACTACGCAATCTTCAGGTGCTGAATAGAGACTGGCCGTTACATAATTTAAATTTCAATAAATATATCTGGTTAATACAATGTTGGTACAGTTCATAAAATATACGTGGATTACTGTTCTGTTTTTGATTTTTAAATTTGTATTTAAAATAAACAAAACTTATATTTCACATTTAAAATAAATGGGCATTCATTTTCTTTTAAATTTTAATTTAAATAAAAGTACTTATAACTATAAAAAATTACCAAGATATATACAAGTAGGTAGAAAATTATTAGTGCTAATGGAAATACAGTTATATAAAATATTATATATCGTCTACATAAGATAAGTAAACAGAAGAAAATAAAAAACGAAATGTTGTAATCGGCCATAGAAATTTATCTAGGTCAACATATTTCAATAGGTATTTATTTTTAGTCCTTCATGTGACCATCAATTCATTTCTCTTCTTTAATAAGGTTATTTGTTTTAAGGTAATTTTTCTACAAGGCATACATTACATCTATCGCCTTTCCCATTGTAAGATTTGGTTTTTGCTACAATATTCCACGTAATAATGGGTGTATTACCAACATTATTTAATTGCTAGAAACGTTTGGAGAGAATAGTGCTATTCATGTATCTTACATTGCCGAGAGTCACAATAACAAAATTTCAACCAGTTCGCATGCCTCGACAGAATCAAAAGAACCCATTAGAATGTTAAATTCTGTATTGTTTCTTATGGTCCACAGACCACCATTATGATATAACATAGTTTTTTTTCGCCTACTTTATAATTTTAATCTGATTATCGATAATAGAACTATATTCTTTAGTTAAATTGATAGCAGACATTAGCAGATTTTCGGTGATAGATGGGTAAAAATTACAAATATCGAATTGGATGAACGTATTCTTTTTTATATATTATTAAACCATTCTATGGCTTTTGCTGGTTAATTCATAGAGCATCTTTCGTATAATTGCATGCTCTTTCAATGGTACTTTTACTGATTTTATCAATATTACTTTTAGTTGAATTGAGTAATATGGATTGTTTTGAAAATTAGTTTTATGGTCCTTAATTGTGATGAATGCTCGCTCTTTATGGCATTTACAGATCCTATCATCAATCTTTAATTCTGTGGCTATTTTTGCCTTTATTGTTGATGTTTTGCAAACTGTCACGTGCCTTTCTATACAATTTATTAACTTTGTTAATAGCTTTATGCTCCGTATGCACATAGATTTTATAATGATTACCCGTCTTGCCTGCTTTAACTATTATTTTATCTGATTTCTTAATCTTTAAAACGTCCTTATTCATTTTTTTTGCTGTAGTTCGTTGGTAGCTTTAGTAAATTTAATTTTGTTGATTATCACGAATAGATCCTTCACGAAGTCCATTAGCTGTTCATCAGGTGTTGATGTTTTTGTTGATTTAAATCCATAAATGCCCGGTTTCTTTTAGGTCGTTGTGCTTGTTCTTCTGTTTTATTAAAAAAAAGCCTCAAAGTCGTGCTACTGTTGAGGAAAAATATAAAATTTATTAATATATTTATAGCTCTGTTATATTACATCGAGCACTATTTTATTAGCACCAGCACTCAATGTGCGATATTATATATATATATATATATATATATATATATATATATATATATATATAGTGTGTGTGTATTTAGGCAGCATCTTTTCATTCATGCACGTTTCATTAAATAATATAGACAAGTGTTGTCTATTTATTTTATGTAAATTTTTTTCGTAACGTCTGATAAGTTTAATAACATTATCGTTTAACGAATTTCTTTCTTCTTTCAACGATAATGTTATTAAACTTATCAGAAGTTACGAAAAAAAAATTACATAAAATAAATAGACAACACTTGTCTATATTATTTAATGAAACGTGCATGAATATATATATATATATATATTGCGTATATTTTGGTTTTTACTTTTCATTGAGACATATTTCATTGAATAATTTAGGTAAGTTTTGTCTTTCACTTGGATCATTTGAGAAAAAAAAAAAACTCTCAACAACACCATAACTTAGTTACCTCCCATGAAGCGTTACTCTAGCCAATCACACATTACTCATCTCAGCGTTCTCCGCTTCACAACTAACTTTCGTTTACTAACTTCCTTTACTAATGACACCAAAAAGCTTGTCCTTGAATATGAAAGGATCCAATTGAAAATGAGTAGACAAAACTCGTCTGAATTATTCAATGAAACATGTCTAAAAAATAAATATATATATATATATATATATATATATATATTAGAGCTGGTCACTCGTATTCGAGGATACCCGTCTGTTACGCCGGCTAGCCAATCCCTATTGCAAACGCTCGCTCAGGCACATTTGTGTTTGTTCAACACTCACAGAGCCAACCTATGGTTTTTTACTGCAACGATGCTGAGCAGACCTTAATTATAGTTTCTGGGAGAGAGCGTGTTATCTAGCGTGATCAGCAATCTGAACAAGGCCAGAATACTCAAGCCCTCGGTCACGATGACTTGTGACTTCGTGCTAGTACAGCTTTCGATGGCCTGCAAGTGTTTCACTCACAAAGCTTATGTCAACCGGTGGTATGGTTTTCAGGCACTTTTCAAAGGTGCCACACACTGGGATCACCCCGCCCGCCCTCCAGACTGATAACATCAGGAACTCTCGGTAATTTTCGAACGCGAGTCTCATGGTCAGAAAGCGAACGTTCTAACGACTCGACCACGCCCCCCCACACATATATATATATATATATATATATATACACACACACACACACACACACACACACACACATATAGGGGTGCGTGGTCGAGTCGTTATAACGTTTGCTTTCTGACCATATTTTTTCATATATATATATATATATATATATATTTATATACACATATATATATATATATATATATATATATATTTATATTTATATACATATATATATATATATATATATAGAGAGAGAGAGAGAGAATTAATACATGTAAAAGGTTTCTCACAACTGAGTGATGTTACCTTCAGTATTCCAACTTCAGAGCTTAGAAGATGGACCCACCAGGAATCACACCATCTACTCGTCAAGGTGTATCAGCAATTGACTGCTTATACTTTCGACTTTTCATTTATTATATGCACTTTTCATTGGTGCTAGTTTTTTTCCATGTGTATGCATGCGTGTGTGCGTTCGCGTGCGCCTATGAGCCCGTCAGTGCGTACGTGTAGAATGTCTTGGTTATTTGTTTTTTTCGTCGTTTTTTTTTTTTTTTTTTTTTCACTTTACACTCCTTAGGGTATTCTCTCATTGTCCTCTTTTCTTTCAATTGTAGCCATTTTGACTTTCAGTTTTCTATACACACACACACACACACACACACACACACACATATAATATATATATATATATATATATATATATATATATATATATATATGCGTGATGTTTATTGCTTCAAATATTATTTTAGTGGATGCTCGTCTTTGAAATAGATGCCACATTTTTCTTCTTTTTTTTCTTCTTTTAAACAGTCTTTAAACTGAGAAAATAAACTTGTAAAGCCAGATTTCCCGGTTATTTTAATACAATAAAAATCTTAAAAACTTGCAGAACATGACTAGATTTAGGCAGAATATTTATCTTTATTGAACAAAATTGAATGCAAAATCAAAGAAAATATTGTTGAAAGCAAGTTTAGACTGGCTCCAGTAAAAAAGTAAAAAAAAAAAAAAGAAAGAAAAAATGAAAAAAAAAAACTTTATGATTGTGGAACTTTCTTGCGTAACAAGTGTAGTGTGTGTGTATGTGCAAAGTATACAAATGCAGGCTTGCTTCTGTGTAGATGAGTGTGTTTCAATATATCCAGCTGTGTGGCTTGTTTAAACCAGTTTTATGCGCCGTATACGCGCGTGCGCACACACGCCTATATATTGATATGTAGAGAGACTGACGTAAAATATATCGATCGTGTTGAATGTTGAACAGGCCGTAATAAATAGGAGAGTAGTTCAACAAAAAGGAAGAAAGAAGAAACCATATTGAGATCGAAATGAATATTTTGTACTGGATAAATAAACAGAAAGAAAGAAAGAAAGAAAAGCGGGAAAGAGGGAAGGAAAAGAGAGAAAAGGAAAGAAAGGAAAAGAAAAAGAAAGAAAGTAAACAAAATAAAATAAAGGAAAGAAAAAGAAGGCAAAGAAGAGGCGGAAGAAAGGAAAAAATAAGGAAGAAAGAAAAGACAGGAAAATAAAGAAGAGAGAAGGAAAATATGGAAGAAAGAAAGGAGAATAAAAGAAAGAAAAAAGGAAACGAAAATGAAAGAAGGAAGAAAGAAAAGAAAAGAGAAAGAAAGGAAAGGAAAAAGGAAAGAAAGTAAAGGCTGGAAAAGAAAACGATGGAAAGAAGGGAGGAAGGCAGGAAAGAAAAGCAATGGTGAAAAGGGAAAAAGAAAGAAAAGAAAAGAAAAAGTAAAGGAAGGAAGGAAGGAAGGAAGAGGAAAAGAAAAGGAAAGAGGGGAAAAAAGAAAGAAGTTGGAAGAGACGGAGTAGTTTACGATAGAGAAGAAGAGAATCAAGCGAGTAGATATAAGTCAATTGCAAAGCAAACTCGAATGAGTTATTACCAACTCAAGAGATAATTAATTAAGATTTATTCCAAAAAATATCATTAAAAAAGATCGAACCACCGGATTGGCACAAGTCCGTTGGTTTTACATACCGGTTAAAAGCCAAAGACAGTCTTTGATCCGGACAGTTTTTGTCAATATTGAATTTGTTTCTCCAGAAAATAACAACGTGTTTCTACAAACTTCATCATTTGCTTGAATGTAACGACGATAAAAGTTAGTTATAGTTTCTTAGAAAATACATGATCTGGAACTGGAATGGAAGCAGAGAAGGCACATGCTCTGAATCCATCATAAAAATTCAGGATGAGGAAATAGGAAATACTAAACACTTCAAATGATTTTTTAATCAGTTCACACCAGACAAGACAATAAAGTAGCTAAGACTCAAGAGGTGTGAGAGAATATGAGGAAAAACATTATTAAGGAAAAAGAACAATAAAAGAATAGGAATTAAGAAGACAGAAGATAACGGTTGATATTGCATTTAAATTTTTGAAGATTAAAGTTTACTGGAAAGCAAGAAACCAGAAGAGAATTCCACATGTGAGCGTGTTAGCATAAAACTTAGGGTTACATGTGGCCATTTCAACTGAAAAATGATGAGACCTTGCCGCTAATCTCGTACTACGCATAAACTCAGAAAGTCTTCTTATTATAGAGGAAAGCTCAGTTAGAACAATTACCATGAAAATATTTATAGTAAAGTCACGAGGAAGCTATGTTACGGAGGTGGGAATGTTACTGAAGCCTAGATATCAGGTCAGGATCAATAACATTGCAGATTCTTCTTTGTATTTTATCAGAGTCTATATAGCAGAAGCACCAGACCAGATGTGGCAGCAATATTCAATGCATGGAAGAATAGTAGATTTATAGCGATCATCATCATCACACACACACATACATACCTATACAAACTCAAATTTCAATAACAATCATTCGTTGGATAGAAATCAATGCTACTGTCTTATGCGACAATTTTGAAATCGCCATATTTTCGTATTGTAGATTTTGTGCACTTTTGGGAGAATTGGCTCCCAGAAATCTCCCCAAAGTTCATTCACTGATTGGTCAGTGTCGACCAGTCGGATTGTCTGCACGTGAAGAGTGATTCTTCCCGCGCAGCACTTCTGATCCAATGATCACCTATAAAAGCAAGAAAAATGTGTAGACACACCAGTGAGACTTCAGCTGCCACAGAAATCCACGACAGTTGAAGCTATGCGCCGATCTTCTCACTCAACACTCACAAAATGCATATTTCTTACACTTACATAATTTTCCCTCTTGCACAGCAAAACTGTTAAAAAACATTTATTACAAACTCTTTCTTTTCAGAGAACTTTGATAGACAATGATAGTCACAGAGAGACAACTCTCGTCTTACTCATTACATGCTTTTGCTTGCACATTCTTTATTGTATACATTGTTGAATATAATTTTTATATATAATGATATCTTTGTCTTGTCCTTTCTTCACATCAGTTTGGTTTCCTAATCAAAATTAAATAAATATGGTATAAGTCTGCCACAGATTTATGTATGTGTAAGATAGATTCTGGTGAGAAAAATGATTACTGAACCAACTAACAGCAGACCTAGCAAGTGATATAATCTTTCTATACTCTTTCGATTTCGTGTCAATGGAAAACGTTAGCCTGGGAAGACTCAATGGGTCACTTGACATTAACGTAAGCCATATTGTTGGAAGGCAAAATGGTTCTCTAAGACAATCAAAAGAATACTTCGGTGTATGGATCAATTATAACAAAGTATTACTAAAGTAGAGGAGAAAAGTAAAGTGAACATAAAATACGTTGCGCCAGAGGTATTTTTCGCTAAACAGCGCGAATTTCTATTAAAATCAAAAAACCGAAACATCAACCTGAAAACCCGAGTCATGTTCTTAAATAACCTCAAAGCTCGAGACTTTCATATGGATGTCAAGCATGGCACCAAACCCGTTCTGAAATATCTAAACTCCCAGCTGTATACAAACTGCTTTCTAAGATCAATCACTTTGAGCGAGTGAATCCTGGGGGTCTTGGCAAAAATCACCCTTCTTTGAACATTGTGGATTGGTGCTACAGAATCACAAAGAACTGTACCAAATAAGAGAAACCACATTACTTGAGGAATACCAACGGCAGTAATAACTAAATCGGATAGCACATGTAACGCGAAGAGAAAATAATAACATAATTAAGATGTCGATACTCCACACTACTTCAAATAAATGGTTAGGAAGGAAATTCCCTCAATACTGGAAAGAGCGATAACAGCTACTGGACTTGAGAAACCTATTTTCCTGAAAAAATTGTTTTAAGAGAAAGATTTTATAAATTTCAGCCAAAAGCAGTACTGGCTGCTCGGTCAATGAATGTCAAATGTTTCCTAGTAATAATATTACCATTGCCATTAGAGATGAGGAAAATAGATACTACTCTTTGATCCCATCCTGATGGCCAGGGATTGAAGAAATACTAGCTGTTCAGTCAATGAATGTTAAATGTTTCCTTGTAGGGAAACGGGTAATATTACCATTTCCATTATCAAAGGCTGCTTCCTGGCAGATATAGTCGCTTCTATGACTCGTGTTTGGAGATCGAACCCAGTCTTGGATTCTAATTTCCAAGGAATTTAGTCGATGTAGTTTTCCCATTCATATTTTCTTTCTTTTGCTCTATTTAGGGTTGCTATGACATTTCAGGAGGTAGGTGACAATGACTCTCCACAGATTCCTTTTCTTTTCATTATCTGTGAATTGTCATGGTTTCTTGGGAATGGTGGTCGAATGATTTCTGGTTACTATCTCCACGGCTTTGAATAAGAACTTCTTTCTCTCAGACTGATTGCTAACCAAGGAAAGACAGTCCAGTCTACCCTGTCATCATTTAACCCATTTGTTTAATTACCCATTAACTATGTCACCAAATTCACGAACCAACACTTTAATCCACTAGCCATTGTAAGTCCAATCTCTGGGCCGGGTAGTGTGTACTTGGATTCAATGGAAACAGGGCAGTAGGACGGGAAAATTGATGGATTTATTCGTTTTTTTACGACTTATCAACCCTTGGCAGGTTATTTAAAGACAGAAAATATTTTTAGATTGTAAGAATTTATTTGGGAGAAAATAATGATTTTTACTGATACAAGTCTTACTAATTAACCCATAGCTGGGGTGGAAGATGTGGATTCATACCTAATCAGAATTTGATAAACAAACAAGAAATTATGATGTTGAGAACATGGTGTTATTTCTATATCTTTCATATTTGAATGATAGCAAATTGAGGCTTACGATCATATAACGTTGTAGCAACCGTTCTTGTACGATCAGAGACATTAAGCAACGTCCTGGTCAGTACCTAGATGGTTGTCCTCTTGGGAATATTAGAGAGCCGAATTCAAACTCTAGTCGGGTTTGTTATATTCATTTACGAGAAAATACTCTTAGGAAATGAATTAATGCACCTCTTTTCCACCAAGTTGTGTTAATTTATATCAGTGAGTCCTTATTATCTCAAAAAATCATATAATCGAAAAATACTGACTTTGAAAATAACCTGCAAAAATTGATAAGCCGTAATAAGCAAAACAATCAATCAATCAATCGATAGCGAACGGATTGCTTATATGTAAATCACACGCGCACATAGATTTCAACAATGCGCTGGGAGCTGCGATATAGAAGACAAACGACCTGTAATGCTAAAAGTAATGTATAAGTGAGACATCTCGAAAACAAAAGAAAGTCTTTCTCTCCAGAATCTATCTTACACATTTATAAGTTTACCATTCGTTCACGCATTGAATATTGCTGTCAAATCTGGTCCTGTGCTCCTGCTATGTATTTTGAGCTTCTTGATAAAATCCAAAGAATAATCTGCAATGTTATCGGTCCTGACCTGGTATCTTGGCATCAGTCATTTCCTACCGCCGTAATATATGTCTTTTCTATAAATATTTTCATGGTAATTGTCCAGATAAGCTTTCCTCTTTGGTACCTCGATTTTCGAATTTAGGCAGTTAGGTTTCATCATTTTACAGTTGAAAGATGTAACTGTGAGTTCTATGCTAACAGTTTCTTTTCTCCCACTTCTCGCTTTTGGGACTCTCTTCCGGCTTTTTGCTTTTTTGCCTACTTTGATCTTCAGAAAATGTAAATACAGTATCAATCGTATGTCTTAAGATATATTACCACTAGCAGAATAATGGAAACTAAATATTTTCATGATAATTGCTCTGATGAGCTTTCCTCTTTAGTAACTGGACTTTACGGATTTAAGCGCAGTACTAGATTAACAATTAGGTCTCATTATTTTGAAGTTGAGATGGAACCGTAAGTTCTATGTGAACATTTTCTTCGCCTGCACTTCTCGCTTGTGGAACTCTCTTCCGGCTTCTTGCTTTCAAGCATTTAAATGCAGTGTCAATCGTTATCTTCTGTTTTCTTAATTCCTTATCTTTTATTGTTCTCCCTCCTTTATGATATTTTTTTTTCTTTTTCGCGTATTCTTTCACACTCAGTAAACCCTTCGGCTTTACTGTCTTTATTCCCTTTCTTTTGGTGAAATGATTTAAAAATATACATTAATCAACTCAATTTTTAATATACATAAAATACATTAACATTTCAAGAATTAAACATAAACACAACCAATGAAATTTAAACAAACAGAATTTTAAAATTGATACATGCATAAACGCTAAGATCATAAGATGTACACGTGACGTCTACACAACCAATGAAAACAAGAAAAACTAGAATTAAATATTAAAATAATTCCATATTATTTCCACGAATTTCTGATGAAGTGAAATAAAGCTCGAAACATGTTCAAGTTATAATGATTTTCCTGCTTCTTACATTTTTTACATACAGTTTAGTATACAGGATAAACGTATCTTTATCTGAATTTTTCGGTGCTGCTTCTAGTGCTCTCTACTGGTCGAACATTTTGGCTCAAATCGCTTTATTCTTTTAATTTTTTCCAATAATCGTTGAAGAATCAAGGGCAACTTCAAAACATATATAAAGCCAGCTCTGATGTATTCCTCTCAGAGCTGAGTTGTGGTTACGACTTTAAAAATACAGACTTTGCTTAAAGTATTCATAGTTTGGAAATATTCGTTTGTGATCTCTCCTATTTGTTGCGGACGGATGGCTAAGCAATGCCGAATACAAATTTTATTTATCGTTTTGACAAACTATGATTGTAGTACGTTGATAGCATTTTCATCAGCAGTACACTCGGATATATCTTATATATTGTAGGCGTGACAAAATCTGTAAGGTGAAATCTGTCTCAGTGATTTTCTGGTGATGACGCAAAAAGATTTTTGAAAAGTTCTGAACCGCTGTCTCCATTCTTTTACAGCGGCGTGGCATAGTCTCAATTGAACATCTATGCGAAGGGTCGGCTCTAGATAATGGCAACTCTAACAATCGCTCGGGGGCGCCATCAAAGCCGAAGACGTCATCATGCCGCTATGTCAAGTGTTTAGGATCTTCCAAAAATAAAGCTTATAAAAACATACTTGCGATCGTCCATGACTCAAGATATTAGTTTGGTGCAAAAATAATGACGTAATAATGTCGTTTTTTGACGTTAAAAATACGTCAAAAAACGACATTATTACGTCATTATTTTTTGCACCAACCTAATATTTAAATTCTTTGGCTATTTTGTCAATAGGAAACGATCTTTTTTAGATAGGTGTAGAAAGCGCCATGAAAAGATTTGCAGATCTAAAGGCTAGAAAAATGTTTTAGGTTGGATAATGAATGCTTTCTTTAGCTTGTATTAAGTTGTATATTGCAATAAACTCGTTATTCTACTTTTTCTGTTTTTCTCCCGGTGAAAATTTTTAAAAATTATACTTGTAGAGGCGCCGAAGTTCAGCTTACTCGGGCAGCCAGCAACAATCGGACCGTCACTGTCTATGGGACAATACTTGATTCATTCTGTTGGCCTACCTCCAACTCTTGCAGTATCGTGTGAACACGTTTAAGAAGCATTAAATTATATTTGCCAGGACATTATGCATCATTTGCACGATCATATATCTGTGTTAACATCCAAAGAATATATACAACATTGGTTCTCAAATGGTGCGCTTGGACGCACTATGTGCCCTGGAAGATGTCTAGGTGCGCCCTAGAGAAATATGTCTCCAGATATAAGAAATAAATATATTTATTTTATTATATTGCGGTACCCGTCTCGTTGCGAATAGCCCTCGAGGAAAGCTTCAATGATAGGAAGTTTTTGTTTTGCTGTATTGAACTGGTAGGTGTCGCTAGTCAGTCCTCCATGCCAAGTTCCAGAAAGTGGATTACGAAAAGATGTATTATGTAACAGGATTAGGATTATTTATTTAAAAGTTTTCTTATTTATACTTTCATAGTAATTTATCATTTATAATTTATCACTTATTTGTTTACAAGCAAATGTGATAAATTAGTTACTTTATCATAAAAAAATATCAATCGGGATTACTTATTCTATACAGTGGGTGCATTGCAATATCATTTCTGAATTAAAAATGTGTAAGATTTAAGTATGCGCTAAAATCATTCTTTCCTTTTTTCATTCAAAGAAAACATTTAAAATCTGACTCAGCAACTGAGCAGAATTCTGCCAACCGACCATTAAATATCATTGAAGCACGTCTTTCAGATTTTCTAAGGAATTTCATGATAAAACTTTAGAATGTTTTAAATTAGCGTCGCTTAATCAGACTATCGTAGAAAAGCATTTAATTATAAAAACAGTTCAATTAACATAACTACATTTTTGTTTCGTTTTTTCAAATGCTTTTATTTTTAGTGAGGGTCTTGTTTTGTGCAATTTATCCCTCCGCCCACATATATAAAAATAACATTACAGTATTTTTTAAATTCAAATATGGCGTCTTTCCTCGGAAATTTCTACAGCTCTGCCAATTAAGCATGCGCCAGTGTGGCTCTAACAAGCGTTAAAAGTGGAAGTGTTATATATACTACTTATTACTACCCATACAAAATAGATAGGTTTCTGAAAAAATTGAAGAATCCGATTCTGGAAGTGAACAAAATATAAATGCAAGTAAGAAAGAAAAACCGCATGTTACTCGCAAATACAATGAACGTAATTTAAGCTTTGGTTTTACTTAGATCGGAAGTGAAGATAAGCCTTTGCCGCTGTTTAGTAAGTGGATGTAAAATGGCAAATGAATCATTGCTTCCTAGTAAATTGATTAAGCACTTAAAAACCAAACACTCTCACTTACAAAATAAATTTACAAATTATTTCAAGAGATAGTAAACAAAAACTGCAAATTCTTTTAAAATATAATGACTGTTTCTGAGAAAGCTCAAATCTCTTCTTATCAAGTCTCGGGACTGATAGCACAAAATATGAAAACTCATACTTTAGTCGAGTCACTTATTTTGCATGCATGACAATTCTGGGAAATGGGGCAGCAATGAAAATAAGCAAGATTCCTCTGTCCAACAATACAGTTCACAGGTGTATTCTAGAAATATATTTTGATATTTAGAAAAATGTATACAGTAATAAACTTCAGTATTCAAATTTTGCATTGCAAATTGATGAATCAACAAACATTACCGACAAGGCGCAACTATTAGCAAATCATTCACCAAATAGTAAATCACTTTCTTTTTTGTAAAGAATTGAGTGTGACTACAAAAGGTGAGGACGTTTTTAGCATTCTGAATAACTATCTTGATAAATGGCAGTTATCATGGAAGTCGTGTGTAGACATTTGTACGGATGGGCTCCCTTCATGGTAGTTTGAGTGAAGGGCGTTACGTCTTTTGTTAAAAAACAAAATGAGAATGTTATCATAACTCATTGCTTTCTTCAGAGGGAGGATTGATGCTAAAAAACATTGGCAGAAAGATTAAGAGAAATTTTAGATCAAGTTGTTCAGATGGTATATTTTATTAAAACAAGGCCTATCAAATGGCGTTTATTCTAACAACTTTGTATCGAAATGGATTCTCAACACAGACGGGGTGAGGTGTCTGTCAAAGGGGAAAGTACACACTCGTGTATACGAGTTACGACATGAACTTATTGCGTTTTTTTAAGAGATGAAATAATTACATTATTGCGATCTCCTTCGGTACGAATTTTGGATTGCCAGGTTACGGCATTTGACCGACATATTTCAGCAGCTCAATGTTTTGAATACTACAGTGTAACCCGGATATAAGAGAAAACCCGGATATAAGAGATATTTTCTCTGGTCCCAAATTAGAGCCTGTGTTAATGTAAATAAATTAGACCAAACCCTGATATAAGAGAAACCCGGATATAAGAGACTTCTTATCCTGTCCGACAACTCTCTTATATCCGGGTTACACTGTAGTATGAAAGGGAAAGAAGAACACATTCTCACAGCCACTGACAAAATGAAAGCGTTTCAGAGAAGACTACAGATTTGGAAAAGAAAAGCTGTTGAAGTTAATTTGGAAATGTTTCCATTGGTAACACTTGCATAAATGAAATACTTTGAATAATTGTTGAACATTTAACAAGTCTGGAGGAAAAACTGAGTTCATATTTTCCATCACTTAACACTGAACAATACGATTGAATTAGAAAGCCATTCATGGAAACTTCAAGTGATTTTGGTTTAACATTAACTGAAGAAGAACTGGTAGTTACATCCACTGGTCGTGGGTTGATGATTAAACATAATGAATTGTCTCTTGAAGCTTTTTGGATTTCTATAAAACAAGAATATGTGTCAATATCTAAAAAAAAAAGCTCTGAACTTTTTACTACAGTTTGCAATATCATATTTACGTGAATTAGGCTTTTCTGCTCTCACCACAATTAAGTGCAAAAAGAGAGGAACTCTTCAATGTATTGAGGAGGAAATGAAAGTTTGCCTATCAAATATACGCCCAAACATTGAAGAAATCGTTAAGACTCATCAGGCTCATGTTTCTCATAAACACAAGAATGAATAAACTTATAGTATGTTTCATTTTTTATTGCATTATTTCTTTTCTGCAATATTTGACTTCTATTATAATATATTTTTTCAGAAATGTGTATATAGTGCACCAACAGTTAGTGGTAGGATTTCAAGTACGCCCCGACTTCACAAAGTTTGAGAACCAATGATATACAGTGTATTCATATGTTGTCTGAGTAATGTTGACACACCGCTTATTCTCTAATCAATGCGTGTATTGATATGCATATATGATCAATACAACGATATCTAGTTTGTGCTAACTACCACCACCATTACATACACACAGTACATAGAAATCATGCGACAAGCATTCATTGGTTGATCTCCTCAAAACTAGTTTGTTGATTGGTCAATTCCGACCAATCAAATCGCCGGCACGCGAGGAATGATTTTCCCGCGCACAAGCTTCTGAGCCGAATACACAGCCATATATAAACAAAACACAAATAAGCTCCCTCGTGTTCTCTTCAGTCTCTCTTGCGTCTCAATCCTTGCTGCCAAAATGTAACCTTCAAGAACTCCCGTTTTGACCGGATGCAGTCAGACATTAAAGAATATTACCAATTCACGCAAGTACAACTCTTAACTCTTTTGAACTCTTGCCAACTTTATCCAATACACAATCCCTTACATGCTAAAGGAACTTTATTCTTCTAAACTACAGTTTAATAATTACTTCATCTTTATGAGCACAGGTACAAATATTTCCAAATCTAAGATACATAACTCTGTCAAACCTTCAGCTTATATGCATGTATATCAACACTAATAAATTCAATTATGTTTTGAATCATTACGTTCTGTCTTGTATTTTATACTATGAGCTATTTTACGTCAAATATAAATTGAATTGCGTCCACGCATTGTCCTTAATCACGCCTAGTCAAAAGATAAATATATGTTGCATTTTCCTACAAGTTGAAACGCATATTTAAGCTGCTACAATGCTCTCTCGCTCTCTCTCTCTTTCTAGGTTGCTGAAAGGTTCTCAGTGCCAGCGCGTAGTATCCTCGACCGCTCCTCCGACAGGTGGATAAGATGGGTGGGGTAAGTCTGATTGGAGACCCTGGGAAGTGTTTTGTGCCCGTCATTTTTTTTTTAATCAACTTTTGCTTTTTTTTTTCTAACTACATTCATATACATTACAAATTAAACTAAGCACAACTGACTATTAGAGGATGAAAAAAATCTCGGGGATTTTTAAGTCATTTTCCGGTCTTTGTTCATTTTTTTTTTTTCGTTCAAACCCGTGAATTTGTTTTGCTCCTGCTAAGTCTTGAAATTACACAATATATAAAATTCACTATTTTTTATCCATAATGTTGCACGTATTAAAATTATTCAATTTTTTAACAAGAAAACTCTCAAGATGATGTTAAAAATTGCCATAAAAAAATTGTTTATTTGAGGTGAAATGACCTATTATGACATGTCCTTAATTTGCATTTAAATACATTGTATGTATTTTCAATTTGTCTAGTTGCCTTGTTCACTTATATGCGATAGGATGCATTATTGTACATAATTAGGCTACAATAAAAATTTGTATTCTGTATGAATTTTACATTATAAAAATTGATATGTAGTAGAGTGGGGGCCGTATCATAGATTGGGGAGAGGGACGAGACACTTGCACCGGCTTTGCTTGTACTGACCCACTTCTGGAAATCTGACGATCAGAAATTCGGAATTTTGTGGGAAAGACTTCTTGGTTGGACGGAGAATTTTTCAGCACCCTCTCTCTCTCTCTCTCTCTCACACACACACACACACACACACTCGTGTGGGTGTTGCAATCTCGAGCTATTGTTTCAGCGGCTCCAATCCCGTATAAATTTATGTAAATTTTTTTTCCTACTACATCACAGAAAACGCTTGTCAAATTATTTTGTATCGATCAATCATTTTCCAGACGTCTTTATAAAAAGGATAGACAAACTCTTTCTCTTTCTCAGGTACACGCACACATAGATAGATAGATAGATAGATAGATAGTGTTATGGGACCTTACCCATGATAACATAATAGACTATTCCATACGTAATAAATACTGCGCCTGAAGAGGAAGCAGGGAGTTCAGTCCGAAGTCGGGCGACTGGCTGACCAGCTGAACCCTTTGCCGTCGGGCGGGGAGGAACTCGAACGAGGCTACGCCGAAGGGCGGATTCTCTTTCGGGGAGGTAAACCGACCCTGAACCCGTGTATACGGGTTCAAAGGGCATATTTTGGGCCGAGCCCACGGGCTCGGAGATCCCACGTTAAAACGGCCTTGTGCCACATGATGCCCTCGTGAGGGGTGACTAAATACCGTTCAGTCCGAAGTCGGGCGACCGGCTGATCGGTTGAACTCTCTGCCTTCGGGCGGGGAGGAACCCGAACGAGGCTACGCCGAAGGGCGGAGTCTTTTTCGGGAGGTAAACCGACCCTGAACCCGTATTTACGGGTTCAAAGGGCATATTTTTGGCCGAGCCCACGGGCTCGGAGATCCCACGGGCTCGGAGATCCTACGTTAAACTGGCCCTGTGCCACATGATGCCCTCGTGGGGGAGGGTGACTAAATACCGTTCCGTCTGAAGTCTGAGTTCCGTCTGAAGTCTGAGTTCCGTCTGAAGTCTGGAGTTCAGCCTGAAGTCTGGAGTGAAGTCCGGCAGGAGTCTGTCAGTCAGTCAGAGCGAGTCAGTCAGTCGAGTCAGAGGCAGTCCGAAACAGAGTCGCGTTCAGACAATTACTACTAAACCTGATTGTTTGTACGAACACTTTTCTACCTCTCTGTATATATTCCTCTTTGTAATATATCTGTGTTATTCCATATCCGCCTTCGAGTTGTTCTTTATTGGTTCTAACTTGGACTATCACCGTGGTACAAGGAACCGGGCCATAACAGATAGATAGATAGATAGATAGATAGTGAACAACATGCATACATAGCCTATTCTGTCTGTGATACATGCATTAGTTCATGACCGCTACCGATCCCTTTCTTCCGTATTTCCGATGCATTTCTATTATTAAATCATTAGCAATCTACTTACATTTTACATATAATAACTCTGTTCTGATTCCTGGCCCCCTGACAATTCCTTTCCTCCTGATATCCAGGGTACAACATATAGAATGAGTGCTAAAATTGTTAAAACGGGTATATAGGACAGACAACGGTTAACCCTAAACTTGAAGTCTCTCAGATTATAGTGATTAGGAAAATATCCAGTCTGTTCCTCAAAACAACAATCCTTGGGAAGAAACACTCCGAGTATTACTACTTTCTATTGGAATACGAAGGGTATGACGGTGATTTATCCTCGTGTATATGACACGGCGGATCCCAGCTGAAAAGGTCAGGACCGGTGGAACGAAGAAATGTAGCCCGTCAGAAAACTGGCTATGAAAATAACGATAGAATACGTGATCTGGTCTGGCTCTTGCAAAAACAGAGAATGGAGTCAGATACTTATTGGTGCGGTAAAAGGAATCGACCATTTTTAGCAATAGATCAGATATATGAGTTCCACGAGGTTTTGGGTGATCTTGAGTCCCAATAGACGGTCAAGGCAAGAAGTCTCCTTAAGAGAACACCCATCTATCATTCCATCATATTTAGCAATAGATCGGATATATGAGTTCCACTTGAGCTCTGGGGTGATCTTGAGTCCCAATAGACTTTCATGGCAAGGAGTCTTCTTGAGAGAACACCCATCTATCATTCCATCAACTTTAGTAATAGATCGGATATATTATATATATATTAGTTCCACTTGAGGTCTGGGGCCAGCTTGAATCCCAATAGACGGTCAAGGCAAGAAGTCTCCTTGAGAGAACACCCATCTATCATTCCATCATATTTAGCAATAGATCGGATATATGAGTTCCACTTGAGCTCTGGGGTGATCTTGAGTCCCAATAGACTTTCATGGCAAGGAGTCTTCTTGAGAGAACACCCATCTATCATTCCATCAACTTTAGTAATAGATCGGATATATTATATATATATATTAGTTCCACTTGAGGTCTGGGGCCAGCTTGAATCCCAATAGACGGTCAAGGCAAGAAGTCTCCTTAAGAGAACACCCATCTATCATTCCATCATATTTAGCAATAGATCGGATATATGAGTTCCACTTGAGCTCTGGGGTGATCTTGAGTCCCAATAGACTTTCATGGCAAGGAGTCTTCTTGAGAGAACACCCATCTATCATTCCATCAACTTTAGTAATAGATCGGATATATTATATATATATTAGTTCCACTTGAGGTCTGGGGCCAGCTTGAATCCCAATAGACGGTCAAGGCAAGAAGTCTCCTTGAGAGAACACCCATCTATCATTCCATCATATTTAGCAATAGATCGGATATATGAGTTCCACTTGAGCTCTGGGGTGATCTTGAGTCCCAATAGACTTTCATGGCAAGGAGTCTTCTTGAGAGAACACCCATCTATCATTCCATCAACTTTAGTATTAGATCGGATATATTATATATATATTAGTTCCACTTGAGGTCTGGGGCCAGCTTGAATCCCAATAGACGGTCAAGGCAAGAAGTCTCCTTAAGAGAACACCCATCTATCATTCCATCATATTTAGCAATAGATCGGATATATCAGTTCCACTTGAGCTCTGGGGTGATCTTGAGTCCCAATAGACTTTCATGGCAAGGAGTCTTCTTGAGAGAACACCCATCTATCATTCCATCAACTTTAGTAATAGATCGGATATATTATATATATATATTAGTTCCACTTGAGGTCTGGGGCCAGCTTGAATCCCAATAGACGGTCAAGGCAAGAAGTCTCCTTAAGAGAACACCCATCTATCATTCCATCATATTTAGCAATAGATCGGATATATGAGTTCCACTTGAGCCCTGGGGTGATCTTGAGTCCCAATAGACTTTCATGGCAAGGAGTCTTCTTGAGAGAACACCCATCTATCATTCCATCAACTTTAGTAATAGATCGGATATATTATATATATATTAGTTCCACTTGAGGTCTGGGGCCAGCTTGAATCCCAATAGACGGTCAAGGCAAGAAGTCTCCTTGAGGGAACACCCATCTATCATTCCATCATATTTAGCAATAGATCGGATATATGAGTTCCACTTGAGCTCTGGGGTGATCTTGAGTCCCAATAGACTTTCATGGCAAGGAGTCTTCTTGAGAGAACACCCATCTATCATTCCATCAACTTTAGTAATAGATCGGATATATTATATATATATTAGTTCCACTTGAGGTCTGGGGCCAGCTTGAATCCCAATAGACGGTCAAGGCAAGAAGTCTCCTTGAGAGAACACCCATCTATCATTCCATCATATTTAGCAATAGATCGGATATATGAGTTCCACTTGAGCTCTGGGGTGATCTTGAGTCCCAATAGACTTTCATGGCAAGGAGTCTTCTTGAGAGAACACCCATCTATCATTCCATCAACTTTAGTAATAGATCGGATATATTATATATATATATTAGTTCCACTTGAGGTCTGGGGCCAGCTTGAATCCCAATAGACGGTCAAGGCAAGAAGTCTCCTTAAGAGAACACCCATCTATCATTCCATCATATTTAGCAATAGATCGGATATATGAGTTCCACTTGAGCTCTGGGGTGATCTTGAGTCCCAATAGACTTTCATGGCAAGGAGTCTTCTTGAGAGAACACCCATCTATCATTCCATCAACTTTAGTAATAGATCGGATATATTATATATATATTAGTTCCACTTGAGGTCTGGGGCCAGCTTGAATCCCAATAGACGGTCAAGGCAAGAAGTCTCCTTGAGGGAACACCCATCTATCATTCCATCATATTTAGCAATAGATCGGATATATGAGTTCCACTTGAGCTCTGGGGTGATCTTGAGTCCCAATAGACTTTCATGGCAAGGAGTCTTCTTGAGAGAACACCCATCTATCATTCCATCAACTTTAGTAATAGATCGGATATATTATATATATATTAGTTCCACTTGAGGTCTGGGGCCAGCTTGAATCCCAATAGACGGTCAAGGCAAGAAGTCTCCTTGAGAGAACACCCATCTATCATTCCATCATATTTAGCAATAGATCGGATATATGAGTTCCACTTGAGCTCTGGGGTGATCTTGAGTCCCAATAGACTTTCATGGCAAGGAGTCTTCTTGAGAGAACACCCATCTATCATTCCATCAACTTTAGTAATAGATCGGATATATTATATATATATATTAGTTCCACTTGAGGTCTGGGGCCAGCTTGAATCCCAATAGACGGTCAAGGCAAGAAGTCTCCTTGAGAGAACACCCATCTATCATTCCATCATATTTAGCAATAGATCGGATATATGAGTTCCACTTGAGCTCTGGGGTGATCTTGAGTCCCAATAGACTTTCATGGCAAGGAGTCTTCTTGAGAGAACACCCATCTATCATTCCATCAACTTTAGTAATAGATCGGATATATTATATATATATATTAGTTCCACTTGAGGTCTGGGGCCAGCTTGAATCCCAATAGACGGTCAAGGCAAGAAGTCTCCTTGAGAGAACACCCATCTATCATTCCATCATATTTAGCAATAGATCGGATATATGAGTTCCACTTGAGCTCTGGGGTGATCTTGAGTCCCAATAGACTTTCATGGCAAGGAGTCTTCTTGAGAGAACACCCATCTATCATTCCATCAACTTTAGTAATAGATCGGATATATTATATATATATTAGTTCCACTTGAGGTCTGGGGCCAGCTTGAATCCCAATAGACGGTCAAGGCAAGAAGTCTCCTTGAGAGAACACCCATCTATCATTCCATCATATTTAGCAATAGATCGGATATATGAGTTCCACTTGAGCTCTGGGGTGATCTTGAGTCCCAATAGACTTTCATGGCAAGGAGTCTTCTTGAGAGAACACCCATCTATCATTCCATCAACTTTAGTAATAGATCGGATATATTATATATATATATTAGTTCCACTTGAGGTCTGGGGCCAGCTTGAATCCCAATAGACGGTCAAGGCAAGAAGTCTCCTTAAGAGAACACCCATCTATCATTCCATCATATTTAGCAATAGATCGGATATATGAGTTCCACTTGAGCTCTGGGGTGATCTTGAGTCCCAATAGACTTTCATGGCAAGGAGTCTTCTTGAGAGAACACCCATCTATCATTCCATCAACTTTAGTAATAGATCGGATATATTATATATATATTAGTTCCACTTGAGGCCTGGCGCGAGCTTGAATCCCAATAGACGGTCAAGGCAAGAAGTCTCCTTGAGAGAACACCCATCTATCATTCCATCATATTTAGCAATAGATCGGATATATGAGTTCCACTTGAGCTCTGGGGTGATCTTGAGTCCCAATAGACTTTCATGGCAAGGAGTCTTCTTGAGAGTACACCCATCTATCATTCCATCAACTTTAGTAATAGATCGGATATATTATATATATATTAGTTCCACTTGAGGTCTGCGGCCAGCTTGAATCCCAATAGACGGTCAAGGCAAGAAGTCTCCTTAAGAGAACACCCATCTATCATTCCATCATATTTAGCAATAGATCGGATATATGAGTTCCACTTGAGCTCTGGGGTGATCTTGAGTCCCAATAGACTTTCATGGCAAGGTGTCTTCTTGAGAGAACACCCATCTATCATTCCATCAACTTTAGTAATAGATCGGATATATTATATATATATTAGTTCCACTTGAGGTCTGGGGCCAGCTTGAATCCCAATAGACGGTCAAGGCAAGAAGTCTCCTTGAGAGAACAGCCATCTATCATTCCATCATATTTAGCAATAGATCGGATATATGAGTTCCACTTGAGCTCTGGGGTGATCTTGAGTCCCAATAGACTTTCATGGCAAGGAGTCTTCTTGAGAGAACATCCATCTATCATTCCATCAACTTTAGTAATAGATCGGATATATTATATATATATTAGTTCCACTTGAGGTCTGGGGCCAGCTTGAATCCCAATAGACGGTCAAGGCAAGAAGTCTCCTTGAGAGAACACCCATCTATCATTCCATCATATTTAGCAATAGATCGGATATATGAGTTCCACTTGAGCTCTGGGGTGATCTTGAGTCCCAATAGACTTTCATGGCAAGGAGTCTTCTTGAGAGAACACCCATCTATCATTCCATCAACTTTAGTAATAGATCGGATATATTATATATATATATTAGTTCCACTTGAGGTCTGGGGCCAGCTTGAATCCCAATAGACGGTCAAGGCAAGAAGTCTCCTTAAGAGAACACCCATCTATCATTCCATCATATTTAGCAATAGATCGGATATATGAGTTCCACTTGAGCTCTGGGGTGATCTTGAGTCCCAATAGACTTTCATGGCAAGGAGTCTTCTTGAGAGAACACCCATCTATCATTCCATCAACTTTAGTAATAGATCGGATATATTATATATATATTAGTTCCACTTGAGGCCTGGCGCCAGCTTGAATCCCAATAGACGGTCAAGGCAAGAAGTCTCCTTGAGAGAACACCCATCTATCATTCCATCATATTTATCAATAGATCGGATATATGAGTTCCACTTGAGCTCTGGGGTGATCTTGAGTCCCAATAGACTTTCATGGCAAGGAGTCTTCTTGAGAGTACACCCATCTATCATTCCATCAACTTTAGTAATAGATCGGATATATTATATATATATTAGTTCCACTTGAGGTCTGGGGCCAGCTTGAATCCCAATAGACGGTCAAGGCAAGAAGTCTCCTTGAGAGAACACCCATCTATCATTCCATCATATTTAGCAATAGATCGGATATATGAGTTCCACTTGAGCTCTGGGGTGATCTTGAGTCCCAATAGACTTTCATGGCAAGGAGTCTTCTTGAGAGAACACCCATCTATCATTCCATCAACTTTATTAATAGATCGGATATATTATATATATATTAGTTCCACTTGAGGTCTGGGGCCAGCTTGAATCCCAATAGACGGTCAATGCAAGAAGTCTCCTTAAGAGAACACCCATCTATCATTCCATCATATTTAGCAATAGATCGGATATATGAGTTCCACTTGAGCTCTGGGGTGATCTTGAGTCCCAATAGACTTTCATGGCAAGGTGTCTTCTTGAGAGAACACCCATCTATCATTCCATCAACTTTAGTAATAGATCGGATATATTATATATATATTAGTTCCACTTGAGGTCTGGGGCCAGCTTGAATCCCAATAGACGGTCAAGGCAAGAAGTCTCCTTGAGAGAACACCCATCTATCATTCCATCATATTTAGCAATAGATCGGATATATGAGTTCCACTTGAGCTCTGGGGTGATCTTGAGTCCCAATAGACTTTCATGGCAAGGAGTCTTCTTGAGAGAACACCCATCTATCATTCCATCAACTTTAGTAATAGATCGGATATATTATATATATATTAGTTCCACTTGAGGTCTGGGGCCAGCTTGAATCCCAATAGACGGTCAAGGCAAGAAGTCTCCTTAAGAGAACACCCATCTATCATTCCATCATATTTAGCAATAGATCGGATATATGAGTTCCACTTGAGCTCTGGGGTGATCTTGAGTCCCAATAGACTTTCATGGCAAGGAGTCTTCTTGAGAGAACACCCATCTATCATTCCATCAACTTTAGTAATAGATCGGATATATTATATATATATTAGTTCCACTTGAGGCCTGGCGCCAGCTTGAATCCCAATAGACGGTCAAGGCAAGAAGTCTCCTTGAGAGAACACCCATCTATCATTCCATCATATTTAGCAATAGATCGGATATATGAGTTCCACTTGAGCTCTGGGGTGATCTTGAGTCCCAATAGACTTTCATGGCAAGGAGTCTTCTTGAGAGTACACCCATCTATCATTCCATCAACTTTAGTAATAGATCGGATATATTATATATATATTAGTTCCACTTGAGGTCTGCGGCCAGCTTGAATCCCAATAGACGGTCAAGGCAAGAAGTCTCCTTAAGAGAACACCCATCTATCATTCCATCATATTTAGCAATAGATCGGATATATGAGTTCCACTTGAGCTCTGGGGTGATCTTGAGTCCCAATAGACTTTCATGGCAAGGTGTCTTCTTGAGAGAACACCCATCTATCATTCCATCAACTTTAGTAATAGATCGGATATATTATATATATATTAGTTCCACTTGAGGTCTGGGGCCAGCTTGAATCCCAATAGACGGTCAAGGCAAGAAGTCTCCTTGAGAGAACACCCATCTATCATTCCATCATATTTAGCAATAGATCGGATATATGAGTTCCACTTGAGCTCTGGGGTGATCTTGAGTCCCAATAGACTTTCATGGCAAGGAGTCTTCTTGAGAGAACACCCATCTATCATTCCATCAACTTTAGTAATAGATCGGATATATTATATATATATTAGTTCCACTTGAGGTCTGGGGCCAGCTTGAATCCCAATAGACGGTCAAGGCAAGAAGTCTCCTTGAGAGAACACCCATCTATCATTCCATCATATTTAGCAATAGATCGGATATATGAGTTCCACTTGAGCTCTGGGGTGATCTTGAGTCCCAATAGACTTTCATGGCAAGGAGTCTTCTTGAGAGAACACCCATCTATCATTCCATCAACTTTAGTAATAGATCGGATATATTATATATATATATTAGTTCCACTTGAGGTCTGGGGCCAGCTTGAATCCCAATAGACGGTCAAGGCAAGAAGTCTCCTTAAGAGAACACCCATCTATCATTCCATCATATTTAGCAATAGATCGGATATATGAGTTCCACTTGAGCTCTGGGGTGATCTTGAGTCCCAATAGACTTTCATGGCAAGGAGTCTTCTTGAGAGAACACCCATCTATCATTCCATCAACTTTAGTAATAGATCGGATATATTATATATATATTAGTTCCACTTGAGGCCTGGCGCCAGCTTGAATCCCAATAGACGGTCAAGGCAAGAAGTCTCCTTGAGAGAACACCCATCTATCATTCCATCATATTTAGCAATAGATCGGATATATGAGTTCCACTTGAGCTCTGGGGTGATCTTGAGTCCCAATAGACTTTCATGGCAAGGAGTCTTCTTGAGAGTACACCCATCTATCATTCCATCAACTTTAGTAATAGATCGGATATATTATATATATATTAGTTCCACTTGAGGTCTGGGGCCAGCTTGAATCCCAATAGACGGTCAATGCAAGAAGTCTCCTTAAGAGAACACCCATCTATCATTCCATCATATTTAGCAATAGATCGGATATATGAGTTCCACTTGAGCTCTGGGGTGATCTTGAGTCCCAATAGACTTTCATGGCAAGGTGTCTTCTTGAGAGAACACCCATCTATCATTCCATCAACTTTAGTAATAGATCGGATATATTATATATATATTAGTTCCACTTGAGGTCTGGGGCCAGCTTGAATCCCAATAGACGGTCAAGGCAAGAAGTCTCCTTGAGAGAACACCCATCTATCATTCCATCATATTTAGCAATAGATCGGATATATGAGTTCCACTTGAGCTCTGGGGTGATCTTGAGTCCCAATAGACTTTCATGGCAAGGAGTCTTCTTGAGAGAACACCCATCTATCATTCCATCAACTTTAGTAATAGATCGGATATATTATATATATATTAGTTCCACTTGAGGTCTGGGGCCAGCTTGAATCCCAATAGACGGTCAAGGCAAGAAGTCTCCTTAAGAGAACACCCATCTATCATTCCATCATATTTAGCAATAGATCGGATATATGAGTTCCACTTGAGCTCTGGGGTGATCTTGAGTCCCAATAGACTTTCATGGCAAGGAGTCTTCTTGAGAGAACACCCATCTATCATTCCATCAACTTTAGTAATAGATCGGATATATTATATATATATATTAGTTCCACTTGAGGTCTGGGGCCAGCTTGAATCCCAATAGACGGTCAAGGCAAGAAGTCTCCTTGAGAGAACACCCATCTATCATTCCATCATATTTAGCAATAGATCGGATATATGAGTTCCACTTGAGCTCTGGGGTGATCTTGAGTCCCAATAGACTTTCATGGCAAGGAGTCTTCTTGAGAGAACACCCATCTATCATTCCATCAACTTTAGTAATAGATCGAATATATTATATATATATTAGTTCCACTTGAGGTCTGGGGCCAGCTTGAATCCCAATAGACGGTCAAGGCAAGAAGTCTCCTTGAGAGAACACCTATATATCATGACAGGTGAATGTTCAGTGTCTGCTCGGTGATGGCAGACCTTACTAGTTTGATTTGGGACATATTGATTTTTAAAAGCCAGCACTTCCCCCATTGAGCCACCAAGACTAGGTCAAAGGTGTGAGCAGCTGTCAGGTTCTTGTCATCCAGATTTTTGGAGGTGTCCATATAAACTGTTCTATTACTCACATAGTTATTCACTAAAGATTAGAATTCTTGAGTAGATCGTTAATACAGAGCAGAAAGAGGATAGGACTGAGAAGAGAACCCTGAGGAATGCCAGCATTGATCTCATGGACTTCCAATTAATGCCATTAACAACGACATTCTAGGGCTTACCTATTAGGAAAGACTTGATAATCGAGAAAATTCTTCCAGAGACTTCATAGCTGGAGATTTTATGTAGTAGCCACGGATGCAATACCATGTCAAAGGCCTTTGATATATCTAAGGCAGTGATCCTCGCGATGTATTTATTGTCTAGTGCTTCGCTGATTTTGTGAATAATGTTAATTAAAACATCAGCAGTGGATCTCGCAGGGCGAAATCAATACTGGTTATCGCGCAAGATGTTTTATCCTGTTCAGGAGTTCAACAACCTTCTTGTTGATCATAGATTCGAAGAGTATGTTGATGCTACGAAGGAGGCTAATAGGTCGTTATTGCGCATTCTTAAAACAGAACACACAGTTGACATCTTCCAGAGGTTTGGGAAACATTTCTCCTTTAGATAGCGGTTAAACAGTTTTGCCAAGTTTGGAGATATCTCTGGGCTGATATTCTTAAGAAAACTACTGGGGTTTATCCGAACCGATTGCCTTCTTAAAATTAAGGCTTTTGAGAAGTCTGGAAACTTCCCGTGTTATGATAGAGATATTACAAAGTTTGTGCTACGTGATAGGGGGAAGTCAGGTAAAGGGTGGTCCTTATCATCTAACGTACAATTAGACGCAAATTTCATTGCAAATAGACTTGTCTTGTCATATGAGGATGTTATAATTCAGGGACATTTTTCACTGACGCTTTGCCACTATTGAGAATTTTATTCTAGATTTTAGAACCTGCAGTACCAAATCTTTTGCTTTCAATCTTGGCTTTGACCGATTGTGTATAACTGTTCTTTGCATTTTCTAGGAACTTTCATGCAATGATTGCAAGCATTTTGGAATGCAGCAAGAATCCAACTACACCGTTCTCTGCTGCAGATATTGTAATAGTGATTATGGTGGGCTCTAGCTGTAGCAGATTCCGGCGTGAACCAAGGGGTTTTGGGATAAAATTATACATGGCCAAGTGGATCCATTCAAATATAAGGGCGATAATCCTGAAAACCCAAATTCTGAAGTGCGCTGAAAGGAAAGCTTTTCGCATTGTGGGATTTGAAGCTGTCTAGTCAGCTTTGCCTTCCCGAAAGATTGTCCAATGAAATCAGGTGATCCTTTCGGTTTGGCCTCAACTTTAACATTGATAAGTGAGTAGTCAGACGTGACCAATGGAGATAGCACTTCATTGAAGCATTTATCGGGGCAAAATGTCCGAAAAGGGTCTAGAAGATTTGCGTGTCCCGTTGTGTCAGGAATATAAATGGTCTTATCAACGATCTGGGTCATGCCATAATCAATCTAGAGAAGTCTGATTGAGTGGAATAACCAATCCTCGTGGTGAATACTGCAGTCACTACAAATATGAATGTTAATTGAGACATGCTCAGAGAGGATATCATTAATCCTCTCAGCTACATTACAATTCCATTATCCTGTGGGTGAACTTGGGATCTACTTTTTGTTTGTTTTGTTTACGGCGTATGGGTTATTTAATTCCGACAATTTTTATTGCCAGTAATATATTTTTTTTCAAAAATGTATTGTTGATAATACTTTTTTTCCTTCAAAAACCTATTTCTAGTAATATTTTTTCTTCAAAAATGTATCACTGGTAATATTATTTTTCAAAAATGTATAGCTAGTAATTTTTTTTCAAAAATGTATAGCTGGCAATAATAAATGGCTGGTAATAATTTTTTTCTTCAAAAATTTATTGCTGGTAATATTTTTTTACAAAGGGCTTCGTTTGGTTTGTTTTGTTTTACGGCATACCAACTACAATGGGGTATCTAATGCCGACAATTTTCATTGCAAGTAATATTTTCCTTCAAAAATATATTGCTGGTAATATTTTTTTCCTTCAAAAATGTATTGCTGGCAATAATTTTTTACAATGTATTTCTGGTATTAAAACCTATTCTTACACTTTCATAGTGTTTTGACCCCAGTTCAAGGGTTAACTATTTGCCTATAGCTGGGACCCTAACAGGTGCTACCTTCTCGGGTCAGGGTGGGCCTGAGAACACCAGCAATTAAGAGGTGGTTCCACGCTCCTCAAACCCTCCTGATCAGAGGCCTTGCTGTTGGATGTAGTTTATCGTCTTACCCAGAACGCGGATGCAGTTTATCGTCATACTCAGGATCTGGGATCTACTTTTGTTTTTGTGGAATTGAGTTTGTATCTTCTATTTGAATTTGATTTAGAGATGGTTAGATATACTGAAATTTTAAAATGAGTGAAGCAGCCACACTCTCAAGTAGTACGTGCATCCAGTAGCTGGATTAAATAGTCCTTTGATATTCGGTGTAGAAAAATGTTCGTTTATGATGCGGATATTAGTAGCAGTCCGGAAAAATTCCGTTTCGGATCGGTAGTATGTAGTTTCACGGTCAGAACTTGCTAGTAGTAGTAGGCCTTTTAGAAATAGGTCAGCCTTAATCTACTGTGTTTTTCTCGGACCTAAGAAGAGCAGAATTATCATTAGCAGATGACCTCTTAACTACTTCACGCGTAACGCATGGCTGGTTTCTCTCCTCGTCTAGCTCAGTGCTGGGAGCTTATATCCTTTTGACCAGACTGCCAAACTCTGGTGTGAACACTGGTTTCGGCTAACATCAAAAGTCTCTTTGTGTTATTTTTTTGATTGGCCAAAACTATTTTATTTTCCAGCGTTTCTTTCATTTTTTTTAAAGCCGAAGTTATGTTTGGAGCCTCCCTGATTTTTGGTAGTTTTTAGTCACAAATGGCTGAACTCTGGTCCAGCAAACTTCCACCGTTTTTCGTCCGGGTTAAGTTTTTCCTTCTTCCTCTTTTTTTTTTTATTTTGCCTTCTCACTAGTTGAGAGAAAAGTATATATAGAGAGAAACAGAGAGAGAAAAAGAAAGAGATAAGGAGTTTTTAAAAAAGCGCAAATGGTTTATTTTAATTTTAATTCTTTTTATTTTTGTTTTATATTTCATTTTTATATTTAATTTTATTTTTATCGGGACTCACTACAGATTTACGGGTTATTTGACAAGCAAAAAGAATATATTGGATGTATAAATTTGTAACTTAGTTAAAGTCTCGTCGGGCACTATCTAAATGAGAAAATGGAAAATAAAGTTTTTATTTTTTTTATTTTTTAAGTGTGGGGCGAGACATAAGTGTTTTAGAATTTAATATAGTAAAAGTTTCTTTACATACCAGTGTTACCAAAAGTAAATTTTTACAAGTTTCTACAATTTTTTCGTTTTATTCAACATTACCAAAAGAAAATAACGAATTAAATAAAAAAATAAATTTAAAATTAAGAAATTGAAATCAAGGTAACTCTCAAAAGCGAAGGCGAATTTGGTCAGCTCAGCCGTCTGACTTAACTGTTTATGCTGGGATCACAATACCACAGAACAATAATTTATAGCGAAATGTTTAACCTGACAACTATCACCGTCTGCTCAAGAAAGACCTTTTTTTTCCTTCTTCCCTTTAGTTTACTTTCTTGAGGCCGAGGGTTGATTTCTCCGCTTCTCCAGGGCCGGCGCGTATGACCCCAAACCAACCGACTGGGGGTGGAGCAAGTCTGATTAGGGCCCAGGGCAGTGCTTTGTGTCCCTCCCTGTTTTATCAGTCTTTACCTTTTTTATTCTATCTGCATTTATATACGTTGTAAATTAAAACTAAACATAACTGACTATTAATAGATTGAAAATTTTCGCCGATTTGGATTTCATTCTGCGGTCTTTTTACTTCTTTTTTTTTTTTTTAGTCCAAGTATGTGAATTTGTTTTGCTCATGCGAAGTCTCGAAAAACACTATATGTTCCACTGGGCTTAGCGTAGAAAGATAAATTATTATTATATAATTCACTATTTTTCATCCATAATGTTGAATGTGTTAGATTATTCAATTTTTTGACAAGAAAAATCTCAAGTCGATGTTAAAAATTGCCGCAAAACATTGTTGATTTATTTCAGATGGATCTACTATGACATTTGTATTTAGATACAGTGGCGGCAAGAAGGGGGACAGCCGGCACAAATGTGCCAGACTTCGAAATCCGAGGGTCCCCAAGAAAATACCTTTAGGGGTTGCCGGGGGTGAGGGGCTTCTTTACAAAAAGTAGAGAGTAAAATTACGAATCGGCATTTTATTGAAGAAAAAAAACAAAAAAACAAAAAAATCAAAAACAAGACTAAAACCAGTTCCAAAGCAGCTTAAAAAGCTCAAAGTCTAATTCTCGTGCTAAAATTAAATCACACTCGATCGCAAGGGTTACCAAGTAAGACGCGCTCTTTAAAACGTCTTGTAAGACACGTAAGATCGAGTTTGTTTCGCCGACCTTGGCTCAAAATAATCTGAGTTCCGGGGCTCAGGAATTCTCTCCCACGGTACTGTTTAAATGTATTGTATTTATTTTCAATTTTTCTAGTTGAATTGTTCTATTGTGTATCCGCTATTGTAAAATTCGTATTTTATATGAATACGACCTTATGAAAATTGAGATGTTGTAGAGTGGGTGCCTGTAACATAGATTCAGCAGGGAAGGGGATGCAGCGGATGTGCCCTTACCTGTACTAACTGGTGGAAGTTTTTAGAAGTTTTTACAACAAATAATCAGACTAAATACCATTTAACAACAATATTCCAACAACATTCCCTTCTAGTATGACAGGAGCATACGCGGAGCCCGGCAGCAACAACACACACACAATGATTACGCTGTTGGGGACGTGCAGAATTTATTAATTATGCTTGAAAGAATCAGAAGGAATTTGTGTAGGTTGCGTGACTTTCTGCATCCACAACAAATAAATAAACGAAATTTAAAATACGATTAAGAACAAGACATATTCAATTAGAAACTAATAAAACATTTATATACAATTCAAAACAATATACAAGTAGGATAATTGGTATATGTTATGTTGGCAAAAATGTGTATGATGTTTTAGGTTTCAGAATGTCTCTCTTTGTAATCGTTCGTTCATTTGCAGTCCGTTTTAGATTTGTGTTGGTAATTGTCAATATTAAGTGTCTTTTTAGAAGGAGTTCTTAAGGAGTGATCTACCTTTGACTGTAATGTTTTTAAGGTCGTTCGCACATGGATGTTTACTTAATAGGTAGTGAATATAATTCACTTTGGATAAGCAATGTTCGAGAATCGATGTTCACAGAGTTGGTTGATTTTAAATTGTGAGTGAGTCAGCGTTGATGTACCTTTGCGCGGTAAAATCGTGATTTCGAGTGACGTGGAGTATGTTGACAATTTCTCTGTGGGAGTTCGTTACTGACTGCTTGGGTCAGTCGACGTTTTCTTTTATAAGTTCTGAAAGTCCGATCTTCGGCTCACGGAGTTTTGGCGCAATTTCGCTTTTGCGCGTGAACTTTCAGATTATCGTGCCATTAACCAATGAGATTGGTTGATTCACCTAGTACGGTTTTTATTGGTTGAAGTTTTCCGTACGTAGGCGTAAGATATATAGACTGTTCAGTTGCTAGGAGTGATAGGTAAGAAAAAGACGAGTCTACAACTTCCGCTTTGTAAAAAGCATGTGTAAAAGTTACGAGTGAAGATAGGAGGAAATTAAGTATTTGTTGTTGTTAGCAAAAATTATAACAACCGGTTTCAAGAGCATCCAAAATGTTTGTGAATAACTGAATATGAAGAAGTTGAGAAGGAGACACGAACCACCAGATCGACTAAAAAACATCAATAAAACATTCAGGAATGTCGTTCTACACATATTGTATTCAAATGCGAACATTTGGAGCGACTACCTTTCAGTCATAAAATTACGGAAATTAAAACCAAAAGCAACGCCTAAACTACAATAAGTAAGAAGACAGACTCCAGACAGAATATCTCAACTTGCAAAGAGATGTATGCTGAGAATATCACGGACGGAATATATGAGCAACGCAAAATTTTTAAGGAAAATGAAAACAAAAATACACTTGTACTTAGAATCAAAAAGTGACAGTTGAAATCTCTAGGACACAATGAGGAAAGGAGACTTTTAAACACTCACAGGACATCACATAACTGAAGGTAGGAGTGCAGAGGGAACCCGAATAACCTACCTAACAAGCTTATAACAGAATAGAGCTGGAAGAATAGTAAAAATACAAACGCTGCTAAAAGTTACAAACGATAAGAAGTTGTGGAGACTCGTAATCACCCACACCCTGAAAGGACACCATACATAATAAAAGAACGAAGACACGAAAACGACCATGAAGGGAGAGAATTCACGAAGTATCTGGAGTAATTCCCCTTAGTTAGGAAACAACATGGCGTCGACCTTGACGTCCAGACATGTGGCCCATGTTTTCAAGCAGCAACTTCGTGCTCTTCGAAAATGTTCGCTGCCTTTTACTGCCAAACTTTATTCTACTAGTGTAAGTGGATCCTTCATTATCAAAGGTTTTGCCATAAGTTAAGATACAAACTTTTTCTTCATTAAGAGAAAAACTTCATGCTTCAACATTTGTTTTAGTTTTTGAATCGAATGGAAGTTTACAGGGTGGTCCGAAAGTCTTGTCATTTCAATGCTCTGTTGGTGATTATCAAGGAGAGAGTTTTCACATGAATAATACCAGAATACTCGTCAGTTGAAGGGCATCGTCCGGAGAGCCTTTGCAACAATCAACAAAGCCACAACTTCGTAAAATATCACACAGAACAGGGCAGTGCATCATTTTATTTTTGTGCCATGAAAATGATGGTATTAAAAGACCTTCTCGATGTGTGACAGCGTCAATGAAACTAAGTGAATAAACTGAATCAAGTACATGACGTGCTTTGTATTAGGTTGCTGCAAAAAAAATTTCGTTTTCTCACATAGTAACATATGTTAGAAACGAAATTATTTTTGCACCAACCTAATATTTATTTAATATTTACTTATGTTATTACTTTTTGGTAGGGAGTGACAAGACTTTCGGACCACTCAACACAAGAAATTATGTTGAGTTGGTTTATATTTGTTGACACAGCTGCAATAAATTCGCATAAAAAATGAATTAGCTTTCTTTTTCTAGCCGTCAGTCTTAAACTTCTATCGATAAACATTTCATAAGAAGTAGCATAACTGAATGCTTGGAAAGAAAACGTAATTGTAATTTTAGGTACCGCCACAGACGTTCTAAAAAATCTCAAAACACGAGTAATAATATAATGACTGATTTGTTGAATGCCTTCTTTGAACCTAAATTTTGGTTCTGTTTGAAAGATAATGAGCTAAAAAGCTAATCCGAATGAAAAGTAAAATTAGTTTCCATATATAATTATATTTTTTAGTCATTTTTAGAAACATTGGCACGTTTTTTTTTTAGTCACTCATTGAGTCAATGACTCAATGAGTATGAGTCATTGACTCATCGATTCGTCATTGTATATACGAAAAATGTAAACAACAAATTTAAAATTCTCTTTAAAATCCAACATTGAATGCAAAATAAAACCTAAAGTAAACAAAAGACCGGCGATACAATAAGCAAGAATTTTTTTAAATATTTTTTTTTTCAACCTTAAAGAATATAAATTTTTATTCTCTACAGTACTTTTAATTGAATTTGAAGGTATTTTTAAGACTGCTTCCAAAAATATAGTGTAAATAAATGTAATTTGTGTTGAAAGGCAAAACATTTTTTTTTAAATTTTATTCTAAGAGTAGAGATTTTAGAAAAATTAAATTACAGTAGTTGAGTAATGTATTTTTTATTATGAATAAAAATAAAATACTTTCGTCGTAATTCCGAAAATTTTCTCAATGATGAAGAGAAGAAATTATGCAGTAAAAAAATAAATCAAAGACTTGTTTTTAAAATAATTAAAAAAAAAAACGGTAAATTTTCATTTTAACACCCGAGCGTCATTTACTGCTGAACTATTTTCTTTCAAAAATTAGTACGCGTTTCCGTAAAGCGAATTTTTTTGGTACTTAATGTAAGAATAAAGTTAACTTTCAAATATATGTAAACATCGACAAATAAAAGAATAACAAAAGAAAAAAAAAAACACTTAACCCTAATTTGAAAGTTAACTTTATTCTTTAAAAAAAAAAAGAATAACCAAAAAAAAAAAAACACCTAACCCTAATTTGAAAGTTAACTTTCTTCTTTAAAAAAAAAACAAAAACACCTAACCCTAATTTGAAAGTTAACTACAAGGAATTACTGTGAAGGGAATAAATAGGCCCAAATTGTATATGTCCACCGACATAATTCAGCACTTAATTACTTATCAATAAGCCGGTAAGGGATGACAAAAAGAGCGAGAATTCGATATTTTTCTGGTCGTTAACATCCGAAAAGGTAGGTTTCTTTAATAACTATTTGTTGATTTGAGTTCAGCATATACATTTGCACGGAAATAAGACTATTTTGGAAAAATTTGAAGAGATAATAGCGCTCGGGTGTTGAAATGAAAATTTACCAAAAAAACTTAGAATAACAACTTATGTTTAAATATTGAAGTAAATAAGTGTTGGTTATTCTTGTATAACAATTTAGGAATGCACCCTGGTGAAAAAAAATGGCCCAAACTTGATTAAAAAAAGTTTCTACTGTCTAGATGTTTATGTCATTATTATGAGGAAAAAAGACCAAAGTATTTTTTGAGTATTTTTTAATTTTTTTTAATCCTTTCTAGCATGTCCGAAATCTTAGCTAAAAATCTTTTTTTTTTTTAAATGCAGGAAAACAGAAAATGGATCAGAAAATGGTGCTTTCAAGACACAAAAAACCGACTGCATGGGAAATATGAAATTAGAATATATTAAATCATCATAATACTCTTCCAATATTAAATTAGTCAAAGATATCAGAATTATAAGCTAAAAGTTGCTATAAAAATAAAATAAATTTCTTTTAAAAAATAGTCCTGGATATGACAATGAATAAACTACATCTGCTATTAAGGACTCTGGTAGATTAGAGGTTTTGAGGAGCATAGAACTACTTTTTAATTGCTGTAGTTCCCAGGTCTACTCTAACCTGGAGTGGTAGCACCTGTTAGGGTTCCAGCTATGGGCAAATAGTGAACTCCAAACAAAAACAAAACGCTATAAAAGGTATAAAATTTTTTTTTTTTTTTTTATAAAAATACCAGCAATACATTTTTAAAACAAAACGACAAGCAATATCTGTAGTTGAAGGCATACAATTGCATTCAAAATATTTTTATTTCGGTATTAAATAATCCATAGAGATTGATATGTTACTAAACAAAATCAACCAACCATTCTTTTAAAAAAGGTTCATATTTGAAAACTGCATTGAACTTTACAATTTTGATTCTTCAAAACAATGGGATGAATTTCAAAATTGCACTGAAAAATATAAGTCATTTTTTTTAAAATAATAAGTGTAGAGTTTTTATTTCTATCTGTTCCAAAAGAAAATGATGAATTATTTAATTTAATAAAACATTAAATTATGCAAGCATGAATTCTCAAAAAACTTTATTTTTTTTAGGTTTATTGAATTATTTTTGGTAAGATGCAGGTTGAATTTTCCATATGTTGACACGTGATATTGCATAAATTTTTTACTGAAATAATATCTTCAGAGATTTTTTTTTTTATATAACTAAAAAAATTGGACATTCCCCATCCGCCAAATTAAAAAATATGGACAAGATATCGAAAAAAAATTAAAAAAAAAATCTATTCAGTAAAAATAAAACATTCATTCATTAATAAATACTAAAAAATTTTGTGCAAGGATATGGGCTCAGATACCCCACATTAAATTCAGTCTTGTGCCACATCTGACCATGTGGGGCGGTTGGTAGATATCCTTGCTTCAGGAATTATTAGCTTACTAACCAATTCCCTGTGTTTCAGTAGTGTATTCTCTTTTACAATAAACCTCTCTTTCTTTCATCTATGTGCCTGTTGTTGTTCCTTTCACTCAAGTACCACCTTTGTCTCTTTGTAACCTTCTTTAAGGATACAATGCTAACAAATCCTGTATAAATTACACAGATTTGCTGATAATTCTTTTTAATGCTGCGCTCTGCACTTTTCAATCCATGACCATTACTAGATAGGTTTAAGAAAAGTGAAATAATCTCTCTTAAAAATACTGAAATGTCCTCAACAGAACAGGTCACAAAACATGATTTAATGCCTCACTTCTAAGATGCCACCCCCTCCTCTGTATCACACTCTCTTCTTGACTCACTATGTCACACTCTCTTTCTGTTTGCCTCACAGACACTAAACACAGTCAAGGTTTAATAGGATTTTTGAACATCTGTTTTTATTATTAGGTTGGTGCAAAAATGACGTAATAACGTCGTTTTTTGACGTTAAAAAATGCGTCAAAAAACGACATTATTACGTCATTATTTTTGCACCAACCTAATAATTATTAAAGAAAGATTTTAATTTCAAAAAGGTCACGAATTTTTAATTTTTATAATTAATACCTGATTTTACAATGGGCATTAATGGCTTAAAGACTTAGAATCTATCTTTGAAAATTGTTTGGCTCTATAAGGCCATTAAGTACAAATCAGGGTGTTGTAAAATTATTTTCATTATTTAAACCTTAGATATGTGTTTAAAAGACAAGAAATCTACTTAAAATAACTTGTTTGGCTCTGTATATCCATTATATAGGAGTCACCACATTCATTCACTTTGAATGAAAATGATGAATCACACCAATAAATCTTTTGTATTTTTGTTTTAAATTTCAGATCTCTGGATCTCCTCCTACCTCCAAATCTGTTTGTTTATTCTCTGGAATCCAACCAACATCGAATTGCCCCCACTTGGGTAACTACCTTGGTGCTATCAAACAATGGGTGAGCCTCCAAGAAAAATATTCCTCTGTTATATTCAGCCTAGTTGACCTCCATTCCATTACTTTACCTTATTCTCCAGAACAACTTCGGTAAGGATATTAAATTTTGATAACTGATCACTTTCAGATACCTTTTCTTGATTAACTTGTTAAAACTCCAACTTCTTTATAGCAGAATAACCATGTATGAGCCTGTTCATAAATGAAGCAACCCTGAGATGCCCACAGACAAAATGGTGAAAAACAAAGAAATTTGATGATTTTGTTAAATAATTATTGAATGTTGCCCAAATTACATGATAATACTAGAAGTAGTTTTAAATATATTGAAGGAAAATCATAAACGTGTCCATTTATGGACAAAACATTGTCTAGATTAAAGTGGGCTATATGTGATCAAATAAAGAATATTTTGATTCCACTGAGACTAGACAAAAATTCAGCAGGTATCTCAGCACCTTATAGAAAAAACAGCTTAATTTTGCAAAGATTGTCCCCAAATATTGATATCCAAGTAGTCCTGCTATAATTTATATTTCTAAATCCAAAAAGAAAGTTTTTTTTATTTAGTATTGTTGGTTTCAATCAGTCAGAATGACTGCTAAGAACATCAGTCAGTTATGTGCCATGTGTGATACAAATTTAGGCAATAATTTTGATACATGACTGACGAGGCAGATTTTTCCACAGTAGGTTGCCATTTCTTTCTGCAGTAGACTAGTTGCCTTCCAAGGCTATAGAACCCAGTCTGTCCTGCTGTTTACCCATAGCTGGGGGAGAAGAAAAGGATTCCTACCTTTTCCAAGGGTATTAGCAAGTAAGTGAATTTAATGGATTCAACTGGAATTTGAACTCAGCTGTCCAATTCCTCAATCTGAGCTGCTATCCATTATTCCACCGTGCCTCCAGAACATACCATTTCTAAGAACATACCATCCCCAAATTTATAGACACATACAGATGCATGCTTGGATTTCTTCTTAACCAATAAAAATGGACAAATGTCAGTCTCATTTGCCATATTTTTAGCCTTTCTAGTCTTAAAGTCAGAACACTATATCTACTTGACTATCCTTTTTGCATGTGAACACAATTCTTTGTGATTTATTTTTTCTTTGTCTAGTTTTAACTTGCATATATATATTGTTTGCTTAGTATTAGGTTGGTGCAAAAATAATATCGTTTTTTGACGTTAAAAAATACGTCAAAAACCGTCATTATTTTTGCACCAACCTAATATTATTTTGCCCTGTTCTTTTTTTTTCTTTTTTTATTGTTTATTGAGAACTTTGTCAATTCCACATAACTATGGCTACAATATATATGCTTGAGGAAGGCCAGAAGAATTACTAGAAAAGGTTTCTTCTCCAGCTCCTCTCTCAACTATTACCTAATTACTACTACTACAGCTCTATGTATTAAACAAACATAGGGATAAGGCTTTATCACACCATATGGAGTATACTGCCACAGACTCACCACACTATGAGGAATTACTGATAAGAATAGGTCCTCCCTAAATTTATAGACAAATCCTACAAATGTATGCTGGGATTTCTTCCTAACCAAAAAGTGGACAATTCTCTGTCTCATCTCCCATATTTTTGTTCGCTCTTGTCTTGAAGTCAGAACACTATACCCATTTGATTCTTACTTTGTGAAAATTTTGCCTCATTATTGTTTCTTTGTCTAGTTTTGACTTGCATATATATTGTTTGCTTCGTCTTATTTTGCCCTGTTCTTTTTTCTTCCTTGTTGTTTGTTGAGAATTTTGTCAATTCTGTTTGTTAGGCATTTTTTCCAATTGCACTTAAACATGGCCGATTATTCCACAAGTATACCAAAATGAATAGGCTAAAATTCAAATGTTTGGTTAAAATGGCTTCTGTACTGGATATACCAGAAAGCATATTTGTACAGCAATAGGAAAACAAATTGTCCACAAATGAACAAATGAACGAGATTTTGTTGATTCAGCACCACTTTCATCAATAGATTATGTTGAGCCTCGTTGATGAGGAGTTGTAGTGAGTCCCAATAAAAATAAAATATAAGACCAAAAATAAAAAGAATTCAAACTAAAATAAGGTGTTTGCACTTTCCTTTAAAACCATTTTCTCTCTCACTCTAAACTTCTTTTTCTATACTTCTTTTAACTAATGAGAAGGCAACCCTCAAATAAAAAGAGAAAGAAGAAAAGACTGAACCTGACCAAAAATTGCTGGAAGTTTGCACAATCAGAGCCTACTTATTTGTAACTGAAAACTACCAAATATCAGAGAGGCTCTATGTATAAAGAAAAATGAAAAAGAAAGAAATGCCAGAAAATAAAATAATTTTGGCCAATTTTTTTTTTTCTTGCACTTCTCGCTTGTGGAACTACCTTCCAGCACCATGATTTCCGACCAACTTTTATTTGTAAAAATTTAAATGCAATGTCAATCACTATCTACTGTCCTCCTGATTACTCTTCTTTTGTTCTCACTCCCAAGCAATTATTTCTGTTTTTAACTCTTCTACCCCCAGTAACCCCTTGTGTCTCAGTGGCTTTACTGCCTTGCTTGGGATGAAATCAATTAAAAAAAACAAAAAACACATGTCTCTCCACAATTTCCTGTCCTTTGCAGCTTTTAGTAAATCTTGTCTTTTTGTTATCTCCCCTAAACCTTTGTCTGCCATCAATTTATACATGCTCATTAGATACGTTATGCGTTCTTGCCTTCAGTCTGTCCTGGCTGTATCAAATTTTCAAAGCCCTCTTTACTAGAAATTTCAACTTTCTCTTTCTGATGTTAAGTATAAGTGTCCATTTTGTTTCCATTTTCTCTAAAACTTCATCGCTGCTCACATGTTCAGTCAATGGTATCCTCAACATCTTTTCATAGAACCATATTTCTGTTGCTTCAAGTCTCTTCTTCACTGTTGAGGAGATTGTTCAGCATCCATTGTCATATAGGAGGACTGATATCATGTAACAATTCAGTATATTCTTTGTTCCTAACAAAATTTTCCTGTTTCTTAATACTGTGCTTAGCTTTTGGAAGACTTATTTCACTTTTTTCACAATGCACCTTTGGATACAAGTGTCACACTTTCCATCCTCTGTTAAAACATTTCCCAGATATTTAAATTGTTGTACTTATTTGATTTTGGCATCTCCAATTTGTAATTTGCATGTTGTGCTGTCCCTTTTGCTGACAACTGTATGACATCTTATTTCTTGATAAATCTTTCCAAAACTGAAACTATGAACTGGAATTGGAATGAAAGCAGCAATGACTCATATCCTGAATCCATCATAAAAATTCAGGATGTGGAATTAGTAAATACTAAACATTCCAAAAACCTCAGTGTATAGTTCAGTTATAACAAATTTAGTATAGCAGGTAAGGAAATTGCGCTAGGGATAGTTTCATCCAATACCACAAGTTGCTACAAAGCCAAAACATTAACCTAAGAACTTGAGTTATGTTCTTAAATTGCTTCACCAGATCAAGACTTTCTGAAAGTGTCATGCTTGGTATCAAACTAAACTGTCAGCTGTATACAGCCATTTTTTCTCAGATCAATAGTTAAAGGTGGTTTGAGCAAATAAAGCCTGTAGGTCATAGCAGGAATCATACTTCTGTGAACCTACAGAATCACAAAGAACTATACCAAATAACAGAAACCACATCACTTAAGAAATTTCAGCAACAACTAAAATTGAATATCAAATGTAACTCAAAGAGAAAATAATAACATAATCATAATAATGTTGACGTTCCACACTACTTCAAACAAAAGGTTAGGAAGGAAATCTCTGGCATTACTGAAAAGAGTGATAACAGTTACTGGACTTGAGAAACCTATTCTTTTTTCTGAAAATTTGTTTCAATAGAAAGATTTTATAAATTTCAGTCGATCGTAGCACTGACTGTTTTGTCAATGAATACTGAATGTTTCCTTATAAGGCGAATGTTTATATAAGACTACCCCACCCCTATCAATGGAATTTATTTACTTCTTCTTAACTTAAACTTTTTTTCTAACTGTTCAGGAACAATTTTTATTGAAGCTATGTTTAATAAATTTCTTTTCAGGAACAATTTGCTCGATATGACTGCATGTTTGTTGGCATGTGGAATTAATCCTGATAAGTGTATATTATTTCAACAATCTCAAGTAAGTAAAATCTAAATGTTTTTACATTCTTTTCTGATTTTAGTATCGCATAAGGCAGACGGTGTGATGAATTGGGAGAGAAAGATTGCCTCATCAAGTGTCACAATATAAAATGACAGAATATGTGGTTGTCAGCAAAAGGGACAGCTCAACATGCTAATTACAAATTGGAGATGCCAAAATTAAACAAGTATAACAATTTAAATATCTGGTAAGACAGAGGACAGAAAGTGCAACAATGAAATCTGAAGGTGCATTGGGATAGTGAAAGATGACTTCCAAAAGCTATTCAAAGTATTAAGAAACAGAGAAATTTTGTTAGAAACAAAGGAAAGAGTAATGAACTGTTACATAATATTGATCATCCTATATGGCAGTGAATTCTGGACAATCTCCTCGCAGTTGAAGAAGAGACTTGAAGCAACAGAAATGTTGTTCTACAGAAGGATGCTGAGAATATCATGGACTGAACATATGAGTAAATTTTACAGAAAATGTAAACAAAAAGGACAATAATAATAATAATAAAATATGTCAAAGGATTGAACTTCTCTCAGAGCAATGAATGTTGGACATTTTCCTCAGAGATGGAGAAGAGACTTGAGGCAACAGAGATATTGGCCTATCAACAGGGTGCAATGGGTAAATTGTTGCCATTTTATATTTTTTAATTTCACGCATGTGTGTTGTTTGTTTTTGATTTTGTCAACTGCACAGTATAATAGGGTCAGTTGGGCACTATCTGTCATAAAAAAAGAGCACCATGACACAACTCACTCTACCAGAAATTTAGAAACAGCATGCTGTACTGCTTAGTATTCATGCCAGAGATTCCAATATGAACGTTTCAGTGTGTTTCGGTGTCAGTCTGAGGACAGTGCTGAGAATTCAGAAAGAGTTGGATGATATAGACAGTCAACATCATGGTGTTTGGAGTGATAACAACGTTATGCCTCCAATCATCCTCTCCACAGGGCCTCAGACTCAACATGGAGACCTATGTCAAATGACTGGGCCAAGAGGGCAGCTGCTGGAAGACCCCATATCTGGCAACAGGATTTTGCCCCATGCCACACAAGCGGGAGAACCCTGTCAGACAATTTCTGTGACCATATCACCTCTTACATCTGGCCACCTAACACCCCAGACTCCAACCCCCTTGATTATTATGCATGGGGCATAGTTAAGCGAGAGACCAACAAAACTCTTTGTAACATCAAAGATGACCTGAAGGCAAGGATTATGGCAGCATTCACTGATTTAAACAAGGACACTGTCCAGAAGAGTTGCAGGAAATTCCAAAGTCATCTGGAGTTTGTGGTTGAAGCCAATGACGAGTTTATTGAATAAATTTTCTCTTTAGTATTTCAAGATATTTTCATGTAATTTTAGTAAATATATCTGTTAAAATGAAATGTCAGTTTTATTTTCCTTTTTGTGCAATTTAGACAACTATTTATTCATCGCGTCCTGTATGTGAACAACGAGGAAGTTTTAAGAAAAATGGAAGCAAAAATGGCACTTGTGGTTAGAATCAGAAAGTTGAAATTTTTAGGACACATGATGAGGAAAGATGGCTTGGAGAATTTGACACTCATAAGACATGTAGACAAGAGGGGCAGAGGGAAACAGCAAGTAACATACCTAATGATGAGCATGTGTAAATAGATGGCTGGCAGAAAAGGGATTGGAAGGATTTAGAGAGAAACATTGCTTAGAACTACAAAAGGTAAGTTGTAGAGAGCCATGATCGGCCATACTTTGAAGAGAAACAGCACATAAAAGAAGAAGAAGAAATGATGGATTGCTGCCTAAATATACTATGTTTAAAATACATATGCCTGTGCATAAATATATCTATTGCAGTCTGTTCACATGTTTGTCTGTGACTGTCTATCTATTGATATCTCAGTAGATATATATGTTTCATATCTTTATCTATTTTCAAACCTTTCCAAAGCAGAAACTATGATCTGGAATTGGGATGAAAGCAGTGACAGTGTATACCCTGAATCCATCATAAAAATTCAGGATGGGGAATTAGTAAATACTAAACAGTTCAAAGACCTCAGTGTATGGATGAGATGTAACAAATTTAATATAAGAAACTGAGCATAGAATAGGCTACACTAGGGGTAGTTTCACCCAATAACAGAAGAAAATAGCAAGGGTTGTATTTCTGGTCATAATTCCAAGGGTCATAAATCAGTCTCACAAGTCCAAAGTCAGAAAATGCCAGGCTCATAGATCAAAAATAGGTGAAAAAATCAGTATCCAAATCTCTTAACATGCAACAACTTTCTTCACAAAGAACCAAGAGCCCCTCCTGTTATCCAAAGTAGTGTGCTTTTATTGGTGTAAAAGGTTGTGATTTGTCAAGACTAGTAAGAAAGCTGAAACAGTTACCGTAGTTCGAGGTCAACTAAAGTTGACACAATTTTGATTCTGATTTTTTTTTCAACAGATAGCACAGAGAATACAAATTCTTTTTCAAACGCTTGGTTTTCTCTTTTGTCGCAAATTGCTAAAAAGTCAAGTCATATTTTTAAATAGTCTTGTCAGATCAAAACTTTCTAATGGATGCAATAAATGAAGCAAAACTTGTTCAGAAATATTTAAACTGTCTGTGTTATACAACCACTTTCTGAGATTAATGCTTAAAAATGGTTTTAATCAAGTGAAATATGTAAATAATCGTGAGGACCATCTGTCTTCAAACCTTGTAGATTGCCACTACAAAATCACAAATCACTGTACCAAATAACAGAAACCCCATCACTTGAGGACTTTCAGCAATATTAACAACTAAAATGGATATCTCATGTAACTTGAAGAGAAAATAATGACATAATCAAGATGTTGACGTTCCACACTACTTCAAACAAAAGGTTAGGTAGGAAGCCCCCATCAATACTGGAAAGAGTGATAACAGTTACTGGACTTGAGAAAACTTCTTTTTTTTTTCTGAAAAATTGTTTTAAGAGAAAGATTTTATAAATATCAACCAACAGTATCACTGGCTGCTCAGTTAATTAATGCCAAATGTTTTCTTACCATATTAATCAGTCAGTTTATGCCAATTCATATATGTTAACACCTATAGCAAATAAATTTGTAGGAATATGGATTCTAATTTTTATTAATCAGTATAATTTACCTTTAATCAAATGGCATTGGATATTAAATGAAAGCTCTTCATGCAAATCAGTTCCACTTGGACTTTGGTTTGGCACTTAACTATGTTGTTCCATTTGCAGATTCCACAGCATTCAGAATTGGCCTGGATCCTTGGATGTCACTGTTCATTACTTCGGTTGAAACATCTTCCTCAGTGGAAAGTAAGTTGGTTTTGTTGCTGAAAATTGATTCCCTTCATGTTTTTAGCTCATCTGTGTTTCTTTGGCTGTTAAATTACAAGATCAACTTTTAAACTGTGTTTGAAAACATAAGCTGTAATGCTTAAAAGAAATGAACTACTCAAAACTATTTACATTCATTCTTCTTCCTCTTTTGTATGGGCTGTATCTGTTCAAAACATAGGTGATCATGGCTCCCCACAGCTTCCTATCCTTTGTAGCTCTAAGTAATGTTTTTCTCTTTATTATCCCTCCCAGTCCTTGTTCTTCCATCTTTGTTGTTATTATCACAATGTTTCAATTTCTTTTACTCCCAAGCCTTCTTCAGGTGTGTAGTCCTGGGTGTGATGATAAACTACATCCAGCAGTAAGGCCTCTGATTGGGAAATCAGAGCTTTTGAGGAGTGTGGAACCACCTCTTAATTGGTGTTGTTCCCAGGCACACACTGACTAAGGGTGGTAGCACCAGTTAGGGTCCCAGTTATGGGAAAATACTGCATCCCCAAACAAAAACAAAACATTATAAAAGTATAAAAATAAATTTTTATATTAAAATTATCAACAATACCAATTTATAGTAAAATTACCAGCAGTACCTATTTATAGTATTGTTACCAGCAATACCTATTTATGGCAAAATTACCAGCCATACCGATTTATAGTAAAATTACCAACGATACATTTTATCTGTAGTTGATGGCATGCAATTGTTTTCAAAATATATTTAGTTGAAGCCATAAAATTGTGTTCAAAATAATTAAAAATTTGGCTTTAAATAACCCATAAAAGTTGATATGCTGCAAAACAAAATCAACTATCCAATCTTGAGGTGTCTATCGATCTAGGTAACCTTCAGGGTATTTCAAACTGAGACCATTATTTAATCTATGGGGATAGATTGTTCACATTCCACTGTTCACATCTAAGGTTATCTCACCTTATTGTTTTCAGTATCACTCAGTTATTGTTTGCTCTGTTTCCACTGATTCTAAATCTGTACTACTCAGCCCAGGGATTGAACTCAATTATTATGTCACCAAATTCATAAATCAGTGCTTTATTCTTTTAGGCCAATATGAAAGGCTATGTTGCTCACAGAATATTAGCTGTGGTCTGTATGAGTAAATTCTTAGAGAAAATCACTGAGTGAAAAAAGAAATTATCCTAAAGGAATAATGTCTCAATCAAAATCTAATGCAGTGCATCGTTTTTGGTGATGGTTAAGCAGGCATCAACCTTTTATTTAGAATTTCAAACTGAACCCTTTATTTAATTGACAGAGGTAGATTGTTCACTATGTCTAGGGATATTTTGTCTAGTTACTGTTTAATACTGCAGTCTCTTCAGCAGGTAGATTAGGTTTAAGGCTTCATATTCTCCACTCAGGATTGTCCCACAGGACAATGGATTATTGGATTAAAGCATTGCTTCATGAATTTGATGACAGTAATTTTGAGCTGGGTAATGGATTCAGTGGATCAATACTAAATAGGAACTAGACAAGATGTCCCTAGACATGATCAACAGAATGAAAACACTATACCTCTAGCAATTAAAAAAAAATTTGATCAACAAGCACCTGAGGAAGGCCAGAGGGCACAATGGCTGAAACATTGTGTTAATGACTACTAAGATGAAGACAATAGTCCACATGTAAATAATTGCAAAATGTCTACTATTTTGTTTGACAGGAGAAGTCAAAAATTTTCAAAGATGCTTCAGTTGGACTTTTCTCCTATCCAATCCTTCAGGCTGCTGATATTCTGCTTTATAGGTAGGTATTGGTTTATTTCTTATCAGGCACAAGGGCAGGAGTCCAGACTAATTTTTTTCACCATTGTCCCAGAACTGTCTTGTAAAACAACATTAATCATCCCCCAAAATTTTAAACTGTACCAAAATCAAAATGATTTTTTTTTTTTTTGATAAAGCTACTAAGATGCAAGGGTTTACAAAATGTGAGAGAATATGAAAAAAACAGTGACGTGCAGAGTTTTGGTGATGCTTGTGGTCAACTTCTTGATTGTATGCCCCCACGACACAAGTAGGAGGGCCTATAGGGCCTAGTACTGAGAAATGTGAGAAAGGAAGATATTCTAAATATGTAAAAACATATGAAATATGAAAATAAACACTTTATTTCAAATGCTAAATTTTTATTTCACTCTTTGATTAGATACCCTTTCAATATGGATGCTCGGGCCATTACACTCCCTGCCCCACTTCTGCACTCTACTGAAGAAAAAGAACAGGAACTAAGAAGACTGAATATAACGATTGACATTGCATTTAAATTTTTGAAGATCAAAGTTGACTGGAGAACAAGAAGCCAGATGTTAGAGTTAATTAAAGCAAAGAAACTATAAAATTTAATAACTATTAAATCCAGGGGGATAGGCCCCAAATTTTTGACATATATTTTTTATATACACCATAGTGTTTAAAAAAATGTATGTGTGCGCACATATAAATAAATATAATATTACTAGTGGATAAGTTACTTTGTAAAACACAAAAGATTTGTTTATCTTATAATAGAAAGAAATATAGACTATGATTTGTTGCTAAATTGCCATGATCCAATGAGGAATTTTCTTAAATCCTCCAAATTCAAATAAAATCTTTTTATTTTCCAGATCCAATCTGGTTCCAGTTGGAGAAGACCAAGTGATACAGATTGAACTTGCCCGGGATATTGCACATCACTTCAACCAAAAATATGGAAAATTATTTGAGAAGCCAGATATTCTTAAAGGTAAAATTTTTCTAGTCCAGAATATTTCAGGGTGAGCCCATTTGACTCTGGATAGGAAATCAAGAGAAAATAAAGGAGGTTCATAATTATAATTCCCACTCTCCATATATATATATATATATATATATATATATATATATATATATATGTATTTTAAGACATTTTTATGTTTATACATTCTTTTTATAGATACAAATATTTAAGTAAATGTTCTGTTTATAATAAACAGTATTAAACAAAATTTACCAGCCTGAATGTGAAACTTTCTCGGACATTCAGGCCAGTAAATGTTATTTAATACTGTTTATTATAAACAGAGCATTTACTTAAATATTTGTATCTATAAAAAGAATGTATAAACATAAAAATGTCTTAAAATAATTTTTGGACTTTGTCCATTTTCATAATGAATATATGTATATTATGCCTCTTGATTCCTTGAGGGATATACTGCTGCAACAACACCTCTCAAAATGTGCCGGTTGCCTTCAACTCTGCGTTAACACTTCTGCACCAAGTCTATTTGGGTTGACCCACTTTTTGCTTGCCTTCTGGATTCCAGTCAAAGGCCTGCCTGGTGACACTAGAAGCAGGCTTACAGAGTGTGTGGCTGATCCATCCCCATTTCCATTTCTTGATGTCAATCTCAATTGGGGCTTGTCTGTTCCTGGGCCACAGTTGGTTGTTGGAGAATGACTTCCCTTATGGATTCCAATCAAGGGTCTCCCTGGTGACGAAGCAGGCTTACAGAGTGTGTGGCTGATCCATCCCCATTTCCATTTCTTGATGTCAATCTCGATTGGGCCTTGTCTGTTCCTGTCCCACAGTTGGTTGTTGGAGAATGACTTCCCTTCTGGATTCCAGACAACGGCCTGCCTGGTGACACTAGAAGCAGGCTTACAGAGTGTGTGGCTGATCCATCCCCATTTCCATTTCTTGATGTCAATCTCAATTGGGCCTTGTCTGTTCCTGTCCCACAGTTGGTTGTTGGTGAATGACTTCCTTTCTGGATTCCAGACAAGGGCCTGTCTGGTGACACTAGAAGCAGGCTTACAGAGTGAGTGGCTGATCCATCCCCATTTCCATTTCTTGATGTCAATCTCAATTGGGGCTTGTCTGTTCCTGTCCACAGTTGGTTGTTGGTGAATGACTTCCTTTCTGGATTCCAGACAAGGGCCTGCCTGGTAACACTAGAAGCAGGCTTACAGAGTGTGTGGCTGATCCATCCCCATTTCCATTTCTTGATGTCAATCTCAATTGGGGCTTGTCTGTTCCTGTCCACAGTTGGTTGTTGGTGAATGACTTCCTTTCTGGATTCCAGACAAGGGCCTGTCTGGTGACACTAGAAGCAGGCTTACAGAGTGTGTGGCTGATCCATCCCCATTTCCATTTCTTGATGTCAATCTCAATTGGGGCTTGTCTGTTCCTGTCCCACAGTTGGTTGTTGGTGAATGACTTCCCTTCTGGATTCCAGACAAGGGCCTGCCTGGTAACACTAGAAGCAGGCTTACAGAGTGTGTGGCTGATCCATCCCCATTTCCATTTCTTGATGTCAATCTCAATTGGGCCTTGTCTGTTCCTGTCCCACAGTTGGTTGTTGGTGAATGACTTCCCTTCTGGATTCCAGACAAGGGCCTGCCTGGTGACACTAGAAGCAGGCTTACAGAGTGTGTGGCTGATCCATCCCCATTTCCATTTCTTGATGTCAATCTCAATTGGGGCTTGTCTGTTCCTGTCCCACAGTTGGTTGTTGGTGAATGACTTCCCTTCTGGATTCCAGACAAGGGCCTGTCTGGTGACACTAGAAGCAGGCTTACAGAGTGTGTGGCTGATCCATCCCCATTTCCATTTCTTGATGTCAATCTCAATTGGGTCTTGTCTGTTCCTGTCCCACAGTTGGTTGTTGGTGAATGACTTCCCTTCTGGATTCCAGACAAGGGCCTGTCTGGTGACACTAGAAGCAGGCTTACAGAGTGTGTGGCTGATCCATCCCCATTTCCATTTCTTGATGTCAATCTCAATTGGGGCTTGTCTGTTCCTGTCCCACAGTTGGTTGTTGGTGAATGACTTCCCTTCTGGATTCCAGACAAGGGCCTGCCTGGTAACACTAGAAGCAGGCTTACAGAGTGTGTGGCTGATCCATCCCCATTTCCATTTCTTGATGTCAATCTCAATTGGGGCTTGTCTGTTCCTGTCCCACAGTTGGTTGTTGGTGAATGACTTCCCTTCTGGATTCCAGACAAGGGCCTGTCTGGTGACACTAGAAGCAGGCTTACAGAGTGTGTGGCTGATCCATCCCCATTTCCATTTCTTGATGTCAATCTCAATTGGGTCTTGTCTGTTCCTGTCCCACAGTTGGTTGTTGGTGAATGACTTCCCTTCTGGATTCCAGACAAGGGCCTGTCTGGTGACACTAGAAGCAGGCTTACAGAGTGTGTGGCTGATCCATCCCCATTTCCATTTCTTGATGTCAATCTCAATTGGGGCTTGTCTGTTCCTGTCCCACAGTTGGTTGTTGGTGAATGACTTCCCTTCTGGATTCCAGACAAGGGCCTGCCTGGTAACACTAGAAGCAGGCTTACAGAGTGTGTGGCTGATCCATCCCCATTTCCATTTCTTGATGTCAATCTCAATTGGGGCTTGTCTGTTCCTGTCCCACAGTTGGTTGTTGGTGAATGACTTCCCTTCTGGATTCCAGACAAGGGCCTGTCTGGTGACACTAGAAGCAGGCTTACAGAGTGTGTGGCTGATCCATCCCCATTTCCATTTCTTGATGTCAATCTCAATTGGGGCTTGTCTGTTCCTGTCCCACAGTTGGTTGTTGGTGAATGACTTCCCTTCTGCGATTCCAGACAACGGCCTGTCTGGTGACACTAGAAGCAGGCTTACAGAGTGTGTGGCTGATCCATCCCCATTTCCATTTCTTGATGTCAATCTCAATTGGGGCTTGTCTGTTCCTGTCCCACAGTTGGTTGTTGGTGAATGACTTCCCTTCTGGATTCCAGACAAGGGCCTGTCTGGTGACACTAGAAGCAGGCTTACAGAGTGTGTGGCTGATCCATCCCCATTTCCATTTCTTGATGTCAATCTCAATTGGGGCTTGTCTGTTCCTGTCCCACAGTTGGTTGTTGGTGAATGACTTCCCTTCTGGATTCCAGACAACGGCCTGTCTGGTGACACTAGAAGCAGGCTTACAGAGTGTGTGGCTGATCCATCCCCATTTCCATTTCTTGATGTCAATCTCAATTGGGGCTTGTCTGTTCCTGTCCCACAGTTGGTTGTTGGTGAATGACTTCCCTTCTGCGATTCCAGACAACGGCCTGTCTGGTGACACTAGAAGCAGGCTTACAGAGTGTGTGGCTGATCCATCCCCATTTCCATTTCTTGATGTCAATCTCAATTGGGGCTTGTCTGTTCCTGTCCCACAGTTGGTTGTTGGTGAATGACTTCCCTTCTGGATTCCAGACAAGGGCCTGTCTGGTGACACTAGAAGCAGGCTTACAGAGTGTGTGGCTGATCCATCCCCATTTCCATTTCTTGATGTCAATCTCGATTGGGCCTTGTCTGTTCCTGTCCCACAGTTGGTTGTTGGAGAATGACTTCCCTTCTGCGATTCCAGACAACGGCCTGCCTGGTGACACTAGAAGCAGGCTTACAGAGTGTGTGGCTGATCCATCCCCATTTCCATTTCTTGATGTCAATCTCAATTGGGGCTTGTCTGTTCCTGTCCCACAGTTGGTTGTTGGAGAATGACTTCCCTTCTGGATTCCAGACAAGGGCCTGTCTGGTGACACTAGAAGCAGGCTTACAGAGTGTGTGGCTGATCCATCCCCATTTCCATTTCTTGATGTCAATCTCGATTGGGCCTTGTCTGTTCCTGTCCCACAGTTGGTTGTTGGAGAATGACTTCCCTTCTGGATTCCAGACAAGGGCCTGTCTGGTGACACTAGAAGCAGGCTTACAGAGTGTGTGGCTGATCCATCCCCATTTCCATTTCTTGATGTCAATCTCAATTGGGGCTTGTCTGTTCCTGTCCCACAGTTGGTTGTTGGTGAATGACTTCCCTTCTGCGATTCCAGACAACGGCCTGTCTGGTGACACTAGAAGCAGGCTTACAGAGTGTGTGGCTGATCCATCCCCATTTCCATTTCTTGATGTCAATCTCAATTGGGGCTTGTCTGTTCCTGTCCCACAGTTGGTTGTTGGTGAATGACTTCCCTTCTGGATTCCAGACAAGGGCCTGTCTGGTGACACTAGAAGCAGGCTTACAGAGTGTGTGGCTGATCCATCCCCATTTCCATTTCTTGATGTCAATCTCGATTGGGCCTTGTCTGTTCCTGTCCCACAGTTGGTTGTTGGAGAATGACTTCCCTTCTGCGATTCCAGACAACGGCCTGCCTGGTGACACTAGAAGCAGGCTTACAGAGTGTGTGGCTGATCCATCCCCATTTCCATTTCTTGATGTCAATCTCAATTGGGGCTTGTCTGTTCCTGTCCCACAGTTGGTTGTTGGTGAATGACTTCCCTTCTGCGATTCCAGACAACGGCCTGTCTGGTGACACTAGAAGCAGGCTTACAGAGTGTGTGGCTGATCCATCCCCATTTCCATTTCTTGATGTCAATCTCAATTGGGGCTTGTCTGTTCCTGTCCCACAGTTGGTTGTTGGTGAATGACTTCCCTTCTGGATTCCAGACAAGGGCCTGTCTGGTGACACTAGAAGCAGGCTTACAGAGTGTGTGGCTGATCCATCCCCATTTCCATTTCTTGATGTCAATCTCAGTTGGGGCTTGTCTGTTCCTGTCCCACAGTTGGTTGTTGGTGAATGACTTCCCTTCTGCGATTCCAGACAACGGCCTGTCTGGTGACACTAGAAGCAGGCTTACAGAGTGTGTGGCTGATCCATCCCCATTTCCATTTCTTGATGTCAATCTCAATTGGGGCTTGTCTGTTCCTGTCCCACAGTTGGTTGTTGGTGAATGACTTCCTTTCTGGATTCCAGACAAGGGCCTGTCTGGTGACACTAGAAGCAGGCTTACAGAGTGTGTGGCTGATCCATCCCCATTTCCATTTCTTGATGTCAATCTCAATTGGGCCTTGTCTGTTCCTGTCCCACAGTTGGTTGTTGGTGAATGACTTCCTTTCTGGATTCCAGACAAGGGCCTGTCTGGTGACACTAGAAGCAGGCTTACAGAGTGTGTGGCTGATCCATCCCCATTTCCATTTCTTGATGTCAATCTCAATTGGGGCTTGTCTGTTCCTGTCGCACAGTTGGTTGTTAGTGAATGACTTCCTTTCTGGATTCCAGACAAGGGCCTGTCTGGTGACACTAGAAGCAGGCTTACAGAGTGTGTGGCTGATCCATCCCCATTTCCATTTCTTGATGTCAATCTCAATTGGGCCTTGTCTGTTCCTGTCCCACAGTTGGTTGTTGGTGAATGACTTCCTTTCTGGATTCCAGACAAGGGCCTGTCTGGTGACACTAGAAGCAGGCTTACAGAGTGTGTGGCTGATCCATCCCCATTTCCATTTCTTGATGTCAATCTCAATTGGGGCTTGTCTGTTCCTGTCCCACAGTTGGTTGTTGGTGAATGACTTCCTTTCTGGATTCCAGACAAGGGCCTGTCTGGTGACACTAGAAGCAGGCTTACAGAGTGTGTGGCTGATCCATCCCCATTTCCATTTCTTGATGTCAATCTCAATTGGGCCTTGTCTGTTCCTGTCCCACAGTTGGTTGTTGGTGAATGACTTCCTTTCTGGATTCCAGACAAGGGCCTGTCTGGTGACACTAGAAGCAGGCTTACAGAGTGTGTGGCTGATCCATCCCCATTTCCATTTCTTGATGTCAATCTCAATTGGGCCTTGTCTGTTCCTGTCCCACAGTTGGTTGTTGGTGAATGACTTCCTTTCTGGATTCCAGACAAGGGCCTGCCTGGTAACACTAGAAGCAGGCTTACAGAGTGTGTGGCTGATCCACCCCATTTCCATTTCTTGATGTCAATCTCAATTGGGGCTTGTCTGTTCCTGTCCACAGTTAGTTGTTGGTGAATGACTTCCTTTCTGGATTCCAGACAAGGGCCTGCCTGGTGACACTAGAAGCAGGCTTACAGAGTGTGTGGCTGATCCATCCCCATTTCTTGATGTCAATCTCAATTGGGGCTTGTCTGTTCCTGTCCCACAGTTGGTTGTTGGAGAATGACTCCCCTTCTGGATTCCAGAGAAGGGCCTGTCTGGTGACACTAGAAGCAGGCTTACAGAGTGTGTGGCTGATCCATCCCCATTTCCATATCTTGATGTCAATCTCAATTGGGGCTTGTCTGTTCCTGTCCCACAGTTGGTTGTTGGAGAATGACTTCCCTTCTGGATTCCAGTCAAGGGCCTGTCTGGTGACACTAGAAGCAGGCTTACAGAGTGTGTGGCTGATCCATCCCCATTTTCATTTCTTGATGTCAATCTCGATTGTGGCTTGTCTGTTCCTGTCCCACAGTTGGTTGTTGGAGAATGACTTCCCTTCTGGATTCCAAACAAGGGCCTGTCTGGTGACACTAGAAGCAGGCTTACAGAGTGTGTGGCTGATCCATCCCCATTTCCATTTCTTGATGTCAATCTCAATTGGGCCTTGTCTGTTCCTGTCCCACAGTTGGTTGTTGGAGAATGACTTCCCTTCTGGAGTCCAGACAAGGGCCTGTCTGGTGACACTAGAAGCAGGCTTACAGAGTGTGTGGCTGATCCATCCCCATTTCCATTTCTTGATGTCAATCTCGATTGTGGCTTGTCTGTTCCTGTCCCACAGTTGGTTGTTGGAGAATGACTTCCCTTCTGGATTCCAGTCAAGGGCCTGCCTGGCGACACTAGAAGCAGGCTTACAGAGTGTGTGGCTGATCCATCCCTATTTCCATTTCTTGATGTCAATCCTGTCCCACAGTTGGTTGTTGGAGAATGAGTTCCAGCCACCTGATATTAAGGATGTTTTTGAGATATTGGTTGGTAAATGTCTGAAGTTTGTGGGTGAAGTCTCCAGATTTACCTGAATAGAAAACGTTTTTTTTCCCTATCTATAATTTTCTCTTGGTTATTATTTTAAGCTTTTCATGGAAAAAATTCTATATAACACATTCTGTCCTTTAAAAGGACATCTTCAAACTAAAATAATGTTTATATTGATAGAATTACATGAGTTGGGATCAAATAGAGATCAAAATCCACCAGAATGATAATGAACGAGTAGGAAATGTTTTATCACTTTAACATGTTTCACTTTTATTAAAGCTTCATTAGAGAATATACAATATAGGCCAAAAGTTTTGGGTCACATTCTTGGATTAATATTTAGTAAATTTCATACCTTTGGTTGAATTAATTCCTACTAAGCAAGGATATTGAAACTAATCCATTAGTGCATAGCGTTCAAATTTTTATAGTGGGACTAAAATTTCCAAATCCGCCAGTTCTAAGATGACCAAGATAAGTTAGTCAAAAAGAGATAAAATTTGGGCAAGATAAGTTAGTCAAAAAGAGATAAAATTTTAAGTAAACTTTATGCAGCTATAGATTAATTTTGTTATTATTACTGAATATAAAATAGAACCTTTCAAGAAGAGAAAGTTCCTATGGGCTGAAGTGAGCTAGTAAATTAGTTTTGCAAAAAGCACACAGCCTTAGGCTGTTCTTCAAAATCCAGAGATTTGCCCCCAAAATTTTGGCCAATAGTTTCTATGTAGGGGATGGATGGAAATATAAGTGAAAAATGTTGATTATAATTATGCACTGAGATGTAAGGATGCTAAATTTTTAATTTCAATTTTGAAATTTCTGGCATCCGACATATCTTCATGCAACATCACAGCCAACCTCATTCAGTTTCTCGACGCTTTTGGTTTGTTTTTATTGCTGTTGTTTTTAAACAACAGTAGATTTGATTAGTTATGTTTTCTTCCTTACTCTGCTTAGGGTTAGGGTTTCCAGTTCCTGCTGATGATTCTATCGTTTCGTTAGATTTAAGAGGAGAAGAAAGTAGGAACTGTGTGTTTTGATCCCCTCTGGTTTATTGCGCAGGTTTCAGTAATTACTAAGAGCTAAACTGGAAAATGATGACTAATCTAAAATGTACCTAACATAAAAAAGGGGGATGAACAAGGGAAAAATAAAACAATAGAGGTGCTCTAATGTGGTAACAGAACACTTTTCCTATTGTGAGTAATATCAGAGTTTTGTCATTTTTTGGTTATCCATACTTTCTTCCTCTTCTTCTACGTGCCTTGTCACTTCTAGATGTTGGTGATCATGCCTTATGCTATATTTTTCCTGTGTGTAATGTCCCTGCGATCATGGCTCTCCACAATTTCTTGTTCTTTGTAGCTCTTAATAAATTGTCTTTTTGTCATCTCTCTTAAACCCTTTTTTGCCATCCATTTACTCAAGCTCGCTTGGTAGGTTATGCATCATTTTCTTCCAGCCCTCTTGTCTTCGTGAGTATCAAATTTTCCAAGCCCTCTTTTCTCATTATGTGACCTAGAAGTTTCAACCATCTCTTTCAGATATTAATTATAAATGTCCTTTTTGTTTCCTCTAAAATTTTGTCATTGCGTATGTTTTCAGTCCATGGCATTCTCAGCATTCTTCTGTAGAATCACATTTCTTTTGCTTTAAATCTCTTCTGTAACACTGATATCTCCAGAGGTTGATCAAACAAAAAAAAAAAAGAGAGAAAGAAAGAAAGAAGAAGATAGAGTCTCCTAACCGGATGGTAATTGTTGAAATTCACAATAAGATGGATTGAAAAGTTGAGAAGAAAATTAAAAACAAAATATGTTGAAAAATCATGTTTTAAGATAATTCCAAAGAGAATCAAACTCAAATTTAACTAGACAGAATTCAATAAGATTAAGCAAAACCAAGACTATCCGTCCTTCCCCACTTCTCATCGATAAGAAATAGACCATTACGGTATCCATGAAGATGTTAGATAAAATAAAAACATGTTGCCAATAACAAGACCAGAAAAACCATCTTTTGAATCAGCCACTCAGAAGAGAAGTATCCCCACAGAGATAAAGACCAACTGGACATGTTCGTCATTATAATTCCTGTGACATTCATCATCCAGAGAAAATTTTTTATCCACAAGTTAATTCAGATTCCTTTGGATACAAGTGATAAGGAAAAATTACTTACTTTTTTGAATTGACCATGGCCAAAAAGTCTGTGTGGGATGCTGATTGTAAAAAATGCATAGACAGAGAAAAGATAAACTTTCATTTTAAGGAGAGTGGAAGTAATTTTTCTTTCCTTTTCCAATTCTTGAATTGCCTAGTTGATGGAGAGATCTCAGCATGGGGCAAGCTGATAAAGAAGGATTAATGACTGAAAATCCCTTTTGTTTTCGCTGCACCATCTGGAAGTTGGATTTGTCATACCAGCCTTAGGAGAGGGCTGAGGTTAGCTGCTGAGAAAGTGGGAGAAAGAAGAGAGAGATTAGCACTACCTATATGGAGCTAGAGTGTGAGGTGAGATGTGAAGGGTGTTGGAGTTATGGGGTGGCTTGATTCCTCTGACCACTCTCAAAAGAGGACTGGACAACCCCAAATTTGGAAAACCACTTCAGTAAATGTATTTTTATATATGGAAATTTAGAAAAGGTTGATGCTTAGGGCAGAAGACACCCAAAATCAACCCCACCCCTGCCGGATGCAGGACTACATATAGGCTGGAGATTTTGGACAGCTAACAGAGAGAGTCCCCACATTACTGCTACTGGAATCCACATCATTCGCCAAAACCTCCTGATGGGCCTGAAAACCAGAACTTAGAAATTTAATTTACTACTAAAATAAGCTGCAGACTTCAAAGGGGATCCCAGTGCCATTTGATTATAACAACAAGTGGGAAGGTTTAAAACAGCTGTATACAACAAATCATATATAAACCAAATTGTTGTTACATTTTTAACCTGAGTTAATTCTTTATTTCAAAGGATTCTTGCTTTTTGCATATCTCCAGCTGTCAGACCAGTCTGCCTCATCAGTGATCTTCTCACCCTCTGAGATCAAAAACAAATTGACATAGGAATGAATGGTCATGAACAGACAAATGCCAGCTAAGTCAAGTGGAACCGTGCTACCATGACAATACCAGCAAGTGAAGAGGCAGCCAAATGGTAACCACAGCAGTCTGGATGAACTTGAGGACTTGAGACATATTTGGTTACTAATAACAAGGGTCGACAGTGGTGTTACATTATTGGTTGCCATGGAGACTAGGATTGACTGGGCTTTCACTTCTTCATCTATAATTCACTGTCATATCAAAGGACTGATATCATGTAACAATTTAGTACTCTTTGTTTCTAACAAAATTTTCTTTTTTCTGAATATTTTTCTGAATATTTTGCTTAGCATCTTTTGCTATCCTAATACACCTTTGGATTTCATTGTCACTCTGTTAAAATACTTTCCAGATATTTAAGTTGCTGTATCTTCAATCTGTAAGTTACATGTTGGGCTGCTCCTTTTGCTGACAACCATGTATTTTCTTCTTAGAATTGATGTTTAGTTTTTTTTCTTCTTGCTTTTCTTCACTACCCTCTGTAGGGGTTCCTCTAGTTTTCCTTTCTATGTTTCTGAGGCAGCATTAATGCAATGTGGCTCAAAATAGAATCAGAGAATTTTAACTCAGGAGAAGAAGAGGAGATTGAAGACTCGTTAAAATTAAACCCATGACATATCATAAAAAACAACAAAATATAATATTTCTCACATCAATAATTTCAGGGTGGAAAATGGTATGCCTGTGTTTACAAAACCTAGCCGAATTTATTATTGATACTTCCACCAAAATGAGGGCAGTCATTGATTATTGATTTGTTGAGTATTGATATTAATGACACTTAAATAAAAAAGTATTGTGAGCGGAACCTTATGGTGATCCCAGCTGCTGCCAAAGCTGTCTATATCTATGTCCTACCACAGTAGGACCTCACTGTTTGCAGAATATCCAGCCAGTTTTGCCTATTTCTGGCTGTGCTAATTTACAAAACATTCATCTTCAAAATTTTGATCAAACTAAAACTACTTGGCAGGCTTGGCTTTCTCTGTTATGCCTGTCTCACTTTTCATCAGTTTGTGCTTTCAAAATGCTCAATGCTGGCTCTTCATTTTGGGCTATGGTTCTTAAGTATGAGGCCCTCTTGATAGTAGCTAGAAATCTGAGACCTTTGTTCAGTATGGCTTCCTCAGGGTTACTTAACTTAACAAACATCACAAAAGAGGAAAAGTAGCTATCAAAACTCTGTAGTCTTAAAACAAAATAATTATCATGCCAACAGATAAGGGCACTGGTGATAGACCAGTTGCAATACTCAGAAAAAAAGGTTTTAGGGTTTGGTTTCATTTGGTTTGGTTTGTTTTATGGCATATCAACTTCAATGGATTATTTAATGCTGACAAGATTTTTATTGCTGGGAATATTTTTTTCTTTAAAAATCTATTACTGGTAATATTTTTTTTTCAAAAAATGTTTGCTGGTAATATTTTTTTTTTCAAAAATCTATTTCTGGTAATAGTTTTTCTTCAAAAATCTATTTCTGGGAATATTTTTTTAAAAAATGTATAGCTGTTTGTATTACTGGTAATATTTTCTTTTTTAAAGTTTATTGTTGGTAACAATCTTTTTTATAAAGTATTTCTGGTATTAAAATCTATTTTTACACTTTCATAGTATTTTAACTCCAGTTTGGGGGTTAACTATTTGCCCATAGCTAGAACTCTTAAAAAGTGCTACCAACCCATGTCAGGATAGACCTAGGAACACCTGCAACTAAGAAGTGATTTCACGATCCTCAAAACCACCTGGTCCAAGGCTTTGCTGTTGGATGTAGTATTATACAGAACACGGATGTAGTTTATCGTCATACCCAGGATGCCTAATTTAGGGCTATGGTTCTTAAGTATGAGGCCCTCTTGATAGTAGTTAGAAATCTGAGACCTTTGTTCAGTATGCCTTCCTCAGGGTTACTTAACTGAACAAATATTGCAAAAAAAGGAAAAATAGCTATCAAAACTCTGTAGTGTTAAAGCAAAATTATTATCATGCCAAAAGATAAGGGCACTGGTGATAGACAAGTTGCAATAAAAAACGCATTTGATAAAGTACGACACAAAAATCTGTTAGAACTGCTAGAAGGATATTAAAATAATTCAGAACCTACACTGACAATGAATCACATACATAGGGTTAGAAACCCTTATATACACTGATATGCCAAAAGTCATAGGATTACAGTATATAAAGGTAGTGGCAGGTCGTGCCACCGTACCTTGAGGTTGTAGAAATGCCGAGACCTATATCTGTTGTATTCTGATATCTGGTGAGTCAGTGCTGAACTGCTAATGGCAAGTTAATGTGAATTATTGGAGTTCAAATCAGGCATTATAATGGATGTCAGATGGATGGGACGTTTGCCATCCATTGATCTTCAAGTGTCACATCTACTGAGGATATCTGAGGGATTTTTTAGATACAAAAATAGGTAAATTTGAATCTTCATGCCTATAAAAAAACAGTGTCAAAAAGACGTTTTTTTTCTCTTGACACCACATTTACTTTAACTACCTTCACTCCTCAACAATGTTTATCATTTTAAAAAGTGATGATTAGGATTGTAATAATACCTCAACATATGATGAAAATGAATTAATAGATTATTTTTTATTCTTGAAAATTGACAGTAAAAATATTAAACACTATTTTTTATTAGATTGTTTATTTACAATAATAATTTTATATTTACAACATTCTAAAAACTAATACAATTGTATTAAATTTGATATTAAAAAATTGAAATCTGATATTAAAATTAAAAAAATCAAATTTGATATTAAAATAAATATTAAATTTGAACTAATACAATTGTGTTAAATCTAATGTAATGCAGTATTTATCATTTACCAATTTATAAAGAAATAAATATGAAAACAATTTTTTATTCATAAATTTATAAACATATTTTAATAATGAACTATAATGAAATCCTTATTATTTAACATTTTATAAATTTTGAATTGATTAGCAATTAGTCAGTGTTTTGTCAACCATTCGAATAAACAATATAATAGTGTAAATAAACAATCTTATATCCCTGAAAAACTAAATATACATAAACAAATCAATGAAATTTTTGCATATGAAATGTTAAAATAAACTGTAAATATTGTGATTTGACATAAGTAAATAAAATAAATAAGTTATGGTGAAAAAAATAAAGTACATATATCCAAGAAAATTGTGAATGCTTATAATTCAAAATAAAATTGTTATTTATTACTATACTTTTAATATTATTTAAGTGTTAAGAATAGATATATTTAATTTGTTTTTTATGGCTTATCAACCCTTTGTGGGTTATTTAAAGCCAAAAAAACATATTTCAAATTGGAGAATGTCACAGCCTCCGATGTTCTCAAGGGGACCCCCTCCCATCTAAATACTGATCAGGCTTGACATTGCTTACCTTAAGAAAGTATAGAATTTCATTCAAATTTTTAGTAAGATATTTAACCAGTATTTATTTTAATATTATTTTCTGTAAGTATTACCCTAGCTAGAATCCCCTTATTCTATTAAATTATGTATGAAGTTCTAAAATGATTTTCACGATTATTCGTATTATTAATTTTCTTGAGCTAAGGGAGATAATTCATCAAACGTTTTTCTTGATTTGGAAGTAAACAGTTTTTTTTTTCTCTTTTGTTTATTTTTCTATCTTATTACGATTATTATAAGTCATGGTTCCTATATATTTGTTCACTGCTTTCCATTGTATAATATAATAAATAATTATCTTGTGTCAGTATTTTAAATATGTGTTTATTTTTATATTTTTTCCCAGCTTATTAAAAATATTCTTCTTTTATATACTATGTTCCTCCACAGCTTCCTGTTCTATGTAGATATAAGCAACATTCATCTCCTTACTATCACTCCCAGTATTTGCTTTGCCAATCAATTTGGCAGGTTATTCACTTGTCTCCTTTTGCCTTCAGAATATACTATGTGTCAAATTCTCCAAGCCTGTCTTCCTCGTTATGTTACCCAGAAATTTCATCTGTCTCTGATTGGAAGTGTCATTTTCATTTCTTACCTCAAGTCTCTTCATCTGTGATGAGATTGTTCAGCATTCACTACCATATAGAAGGAGTAATATTACATGACATGGAAGTACCTACAAGTTAGTATCTAGAAGTACTATTCAGTTTTCCTGTCTGCCATCAACACAGTGTCATTTGCATATCTTATGTTGTTAAGGCTGTGCCCACCAATAGTAAACCCTAGTAGGAGTTCTAGTCCTCTTAAGATTGCTTTGCATAAATGTTAAATGAATACAGTAAGAAGACACACCCCTTTCTACTTTTTTGAACTTGTTCAATTAATTTTCCGTATCCATGCAGAAGGTCAACATTGGCGAGCAGCAGGAAACTAAGACATGTTAGTAAATAATGAATGAGGAGGAAAAATTGGAATATGATTAAAATAGATTTTAATAATAAATAAATTAACAATTAAAAATAAAATGCGAAGTTCCAAAAAGAGTATAAAATAGAAAAAAGTCACTCATAATCGATCGATCAAATGTAAAGAATGAATAAAATGGTCCTTTTGTTTGCATATGCTCGGCTGATGAAACTTCAAATGAACAGCCTCAGGAACTTGGAGATGGTGAACCAAACGAGCACTATGTAAAATGGAAAAAAATGTGTCATTATAATCGACAGTACAGTCAGGTTTGTCCAGTAAATGTTGCCCAATGTAGGAGCCATGCGCTGCTTGAGTGGCTCTTTTAACATGACTCTGACTACTAGAACGCAAATAGGCAGGTACATGTTTTGTAATATGTGTTTCCAGGCTTTGATTAGTCCCTCCTATATACACCGCATCACAACAGCATTTAAATTTATATATTACTAAACTATTCTGAAAATAGGACAACCGATCCTTGTTAAAATGCAGATCTCATCTGGAACACAGTATTCAACTTGACAGCATTGTAGCACAAAGGAACACAAACTGAAATTCTGTCAGCAAGCAACTGGCACTTTCTGCCTAATCAAGGCAACTTAGGTAAATTAGGCACCAACTAGGTCCCAGGACCACTGGTTCTTTAAACCGTCTAATTTTACTATTAATAACACATTTAATAGCATTAATTAGTAGGATAACCATTACTTTCAAAAATTTCTTGGATCCTTGTAAGGTCTCCGTTTAACAAGCTAGGAGAACAAATCATCAAAGTGCGATGAATTCTGAATAATTTTGCAGGCCTTAGGAACAAAAGAGTTCCAACTTGTGTACAAACCTGTAAAAGTGGGTTTACAAAAGATACTGGTGATAAAAACATCATTCTTGCATTCTATGAGAATGTTCTAGAAAGGGCAAAGTACCATCACTCTCAACTTTCATAGTAAACTGAAGGGATGGAGAGAATTGAGTTCTGCAAAAAAGTTAGTGGTGTCTCCAGCAGAATAAATTAAATTAAAATCTCATAATTAAAATCTATTTTAATCATGTTCCAATTTTTCCTTCTCATTCGTCATTTACTAATGTGTCTTTGATTGTTTCCTGCTGCTCACCAACATTCACCTTTTGAGAAAATGTTGGCCAGAAGGGTCTCCTCAAGGTAAAATAATGATATCCATTCTATTTAAATCTATTTTCTTCTTCTGTGGGTACAAATCTTTGTTTTCATATATATATATATATATATATATATATATATATATATAATATAATGGACTCTCCCGTTGGTTTCGATGTATGAGGATCTGCCAGCTTATTGATTCAGTTATGAAAGTTTATGCACTAATCTTAAGTGGCATTTAAGACCCACTAGTGATTTACAAAGGAGGCCACATATGGAGCAAGTGTGAGGATTGTGAGATGAGATCACTGTTAGATTGGTTGACCTTTTAGATCTTGAAGATGATTCAGACAAGCAGATTGAAAATTGCTGAGTCCACTAAAACTCTCTATCTCTCTCTCTCTCTCTCTCTCTCTCTCTATATATATATATATATATATATATATATATATAATATAAAATATATATATATATAAAATATATATATATATAGAGAGAGGGAGAGAGAGAGCCTATGTTGTAACCACATTAGACATACCAATTTGTTCACTAAGACTACTTTCAAAATCTAATACAAATTTAACTGTAGATTTCATAACATAATTTACTTATTAGAATGCACACTATACCAGGAACAATATGTGGGAAAAGTTGAATGACCTTTTCATTACAAAATTAATAATTATTAGATTCAGATCAAGTAAGCTCCCCATGAAAGATTATAAATTAACTGTAGAACAAAATTTTTGCCTAGAAAGACTTAATATAATAACCATGCAAAACTCACTATTAGTGAAAAAATAAAAATAAACACAAAAGATAACATTAGAAAAATACTAGAACATGAAGACAAATGGATTTTGCACCTCAAAACACTTTGTCCAGACAGACTTAAGCACAGATTAAACGACGCAGAATTAATATATAACCACGTAGATCAACCCCCCACCCACATTTCTCAACCATACTAGACAGACACTAGGTGTTGAGGCTTCCTACCAGCTGGTATTTCAACCTTGAGTCGTTCCTTCTTGAGTTCTGTCTCAAAATCGCACTAACAGACTGTTCTTGCCGCCAACCATGAATGTCACTCCAACCACTCCCCGCACAGGTTCTGTCTCATGTTCGCCACACCTACATACACACACTCACACAAATATATTAGGTTGGTGCAAAAATAATGACGTAATAATGTCGTTTTTTGACGTATTTTTTAACATCAAAAAACGACTTTATTACGTCATTATTTTTGCACCAACCTAATATATACATACACACATCACACACACACTCCCCCAGAAATAAAAGATAGCATACACTTAACACACACATCCCCCTCCCAGTAACCAATAAAACTGTCAAAATGACTAAGGAGGGAATTCTGAGACTCCTGAATCTCCCAACCTCTATTTAAAAAAAAACTTGAAAAAGGCTATTTGACCAATACAAGAACTGACCAAAATTAATGATAAAAAACAAATTAAAAACTATGGACAAAGTTCACTTTCTTTAAAGATAGTCATTCACTCCTGTAGTTCACTACTACTGACAAGCAGAGATTTTTTTTTCTCCTAATGAGGGCCATGCTGGCCAAAACTATTCAAGGAACCTAATTTAAATAATAAAACAAAAAAGTATTAATATACAACCCATTGTGTCTAAAAAAATTTTTTTAACATTATTTATTGTTCAAGACAGACACACACGCACACACACACACATATATATATATATATATATATATATATATATATATATATATATATATATTAGGTTGGTGCAAAAATAATGTCGTTGTCTCACATAGTAACATAAGTGAGAAAACGACATTATTTTTGCACCAACCTTATATATATATATATATATATATATATATATATATATATAATTTCACCCCAAGCAAGACAACAGAGCCACTAACACATAGGGAGTAACTGAGTGTGAAAGAATATAAGAAAAACATTAAGGAGTGAAAACAATAAAAGGATAGAAATTAAAAAAAGAGAAGATAAGTGTTATGGTGGAACACACCTATTCTATAGCTAATAGACTCTCCCACCTATTATAAGTAGGAGTAGTAGGGGTCAGTCAGTCAGTTGGGGAGTCAGTCGATGTCGGACGACAGTCGAATACTAAAGTATCAGCGACCACAACTAGATTTCTCTGCGTCATTACCTATCTATATCAAGTTCCTAATGTTTTGTACGTCGAACCTATTTTAGGACCGACTTAGTACAAATACAAGCCTCCACTGCGAAACCACTCCACAACAATAAGGATTGACATTACACTTAAATTTTTGAAGATCAAACTTGACTGAAAAGCATGGAGCTGCAAGAGATTTCCACAAACAAGAAATCCGAGAAATAAACTGTTAACATAGAACTTACAGTTACATTTAGCCATTTTGACTGTAAAGTGATTCTATTTTAATGATGATTATATTATCAATAAATAAATTTTGCCAGACAAAATATGCATGGAAAACCCTATCATAAACCCTTTTCAGCTTTTGGTTATGTCTGAAAAAAAAATAGGGAGAATGCATCCTGTGAGCCTAAAGAGGCTAGTTCATTTTGGGCCAAGGTTGTGACAGGATGCTAAAGTTAGCTCTTCGTGCAATAGACACACATGGTGTAGACAGTGCACCTTACTCACTTTAATATTCACTAATAGAATAAGTTCAACTTTTCCTTCATTCTTTACAGAAACTTAAGAACATTCCTTGAAATCTTCTCTACATGAAAAATGTTCCCGATAGAATAAATATTTCTATTAGTTTGGTGCAAAAATGATGACGTAATAATGTCGTTTTTTGACGTTAAGAAATACGTCAAAAAACAATATTATTGCGTCATTATTTTTGCACCAACCTAATATCTTGTTTTGTTTCACTCTTGTATGTTTTCTCTTGGCACACAACTCCTGACCTAGTAAGAACAATTTGGTGACCACAAGACCTAGTAAGAACAATTTGGTGACCACAAGAATAGCTGTTGGTTTCTTTACTTTCTGTTAACTTTACAGTTCTTTTTTTTTTTTCTGTCTTCAGGTGATTTTGCCAAAGTTCTGAGTCTTCGGGAACCAACTGTAAAAATGAGCAAATCTGCAATAAACCCTCTCAGTCGGATTGATTTGGTAGACAGTGCTGAAGATATACAACTGAAAATCAAAAAAGCCCAAACTGACTGTACCTCTGCCCTAACCTATGAGCCTGAAAGTCGACCAGGTGTGACCAATCTGATTAACATTCACTGTGCCATATCTGGTCTTCAGCCGGAACAGATTTGCAAAGACCACGCAAATCTTGATACAGGGCGCTATAAGATTTTCCTAGCCGATGTTCTTATTGAATTCTTATCTCCAATTCAAGCTGAGATTAAACGGTTACAGGCAGACAAGGGTTACCTTGTCAATGTTCTCGAGGCTGGCCGCCAAAAAGCAGCACCAATTGCAGAAGCAACAATGAAGGAAGTTAAAAATCTCATAGGTTTTGCCATTTCATAATATCAATGTATATATTAGGTCTTTATCAATCTAGTGGGTATTCGGGGCATCTTTACCACCTGTACTGATAGCTGTTCATCATGAGGTGTATAGATTCTGTTTTAATTCTTTTATACTATGGATTGGTGAGATATTTACAATATTCTACTAACAAATTCTTGGTGATATTTAACATTCTTGTGTCAAAAGATGTTTTCCCTTGACAATGCTATTATATTAACTATCTTCCCTCCTTGGCAATGTTTATTGTTTGGAAAAACAATGATAAGAATTTTAATAAAACCCAAACATCTGAAAGTGAATTTATACATTTTTTTGTTCTTGAAAATTTACAACAAAAATATTAAACACTATTTATTAGATTTTTTATTCATAAGAATAATTTTATATTTACAACATTATAAAACCTAATACAATTGTATTTAAATTAATGCAATTCAATATTTATCATTTACCAATTTATAAAAAATAAATATTTAAACATTTTTTTATACATAAATTTATAAACATTTACTAAATTATTAAAATATATGAACCAACTATTCTAGTCGAGAGAGTCAAGTTCAAATTCCAGTTGAATCCATTACATTCACTTACACGTTAATACCCCTGGGAAAAGTACGAATCCCCTTCTTCTCTCCCCAGCTATGGGGAAATGGCAGGACAGACCAGATTCTATAGCCAATCAACTGGTCTACCGCAGAAAGAAATTGCAACCTACTGCAGGAAAAAATCTGCCACATCAGTCACATATTGAAAGATACATGATTACCTAAGCATGTATCACGCATGGCACATTATTTAAAGAAGTAAGGTGATACAAATGAAAAGATTTGAAATTAACAACTTTTTCCATTTCACTGAAACAGACGTTAAACACAGGAGAGCATTATCAATTCATCTATCTTTTCTCTTTCTTTTCCCTTCCTAAAACCAAAGAGCACCTTTGATATAAATGACTGAACCAACTATAATTATATACTTATAATTTACCATTTCATAAAGTTTGAATCAATAGGCAATTAGCTGATGTTTTGCTAACCATTCTAGTAAACAATATATTAAGTAGTATTAATAAACAATCTAATAAATAAATTGTGTTTATTTTGTTTGTTTTCAATTCTCAAGAACAAAGAAAATGTATAAATTCATGTTCAAGTTTTATTAAAATTCTAATTATCACTTTTTAAAACAAACATTTGCCAAGGAGTGAAGGTATTTAAAATAATGGCAGTCTCAAAGGAAAAACACTCAATTTATGCAGACATAAAAGTCCAAGTTTGCCAAATTCTGTATAAGCTGTTGACACAATTAAATATAACATCCATGCCTTGTCGCTGTATCACTAACAAATACTTTCTACTATCTTCATTTACATTATTACTTGTGTTCTTACTCTCTCAATCTTGTGATTAAGTGAAAGGTTTGCAAGTTCATTGTTATCTTCTTTATCTATTTGTTACCATATACTCCTTTTTATAACATTTAATGGGTTTAACTTAAAGAAAATATAGAATAAGTTAGCACATACATTACACCCTGCCATTTCCTCAGATAAAGCACCATTCCTGCTTGATTGCTAGCATAGACTTGTAACAGATTGTTTGCTCCATGCATACAAAACAGAAAAAAAAGATATATCAAAGGTGCTCTTTGTTTTTAGGAAGTGGAAAGAAAGAAAGAAAAAAGATAGAGGAATTGATAATGCTCTCCTGTGTTTAACATCTGTTTCAGTGAAATGGAAAAAGTTGTTAATTTCAAATCTTTTCATTTGTATCCCCTTACTTCTTTAAATAATGACCAGCATTCATATTTATGATTATTATTGTAATATTTTGGTAAAATTGTTAAGCTCAAATATTTAACAATGTAATTAAGGAAATTGAATGGGTATTTTATAGTTGTGGAATTTGCAAGGAGTTTATTCATTCATTAACTTAAGGATTAAGAATTATCATTCATCAGAAAATTCAAAAGAGAACACAAGTTGTCATTATTTCATCAGTTATTGGCTTATGGCCATATCATGTTGAAACACCAGTTCCCATATGAACATGGAATTTAAGCAACATCAAGCCTGTTCAATATTTAGATGGGTGACTGCTTGGAAATACCTGGTACTGTAAGCATGTATATGCAGATAGTCTAATGGATAACAGCTCGGAAATGGAAATCAGAGTGCTGAGTTATAATTCTAGTTGGGTTCATTTTATTCACTTAAACCCAAATACTCTTGGGAAAGGTATGAATCCACCTCTTTTCCTTCCAGCTATGGGTTAATTAGTAGAACTTTATCAGTAAAAAATCATTGTTATCTGTTGTAGTAAAGAAAAGAAAAGAAAAGACTGTCAACTTATTGTAGCAACTGCAATAGATTTCTTCTATTTCTCGACCACAACACTTGTAGCCAAATCGCAGTTCAAACAATAGCCTGTCGTAACAGTCCAACAAGCAAAGTAGAAACAACAAAATCGGGTCACACATCAAACCTTCACTTCTCACAAGCAAAAACGCATGTTCAGCTCCAGCTCAGAAAATCTGCTTTTATAAGCGAAAAAACAACGGCTTTGGTTCATCAAGAGATCTTTCTGATTGGTCACGCCATTCAGGGGAGAGGAGAACATTAGCATAGATTCTACACATTGAAGTAGATTTTTGCTAACTACTTTTTGGTAATTTTTCTTCGGCAGATCGCACACAGAACACAAACTTTTTTTCGGTGTAACTGATTATCTCTTTCACTATATTATCTCAAAAAAATCCTGACTATCTATTTTCTGCTTTTAAAAATAACCTGCAAAAACTTTCCTCTATGGTTATCAAGACTTTATGAATTTAAGCACATTATTAGATTGGTGGCAAGGCCTCATTATTTTACAGTTGAATTGGCTAGATGGAACTATAAATTCTATGCAATATTCTCTTGCCTATTTTTTATTTTAACTACTTTTATTCATCAGCAATTTTAATGTTTTAAAAAGTGACAATTAGAATTGGATTAAAGCCTAAACATATGATGAAAGTGAATTTATACATATTTTTTTTTGTTTTTGAGAATTTACAACAAAAATAATAAACACTATATTTATACTTTTTATTGGATTGGTTGGCAAACATCGGTTAATTGTCAATTGATTTGAGCTTTATAAAATGGTAAATAATAAGGATTTCCCTATAGTTAGTTTACATATTTTAATAATTTAGTAAATGTTTATAAATAAAAAATTGTTTTCATATTTATTTCTTTATGTAATAACTTGTTCCTAGCACTATAATATTATGTCTTGCTTAGGCTACTCGCCGTGATGTCAATAGAAATTCTCCTCAACTGACTTCAATAGACTTCTTTTGACTCACTTTGAGTTCTTTATTTAAGGCATCTTGCCTAGTTCATTTGTGCCACCAGGGGTGTCTTATTTACTCTACAACACTTTATAAATTGGCAAATGATAAATGTTGTATTGCAATTAATGTTTATTACTTTGAATTGTATTAGTTTTTAGAATGTTGTAAATATAAAATTATTCTTGTAAATAAAGAATCTAATAAATAATGTTTAATATTTTTGTTGTAAATTTTCAAGAACTAAAAAAAATGTATAAATTCATTTTCATCATATATTTAATTTTATTCCAGTTCTAATCATCACTTTTTAAAATAATAAACATTGTCAAAGAATAAAGATAGATAAAATAAAAGTGGTGTCATGTGAAAAAAATGTCCTTTTGATGTATTTTTCTGGACACGAAGGTCCATGTTTGTTGGAGTTTCATTTAGGGCTGAGTGAAACTCTTCCTTATTTGCTATGATCTGTTGGAATTTCAACATTTATTTTTAAAAAATGGCAAATTGTATGGTTTTTGATTGACATTTCTTAGTTTCACCAATTCTATGACCCACCATGCCACACACATAGTGAACACTGTCTTCATTCCCTTCACATTCCATTAGTGAGATGTAAGTTCCACTCATGGAGCTTCTTCCCACAAACTGCTACTTTTTGGCACCAACTCCCAAGAGGATGCTTCCTCAATAATTATAATCTTAACCTATTCAGGAGTAGGTGTAACCATTATTTCCCCACATATCCCAATAAACTGTGCCTCTTACTCTGTAACCCTCTACCTCGATTGGCTCTTGGACCTTGTGTAAGGTGAACATTGTAAAGAAAAAAACACTGCAAGGAACAATGGGATCTGTTGACATAAAACAAAATCTGACACAATATGAAAACAATTTACTGCAAAACATTTTTATAAAGAGTAAAAAAAAACATTAAACAAAAGTTGAAAGTCTTTTAAAAGCTGAAGATTTTTTTTAATAAAATAATTCAGAGAAGTCGTTTGACTTTTTAATATTTATTGAATAATCAAACACCACTGGATTGGACAATCCAGCGTTGATAAATATTTATTCATTGATTCCCTTTCAATGAATGTGAAACCAGGAAACAAGGGAGATAACACTTAATGTGTTCAAATTTAAGATTACTTGCCTTGAAATTTTTTTCACTGGATATTGTGCATGGGCCATAGTGTCGTTCGAATCGAAATAAGACTTACAAAATAATTCCTTGAACATCTACACATCTGACCCTACAGATAATTAGTAATGAGTTCGATCTTCATGTGGTGACACATATATCTGGCTTTGTTCCAAAATCAACCTCAATAAATAACCATAATTCCTTTCCTGACAGCTATGCAAGAATTAAAAAAATACTGCCAACAGTAAATGTGGGGGTAAAAAGTAAAAACAAAATATATTGAGTCTAATTTCTGAACATGAAAGAGTTTCCAACTAAAAAAAAGCGTCATCGTTTAAGAAACTTTTCATTTATCTGTGATAAAATGAATTTCTCTAGGGAAAATCACTGGTTTATAATTTATTAAAAAAACATTGGTCAATGAATTGCTATCTTGAAAATCCTAAAAAATTCTTGGAAAATAAATTTCTATTGTAAAAATCATTGGTCAGTGAACTCTTTAAATTAATCAGTTTATTCCTATAGTAAAAATTATTGTTAAATTCATTTCAACTGTAAAAAATAATTGACCTAATTTTTTATAGCAGAATCATTACAAATCTATATTAATTATTAAAAACAGTTGTCAATTCTTTACTGCAGAGAAATCTTTTACAAATTAATTGTCTAATGAATTTCTAACCCCCACCAAGAAAAATCCTTAAAGCATTGTCCAATGAATTTCTATATTAAAATTCTCAGCAAATTTTTAAAGTTAAATATTAAAAATTATTAGCAAATTAATTTTTATATGAAATTGAGTAAATCAAATGAATTTCTATAACAAAAACATTGAAAATTATTGGTAAACAAATTTTTATATGAAAATGAATAAAAATCGTTGGCAAATGGATTTCTATAGCAAAAACATTGAAAATTATTGGCAAATGAATTTTTGTAATAAAATGAATAAAAATTGTTGATAAATTAATTTCTATAACAAAAACATTGAAAATTATTGGTAAATTAATTTTTTTAATAAATTTAATAAAAATCATTGGCGGATGGATTTCTATAACAAAAACTCAAAATTAATGACAAATAAATTTTTATATGAAAATGAATAAAAATTGTTGGAAAATGAATTTCTATAGCAAAAACATTGAAAATTATTGGCAAATAAATTTCTATATTGGAAAATAAAAAAAATATCATTAGCACATTTATCAATAGCTCTCCTTCTCACAATAGTTGTTGTTAATAATAATACTGCTGATGATGATATATGTTTTGTTTTACCCAAAAAACAGACTGACTCTGCTTGAGGCAAATTTGTTTTGATTGACATGAAGAAAAGTCACATTGCCAAAAAGTATAATTCATCATTTATTAATGTTTTTATGTCTCTGTAATTGTCTTTTATTGCCAATATGTCAGATTTAATTGTTATTGAGATGGATTTACTTTCATGTACTTCAACTCAATGATAACAAGTTCTCACTTGTGGTTTGCTTTCTTTCTTTTTTTTTTGTTTGTTTTTTGTTTTTTACTCACTAAAATCGGAGCTCAGATTACTGTGTTATTTAGTTTTAACTTAATGTAAATGTTGGCATACAAGCCAACCTTTTAACCTTAAAAAATCCCCCCCACCGAAATAGAGGGCCATCTTATACTCCAGGTATAAAATGCGAACCTTAAATCCTTTGGTTTATGGTATGTTGTTAGTTAGTGAGATTTTTTATGATACGCTAACCCCCTAACCTTGATAACTATCGACACAAATATTTTGTACTAAAACAACTTAATTCACATTATTATGATAGGGGGAATGATAAATGTAGAGTATGGTAGTTAAATGACATTATCTCGCCTCCTTTTTTCAATGATGTTGAACAAAAACACAACTATATGTGTGTCTCAACAAGCCATTTAAAAATCGCATTCAAGAACTGGAACGAAGGGATGGTTACTGAGAAAAAATTTATTCAGACTACCATAATAGCCTATCGAAAACATGGCACCCACTCATGGGGTATTGTAGATTGTGGTAGTTAATTACCAATATCTCTCCACCCTTTTTCATTAGAATTTGAGTGAAAAGAAAGTATATGCTTACTGAATTTATTTAATAAATTCAATATGATATATTTTAAAATACAATTTGGTGTTGGGTCTTCTGTACAGTCGTCTTGTATGCCAGCATATATGGTACTCTGGTTCAAAATTGGGTTGAGATACTTTGAATGTATGAGATAGATTGAATGTTGGGGTGGGGTGGGGTGTTTGGTAGTAACATAAAAGGAAACCAGATGAACAGAATATCAGAAAAGTTCTTCTCTATGCCATGCCCATACAGAACGTGTATGATTATGGCCCACCACAACTTCCTGTCTTTTATAGCTCTAAGAACTGTCTCTTTACTATCCCTCCCAGTTTATGTTCTGCCATTCATTTACACAAGTTTTTTATGTAGGTTACTCATTTCTCACTGCCCCTCTTAACTTCAATATGTCTTGTGAGTATCAAATTCTCCAACTCCTCTTTCCTCAATGCATCCCACTGGTAAAAATACAAAGAGTATAATAAATGCATTGCAGGAAAAGTAGAAAAAGGGAAAGGGAAAATAAAAAGAGAAGAAAAGATGAGGAAGAAAAAGAACAAGTGAAAGAATTCTCAAGGAGGAAAGTGGAAAGAAAAAATAAAAAAGAACGGAAAACTATAAAGGGGTAGAAGGAAAGTGAAAAGAAAAGCTATAAAGGAGTTGGGGAATGTGAAGAGAAAAGATAAAAAAAAGAAAGTGTATAAAAAAGTGGGAGAAAAGTAGAGGGAGTTAGAAGGATTGAGGGGAAAGATAAAGAGAATGAAGTATAAAGGTGTAGTAGGAAGTGGAGGGCAAAGAAGAATTGGGGAAAATTAAAAGAAAAAGATGAAAAGAAATATAAGGGGGTGGAAGGAAAAAAGAAAAGGAAATAAAAGAAAGAAGAATTAGGAAAGTTTAGAAAAAGAGAAAAATATAAAGGAGTAAATGGAAAATAAAAAGGGGAAGAATTATGAGAAAAATTGAGAAAAATAAAAGAGAAGGAAGACAAATAAAAAGGAGTGGGGGGAAGAAAGTGGCATGATTTTGTTTAGTTTCTTGTAAATAGATTATATTCATATTGTACATACTCATTGGAGATTTTTTAAATTATTGTTTTATTCCCCTCCGACCCACAAACAATGAATTGTACATATGGAGACTATTTAGGATTTTCATAGAGACAATGAGGTATTATGGTGAATGTAGTAAGAAAGGTAAGTAAGAATACATTGTTTTGGTGTTCGGAATATTGTTTGTATGTTTGGGTCAGTGTTTGTGGCTAGCTAAGTTTAAAGCTATGATTGATGAAGACCGTCCTTTTCCCATCCCCCATATTGGCCTTGTGCCACATTTTCTGTATATAACAGAAATAAATATCAGGAAGAAAGTGGCAGAAAAGAGATGAAGCTGGTTGAATACAGAACAAAAGAATAGAAGGATGAAGAGAAAAAATTGAAGTGTAGAAAAATGAAGATAAAGGAGAGGAAAGCTAAGATGGAATAAAAGGAAGGAAAAAGAAAAAATGAGACAAACATCAGACAAGACAAAAATTAACATTTCATACTATATTTTTACATGATATTTTTAATTGGTATTTTTCGAACTCTCTTTGAACTTCTTGCTTTCCTGTCAACTACAATCTTCAAAAATGTAAATGATATGTCAGTCATTATCTGTCTACTTGAATTCTGTTCTTTTTATTTTCTTTTCACACTGTTTTCTTTTCAATTTTCTTCATTCGCAGTAACCCCATTTGCATCTTAGTGGTTTTATTGCCTTGCTTGTAGTGAAATGATTAAAAAAAAGATAATATATATGTTGACCATGTTTGCCGCAGTCTCTGAATATGGAATCCAGTGAAGTCCGTAATCTGTTCAATATCAGAGGTCGGCGAAGATTCAGAAAATGTAGCGGTTGTTAAGTAATTCTTTAAGTCTTCGATATCAGGTTGGCAGTGCAGACAATTTGGGAGAAAAAAAAAATGGCTGCCTTTATACACATCGCATTGAATATTTTGAGCTTTCTGATTGGTTAACCCTTCCATTGGTAAACTATAAAATGAAAAGCTCACTAGTACATACATATACACAAAAACTGCAACAATATATTTGTTGATTATTTCATAAAAATGTCTTCTTATTCCATTTAGGCTTGTGGCCACATCACATTGAAGCACCAGTTCCCATATGATCACCGAAGTTAAGCAATGTCAAGCCTGGTCAGTACATAGATGGGTAAATGCTTAGGAATACCAGGTTCTATAAGCTTAGATATGTGGGTGGTGTAATGGATAATGGCTTGGAATTGTTATTCGAAGATCCAAGTTCCAATTCATGTTGGGTTCATTGTATTCCCTTACATGAAAATACCCTTGGGAAAAGTATAAATCCACCTCTTCTCTCCCCAGCTATGGATTAATTAGTAAGACTTGTATCACTGAAACCATTATTATCTAAAGAAAAAAATTTAATACAAAAATATTTAGATTTTGACTTCCAAAATTAAAAAAAAAATAAAATTTTTTCAAAATTCAAAATATTTTAAAAATTAAAAAAAAATTTCATAGAAAAATATTTAGATTTCAGCATTAAATAGTGACAAGGCTATTAAGGCCTGGGTCTTAAGATTTGGCTTCCAAAATTCACAAACAGGGATTGCAATTTAGAAAAGTGGAGAAGGAGTCAACTAAACATCTCAATGTTGAATCTTTGAAAGTCTGTGATGGAAAATGATCCAAAATCTTCAGTCGCAAAACTTACAGAAAACTTCAAAACATTTACATGGCCTTGTTGGTGATGAATTATTTTCCACCCTGCTACCCCTTTCCCACAAGTGAAAACTTGATAACCACTTATTATTTTATCATTATTTCTATGCCAAATGTTCAAATGGGCTACTTCATTCCACCAGTTCAGACCTTCACAGTTAGAACCTGTCATGCCACATATACAGTGTCAAATCATCCTCATTCCCTCTATATTCTCAGCAAAAATATACACCACTATTTTACTTGATTGTTTATTTATAAGAATAATTTTATATTCACAAAAAAAGTATTTGAACTAACTTCAATGCAATATTTATTATTTCCCATAAATACTTACATTTATTTCCATAATTACTTACATTTCTTTGTTGAGGTAGGACTGGCATAAATCTCACAAAGCATAGTGGGTTCCATCAGACAAAAGAATTGCCATAATGATTTGAAGCAATGTCTTACAAGGCCTGATGCCCAACTCAGACACTCACAGTAGTCCAAGTACACAAGTGTTTTATTAAGACACTATCTCTAGAAAGGTTGCCATTAAAGGCTTGAAACAAACATCATAGCCTTATATATATATATATATATATATATATATATATATATATATATCTGTGAAAATTTCTCAGACATTCAGGCCGGTAAATGTTGTTTAATACTGTTTATTATAAAACATAGCATTTACTTAAATATTTGTATCTATAAAAAGAATGTATAAACATAAAAATGTCTTAAAATAATTGTCAGACTTTATCCATTTCATAATATGTGACGTCATTTGTTTACATTTGGATACGCATCGAGCAGACATGAATGTATGTGAGAGATTCATGGATGATTGAAGTTCAAATAAAGTAAAATTCAACCTTGCTAACCGAACGCTCCTCTGTGGCCAAATTGGTTAAAGGCACGTCAAGCTAAATGATGGTTCCGTATAGGATACAGGTTCGAATCCTGTCGGAGGACGAATATTTTCTGTGAAAATTTCTCGGACATTCAGGCCGGTAAATGTTGTTTAATACTGTTTATTATAAACAAAAAAAAATTTACTTAAATATTTGTATCTATAAAAAGAATGTATAAACATAAAAATGTCTTAATATATATATATATATATATATATATATATATATATATAAAATAAATCCTAAAGAGCCAGGAACAACCTACCTAGGTTTCACCTAATCGGGTCTTCAGGGTAATCTGGCTAAAGAGGAAATGACACAA
>OZ010601.1:56224619-56302119 GCA_963932145.1 Acanthosepion lycidas | reverse complement strand
CTGTTCTACTCTACCCACCATATTTATCAGATCTTTTGCCAACCAATTATATTACTACCTTTCCTCTCAATCACTGCAAAATGATTTGATGGGAAAAAAAACTCTAATTAAAACCAGATTGAAGTATCCATCAAAAACTTTTTCACATCAAAACCTACAGAATGTTACTCAAAAGATATTGAAGATCTACCTGAAGGATGAAAACAAGTTATTGCAAATAACAGCGAATATATAATTGAATAAAATATTTTTTGAAGAATAAAAATTGATACACAAAAACTGAAATTCTTTATGGCTCAACAGTAAATTTTGTTAGGAACAAGTAATTGACTATTTATTTTTGCTCAGCTTAGCACAAGACCACAAGTATGGGACACCCAATGAGTGTGATTAGATTAATAACCATTGATTGATTGGTTTTTTCCTGACTTTGCAGGTTATTTAAAGTTGGAAAATATTTTTAGATGGTAAGATTTTTTTCCATTATTTTTGATATAATATATGATTTTTTGAAATGAAATATGGTTTAATGATACAAGTCTTACTAATTAATCCATAGCTAGGGGGGAAGAGGTGGATTAATATCTTTTACAAGGGCATTTGCATGTAAGTTAATATAACGAACCCAATAGAAATTGAAACGCGATTTTCCAATTAACAATTCCAAGCCATTTATTCATTACACCAGCAGCACATCCAAACTTCTAGCACTTGGGATTCCCAACTGGTCACCCATCTAGGTACTGACCAGGCTCACTTTTGCTTAATTTTGATGATCATACAGAAACTGATGTTTCAAAGTGATGTGGCTGTAAGCCTTAATCATTAGTAACTTTTAGTTAGATTTACAATCAGGCTATCACAACATTTTAACCATTATGCCCCATGGCCTTCTTTAAGTGCCTTGTCAATCTGGGTAACTTTTAGTGTATTTTGAACTGAAACATTCATGAATATTGGTGGAAATTAAAATTTGCATGTCACACTTACTTACATGGTCAAAAATAGACATTACGTAGACTACTACAGAATCAATTGTCAATCCTCATGAAAGAAAAAGAATGCATGAAAATCCAGTTGACTTTTTAAAAACAATAAAAATTGCCAAGGTAGTATACAGTAATAGTGATGTCAGGAGAAAAAAACTGTCTTTTTGAAACATTCTTTTTTTGGCAGGTATCAATGTGAAGCTTTGCTAGAATAATTATATGGAATAAAAGTTCATTTTGACACACTGTTTTATTTTTTTGAGTATGAATGTTAAACTTTGCCAGAATAATTACTTTGTCCTGTTAATTTTAAACAGTTTATTTTCTTTAAATAAATTGCCAATTTCATATTGAACAGTTTAATGTACTGAAGAGGTTGTTAGGCTGAAGGAAGTAATTCACTCCTGCATAAAATGACTTTTTTTTTTCTTGCTTTATTTTTGGCTGGATCATTTTCTGGTTGATATTGGAGATTTTATCAGATGAAAAAATGCCAAATGTGAAATTTATTAAGCCTAAATGAAAATCTGATTTTTGATTGTATCTGATCAACCAGACGAACCCCTCCCCCTTTACTGACAGGTCCAAATTTGGCACCATTTGGATAGGAGAGCAAAAATACGATAGGCCAAAGGAAAAGAAATGTTGCAAAAATAAATTCAGAAAGAGAACAATTAAGACTTTTTGGCACTAGATCACCTATTGGGGTTGTTTAGCAAACAAAACTTTCCTTTTGCCTCCTCTCCCAAAGCAGTTGATATACATCATTGTAGGCTTGTTAGTGTGTTACAGGATTCTGGCTTTCTTTAAAGTTTGTAAAGCATGAAGAGCAAAATGTCTTACTCAGCTATCTGGACTATGATTTGATGACAGAAAATTTCAATTCAGTTGTCCTCCTAGACTGGTTCCTGTCCTACTAAGGCTAGAGAGTCAGATCTACTCTACTATTTTACCTATATTTGGTGGATGGGAAAAAAAAAGATTGATTCATGCTCTTACCAAAGATCTCTGTGTGAAAGAGAATGCAAATAGCCTTGTCTGAAATTTGAACTCAGCCTGCTGATTCCATGTGCAAAACAAAAATTAAAAGTTACAAACAAAAGTACTATTTAATATCAGTTAACAAATACTAACACATATTCTTCTTCTTTGTGCTATGTCCCTTCAAGACTTGGACGATCATGGCTCTCCACAATTTCCTATCTTTTGTAGCTGCTAGTAAATTTTGTCATTTTGCTATCTCTCCTAATCCCTGTTCTGCCATCCACTTACACAAGCTTGTTAGGTAAGTTATGCACGGCTTTCCTCTCTTCATCTTGCCTTCACTATATCATTTGAGTATCAAGTTTTCTAAGCCCTCTTTCCTCATTATGTACCCTAGAAATTTCAACTATCTCTTTCTGATGTTAAGTATTGTTACTTGGCTTAAAAATAAAAATTATGAATTTTTAACAAAAGTTACTAGTTACAAAGAAAAGTAACTATTAGATTGGTGCAAAAATAATATCGTTTTTTGACGTATTTTTAATGTCAAAAAACGATATTATTTTTGCACCAACCTAATAATTAATAAGTTAGTAGCTTCAAAAACATAAGTAATAACATAACTAATTATTAACAGTCTCTCTCACTGGATTCCAGATATTTGTGGCCTTGAGCCAAACTAAGTTAAGCCTAGTGTATAACAACAGTTACTAATGATCACAACTAAGAATACCATAACCCATTAGGGTCATAGATAGACCACATATATTGTAGCACAGCAGTAGGGGGGGTTCTTCTATACTGGTTGCCACCCAAAGCTTGAGAAATCAGTCTGACCGTCTTTTTAGTCCATAGGCGAAGAGATAGATTCAGGCTTTATCTGAAGGCATTTGTGCAAAAGTGAAAGCGAAAGCAACAGGCTCGTCTGGAATTTGAACTTGGCTCTCTGGTTCTACTTTCCATGCCAATATTCATTACACTATCCACACATCAAAAGTTACTAGTCCCTAACAAAATTTATGAGTTATGAACAAAGGTATTATGCTAACTATAAACCTTGTTTTGACGTTATGGATAATTCCAAGGATATGAAGCCAACCTTTCCAAATGTCTTTATATTTTTGTTTCTGTGTTAATTTCTGTGGTTATATTTGAATTGGTTCTCTATTTTATGTTTCTGACTACCAACTTTTAACCAAGATAAAAGTTGATGGTCAAGACCTTAAAGTAATGAGCCAATTCAAGTATCTTGGCTCAACTATCAGCAAAGAGGGCAAAAGAATAGAAATATTAGGTCGGTGCAAAAATAATGTCGTTTTCTCACATAGTAACATACGTGAGAAAACGACATTATTTTTGCACCAACCTAATAACTTCAAATGCATCACAAACAATGGCAGCTGCTGTAAAACTAAGAGCTATCCACCATCAAGAAGAGAAAGTTGAAAATGATATGATCAAGTCATAAGAGCCAACAACATTTGCACTACTATTCTATTAGTTACACTTTAGGCAAAAGAAGTAGAAGAAGAAGAAGAGGAAAAAGTGGCATAACAACACCAATGAGCCAACTAGAAGATCTTTTACAGAAACTCAGATACACAACTGAGACACATAGAGGGAACTGGTCAGGTGCTCAGCTGTGTGGTAACTCCTATGAAGATACTAAAACATGGTACTACTGATGATGTTAATGATGGTAGTGGTGGTGATGATGATGAAATTTTTCTGATGTCTTCAATAAAAAATATACCAAAGTAAATTCATCATCATATTCTCATAGTCTGACTGACTTCCACAGATGATATCAGAAACCAACACCCTCCATCTCTCTTCAGTACTCCTATGACCATTCCCATTTTGATGATGATGATCATGATGCCTCTAGCCTTCATCAGGTGTTTGATGATCTGGGTTATTTTTTTGGAAGAAAAACGTCAGAGGACACGATGGCTAAAGTAATATTAAAGTGACAACAAAGATCAGGATATTAGTCTGACTGTAAATAATGATTTTGCTTATTTTTAAGATTTTAGTCAGAAACCAGATTCATGTGGAGCACCAAATAACCAATTCACTGTTAATGGTAAGATGTTTGATGACCATAGCTTATGTGAGCCCCAAGTACATTAAGGTGAAATGGCAGATTACCTCTGATCGGATTGTCTTTGTGTTGTATGGCCATAATGGACAGCAAGGAGATGATTGGTCCATCATTTCTTTGTAGAAGCCAAAGAGAAATCAATATGAAAAACGCAATTAATTTGTTCGACTGTGAGCGGCCTGAAATCTTTTTTCACTTCTTATTGCAATCAACAAAAATAGATGTTATTAAAGTGATGTGTTTATCTGAGGGGGTGCTGAAAAGTCCCCAGCCTGACCAAGATGGAATTTGTAAAAATAAATTCAGATATTTGGTCAGATTTCGAGACATAATTGAACCAGGAACTTTTTCCACACCCACTCACAAGTGAACCAAGAACTTTTCAGCACTCCTTGTAATTGAACCCAAATCTTTTCTGCATCCTCTCATAAGTTAGCCAAGAAGTTTTCAGCACCAACTCATAAATGTGTTTGATATTGTTATCAGATTGAGTCATAAGTAATTTCCATTTTTGGTAGCCAATTGTAAAGAAAAATATATCATTCTAACTATAAATCATACATAGCAGTTAATAATAAATCTGTAGTACACTATTATATAATAATGTTCAATGAAAAACAGTGGATTGACAATAATAAATATTCACAACCACGGAACCCAAAAGCTGAGTGCCATAGAAGTAATGTGCATGTGATGAGATCATTGGGGTATTATTCATTTCTTCTTCTCCTATGTACTGTCTTCGCTCAAGACAGTGATCATGGCTCTGCTCAATGTCCTGTCCTTTTTAATACGTAATAACTTTTGTCTTTTTGCCATCTCTTCCAAACCCAGCTCCACCATCCATTTGGTCAAGCTCACCAGGTGGTTTGTGCATTGCTTTTCCTCTGACTCTACCTTTAATCAGTCTTGTGAATATCAAATTTTCCAAGCCTTCTTTCTTTATTATTTGTCCCAGAAATTTCAGCTGTCTATTCCTGATGTTAAGCATATGTCCTTTTTGTTGCCAATGTCTCTAAAACTTCATCATTGCTCACATGTTTGTTCCATGAGAGTTCTTAAAACATACTAAAACACTAATTTCACATTTATACATTTGGCAACTACATGTCCATAAAAGTTTGGTCGAAAAGTGCATTGTGCTCATCAGTAGGAAAATGTTGTTTTCCACAAGGACAATGCAAGACTTCATGCAGCAAGAATAACGCAGGAAAAAATTTTGGAACTCAATTAGTCTGTTCTACAGCACCCTCTATATTCACCTGACCTTGAACCAATTGATTATTAGTTTTTTTTGATCGCAGCAAAACATTTTAAGTGGGTAAAATTTTTATGAGGAAAATCAAATTCAAGAATTCATCAACAATGTTTTCACATCAAAACAAAGAATGTTGCTGCAAAGGCATCAAAGAACTACCTGATAAATGGCAACAGGTCATTGCAAAAAAATAGTTAATATATAAATGTAATTGAATTTTATTCTTTGAAGAATTAAAGTTGATAAACTGAGGCAGAAATGATTTATGGCTAAACATCTGTCAATAGATAACTCTAAAATAACCAGTAAAAAGGATATCACTGACCAACAAGCCAAAACAATCTCTAAAAATTCATCTGCTAAGAATGTTAGCTAACAATTTCTAAAGCTCAAACAAAAAGCAGAAAAATAAAAAACTAAACTTTAAATCAAATAATGCCAAGAGGTGCAACCTACCACTCACTCTGGAGGAACTAAATGTATCCTTAAAGAAATCCCACAATACGGCTGTGGGTCCAGATGGTATCTACTATGAATTCATAAAACAGCTACCTAACAAATCATTACAACTGTTATTATGATTGTATAATAACATGTGGACAAATGGCAACTTCCCAGAAATGTGAAGACAGTCACTCATCGTCCCTCTTCCAATACCTGGAAAGGATGACACAGACCCTGAAAACTACAGACTGATGGCATTAAACTGTTGCCTATGTAAAACTATGGAGAGAATGGACAGCAACAGGTTGACTTTGTACCTGAAAAATAAAAGCTTAATCAGCAACTTCCAATGTGCTTTTTTTTAAAAAAAGAAGTACCATAGATCACTTAATATGCCTAGAAACGTTTGTAAGGGAAGCCTTCATCAGGAAGGAACATCTCATGGAAGTCTTTTTTGACTTGCAAAAGGCATATGATACAACATAAAAATTTGGTATCTTGAAAGACCTGCATGAACTGGGCTTAAAAGGAAGGCTGACTCAATTCATAGAGAATTTACTGGAAGACCAAAGATTTCAAGTCCATATAGGAACTACACTATCAGAATTGCAAAATCAAAAAGAAGTGGTACCACAAGGAAGCATTCTTACAGTGACCTTCTTCTGTGTCAAAAATAACTTCATAGTTAAATCATCAAAGCTTAAGACTAGTACTTGGGGCTATTAGAACATCCCCAATGTTATTATAATAATATTTTACCCATTGTGCCCTCTGACCTTCTTCAGGTCAATCTAGGTAATTTTTAGGGTATTTTGAACTGAAGACTATAAGGATATTATTGGAAATTAGAATTTTCATGTCATGCTTATTTGAAATACTAAAAATTGACATTATAATAGACATTGACTACTGCAGAACCAATGAACTTCTGTTGCAGGTGCATATAAAAAGAGGCAGCAATCCCTTTCCTTATCTTTTTCTCCTTCCAGACATTTTTAATTACTAAATTTTATTTGTAAGTCTTTGTCATAAGTTCACTCATAACATTTTTTAAGTTACTTATTAAACCAACAGGTGTCATAGTAAGTTAATATAATGGTATAATGAATGTGTAAGAGATGATAAATATGCTCCCTGATCATCTCTATATTCTTGAACATGTGTGGCATTTCAGAGTAGATATTGAGAAGAGATAGGTAATACAGATGAGAAGCTTTCAGAAACTCCTCGGCATCTACAGAAATTCCTTGACATCTCCTACAGAAACTCTTTGACATCTTCTACAGAAACTCCTTGACGTCTCCTACAGAAATTCCTTAGCATCTCATACAGAAACTCCTTGACGTCTCCTACAGAAACTCCTTGACATCTTCTACAGAAACTCCTTGACGTCTCCTACAGAAATTCCTTGACATCTCCTACAGAAACTCCTTGACATCTTCCACAGAAATTCCTTAGCATCTTATACAGAAACTCCTTGACGTCTCCTACAGAAATTCCTTGGCATCTCATACAGAAACTCCTTAGCATCTCATACAGAAACTCCTTGGCATCTCCTACAGAAATTCCTTGACATCTCATACAGAAACTCCTTGGCATCTTCTACAGAAATTCCTTGGCATCTCATACAGAAACTCCTTAGCATCTCCTACAGAAATTCCTTGACATCTCATACGGAAACTCCTTGGCATCTCCTACAGAAATTCCTTGATGTCTCCTTCAGAAATTCCTTGATGTCTCCTTCAGAAACTCTTTGGCATCTCCTACAGAAATTCCTTGACATCTCATACAGAAACTCCTTGGCATCTCATACAGAAACTCCTTGGCATCTCTTACAGAAACTCTTTGATGTTTCATACAGAAAACTCCTTGGCATCTCCTACAGAAATTCCCTGACATCTACAGAAATTCCTTGACATCTCCTACAGAAACTCCTTTACATCTTCTACAGAAACTCCTTAACGTCTCCTACAGAAATTCCTTAGCATCTTATACAGAAACTCCTTGACGTCTCCTACAGAAATTCCTTGGCATCTCATACAGGAACTCCTTAGCATCTCCTACAGAAATTCCTTGACATCTCATACAGAAACTCCTTAGCATCTCCTACAGAAATTCCTTGACATCTCATACAGAAACTCCTTAGCATCTCCTACAGAAATTCCTTGATGTCTCCTTCAGAAATTCCTTGATGTCTCCTTCAGAAACTCTTTGGCATCTCCTACAGAAATTCCTTGACATCTCATACAGAAACTCCTTGATGTTTCATACAGAAAACTCCTTGGCATCTCCTACAGAAACTCCTTGGCTTCTTCTACAGAAACTCTTTGGCATCTCCTACAGATTGAGGTATCCATACTATTTCATATTTTTCTTCACAATGTATCCATAGCATTTCATCTTTCTCTTCATGATGTGTCCATATCATTTCATCTGACTCTTTATGAGATGCCCATACCATTTCATCTTTCTCTCACAAGATGGTCATACTGTTGTAGCATACCTACAGACAATAATGGGTATGTCTGCATTTACATAAATACAGTAGTAAATACTGTATGTTGGTCTGTAGCTGGAGATTCATTGTGGAATTCACTTGACTCACTTCTAGCAGTTGACTACTTCTTCTATGTGCTTCTGGTAAATCTTATATGTGTTGTTCTTGTCCTAAGTATTATCATTCATTGCCAACCATTGTTTGATTATTCTAATCAGTAACCTTCCCTGGGTTACAACACATATCATTTCATCTTTCTCTTCTGGATGGTAGATATGAGGTTTTCCAATGAATCTGTTTCTTGTCTGAGGATGTCTTGCATTGCATAATTGGTGATGTGGTCTACACAGGGAGATGCCTAGAATGATTCTGGAAGCATCTCACTTCAAATGCCTGGATTCTTCACTGTAATTCTGGAGTTAATGTCCAAGATTTGCAGGCATTACAAAAATATTTGGATTTTGGTAAACACTCAAATGTGATGATCTTTGTTGGTCATTAAAACAAATAGAAGTAAATGCTGTGGTTTGTTTACACAAACTGACCTGCCCTTCTGATCTATCATCTTGACATTTTATCTGTCTGTCACATTCTAATTATATCTATCTTAATCAACTCACATTTGTCTGTCTATCTATCTATCTATCTTAGTCTATTCATCTCTCCATCTATCTTAATCAACTCACATTTGTCTGTCTATCTATCTATCTTAGTCTATTCATCTCTCCATCTATCTTAATCACCTCACATTTGTTTGTCTATCTATCTATCTATCTATCTATCTATCTATCTATCTATCTATCTATCTATCTATCACAGTCTTTTCATTGCCCCTCTCTCTCTCTCTCACACCATCTCAATCTACAAAATACAAAAAATAGATTAAAAGATATTTTTAAAAATAGAACAAGAATCAAACAAAACACTCATGTAATTAAGTAAGTTTTTATTATACTAAGTTGAGCTCAAGAACCAAAAGAGTTAATTACCTTCTCACGCTTTCCCATCAGATACGCTTTTCTTATAGACTTTACTGTCACCTACCCTTCCTCCTCCTTCTCCTCCCTCTTCTCCTCCTTCCCCTCCCAGTCTCCATAATGTGATACGTGTTTATTTTCAGTACAAGAGACAAATAAGGATGAAAGTTGACAGCAGTGAGACATCTTGGTGTGGTTGTTAAAATGGCATGTCGACAGAATTAATGTAAGCATTCCTAAAAGCTGCTTCTTTGAGCTCTGATCAAACTGCCTTAAGGATCATTTGTTATAGGTTTGGATTTTTTTTTAAAGAAGCTCCAGAAGATTTTTATATTTCTGTGTTTGGATCTTACATAAACATATTGATTTTTTTAAAGCAACTCCAAAGATGCATTCTAAAAGCTAAGCAGTGTATTAAGAAAAAGAAAAAAATTTCTTAGAAAAAAGAAAAGAGTATTGAGTTGTTACATGATATCTGTCGTCCTGCATAGCAGTAAATTCAGGACAATCTCCTCAGAGATGAAGAAAAAACTTGAAGCAACAGAAATGTGGTTCTACAGAAAGATGCTGAGGATACTATGGACCAAAATATGAGCAATGATTAGGTTTTGGAGAAAATAGCAACAAAAAGGAAACTTATACTTAACATCAGGAAGAGGCAGTTGAAATTTATGGGGCAAATAATGAGGAAGGTGGGTTTAGAAAACCTGATACTCACAGGACTGATTGAGGGAAGGAGGGATAGAGGAAATCAACATGTAACATAGTTGATGAGCTTGGATGGTAGAATAGGGTTTTGTAGAAATAACAAAATGACAAAGTTTATTCATAGCTACAAGGGACAAGGAGATGTCCTGAAGGGAGATAGCACATAAAAGAAGAAGTTTGGTACCTGTTGCCTTACTTTGCTGACAGCAAGGTATTCAAATTTAAAATCTAAATTGTTTACCCACTTAAAATATGCCATTTATTAGAAGGTGCAATCCATTTAAATACAGAATGAATCATAAAAATGATTTTGAAGCATCACACACTTTGGTTTATACCCTTTTCCTGTTAACCAAGAATTGTTTCCAGACAGGGAAATTAAACCTTGCAACACAAATGTCCATTTGTATTTAATTCAAAGTGTGTATGTGTTTGTATGTGTATGCACATTTGCATCAATAGTGGCATCCTACCGGTTCACACGAACTGATTCTTAAAAGGATAAAAGCTTAGTGAACAGGTTATTGGATTATCCAAAGATAATCTTATATATTAATAGCCGATATAAAAATATAATTATTACCATTGCTGTAAGTTCTGCAGAGGCTGAAAGAGATGTGATTGAACATAATTTATTCTGACAAAAGAAATCATCTTGAAGTTAAAAATGTGGCAATTATTCTAGTCATAAATTTGATAGGGTCTTCCATTAGATCTTTGGGACTGAAGTGATTCAGTTTGAATGTGGATAAAAAATGATAACACAGCTGATGACACTAGAGTCAAAAAGCATCATACTTCTGGCCAGAAATATGATGAGAACAGAATTTCAATCTGGAAATATAATAAATCAATGTTTTGTATTAAATTATCAAAATGGTTTAATTCATTTTCATACTATAAAGTAATTTTTTTCTATTCTCAGCTCAGATTGAAAAGAAAATAAGCAGGATAGGTTCTTAAAGATTACCTGCCTTTAGAGAACTGTTTCCTGGAAATTTGGGATACCATTATTGTATAAACCCTTTGCTACTTCCTACATGTTTAGAAAGAGGTAAAACCATTTGCCAGTTTTATTTAACTGCATGCCAGATTTTCAATGGATAAAACAAACTCCAGTGCATTGTTCCAATTCGTAAGGGAGAAACTATCCAGATGCCCCTTTTTTTACTTCCACATTACCAGGGAAAATGTCCTCTCTCTCTCTCTCTATATATATATATATATATTTCATTTTAGGCTTAAACCCTTTTTCTGCTCAGAATTAACATTTAACTACCTCCCAGACACATGTTTTAATTCAATGACAAACCTAAAAATATTTCTACAATCTTTTTTGAAGTATTTAAGAAGTAATTCTGTTTATGTAAGTCACTCATATGGTAACACAGGCATACACATATTCCTTACATACATGCATACAAATTCACAAGCTTCTTTCCACATAATCTACACATTTTTTACTCCATGAGATTATTAGAGATCTTGCATTATGGATGTTCTCTTTCTCTACAAAGTTTTACATCCTCAGAGGGCATCTTTTGCAGAATATTTGCAGTGTGAAGCAATGCACAGGTCTGAAGTGATGGGATATTAGATTTTATTCTGATTTTTGGTTTTAACTGGTTTAGGTTCACTGCATGCTTTATTTAAGAATTTGCCCTTTTCAAACCAGAGACAAGCCCAATGACATCATTGGGATTATATCTATTTTTTACCATTTAATAAGATTCAGAAGCAACCTGACTGCTTCTGCATATTTTATCTTTGCAAGAATCAGATTAGATTAAAAATGATGCATCATTACCATATCTGGGCTGGGACTGCACAATCTTCACATTCCAGCATTAACAGAATTCAAAATCATTTACATGGCCTTGTTGAGAGAAAACCTATTCTCCAATCCACAGCCTCTTTCAACATTCTTCACAAATAATCAATACATATTCGACTTTATGAGATTATTATTATTATTATTATTACCTTCATTCACATGTTTCTGTTTTCAACTGGAGATCTTGCATTATGGATGTTCTCTATCAAGTCGTATATCCTCAGAGAGCATCTTTTGCATAATATTTGCAATGTCAATCAATGGACACTTCTGAAGTGATGGGATATTAGGTTTTATTTTGATTTTCTCAATGAAGGACTTTAAGTTCAATGATATAGATGCCAATGGCCCAATGATAATTGGGACAATAGTTGCCTGAATACTCCACATTCTGACAGCTTCAATCTGGTGGTTGGTGCACTTCATAAGCTTGTCAATGTCTTTGATCTTGATATCTGTGAGGAAGCATTCTCTTGGTTCTTCATCAATGACAGTGATGTCTAGTTTGGTGGCCTTAAGGACACAGTCTGATCTTGACTTGGGGATTTTTTATCACCTCCTTTCACTTGTGGCTGTACCATTTCTCATCAACTTCAAGTCTTTACTTCCTATAAAGACACCAATGCAGATGAAAGGCTGTGGAGCAAAAACAGAAATAAACACCAAAATGGTCAAACATCAAGTGTCAAAAACAAAAATGGTTTCTAAGTTGGAGGACTTGCTCATCCTTCCAGTGAATAAATTAATCCTTTGAAAATAAATATTTAACATTTTTTAGTCAATGGGTCACATTCTTGCCAACAATAAAAAAAAAACATGTTTTGCGGTCACTTTGATGCGTATTTAAGTAAAGTCTCTAGATGGTTTCTGAGTCAGAGGATCTGTGCATCCTTCTGATTAATAAATTAATTGTTTGAAAATAAATATTTAACATAAGGAGGAGTGGCAACATATTGCAACAGATTCATGACATCATGGCTTATCATATTTCCTTTGCTTATTCACCTGGCTTCCTCAACAAGCTACATGATATTTATACTCTTCCTGCTCACTTGCTTCTCTTTTTCTCATACATACATGCAAAGATATAATATTTATTTTCATTTTAACAAACAACTACAAACAAGGAACTTTGACGCAAGAGCTATACTACTCATACATGCTGATAAAAAATTTAGTTGTAAGAACACATAAATAAAAATATTTTATATTTAAAAACCTTTTTCTTCATTGTGAGTTGATTCAAATCTGCAACAAGACCACTTTATCAAGGTGGTACTTGGATGTTCTTTGAATAAACATCACAAGCTTATAACCATTCTATTGCTATTTCCATGGCAAATGTTTGGATTAACTACACTCCTTAGTTCCACCAGTTCAAACCTACACAGCCGTGAGCCACCAGGCCACACTTTAGTTCCACCAGTTCAAACCTACACTGCCATGAGCCACCATGCCACTCTTTAGTTCCACCAGTTCAAACCTACACCGCCATGAGCCACCATGCCACTCTTTAGTTCCACCAGTTCAAACCTACACCGCCATGAGCCACCATGCCACTCTTTAGTTCCACCAGTTCAAACCTACACTGCCATGAGCCACCATGCCACTCTTTAGTTCCACCAGTTCAAACCTACACCACCATGAGCCACCATGCCACTCTTTAGTTCTACCAGTTCAAACCTACACCGCCATGAGCCACCATGCCACTCTTTAGTTCCACCAGTTCAAACCTAGACAGCCATGAGCCACCATACCACTCTTTAGTTCCACCAGTTCAAACCTACACTGCCATGAGCCACCATGCCACTCTTTAGTTCCACCAGTTCAAACCTACACCACCATGAGCCACCATGCCACTCTTTAGTTCCACCAGTTCAAACCTACACCGCCATGAGCCACCATGCCACTCTTTAGTTCCACCAGTTCAAACCTAGACAGCCATGAGCCACCATGCCACTCTTTAGTTCCACCAGTTCAAACCTACACAGCCATGAGCCACCATGCTACATACACAGGATCAAATCATCCTTATTCCCTTTGTATTCTATTAATTCAAGAAGCAATTAAGAAGGAAATTCATATAATAACAAATAACCTATAAAGATGGAATAGTTGAGTAATAACTGAACAATACTAAAAATAAAAACTAGATGAGATATCCCTAAACATGTGCAGTAGAACAAGAAGAGTCTATCCCTGTAGGTTACCTCGATTGATATACATCTGATGAAGGCTGGAGGGTACAATGGTCGAAACATTGTGATGACAACAACAAAGATGAGGACAATAGTTTGCATGTAAATAGTGCAAATAAGAAAGAAAAGTTAATATAATAAGGAATAATATATAATACATTAAGAAGGAAGTTCTACTCAGATGACTTTTTCCAAAAAGGCAGTTACTTTATGAGACAGACTCCTGAGAGGATGTTTCCCCGATCACTACAATCTTAACAGTCTATGCTTAACTATTATGTATCCTACATACTTTCATATTTTTACTTCCTCCTCCATATAACAACTGCACTCAGTAACTCTATCTTGAGTGGCGCTTGGAGCTTTTATTAGCTGAAAGATTGATATTATTATTGGGTTGGTGCATAATTATCAGGCGTTTTTGTAGGCGAGTTATTTGTTGATAAAAATTGCTGTTTTGTTTACTTTTTTAATAAAAATATTTTATTTTCAGGTTATAAAAATATGTGTCGATAATGTGTGTCGAGAATAATCATTTAAAAATGTTATTGTTGGAATATTATGTTTCTTTTTTCATAATAAATATTGTTTAAAAAACGCCTGATAATTATGCACCAGCGTGATAGATATGAGCAGAATAGATATGAACAGACTGGGTTATTATAGATAGATATGAGCTGAATACAGAGATATTGGGTTGGTGCATAATTATCAGGCGTTTTTGTAGGCGAGTTATTTGTTAATAAAAATTACTGTTTTGTTTACTTTTTTTAATAAAAAATATTTTATTTTCAGGTTATAAAAATTCGTGTCAATAATCATATACTCTGGTATTGTTGTTATTGTTGAATTATTATGTTTCTTTCTTTCATAATAAATATTGTTTAAAAAACGCCTGATAATTATGCTCCAACCCGACAGATATGTGCAGAATTGTTAAATAAGTAGATATGAACAGACTGAGGCGTTTTTGTGGGTGAGTTATTTGTTAATAAAAATTGCTGTTTTGTATACTTTTTTAATAAAAATATTATTTTATTTTCAGGTTATAGAAATGTGTGTCAATAATCATACACTCCGAAATTATCATTTAAATATTATTGTTGGAATGATATGTTTCTTTTTTCATAATAGTGTATAAAAAACGCCTGATAATTATGCACCAACCCAATATTATTTCTTTTTACCTTCAGACAATAATCATTGATTAATTCCTTCTCTTCTATAAAAACCGGACATAAATACATTTCTGCTTTTCTATTCTAAAGTATTTAATTTATGTATTTGTGGACAACATCAGTTTTCAACCAGATGACCCTTCCATTGTTGTATTGTGTGTCCATCTTGTTGGAGTCAGTGTACTTTTTCATTGTTTTGTCTGCCATCAGGTGAGCCATATTAATGAAGGGTTTTCGCATAAAAAGAGAGAAAACTAATTGCACCGAGGAAGAAAACCAAAGGATTTGTCCACAAATAAACTTCATTGCAAACATCAGAATGACTTGGATTTGTTAAACACTAAAAGGCTTTGATCTTTGTTGGTCATTAAAAACAAATAGAAATAAATGGCTGGGGTCAGTTTACATAAACTGACCTACCCTTTTCATCTATCATTTTGACATTCTATCTATTCATATGTATCTGTCTCGCTCTGTCTCTGTCTCTCTAATTCTCTATCTATATCAGTCTATTCACTTCTATCTATCTATCTATATATATATATATATATATATAAATATATATATATATAAATATATATATATATATATATATATTAGTCTATTCATTTCTTCTTATCTATTTATCTATTAATGTCTGTTACAATCTATCTATATTTATATATATTCAAGTCACTATCTCTCTCTGTTCATCTCTCCCTCACTCTCTCTCCCTCTCTGTCTGTCTGTCTCTATATATATTTAGGTTTGTTATAATCTATTTAATTCTATTCATATCTATCTATTCATGGTTGTCACTATCTATGTTCATCTTTCTCTTGTCCTCCCTCTCAGTCTGTCTGTCTATCTCTCTCTATATATATCAGTCTATTCCTTTCTTCTGATCTATTTATCTATCTATTCACATCTGTCATTATCTATTTATCTCTCCTTCACTCTCCCTCTCTGTCTGTCTGTCTCTATGTATATCACTATACATATCTTCTGATCATGTTATCTATCTATCTATCTATCTATCTATCTGTTACAGTATATGTAAATCTATCTATATCTATCTTTTCATGCCTGCATCTATTTATCTATCTCTCTATCTCATGTTCACCTTTCTCTTGTCCTCTCTCTTTCTCTCTCTCTCTCTCTCCCTCTCTCTCTCTCTATATATATATATATATATATATCAGTCTATTCATTTTTTTCTGATCTATCTACAATATTTACATTGTTCAGACTGTTGTCCTCATCTTTGTTGTCAGATTCACAGAGTTTTGGCTGTTGTCATATTCATCACAACAAAGATGAGGACAACAGTCTGAACAATGTAAATAGGATAAATATAGGCATCTATCTATCTACCTGTCTCACTGTTCATCTCTCTCTCACTCTTCCTCTCTGTCTGTATATATATCATTCTATACATGTCTTCTGCTCTATCTCTATGTATCTATCTATCTATCTATTTATTTATCTATCTATTCATGTCTGTTATAATAAATCTATCCATTCATCTATCTAAATATCTATCTTTTCATGTTTGTATCTATCTATCTTTTGCACTGAGATCATCTTTCACTTGCTCTCCTTCTCTGTCTCTCTCTATATATCTACATCTATTCATTTCTTCTGATCTATCTATCTATCTATCTATCTATCTATCTATCTATCTATCTATCTATCTATGTCTGTCACTATATATATATTGATCTAAATCTATTCATCACTATATATATATTGATCTAAATCTATTCATATCTGTTATCTGTTCATTGATCTAAATCTATTCACATCTGTCATCTGTTCATTGATCTACATTCTATTCACATCTGTCACTATGTTCATACTTCTCTTGCCCTCCCTCTCTGTCTGTCTGTCTCTCTCTATATATATATATCAGTCTATTCATTTCTTTTTAACTATCTATCTATCTATCTATCTATCTATCTATCTATCTATCTATCTATCTATGTCTGTCACTATATATATATATTGATCTAAATCTATTTATATGTATCTATTCATATCTGTGACTATCTATGTTCATACTTCTCTTGCCCTCCCTCTCTGTCTGTTTGTCTGTCTCTCTCTCTATATATATATCAGTCTATTCATTTCTTTTTAACTATCTATCTATCTATCTATCTATCTATGTCTGTCACTATATATATATATTGATCTAAATCTATTTATATGTATCTATTCATATCTGTCACTATCTATGTTCATACTTCTCTTGCCCTCCCTCTCTGTCTGTTTGTCTGTCTCTCTCTCTATATATATATATCAGTCTATTCATTTCTTTTTAACTATCTATCTATCTATCTATCTATCTATCTATCTATGTCTGTCACTATATATATATATTGATCTAAATCTATTTATATGTATCTATTCATATCTGTCACTATCTATGTTCATACTTCTCTTGCCCTCCCTCTCTGTCTGTTTGTCTGTCTCTCTCTCTATATATATATCAGTCTATTCATTTCTTTTTAACTATCTATCTATCTATGTCTGTCACTATATATATATATTCATCTAAATCTATTTATATGTATCTATTCATATCTGTCACTATCTATGTCCATACTTCTCTTGCCCTCCCTCTCTGTCTGTCTCTCTCTCTCTATATATATATCAGTCTATTCATTTCTTTTTATCTACCTATCTATCTATCTATCTTATCTGTTTATCTAAATCTATTTAGATTCCACTACATTTTTTAAAAGTAATGTAATGTTTATTTATTAATCTGACAGACTTTATTCCATTAAACATTATTCTAGTGTATACTCATATTTGAGTAGATGGTCTGCTTATTTATTAAACAGTATATTTATTTGTTTTCATCTACTGGCCTCAATATTTGAGAAATCTTACTAAAAATAAATATACACTCTCCAGCAGGACTTGAACTTGATCCCCCTTTACTGGAGAAAATGTCATTAGATACGAGCAGATATGATCTTTCAAGAATCTGAGAAAGATTTGCATTTATAAGGCACTATTTGGCTTTGCTTGATTGGAAACACACTCCATGGCTGAGTCAGTCTAGAGCATGCCGGATCTATAACATCTGGTTTATGCATAATTGGGAAAAAAATTCACTTTTCAACCAGACAATGATCCAAAACACTCCTCTAAATTATGTCAAAATTACTTCAAGACAAAAATAAGAAACAAAATTTTTGGAAGTTAAGACTTGGCTATGCCAGTCTTCTGACCTCTCTCCCACTGAATTATTATGAAATGAATTGGATGGGAGAGTTCGAAGAGAATACTCAAAGAGTGAGAGTGAGCTTTTTCAGTGCTTGAAGAATGCTTGGGAAGGTCTGTTTTTCAAAAACTGTTGGAAAGAAAGCCAAGAATTTGTAAAGCAGTAATTAAAGCAGATGGTAAATTTATTGATCGAAACAAAATACAATTGCTGTTGTATGATAATTTCTTTTAGTTAAGTGCTTATTTCTTTTTAAAATAAAGGCAAATACACCATAGTTACTGAAATTCTATCTTTTAATTAAAAAAAATATAAAAATATCTCATTTTAAAGTGTTTTGTAAAGAGATGCAGAGTGGTACTGTGTTTATTGCACTCAACTCAACTCCTATGTAAGTTCAATAAGTTCACAATCTAATGATGCAAAAAGCATTTATCACTGCAAATATTTATTTGTCAACATATTTTCTTTCTTTGTCATTTCATTTAATCCAGTGGTGAATAATAATCACATAGATCAAACATCACACAGTGAACATTTTTTATCAAAATTCTACTAGTAAATGTCAGGTCATGAACTGATTGATCCGCCCTTGTATGTTCGTAGGACTGGGCACATATGTAAACTATAGTTTGGGTCCATCCTGCATTTCTTTAAAAAAAAAAAACACCTTAAAATGAGATAATTTTGTATTTTTTTTAAAATAAAGGATAAAATTTCTGTAACTACATTGTATTTGCTTTTATTTTTGAGTCTTTCTCTAGGATCCACTTTGAGTCTTTCTCTAGAATCCACTTTGAGTCTTTCTCTAGGATCCACTTACTACCAAAAAAGTCAGTCAGTTATATGCCATGCATGATACCCACTTAGGCGTTCATCTTTTGATACATGACTGATGAGACAGATTCATTACCAACCTTTGTGTGATTATTCTATTCAGTAACCTTCCCTAAGTTACAACAGATAGATAGATATGAAGTGTGATAAATATATATGAACATAATTTGATAAATAAATGTAACACTGTCCCCACTGGATCCTGACCCCACTAGATCAATGTACTCTACTCCATTTGTCTTGTCCTGGTCCAGTATTATAGGTTCAATCAAAGTCTCTGGTTCACAATGTTGATTGATTGAGAAAAAGGTAATTTTAAAAACAGTGGCCTATACTGCTATTAACACATTGCTCTTCAACTGAATTAAATTGAGCTTTCCAGGCCACTGATGTATTTTGCATAGAAAATGTTAAAATTTCCCTTCCTCTCTGCTATGTGATGAAAGCCTATCGCTAGAATCTCTGACTGATACCAAATTGGATGGGTTTTGATCCCAGATTGAAGCATTCGGATGTCTTGCCACACTGAAGAGCTGTGATACAGTGAAACAATCTGTCTGTGGATGACTATATATATATATATATATGTCTGTAGATGGCAATATACATATATATGTATATATATATATATATATATATATATATATGAGATAATGATATGTAAATTTTTATATATAAAGAATGATATTGGGGAAAAATATGACAATGTCAAAAAAGGTTCATGCAATGCATTGCACCTTTCCTGGCAGATCTTTTATTATCACAATGTGGAATATCTAATGACAAAAGTGATGGAAACAAAGAGAAAAAGAAAAAGAATCTTGGTTAGATTATATAAAAAAGAGTTGTTTTTTTTTTTTAAATAAAAATTTCCCAGCATCCCTCATTTGTGCACATGTGTAGTTAACCAAATGAACACCTAAAGGACAAAACTTCTCATACAAAAACCTTTTTTACACTTTGTTTTTTCCACAATATCTATCTATCTATATATATATATATATATATATATATATATATATATATATATATATATATATATATGTATAATAAAATGGATTATGTCCAACAATTATTTAATATATTTTCTGTTCATACGTTATTTTTATAGATACAATTTATTTAAGTAAATGCTTCAGGTCATTAAATGTGATTAATACTGTTTAATTTAAAACAGACCATTTACTTAAATAAATTGTATCTATAAAAATAATGTATAAACAGAAAATATATATATATATATATATATATATATATATATATACACACATGCTGGAGTAGTGGATAGCGGCTCGGATTGAGGAATCAAAGAGCGGAGTTCTAATTCCAGTTGAATCCATTACATTCACTTAATATGCTAATACCCTTAAGAAAGGTATGAATCCTCCTCTTCTTTTAACTGACTGATATATATATATATATATATATATATATATATATATATATATATATATATATATATATCAAATCTTGTTTAAAATATGAATATTAAGCACTAACAGGATATTCAAGTTTTGCCACTAGTCTCATCATTCCCTGTAAGTCAGTGTTATTTATGAATATAAATTTATAAATTATATTGATTTAGAGCCCCTGATGAGCTTATTAATGAAACTTGAGTCTCCTGAGTGTTCTTAATATTTGTATTTTAAACATGATCTTAAATTGCTCTTCCTGTATTGAGAATTTTTTTGCAGAGTCTATTGAAATATCCAACAAAGCCCTAAGGATTTACTCTCATTATTTCAATAAGTTATTTTTCTTTTCTCTTCACTATTCAAAGTACTTAATCTTTTTAGGCTGTTGTTTTATGGCATTAAAAAAAATATTAATCTTTATTTAATAAATTTTCTTTGTATTGGTTCTTTTTACTTCTGCTGTAATCTTTCAATAACCTTTTCTAACCCTCAATATCTCTTACCATTTTTTGTCCTACATATTTTTTGTTGACAAGAATGCATTTTGAAACCCCTAACATAGTTAATTAACGTATATGTCTTTAATTATTGTATATAATTTTAACTTTGATATTATATTATAATAATTTTTCACATTTAGATGTTATCTGGTACATAGTACAAATTTGAAATTGGTTTTGTTTGAATCTATGATTAGTGTTTATCATCAAGCATATAAATATGGTTTCTGATAATATAATTCAATAGATTTATCGGACCCTCTGACACTGATGAGTGGTATTCCATGAAACTTTGAAATTTGTCAAGAGATAAGACGATTGGATTTTTATTAATTTATTGATTATTATCCATTTTGTTCTATATTGAATCCATTCTTGATAAAAATGTCTTGAAATATATTAAATTCTTGTAAATTTTATTATTTTGATAGATGTTATTGATTTGTAATATTCTTATGATATATAATCATTATAGTCATATAATAATTCGTTGAGCTTAGAATAATCCTCAACAGAATGCAGAAAGCACTGCACGGCCATTTCATCCAATCTGGGACTCATCAGCTGTGTGCATCCATTACCGAGAATCAAACCCGGACTGTTTCGATACAATGCAACAACTGTACCATGGACCTCGGTGACAAAGAAGACACAAACTAGAGTTGATATAAGCCCACTACTCACTCATTTTCATCCAAGTATTATGATAACTTCGGAACAGTGTCCCAAGAGCCACAACTGCTTTTTGATCCTTAGCCTTAATTATAATAGTATATATGTAATATAATGTTTCATTATTGTTATATAATTTTTGTGATGTCAATGAACATTCGTTTGACACTTGTAATGTCAACAAATACCTGTTGTCACTTTCGTAATGCCCGTTGTAGTAGAGACTCTGTAATCGTAGATACAACTATAGTAACGCCGTTGAACAATACTAGTGTCAGATGCCTTCGAATAACATTCGCACTAATAGTACTTGCTCAAAACTAACCCATATAGAGAAATGGTATAGTGAATAGAATAGAGAACAGTGGTCTGTATAGTAATAGAGGGTAGAGTAGAATTCGATACAAATAGTAACAAGGGAGAGACTAGAAATAGCGAACATTTAGATGTCACACAACTTCCTATATATGCGTTTCCTCTATGGTCACATGGTCCACTTAATTCAATAATGGGATTGTCTGTGTTTGGTTACTGGTGATCTATGCTCAAACTAAAGTGTCGGCAGAGACACTTTTTTCCTATATAACAATAATTATTATGGTATATATGGATTATGTTAGTAAAGTGCCACATGTAATACATGCTTGGGCAATCATATCTCTTTCAATACATGACTGACGAGGCAGTAGATTTTCCCGCAGTAAGTTGCCATTTCTTTCTGCGGTAGACTGGTTGCCACCAAGGCTAAAGAACCCAGTCTGTCCTGTTATTTAAGCCATAGCTGGAGGGAGAAGAGATGAATTCATCTTTCCCAAGGGTATTTGTGCATAAGTGAATATAACAAACTCGATTGGGATTCAAACTTATTATTATGGTATATAATTATTATAGAATATATGGAACATATTGCATTATTATAGTATATATGGAGTATATTGTTTTATGATATATAATTATTATAGTATATAATATACTAAGATGTTTTATTATGGTATATAATTATTATAGTATATATATGAAATACATTGTTTCATGGTATGTAATTATTATAGTATATATGGTATATAATGGATTCATAAAATCCATCACACAAATATATACAATTATTTACAGAGATTTTATTACATTTCGTTTCTATGGCAATATACTTGATATTCTATTCATAAGTAAAAAAAAATACTGTGTGTAGTCTGAGCAATAACCCTACCAGAATATGTCTGGTATGAAGGGGTACATTTCTGTAGATAGCTCACAAAATTGAAATCAACTTTGAAATACCTTTAAAAAAAAACTGTCAAAAAAAAGTTAAAATTTATTACAAGAATGACCTCACTAAAATTTTTAAAAGATGATTTATAAAATTCATTACCAAGTAAAATAATTGCATTATTTTACAAATTAAAATAAAAATATAATTCATAAAGCTTAATTTTAAAAACAATATAAAATATACATCTGTTTTTTTTTTGCCTGCTATTTTCCAGTGTGGTGGTGGTGGTGTGTGTGTGTGTGTGTGTATGTGTGTGTACGCGCGCGCGCTCGTGCGTATGAGAGAGTAATTTATACATCAATAATAATGTATAAGCTTATCGTAATCATGTCTCATGAATTGCAAGATAAATGTCTCACAATTCATATTATGTAAAAGAAGTCATGTGCTGGTGGTTGGCGCAAAATAGAAAGCCGCTTCTCTCCTCGATGCCATCATCATGTGTCCGGGAAAAATACTTTCTCGTATAGAAACAACAGCTCAGAAAAGAGCGACTCATTTGATATTTTCCTTCTTTAAGTTTACTTTCATTAAAATAATTACCGTTTAACAGTAATTAATATAGAATCAACTGAAGCTGGCAAATTAAGAGGGAAAAAAACCCCGGCAAAGCTGATGTTGTAGTAATAATAGTAGTGAAGCAGGCTGTGTGAAATTGATTGTAAAATTTAAAATTAAGAAACGGTCCCCTGCAAAGCATGTTTTGTGTCTGTGTGTCCGATTCTAAGCGAAGATGAAAGCGGCTTTAATAAAGCTAATCAGGGTATCGTCGATTTTGTAAGTACAGGATTGTACTGACTTCAGTAGGCATCATAACGCGATGAAAATATTTGTCTCGCCATCCGATCGGTTAAATATTTTTTTTCACATGGGACTCTTGAAAATGTTTTATATATTTAAAGATCATTGCACTAACAGTTTATTTATTAATAATAATTATAATTATAATAATAATTATTATTATTAATTATCATAATAATAATAATTATTATTATTATTAATAATAATAATAACATTATTATTATTATTATTATTATTATTAATTATCATCATTATATTTTGATTTCTGCTATGGTCCCACAAGTTTTCTTTTTGGTTTTTGACAATTATGTCTGGCCTATTTGCTTCAATCTTCCTGTCTGTGAAGATAGTGTACTGTAATCCCACAGAATTGTGATGTCTTCTATTTCTGTAACCGATGCTGGGTGATGTTCATCCCAATGTTTATTAACATCTTTTCCAAAGTGTTTGCACATTGTCCAGTGTAAGTATTACCCCACTCTATGATGACAATTTTTATATTCATTTGGTGCAAGTACAGAACATCCTGAGATTAGATGGTCTGTGGTTCCCTGATATTTGTCACAGAACCTGAAATTTTGGATCCACATTATTACGTATGATATTTGCCTGAAAGTTTGTAGTGAAAAGACTCTGGTCTTGCACTGCAAGAATAAAGTCTTTTGTTTTAGCCTTTAATCCGGATGCTTTTACCTCTTGATGAGTGTTAACTTTATCAACATTGGCTTTATTAGGATATTCTAGATATTGGCCATACAGAGGTTTGTCTTGCCAATGTTGTTTCATCATCTGGTTCCTTGGCTTTCTTTTTCATAATTTTTGCTGCAACTCTTGGTTCTTGGCTTCTGTTTTGATTTTCTACAGAATCTACTAAATGTAAATCTTGTTTGTATTTACAACCTTCTTTCATGATTGAATATTTTTTTCTTTCTGTTTTCGTATTGTTTGACTAATTGTGTTATCCAGTACTTTGTTGTTTCCATGTATGTTAGTAAGCTAATAGTTGTTGTCTTGTGTGACAATTCTAGCTGAATAAGTCCACTTCCACTTTCTTTATTGGGTATGCATCAGCCTTTGGGCAATGCATGTCATGCTTAGAAAGAAGCTTTCTTATCTTAGAGTCAATTCGTCTGATATCATTTAGAGTCCAGTTCAAGATGATGAAACTATATTAAACCACTGGGATAGCAAGGTTATTAATGGCTACAATTCTGTTCTGAGAATTCAATTCAGTTTTTAATATTAGTCAAACCCTTCTATATTATACTTTTCGTGCTTTCTTTCATTTTATTATTATTTCTTTCATTTTATTATTATTAATAATAATAATAATATTATGATTATTAATAATAATAATAATAATAATATTAATATTATTATTATTATTAATAATAATAATAATAATGATAATAATAATAATAATGTTTTTTGGGGGTTTTTTTCAAAAAAATTAACAGTGGAAAATTTCATGAAGCCATTTCTGACCTTAGATCTCTGGTTGGGACCTGGAATGTTTCTCTCTTAAAACTTAAAAGTTACATTTTTTATGCACTGCAAATTTTCTGTTTTAAGTGAAAAAATTAAAAGTGAACTTTTTTTTAAAAGTTGGGTTGGGTAAAAATTTGATCAAGTAATTGTATATTTTTGTCAGAAAATACATTTTCTTATATATTCATATATTCTTTCAGGGAAACTTTATAAAATATTTATCTACTTTCAGCCTCAGGGAAATATTCTGTTGATATGAAATGGAAAGAATTTATGTTGAATCAATTGCTAGATCTGCTTCCAGGAAAGTTGATTCTTTGTGTTGTGCCAGACAATTTTCATTGCCAGAATCTATCTTACACATTTATAAGTCTACCATTCATCCATACATTGAGCATTGTTGTCACATCTGGTCTGGTGCTTCTGCTATGTATTTAGAGATTATTGATAAAATCCAAAGAAGAATCTGCAATATTATTCGTCCTGACCTGACATCACAGTTTGAGTCACTTTCTTCCTACCATAATGTAACTTCCATGTGCATTTTTTATGAATATTTTCATGGTAATTGTTCTGGTGAGTTTTCCTCTATGGTACCTAAAATTTACAAATTTATGTGCAGTACTAGATTGGTAGCTAGATCTCATCATTTTATAGTTGAAATAGCGAGAAGTTCTATGCTAACAGTTTCTTCTATCACACTTCTCACTTCTCATCTGACCTCTTGCTTTCCAGTGAACTTTGATCTTTAAAAATTTAAAAATGCAATGTCAATGGTTATCTTCTGTCTTCTTAATTCCTGTTCTTTTATTTTTCTCTCTCCTTAATAATATTTTTTTCTCATACTTTTTACACTCAGTAATTCCCTTGCATCTTAGTGGCCTTATTGCCTTGTTTGAGGTGAAATGAAAAAAAATGATCTTATTTTTTGAGGCGAGAATTAATTTAAAGTTATTAGAGGAGCACAGCAATTTACAATGTAATTTTTTTGAGAGCTGTAAGAGTTTATGCAGATATCTATGAAAGATAATGATTAACTATTGTGGGATTGCACCCACTTGATTCACCAAGACACTGTTAGGTATTGCTGATAATCAGCTACAAAACAGGACACTTCCAGGTCCTTCCACTTTTTTTTCTTTTCTTTCAGACTGCAGAAGTAACAACACCAACATGGAACTTGTCCCTGGCTTGGGGATATCTTTCCCCATGTGACTGAACTCTTTTGCACCCCACACACATGTGTATCATGCATACAGATGCACACAATTTCTAATAGCTATATTTTAATGTCTCCTTTCTTGCCAGCTATTTTTGCATTGCATATTTTATTTAACAGTCCAAACAATGTAAATAGTGTAAATAATTACAATATCTCATCTCAGAAATATAGACTGATATATATATATACACAGACTGAAGGGGCATAGATTGTCTTAAAAATACAATTATATAAAATGTAGCTACCTCCAAATATACTTTTCTCAGAAACTCAATCATTAATTAAGGACTGAAACATGAAATTAGAAATGAAGAAAGGATATTGGAATGTTACCTGCTTCAAATTAAACCCATTTCTGGTTCACTCCACATCAAAATCTGTCAGTTGAATGTGAATGTTCTGAAAGCAAAATTAAAAATAAAAAGTCACTCTCTATGCAGGGGTTCTAAGCATTCCTTCTGGTTCACAAAACAAATGAAGGAATTTAAACGTTAGAATCACTTGCAAACATCACTGCTAAAGCAAGAACATGACAAAAATGATGCTAAATCATATCTCCCACCTGACTGCCTAAAAGGACCTGCTCAGCAACCTTCAGGGTAGTTCACTGTCGTCTCTCAGTTAGCCAACCTGACACAAGCTTCAAGATAAAACTCCTTCATCAACAAGCATTGCCTCACTCATCTACAAGAGACATTCTACCTTGATCCAATGTATATGTTGGTAATACACATAATTTTTCTTTTAACATATCATGTCTACTATTCTTTACCCAAGATCAGTAAATATATTGTTTTTCATTTGTTACTGTTGTGATGATTTACTGATATAAGTTCTACTAATTAACCCATAGCTGGGGGGAAGAGGTAGATTTATACTTTTTTGAAGGGTATTTGCACATGAATTTTAAGAATCACTTCTTTATGGAACTGTCTCCAGAGAGGATGATTCCCCAATCACTACAATCTTAATCTGTTCAAGTCTAGGGCCAACTGTTATCTCTCCCATAAACTGTGCCTCTTACTCTGCCACTCTCTACTTTGTATAGCTCTTGGGTCTTGTACAGGGTGAACATCATTGTATAAAAAAAAGTGAATTAATGAAACTGACTGGAACTGGAACTTATCTCCTCCGATTTCTAATTCCAAGTTGTTATCCCTTACACCACCTGCACATCCAAGCTCACAGCACTTAGTATTCTCAAGTGGTTGCCATTCTAGTTTTTTTTTTCATTCATATTACCACAAGCAAGGTAATAAAACATCATGAATAGTGTAAATAGTTACAAAACCTCATTTTAGAAATATGGACAGATATTAATTTGAATGTTTTAAAACACACACACTCATGCAATCATTTCACCCAAAGCAAGGCAATAAAGTCCCTAAGACGCAGGAGGTTACTGAGTGTGAAAGGATATGAGAAAAAGAAAACATTATTAAAGAGAGGGAACAATAAAACAACAGGAATTAAGAAGGCAGGAGATAATGATTGACATTGCAATTAAGTTTTTGAAGATAAAACTTGACTGGAAAGCAAGAAACCAGAAGAGAGTTCCACAAGCAAGAAGTGTGAGAGAAGAAACTATTATTAGGTTGGTGCAAAAATAATGTCGTAATAATGTCGTTTTTTGACATTAAAAAATACATCAAAAAACGACATTATTACGTCATTATTTTTGCACCAACCTAATGGCATAGAACTTACGGTTACATCTAGCAATTTTAACAGTAAAATGATGAGACCTAAAGTTGGGGTACTAAAGAATAAACCTCATCAGAATAATTGCCATGAAAATATTTATAGAAAAGTCACAGGGATGCTATTAGGTTGGTGCAAAAATAATGACGTAATAATGTTGTTTTTTGACGTATTTTTAACGTCAAAAACGACATTATTACGTCATTATTTTTGCACGAACCTAATATGTTGCAGCAATGTGAAAGTAACTGTACCAGTTCAGCCTTGATGACATTCCTGAAACTTCTTTGTATTTTATCAAGCATCTCTAAATACCTTGTAGAAGCACCAGAGCAGATGTGAAAGCAATATTCAATGTGTGGATGCAGGCTAGACTTATAAATGAGTAAGATAGATTCTGGGGAGAAAATTTGTCTAGCATGACACTGAACCAACTTTCTTAGCAGCAGACCTAAGAATTGATTCAATATAATCTTTCCACTTCATGTAGGTGGGGAAAATAAAGTAGACAACATTTTTTTTATTCATATTTAATTATATGATTTATATCTTCCCTTCCTTTCTTGTTGGGATTTGAAATACATGTACTAAACAGGCTTGACACTATTTAACTTTGGTGATGCTACTAAAATTGGTGTTTCAACATGATCTGGCCATAAGCACTTTATTATAAAAGCATTTGTTTGAAATACAACATCTGATATAAGGTATATGGCAGTAAATGCTAGGCAATTGTGTCACAAATGAAGAAAGGAGTTGAAACAACTGAGATATATTTCTACTGACAAATGTTGACAATACTATGAATTGAACATGAAACACAATGAAGAAGTTTTAAGTAGAATTAAAGCTTGTAGTATTTATGAAGAAAAACTTTAAAAATCTGTATAAATTAAAATTTGATAAAACAAACAAATTAGGCAGATTCAGATGATAGAGAACACATTATTAGAACATATTTTCTAATTAGTTTTAGACAAAATAGAAACCTCCTTTTATTGAAAATTATTAATATGATATTCCCACTGAGTGGATATCAGATTAAGATAAAATTTAATTTATAGAGAAAGATAAAACTTACACAACATATAAAACATATATCAAATTATTAATTTCTAAAGTTTCAGCTTTTAAGAATTTATAGTTATTAAGTTATTAGAAATTTCATATAACACATTTTAGAATTGAACTGGTCATTTTTCAGTTAAATATTTATGTGTGTTCTCATGTTTAATACTAGCAGTGGCAGACTTGCCCAAAAAATATTGGTTGCCAGGGGACAAACGGGGCTCTCTCACAATGACAATGCTATCATTTAATTTTCATAATGAATAAATAAAATTTTCAAGAGACTGTTGAAATTTACAGGACACAATGAGGAAAGAAACCTTGGGAAATATAACACTTGCAGGAACTTGAAGGCAAGAGGAACAGAGGGAAAGTGAGTAACCTATGTAACAAGCTTGTGTAAATGGATCATAGAACTGTGACAAGGATAGTAAAAAGACAAGCATTGACAAAGATCTGTATTTCTGAGATGAGGTATTTTGACTATTTACATTATTCAGACTGTTGTCCTCATATTTATTGCCATATTCCTGATGTTTTGGCCGTTGTACTCTCCGGCCTTCTTCAGGTGATTGGAATTTTGAACTGAACCTGTTATTTCATTCACCAGGGTAGGAAACACGGCCCAGTGGATAAAAACGTTGGCTGGATCCAGTGACATGACCCAAAGAGTTGTGAGTTCAATACCTGCGTACAGCAGTGGTGAACAAAAACTTGGAGAGTTGAGTTAAAGGGAGATAACTGAGACATCCAGAAGAGGCATGGCATGTGGAACTAGAACAATCTACCTCGGTGGATGAAATAAATGGTTCAGTTTGAAATTCAAATCATCTGGAAAAGGCCGTTGTGAATATGTCATGAATATGGCAATAAAGATGAGGACAACAGTCTGAACAATGTAAATAATTGCAATACCTCATCTCAAAAATATAGACAGATATTAAAATTTTTATGTAAAACAATGTGTATTTCTTAGTAATTACAGTGTACTGTACATATTATTAGGTTGGTGCAAAAATAATATTGTTTTTTGACGTTAAAAAATACATCAAAAAACGATATTATTTTTGCACCAACCTAATACTTGCAGTAGATGCAGAATGTAAATATAGAATATTATAATTTAATTATTTATTTATTTTTCTTAATTTAAATAATTGGTTGATATTTTCAAATAGTTTACTGCATAATTTAAACATTAACAGATAGTTCAAAAACACAACAGAGCATTGCATGTAGTCAACTATATTAAGAGCAATCATTTGTGGTCACTAGATGATTGTGTGAATTTGCCAGTAATTGCTTCTGCATCCAATTCATCTAGCAATTCTTTTTCAATGGATAGCAACATGTATGATTCAAAATTCTCCTCAGACGTCGAATGCTTTAACCTTGTCTTTATGATCTTTAGCTTTGCAAATGTCCCTCTCACGTTGGACTTGAGTAACTGATAGTGCACGGATGACTTTATAAAGTTCTTATTCCTTTTTATTACTAAAACAGTTGTCACTGTTTGTTTCTTTATTGCATTTTTATTTGTTATAGAGGCCCACTCTATCAGGGGTCCACTTGCCACTGGGTGAGTTGACATCTTGTCAGTCTTCTACTGAATACTAGATCAACATACTATGTATAAGTAAAAGAACACATATCAAGTAACCAGTCTGAGTAAAAATCTGTGTTGAAATAGTAAGAGGAGTTATTAATGAATCTTTCTGTCTGTAGTCTGTTTTCTTGCATGCAAAATCTCTCTTCATAAGAAAATGGATTAAAAAAAAAAGCTTTTTGTAAAAATTACCTCAACAATTTCTTGATTACAAAAAGTTTATATTTTTTCTTTAACTGCTTTCTTCTTTTTTTTTTCTTTTTCTTTATAGATAAAATGAATATTTTTTGGTAGTGGGGGTTGCTTCAGCATATAGTAATGGCTAGCAAGCCAAGTCTGGTTGACAATTTCTACTGAGTAATGAGTTTCATCCTCAATGGGTGCTCCATACAAAATTTACCATTAAATGACTGAACAAAGGTTTAAGAGTAGATAGGTGAACCTGTTGTCCTCTTCACACACCACTGATGTTTTGAACATGAGGAGAGGTTTATTCCTTGTTTCCTGTTTAGGATTGGGTTTCTGGTTCCTTCTAAAGTCTATTCTACACTTCTAACATTTCTGCCTAAACTTTATAATTTTATTTATTATTTTTAATTTTTTTTTTCCTCAGTAGGTGTAGATAGGTTCACCTATCATCCAGTTCACATGCCTCACTGGTCTTTTGAACAGGAGTACAGATTTATCCCTTGTTACCTGTTTAAGATTGGGTTTCCAATTCCTTCTAAAGTTTTCTCATTCTCTTTCATTCAAAATAGCAACTTTGCATCTTAGTGGCATTATTGCCTTGCTTGGGGTGAATTGATTTAAAAAACATGTCATAAAATCAACTGACCTAACCGTTACTACTGAGTAGTGAGTTCAGTCCTCACTGGGTACCCTATACAAAATCCATTATTAAATAACCCAACAAGGGTAGACATGTCAAAATCAACTGACTTAGCTATTACTACTGGAGAGTGAGTTTGATTCTCACTGGGTGTTTCATACAACATTTGACATTAAATAACTGTTATAATGGAATGTCCTACACATCCTGTTGACTATATGGACTGACTATATCAGTAGCTATATATAAGGAGCACAGGATATACCTGGGGGCTTGCTTTGAGAATTACTAGCTTGCTAACTTATTCCCTGTCTTTCAATAGTGTATTCTCTTTTACAATAAACCTCTCTTCTTTCATCTACGTGTGTGTTGCTGTTCCTTTACTCGAGTACCACCTTTGTCTGTTTATAACCTCTTTAAGAATACAACAATAACCCAACTTGGGTAGACATATCATAAAATCAACTGACGTAGCTATTACTACTGAGGAGTGAGTTTGATCCTCACTGGGTGCCACATATAAAACTCATCATTAAATAAACTAACAATGTTTTAGCCATTATACTTTCTAGTTTTCTTCAGGTGTTTGTCATACTAAATAACCTTCTTGGAATTTTGAACTGGACCCTTTCTTCAATCCGTGACGATAGATTTTTCTTATTCCACTTTCAGTATTTAGGTGCTATCTCGTATCTGTTAATTTCACTGAACATATGACTTTTCTGCATTACCTGACTCAGGGATTGAACTCACAATGTCCAAGAAACAAGACATACTTTTGATGGTGAACCTATATCTTTAGGCCCCTGAAGCATGAACAGATATGGGGGCCCCTTCAAATTTGAGGATCCAACTGCCAAAATGTGGATTATGAATAGATTCTGGTGAGCTCAATGTACCCATATTGTTGTGGGCCAGGGTGCTGCAAGCCCCCAAGAAAATTTTGAAATTTGACTAATTACAGGGAAATTTTGAGAACATATGAAATGGGTATTTGAGCATAGTCTAAGGTCAACATTAGTTACTTCAACACATTGGCTTATACTTCTATCATTAGGATGGCATTATTTTAGTAATAAACAATTTAACAATAATTACAGAAGGTTACACAACTGACTTCAACCATCCGGAAATAAAATTGACGAACCAAAAGCATTTCAATCAAAGAAGAGTAACTGAACAAATGGTAATACCTGCAATAGGATAGATGCAGTACATCTCCATCCTGTCTGGACATCTCTGCTCCAAAGAAAAATATGACATGATATTAAAAAAAAAAAAAAAAAGAAAAAAAAAGGCAATTTATAGAATAAAAAACAAATTACTTTTTTTTCTTTTTTTTTAACACCTCAACTTGCTATGACATTGTAAATGTCATCAACTCGGTTTGTTTTCCTTGATTTGAATTCTTAAGCGTTTTGAGCTTCTTTGTACTGTTTTTATTCAAATTAAGGAGTGCCCAAGACTGGCAACTGCTAGTCAAAATATTTCCATAAAAATAAATCATTCGTTGGAACTACAAGTTTTTTCTTTTAATTATGCAACTACCAATGGAGACAAGCTTCCTAACCTTGAAACAATAAAACCATTGATTTTGTTGAAAAATTCACTCATTAAGAAAGTTGATTCAGGGACCTTTCTGGTATTAGGGGCCACGTACCTTAAGCTTCATCAGTTTCATAATAGATCTGCCACTGCCTACTTTAACCAACACTCTTATCCACTAGACTGTGTAAATTAAGATGTTGGTTGTTTGTTTGTTTTCTTTGCCGTTGTAAGTTCAAGTGGGTTTTTTCATAATATAGAAAAGCCACATATTACAGTTCAGTGAAAGAGACAGACAAGCAATATAAATCTGAATCAACTGGAAAATATTAACTGATACAAGATATCCTTAAGCATGGGAAATAGAAAGAGAACATTTCATCCCTGTGAATTGAATAATGGATTCATTTCAAAATTCTGAGTTGGTTAGTGGAATATGACAGATACCTGAAGGACAAAGAGTACAGCAGCTGAAACATTGTGACTTACTAGAATGTAAAGGTATCTAATGATGATAAATCCTCATTTAAAAAGAAAAAAATTTCCAAACTAAATTAAACTATAGTTATATTATTACTGGTTGCAGGGCTGCTGTGGGTCTCTTGAAGACCCCCATCTATGATACGAGGCCCCTTCACTCTACTATATCTCAATTTTCAAAGGTAGTAGTATTCATATAAAATGCAAATTTTGTTGTACAATGGATCCTATGCAATATAGGTGAACAATTCAACTTGAAAAATTGAAAATAAATACAATGTATCTAAATACAATTAGAGAGATGTCATAATAGATCATTTCAGTTGTGCTTAGTTTAATTTGTAATGTACATAAATGTAGGTAGAAAAAAGCAATTGTTGATAAAATAGTGAAGCTCACAAAACACTACTTGGGATCTCCACTCAGGCTTGGGCTCCTCATTCAACCTTCCGACCAGGTCAGCCCTCATTGGTCATATTATTGAAAAACAGAAATTTTTAATTCATTCACTATATTACATAAAACACCAGTTCTCATATGATCCCTGAAGTTAAGCAATGTTGAGCCTGATCAGTACCTAGATAAGTAACCATTTGGGATTACCAAGTGCTGTAATCTTGGATGTGTGGGTGATGTAATGGATAATAGCTCAGGATTGGAAAATGGAGAGCTGAGTTCCAATTCCAGTTGGGTTTGTTATATTCACCCAGACACAAATATACTTAGGAAAGATATAAATCCACCACTTCTCCCTCCAACTATAGGTTAATTAGTAGTACTTATATCAATAAATCATTGTTATTTCCAAAATTTTTTACAATTTAAAAATATTTTCTGGCTTTAAATAACCTGTAAAAGCTTGATAATCTGTAAAAAAACAAATCAATCAATCACTATATTACAATGCTGATAAATGCAGTAAAAACTTCAGCTTAATTCAGTGAAGTAAGGATTTTAGAGAAAGGTAATGAAATTTTAAAAAAATATCCTGTCACTTAACTTCATTTTCATTATTAGCCATTAAGAATTTTATTAAGAAAATTATTTGCATTTCAATTTGTTAAAATAAATAAATTATCCATATTTTCAATATTCTGTTCATTTTTTTTTTTGACTTGACTATAAATTTTGAAATTTCCTCATTCAGAAAGCTGATCCCATTGTGGGGTGGGGACTATTCCCACTTTTTCTGCCAACAAAACTGCGAGGTAACACTGCTCAGGACTATAAAAGTAAAGACATAAGCTTTAGCTCTTTTCACTCGAGAATGTCCCTGGGAGAATTTCTTTCCCTGGGTGTCTGGCTACTAGACTCCAAATGCAGCCATGTGGTGCATCACATGCACACACATTTGGGAGATCATTTGAGTACAATGCTGGGTCCTTTGTGCTATTTGAAGGGTAAGGAGGTGTACTTAGCAATTACTATTTTCTCACCAAATGATATAAGAAAAGTAATAAAAATTTATTAGTTCCATGATTTGAGAGGTCACTGAAATGCTAAATTAGATCCTTCATTGCATTTCTTTGACAAGGACACTTAGTTGGTAAGTTAAATGAAAGCGCTAATAATGGTTGGTATCTTCTATTGGGGTGTAACTCTAACCTTCTTATTGGCTAAAAATATCTCCTTCATTTTTTTAAATTTTTTGACACTATAAATTGATGAAAAAATAATGTCTTAAATGTTAGTCTTGCAGACTATATTTTACTAATGTTAACCTAATACAAGGCCCAAGGACCAGTCAAGGTAGAGGGTTACTGTGTAGTGTTGTATGAGCATAAGAAAGGGTAAGAAGTGAAGTTCTTGGGGGTTATGCAAGAAAGATAATGGCTAATTCTAGACTTGAAGCAGTCAAGATTTAAATAGTGAATAACATTCCAGAGTTCAATCTGAGATGTTAGAAATATAGAGTGGAAGTAGACCTTAGAAGGAACCGAAAACCCAATCCTAAACAGGAAACAAGGGATACATGGGAAACCTCTACTCTTTTTCAAAAGACTGGGGAGGAGGATTTCAGCATAAATTTTGATTTTTTATGGGTGCTTATGCCAAACTAATCTGCATTATTAAACATGTGACAACCATTTTTGGTGCTCTTTTTCTGTGGCCTTGTGCCAGACGAAGGCTAATCTTTGGACTTCACTGACAAGTGACAACAAAGTCAGTGGTTTCATTTTTCCAAATTAGGAAAACTTAAAAAAATTTTTTTTTTACTTGTAATTAGTTTTTAGATTGATAGAGATAATTGTTGGAACAGTGTACTGGTAAATTTTTGCATTTAAGAAGCGGTCCCTCCTCACGCTGAAAGCTTTCTTTCGTAGGAGGGTGGAAGTCAAGTGCGTGTTTCGCGTCTCGCAGCAGCAGCAGCCACCACCACCGTCAGTCTTGTGGAGGGTGTTTGAACAAATAGGACGGACGATTCAATTCCTTTTGGCTTTAACACTGTTCTTTCTTTCACATCCGTCATATTTTTTCTCCCTTTCAGATTTCTCTGTCTAGAACACCTTGCTTTATTCATCCTGATTTATAATCGTATTTAGGAGCTATTAATTTGTATTAATTGAAGAAAAAACAAATAACTGACGTTTTTATCTTTCTTATACGGACGGAAGAAGCACCTTGCTTCTAATAAAATTGCAAAGAATCGCGGCGTGTTACCCGTTTGCATTTTTGTTTTATTGAATACTACACGGAGTCTGGGTAAGTAGGAAAAAAGTAGCTAATTATATTTTTTAAATCTGTATGTTTGTCTTTGATTATGTGACCCAAAATTGAGGAAATAACAGTTTTTTTCCTCTCCGTCTGTTATTATTTCGCTTCCTTTATGTATTCTTGCAAAAAATAAAAACGTTTCCGAAATCTGTTGAGTCGGATTTTAGACCAAAACACTTAGGCAGTTTTAACTTGTAAGTACGGATGGCTGTATGGATTGCAGGTTTTTATACTTTAATTAGCTTTTTAATTAGTGATTATTATATTTCCCTTTCAAATAATAGAGATGCTAAGTTTATTCAAATTCATTTTTTTTTTTTCTTTATCGAAAAAATTAAAAAATTTAATTTAATTTTAATCATTTTTTTTAATTTTTCGTGCGTATCCAAATAGGTTAAAAAAAATTTAACTTAATAATAAAGTCTATTAGGAAAAGAAATGTTTTACAACTACAGCATTTCCTCGTTAGGTACATTTTCTATTTTTTCTTATTTTTCTTTTTTCTGTATTATGTGTGTGTGTGACACTGTTGTAAAAATCGAATAAGCACTTCTTGTTTTTATATTTGATTTAGGAATGTAAAATGAACTCTCTGACTAGCCATAGATATTGATCTGTTTTTTATTTTTTTTTTATTTTTTATTTTTTTTAAACTTTTATTTATCTAATCTATGAACTCCTTGAAAACTATTCCTATCGTTTAAAAAATCCCTTATACTGTTTGATATTTTTATTTATTTTACAATATTCTTTAAGAAGTTGTCCAATCGACACAAAATTTACGTTTAAAATAAATTTTCCTTTTAAATTGAAATCTCAGGTCCGGTCTTTGTCGGCCTTGTATTTTTAGGGGGCATTTGTAGTAGAAAATCTCATTCTCACAAGGCAGATTGGTAGAAACATGGGATCCATTGTCTTCTTCGGGGACCCAAATCCTACTAAAATCCAAGTAAATTGTCATATTTATTAGCGGTACATTCATCTTTCAGAATATTTAAAAGTGTTTTACAATCCTTAGTTTAATTAATAAATTTATTTAATTTGTATGATTGACCTTTATTAGACTTGGGGACATTTTTTTACCAGTAAAATAGGTTGTGCACTTTACCTTAGATTTCGTGTTTTAGAATTTAATAATTAAGTTAAAAAAACGACATCAAGACAATAAATGTGTGTAGTTGGATTTTAGGATGAAACAATTTAACAGAAAGTTTGTTAGTTTATTGTAATTGAAGCAACAGTAAAGTTTTATCGACTTTTTGTCCATTGGTTAGATTTTGTTCTATGTTTGTTTTTGTTTTTTTTTAGTTCTATTTTGATTTTAAATATTTTTAAATGTAATTATTTTAAGTTTTTATTTTATTCTTTTAATAACGTGAACCTATTTTTTTAATCGATTTTTACAATTAATTTAAATTTAGTTTAAAATAGACTTTTCACTTTTCTTTGCTTTTCAAACTGTTTTTTGACAGATAAAAAACACAAAAAAAAAAACAAACTCCGAATTAGTTGTTTAGTTTTAAACTTGTCCTAAATATTGTCAACTACCCAAAGATAGCTTGAGTCCATCAATAAGTACTTACCTAGGAGGAAAAAATACTGCTAAATAATTGTCCAGGGAAGAGTTTTAAATTAATTTAAAATTAATAATTATAACAAAAAAAAAAAAAAAAAAAAAAAAAAAAAGTTAGTTGAGTTGATTAATTTATTTTTTAGACTAGACTCTAGTCACTAGAGAGTGTTTGATTATCAGGGAAAGTAAATTCATGAAATCACCAAACGTTTATTTAAAGAATTGAACATAACTTAAAGATTTATTGTCGGTAGATCCTTTATTGCCTGAATGAAGGTTAGAGTGAAGAAGAAAAAAAATTAAAAAAACCTTGCCTGAAGGGGGGAAAAATCCCACAGTCCTTTAGGCTTTATCAAATCTTGTTTTCTTAAATTAAATAGAACTTAAAAATTAATTTATATCCGCATTTCTTTTTGAGTCGCAATTGTGCCCACGTGTCTTCGATCTTTTGAAACAAAAAAGGGGTTAAAGGTTTCCTTTTCTGAGTCTCCCCCATAAATGTTGTCATCGTAGTAGTAGCAGTGAAAATGTACCATTCCGTCTCCAGACTGATGTAATTGTAAACAAAGTATACAATGTCTGGGCATTTATTTATCAATTATTAAAATTTCCTTTTATTTTAAATAAAAAAATAAATAAATAAATAAACAAAGAAATTGGTAAAAATTAAAAAGTATGAACCAATTATTCAATTAGTTCCCAATCGCTATAAAAACAATCTGAAAAAACTTTTTTCCTGATCTGCACCAAATGATTTATATTTTATAAAAATAAAATCACCAATTATCTGATTTTGATTCCAATATTGATGCTTCTTCTTGTTCTCGTCATCATTTAATATTCAACATTGAAAGCAAAATTAACTGTCATCTTATTTTATTATTAAATTATTTCTATGTTCAGGCAGCTTAGAACAACCTTGTAAAATCGATTTTTATCTCGAAATAAGTGATAATGATTTTATCTGAATGTGAGAAAATATAAAAAACTGTGTTGCCTTTTTTTTTGCCAATCTGTTATTTAATTAAAAAAAGAAAACATTAACAATTATTAATTAACATTATTTTTAAAATTAAATGATTTTTAAATTTAAAAAATCATTAAAATTTAAAACATAAGTTTTTTATTTTTTTATTTTTTACAAACTCAATACGATTTTTTACATATTTTTTCTTCAGTGGAAAAAAACAATCCCAAGGAATTTGAAGATTGCGAAATCTCTTTTTTTAGTGTTGGAACCTCTGAAATTCATCTCACCTATTTTATTTTTAATTTATTTTTTGTTTTTCTTCCAATCTTTACTTTCGTCCCGACTAGAAAAATTAAGAGGATAAGACCCAAGAAGATCCAAATTGAATCAATCTGGATAAAAACTAAAAATAATTGGAAATGACTTGACGTTTCTCAGGGGGAAAACTTCTATATTTACTTTACTACTGTACAACACGTCTTTAATTTAAAGATTTTAAACGACTATTATTATGTTTTAGTTTTTTATTTTATTGAAAATGACGATAAAAAGAGGGACACACAAACAAATATTAATAATAATAATACATATGCATTTATTTATAGTATACATGTGCGTGGAAAGAATGTCAAATAGATAATTTTCCTTCTCGCTAGCATTTCAAAATACGACTTATAAAGAATGGTCCCATTTCCAAAGGTTTTTCCTTTCGTCGTTGCCCACACGTGTTTCTGTCTCCCAATTATTAACCGACCTTGGCACATTTTGCCCTCGTGGGGAGGCTGACAAATGCGGCAATCATAATTGCCTGGAAAATTCAATTACAATTACCAGATCGTATAGTAACCACCTTCATCTTTGTTAATTTTTTCTTTGATAAACCACAATAATCGGCTTAATTCTTCTAAGTGTTTCATTGTCGTCTTAAAAACTAAAAATAGCAAGAGGAGCCGTTGTTCTGTCTTTACAGCCTGTGATATTGTTTTTTTGTTTCTTTCCTCATACAATCTTTATTTTTTTCTTTTCTAAACATCCAAACAAGAAAACATAGGCTGAGGCCATTTATTTCTTTTTTAACAATGAATGATTCATATAGGCCATTCACTGGAACAAAAACGTATCTGACCCGCTACTATTGAAATTTTTTAGTCATTTATTTATTACAATGAAAACATTTGCTCTAAATTTCAGCTCGTTGTACGTTCTTGTTATTGACATTTGTCATGTTTACAATGTCTAAACCAAATGATAAAGGAGGATATAAAAAAAAAAAAAATCTGTGATTTATTTATCAAAACAGTCTCCCTTGTTCGTTAACTGTCTTAGAAATGGTAACCTCCTAGTTTACTCACGCAGAATATCAAAAAAAAATTATTGGACTAAAAAATCACATCGTGTTTGTTTTGTTTTTTTTTTTTCTTTTTTAGCACTTGGTGTAAAAAAAAAATGTAACTTAAAAATTCAATATTTTAAAATTTAAATTAATGCTTTGGTAAGAAACATTACATACATTCCTCCACCTAGTGTTGTAAATAAATCGCCATTTTTGCCGAATGCTCAGACGACGTGTTCGTTAGAATTTATTTATTTATTTTTTTGAGGAAGATTTCGGTAAATGTATTTTTCCTAAAAACCTTTCCGGTCCTAGCAGTTCGAATCGTCCTAATGGCCGGAAAACAGAATGCGGCTTCAGTGTTAGTGATTGGAAAAATACACTTTTTGGAGAAGTCACGCTTGCCCGCGTGGAAAGTGCTACTTTTTGTAACACATTTCCTTGATCTTAGCAGTAGCTGGTGCCACAGGATAATGTTCGGAAACTTGGAAATTACGAAAGTCACTTCAGTGAATTGGCGCTCCTTCTGCAGTGAGGTGTGCCAGTTTTGTCTGGAAAATGTGCAGAAGTTGGGTGGACCCGGTGTCGAGGTAGAAATCGACGAAACAGTTATCGCAAGGCGAAAATATAACCGGAGACGTCTAATGAAAACGGTCTGGCTATTTGGCGGGATCGAAAGAGTCTCGAAGAAGACCTTCATGGTACCACTTACGTCCGATTGCGGGGAAGGAGAAGCCAGGGATGCCCATACCCTTGTTTCCTTGATTATGCAACACATCCGACCAGGATCAATTATTTGCAGTGATTGCTGGTCGGCGTATGTGCGGATAACGGAACACGGGTACACGCACAAACAAATCAACCATTCTGAACACTTTGTAGATCCAACAGATCAAACAAACTATCCACACGCAGACGGCTGAAAGACTATGGAGAACGACTCAGGATGTAAAAAGATCAGGACACAGAACTTCGCATTTAAAAAAATACATTGCTCGTTTTTTATTTTTAAAAGCAGTCCCTAGTCAGCGCCTTCACATTTTCCTGAGAGGCGAGCAGACTGTATCCAGGACCTACTTCATTATAGACAATACATCTATATTGCATTTGTTTTTAAATTGTCAATGTCATTTTTTCCATTGATATGAAACTTTTAACTTCCTCTTACAATTTGAATTGATTTATTGTTTTATTTTCAATGTATAAAAAATGCTTATTTTGTTCTTTTTATTTATAATTTAAGTATTTTCATCGATATTTTCATATATTTGAAAGTACTTTGTTATTCTTTTATTTGTCGATATTTTCATATATTTGAAAGTTAACTTTCTTAAAAAATTAAGTAAAAACTACACTTATCACTTATTTTCATACATTTGAAAGTTAACTTTTAACTTTAAATTAAAAAGAAAAGATCGCGTATTAATTTCGTTAAGGGAGTAAATAGGCCAAAATTGTGTAAGTGCGCGAAATGGTTCAGCAGCGAATGTCTCTCAATAAGCCGTTTAAGGGATGACAAGAAGAGCGAGAAGAAGTCCAATTATTTCTGGTCGTTAACATCCAAAAAGGTAGGTTTCTTCAATATCTAATTGTTGATTTGAGTTAAGCATATACATTTGCACGGAATTAAGACTATTTTGGAAAAATTTGAAGGGTTATTAGCGCTCGGGTGTTACAATATACATTTACCGATGAAATTAGGCATTGTTCATGGATTGAAGTCAGATTTTTTTTTGATCTTGGAAAGAAAATATTGTTATATACACACCCGTATGTATGTATGTGTGTGTGTGTGTGTATGATTGCATGCATGCATGCATGTCTGGAACTAAAAAAGAAAAAGTTAAATAATTTAGGTTTTATTTGTTTACAGTAAATAAAGTTCTGTTAGTTAATAATTCCTTCCTACAAAAAAATTTGCATAATTTTTTTTTTTTTTTTTTTTTTGTAACGAAGCCACAAAAAAGTAGTTTCGGCTTCTGTCTTAAAAACTAAAAAAAAGTTATTTTTGGCTGCTAATCCAAAGTTTTGACTTTTGTTTTGAACTTTTGATCAACCTTCTTTTGTAGTTTGACCTATGTTTTTTGTTTTATTAATTAATTGACCTAACATTTTTCTTTTTATGAAAAATTAAGCTTTTTTTAATTTTTTTTTCTTTTTATTTTATATAATCATAATTATAATCACTTTTTAGTTAGTTGCTTATCTCTAGTTGGTACTTTCTTTCTTTATGGCATGAAAAAAAAAAAGTCTTAAAAAATCCAACTTTCTCTTTTCAAGGGAAAGTTTTCTTTTCTACGGCTAACAATCCATTTTTTCTCTCCTATGACTTGTAAGTAACTAAATTGGAACTGAATTTTTATTTTGTGCTTTTACTTTTTAACTAATTTTTTTTACCTTGCTCCCTTGGGCGGTAGGTTTGATTGACATTTTGAATTCAACAACATAACAATCTAAAAATAAAATGTTTAATTTTTGTTGTGTAAATGAAATTCATACAAGTTATTTTTATATGAATTTCATTATTACACAATAAGTAAACTTTTTTTTATGAAAGGTTTTTGCTTGTTAATTCTGAGGCTCTTTTCTTTTGTTTTGTGAGGGTGAAGGTTTGTCATGTGACGACAACAGTGATTATTTTGAAATTTTGATTGTTTTCTTAGTTTTAATTTAGTAATAAAACTTTAATTTTGATTGAATTGGCATCACCTCAGTATTTTTAATATCATGTACACTTTTTTTTCTCTTTTTAAATTTATTTGTGTGTGCGTTTTCTTATTTATTTCACAACCCCGCATTTGTTCAGGCATGGTTTCCCATCTTTAGTGACGGCCGAACTTCAGAGAAGCACAATTTCACTCTTTCAGAATCAGAAGGTTTTATGATCACAAAAAAATTGTAATGTTCCTCAAACGTCGAAAGAAATTACTTAGAGAATATTTTCAATACTGACAATGAGGTAGACAAACAAAAAATCTACCATCATTTTTGTTGTATCTTTGCAAAGGTGATTTACATTGCAAAATTTTCCATTTAAAATTTTTTTTTAATAGAAATATTATTGTCAATTGTTTTTCCGTTTTTAATGGTTATTAGTATTACTTAGTTAAACGACAATGCTTCATTTAATTAATTTAAAAATTTTAATGTCAGTTGGTGGGTAGTTGATAAAGCACTTAACCTTTTTTTCTTTTGACTAGAGTTTAAGTTCACCAGTAAGTGCAAATTATCAATATTTATTTCCAAAGAAACCTCCAAACAACAAAACATCTTTCATCCCTAACTAAAATTTTCCTATATTTTCTTTTCTGTGAAAGGGTAAAAAAGGTTTATGATGCTTAACAATCCAGAATCAGCATGATTGAAAAAAGGCAAAAAAAAATCTATCATAGATTTTTGTTTTCCGGCATTATAAAAAAAGTGATCAAGAGATGTAGTCAAGTCTTTTTGACTTAGGAAATTATTTACTTGCTTATAATTTCTTTTTTGAACTCTCAATGTTTGACCTGTAATCTTGTTAATGTTTAAATGAATATTTTCTAAATCACAAGAAAACCTCTTTGGCAGGATAAGAAAAGACAAATTAAATAGCTTGTTCTAAATTTAGAAATTAGTTTTTTTTTGTGGAGGTGGGGGGGATCAGCAGATTTTTTAGTATTTGGCTAATTTTATAATTCCATATATTACTTTAATTCCATGAAAAAAATGGTTGCAATATTTAACTAACTATGCAGTTGCCTTGGTCCTATTTTCTGCAATAGGTGTTTAACTGATAAAAGTAATTTTGTCTAAACAATTTTTCTTTAGTTTTTACTGCTTTAAAAAATGCTTTTTAATGCTTTAAAATGCTTTTAAAATTTTATTTAAAATTTAAAAAAATTTTTTTTTAAATGCATTTAAAAAACGCTTTTTTATGCTTTAAAAAATGTTAAAAGTAAAAAAAAAAATGAAAGCTAATATTAATCAAAAGAAATAAAAAGCCAGGTATTAGTAGCTTGATTCTCCCTACTTATGTGATGTTATGCTAATATGACGGCTTATTGGTATAACATGTTCTCTTACAATAACTGAATCTTTACTTAGGGAATGTAGGATGAATGACATTGATGCAAGATGTTTGATATTATAGCTTTCCACAACTTCAAGTCCTTTCTAGTTTTTATTAAATTTTGTTTTTTTTGGCAATCTCTCTTAAACCCTGCTCAATCATCCATTCACCCATGTTTGCCAAGGAGGTTATGCATTGTTTTCATTTGGTCCTCAATGCATCCCATGAGTATCAAATTTTTCAAGCTGTCTTTCATTATGTGCCATAGAAATTTCAACAGTTTCTTGATGTTAAGTATGTGCCCTTTTTATTTTCATTGTCTCTAGAACTTTGTTGTTGCTCACATGTTTGGTACATGGTATTCTCAGCATCCTTCTGTAGAGCCACATTTCTGTAGCTTCTGAATTTTATGAGAGAAAGTAGTTTCTTTATTCTACACATTATTTGGGTCAGTAAAATGGTTTCAAATGAATGGGCCCTGAGGATCTTAAGGACTGGACTGTCGAATTACAGGCAGGCAATGCAGAATCAAATATGTACGTGATCTGGGATTACAAAGGAAATGTTTGTCGCAGATTATTTCCACGTCACAGAGAATAAATCATTAAGTTCAGACTCGAACACTGGGGACAGAAAGAAATGCCGAAAACTTGATTCGCAGGTACTATCTTACGAATCACAATGCACACAACCAGTCAGAAAAATAACTCGTTCTCCAAGAAATGTGGTAGTCAAAATACCCGAATTTTGCTCCCTGATTCGAGAACACCAACTGCTTTTATCGGCCAAACATTTTTTTCCATTCATAGACAGCTGGGAGATGATGTTCAGTAATTTGCATATCAAAATACTTTTATAGCAACTCCTGCGACAACTTGTTTTTTAATTCAAATATTCCATCTTCAGCATGTCATGCGGAATACGTTCACTTTTGTTTGGTAAGTAATTTTCTTTTTCGTCACATTTTCCGTTGTAGAATACATGTGACGCGCTGTCGCTTTACTAAATAACAAAGATTATATCGCTTGAAAACTTCCAAAAGCAGCAACAACTAAAATGGGTAGCATTTGTAATTTGAAGAGAAAATAATATTTATTAAGATGTTGACTTTAAACACTAAACAAAAGGTTAGGAAAAAAAAATGTTCTTGGACATTTTTCGTGTGTGTGTGTACTGTATGTGGTAGTCTTCAAATGTCATTTAATTTACTCACCTTGTTTCATGTAAATTTAAAATGAAACAATTCTTAAAGTCATTGAGGAAGACTGAAGAATGAATCACTGTGGTAAAAATAAGGTGATCCAAATTACTGTATATTTCCACATATAAGATGACCTTTAAATCCCCAAAATCCCTCTTAAAAATTGGGTGTCATCTTGTACTACAATTCTGAAAAGAAACCTTAAATTCTGAGTGACCTTTGTCGGCATGCTAACCTTGGCTTCAGTGCGATAATGACTAACATACATAAAGATTCACATTATCAAATAAACTGATGATAATAGTAACAAAACCATTTCTACCTTATAAATTACTAGCATAACTTCATAATAAATTACCTATTTGAAGAATAATTCCATATCAATGAAATCAATTTGTATCCAGGCAATATCAGCTGAGAAGATGTAAATATCAAGTTATGATTGTGTTCATTTCAATGGAATGTACTATTATTGTACTGTTACTAGTTGTATTTTGTGATTGTTGATGAAGTATAAGTAAATGGCCATTAATATACCAGGATGTTGGAACTGTTTAGACATAGGAAAAGAAGAGAAGAATTGGTATTCACAAGAGGTCACATGTTGAAATGTAAACAAAACAATGGTTTCCCTTTTAGGAGATTTGTGTAGGTAAAACAAGATATAGAATCAGTTTTGTTATTTTGTTTATTTTGAATTTCTAAGGATACAGTAAGCAACAGCATTTCTGATAACATCTTTTTATATAATCCAATAAGCAGTCATCTTATACTACACATATAGGATAAATTCATGAAAATTTGCTATAATTTTTGACCTTGTCTTATCTAAAGGTTGCCTTGTATGCGGAAATATATAGCAAGTGTGGGAAAATGTTATTTTTCTATTCCAAGTAATCCTGTGGTGATGAACAAGTAACAAAAAGAAGTTAGATGTCAAAGGTGATGCTCAAATGTTTTTGGGAGTTTGGACAGGTACCAATCTGTTCATCTCTCAAAATTACCCAGTCTTTCCTGTATCTCTTCGGACATTTCACGTGTTTCCCTAAATCATTCTAGCAGGAAATAAAGAACATTGTTTTCAAACCTTTTCCCTCTTTAAGTAAACCAAATTCTGATTTAAATTTCTCCAGATATTTTGATAGCTATGTGTGCAAAAGTTTCCAGAATATTTTACATGTTTATACCAATTTTTTTTCTCTATAAGTTCTATTTTTGCATATACCGAATTATATCAATATATCTGTAGCTTCATGGTGAAGAAGGGATTACATAATGTCTTTGTAAATCCAATGCATCTCTATTAAGCCTGCAGATCAAAGAGTTTGAATTTCAGATGAAAATTCAGTTATTAACTATGAGAGATTGGTGAAATGTTCTTGGTCTTATTTAGAAGAGAATCCATCCAACTTACAAAATCTGACCAAACATTAGATTTAGTCAAATCAGTGCGGTTGATAACTTTTCAATGCTCTCTTTCATGTATGTTTAATAAATTCACTCACTATAATATATATATATATATATATATATATATATATATATATAATATCACTGCTATGAATAGACAAAAATTAGTTTTATTATTACCACTCATAATAAAAAGTAAAAATGAAAAATGGGCCAGCTCACCGGTTTCATACCTCGCTCAACAGAGTTAAATTGAGTAAATTATATATAAAAAAACAAAAAAACAATGGACAAAGTTTATGGGGGGGGGGTTAAATGGTAATTATTTGGAGGCCGAATATAAAGTCCTTCTGTTTACAAAGAGAAGGTTTTAAAGATAGAATATAGATGGCCTCCAACACTTTTAGGTGGTAATTTGAGTGGGACTTGCTAAGGATGGTAAAAGTGTCCGCACTAAAACTAACAGCACAATTATGGTTATTTATAAGGTGTTCTGCGATAGAAGACCCATACGTATTGGTCAGAATGTCTGAGGGAGTGTACTTCTGGTTTCAGATTTTCGCTGGAACGCTTTGTTTTATTCTAGTATCTAGCCTTTGCGTCGTTCTCCCTATGTAGTGCGAACCCGCTACTACATTTAAAGGAATAAATTAATGAACTATTATGATGTCGAGGGAGAACATCCTTATGTCCAGACGGAAGAATGGGCCTGGCAGAGAAAACAACATGAGTGTTAGCGGCAAGGTAACAATGTCGAACTGCAGTAGAAACCTGCTTAGCAAACCTATCGCTGATACTACCTAGCCAAGGAAGGCGTAAGTACACAGGACATCTTTTTACTATAGTAGGTTTGACTTTGTTAAATTCAGCAATTTTGTTCTTAATAATTGCTTGAACAATGCCCAATGGGTAGGCATTGTTGCAGAGAGTAGAAGTAATAAACCCGAGTTCATCATCCAACTTGATGTCCGAAAGGATGATAAGAGCCCTATGCGTAAGCGTCTCAATTAAATTAATTTTGCATTTCCTGGGACAAAAAGAATCCCAATGGATATACAAACCAGTAAACGTTGGTTATTACGGTACACAGAAGTAATAAAACCTGACGTAGATCTGCTGATGAGTACATTGAGAAAGGGAAGACATGAATCAACCTCCTTTTCCTGTGTAAATTTCAAGGTCGGATATATATTGTTAAGGAACACAAGAAATTCGTCCGCTTTAATCTTTCTCAACGAAGAGACAAAAAGTGTCATCAACGTAACGGAAATAAACGTCAGGTTTATCAGATTTTAGTAGTACACTCTCATCCTGGAACCCAACAAAGATATTTGCTAAGATGGGCTCCAAAGAGGAACCCATCGAAACCCCATCAATCTACCTGTACATGATACCATCGAAACTGAATTCAAGTGACATTATGACAAATTTAATCAGTTCAACAAACATGTCTTCCAGAATAACAGGTGGAGACAATTGACTATGATACTGGGCATCAGCACATATATTGATAGTCTCAACAAGTAGAACACAAGTAAATAAACTGGAGATATCATATGAAGACCTAAATTTATCCATAGGCGAATAACACTGCATAAAACGGGAAAATTCAAATGAATCTTTAATACAAGCAGTTATACTGCTCCAAAACTGGTTGTAGTATAGTAGAAAGCCATTTAGTCACACTGTGTTGAGAAGACCCAATCATGGATAGAATAGGTCTCAATGGTGTACCAACTTTATGAGTTTTGGGTAAGCCATAGAGACGAGGACAAATGGAGCCTGAGGGTCCAATCAAATTTGAAATATCAGCGGGCAATTTTCCACTTTTTACCAACTTAACCAGACGTTTTTGGAACTTGGCCTCAATAGATAATGTAGAATCAAATTTCTCTATGGAGCCTAACTGGACAAATTTAGAGGAATCCCCAAGAATTGTCATCATCTTGTTAACATAATCCTGATAGTCAAGGATGACGGCGCCAGAACCTTTGTCGGGTTTTGTTTTAATTACCTGAAATTGCTCCTCGTTCCACTTCAATTCATTATGTGAAACAGGTGTACTTTCATAACAATGTGCTATATTATTCAACTTTGCCTTGAGGTCGCTGACTTTGCTAGCAGATTCAGGTTGGAGTTTAGCTAGACGCACAAACAAAAACCTCAAACTCTGAATACACCTCCTCTAGCTTAATATGTGAGGGGGTGGGGAATACAAAAATCCAGTCCGTGCGAGAGGATTGATAGATCAAGCTCATACAACTGGTATGAAGACAGATTAAAGACATTCTGACCAATTCTAGGATTAGTAGAACACCCAAATTTTTTATAAATTAAATGTTGCAACTTATTCTGATGTTTAATCGTAAGTTGAGAACAACTATGTCCGTGAATAAGTGCTACATAATGGACAAAACGAATTCTATCAAAATAGGAAAGTCTGCCCATTGTAATAATCCATACTTGATAATATTTCTTATACAAATTGGCAAGACTATAAGAAAGCTTAGATATAAAATTAGTAATAAAAGCTTCAATTTTCCATCCAGGATATAAATTGGTATTTTTAATTCTAAAGGAAATAAAAGGGGAACATACTTTATTAGTCAAGCACAAATGAAGAAAAGATTTGTTAGCAGTGGCAGTTCTTATTTTACTCTTAACTTTTAATTAGGAATTCAATCTACTGATTAAATCAGGTGGGTATCTTGTCTTAAAATTTTTAAAGATATGTTATATATATATATATATATATATATATATATATAATATATATATGTTTGGTGGTACAAAATTTTATCACTGCCATGAATAGACAAAAATTAGTTTTTATTATTACCACTCATGATAATAAAAAGTAAAAATGAAAAACTGGCTAGCTAACCGGTTTTGTACCTTGCTTAACAGTTAAATCGAGGTAAATAGAGTAAATTATATAATAATAAAAAAAGAACAATGGACAACGTTTCAATAAACATTGTCCATTGTTCTTTTAAATTATATATGTCTATAATATAAATGTGTTAAATTATATATATCTATAATGCATGTTATATATATATCATCTAAATGATGTGTTAAATTATATGTCTATCATGTGGTCAGAGAAATCAATACTATATAGTAACTCAGTTTTACACCTGAAGAGAATATTGATATTGGACCTTCAATCTTTATTCTCAATATTGACCACTCTCCTCCACTCATAAATATACCAAATTTGAAACACACACACACACACACATATATATATATATATATATATATATATATATATATATATATATATATATATACATAACCATCTCCCTCGAATGTGGAGATTATTAATTTAAAAAAAAAACACGAAAATAAACTGTCAATTGATGATATCTCCTGATTCCTGATGAATGGATGTAGTGATTACTGGAAGGTCCATCTACAAAACTCTAGAGCTGGGATGCAGAGAATAACATCAATTAGCTAAGTGACAAATTTTATATTTGTATTGTGTGTGTGTGTGTGTTTTTATTACTTCAGATGTGGATACCTGTATGAGTAGAGCATCCTGTTTTTTAAACAGTGTTTATTTCATCTACTGGCTTGCATATTCAAGAAAACTAATAGGTAATATTATTAAAAAAACATTTTACAAAGACTTCTGTTAAAAAAAAAACTTATTAAAAGTGGAAGATATATTTGCAATGTCGATCTAAATTACCTTTGCAAAGATGCAAAAGGCTGGTTTATTTGTTTGTCAACCTCATTGTCATAAATAAATGGCACTGAAAAAATTTTTCTAATTTCTTTCGACTTCTGAGGAACTTTACAATTTTTTTTTTTCTTCTTTTGTAAAGAGTGAAATTGATGTGCTGAAGTTCAGCCATCACTGGAGATTGGAAACTGTGCCTTAACAATTGCTATAAAAAAATCTTCACAAGCACCAAAAAAGAAAAAAAGTACCTGATATTAAAAATAGTGAGGTCAGTCCAACCAAAATGAAAGTTTTATGATTTAAAAAAAAAAAAAAAAAAAAAAAAAAAAAAAAATAAGAAAACCATCTTAAACTTTCAAAATAATCTCTGTTGTCATATGACAATCCCTTCCTTTCAAAAGGAAAAAGCCTTAGAATTAACGAAGAAACATTTTTATTTATATGTATATGCTTAATTTTTGTGTAATGAAATTTATATAAAAAGTAATTGTATGAATTTCATTACATAAAAAAATGAAACCTCAGTTTTGGAGTGCTTGTTATGTTGTTGATCAGTGTAAAATTCAAATATCAATCAAACCTACCACCCAATTGGTTAGTTAAACTAAACGCAAAAGAAATTTCAATTCAGTTACAAGCCCTTTGAGATAAATTTATAAGAAAATGTGCCCTCCAGCAGGCTTTGAATCTGCTTCCCCTTTCATAGAAGGAACCACTGCCCTGACCTAGTGTACTTTAGTCCACTTGGTTATAGAGAGCCTCACAAAGTCCTTTTTGCCTTAATATTGTTTAGATCTTTTTCTTGAAAGGCATATCTGCTCAGTTTTGTATCTGAAACACAAACAAAGCAATTTCTAAAGAATTAATGAATTTTTTTATTTTTCCTCAAACATATTTTTTTTTTTTTTTATTAGGTTGGTGCAAAAATAATGTCGGTTTTTGACGCCAAAAAACGACATTATTTTTGCACCAACATAATATTTCAAATGTTATTTTTAGCTTGAAAAAATAAAAAAATTATTGAATTAAAAATCAAAATCCATTTACTACTCATACAGTTGTGAGAGAGGATATATAATGTTTTATCTAAATCCTCATTGTTTTACTTTAATCACATGTTAACTGTAAAAGATTAGCAATATGAAATGTCTTCATATTTTTTTGTTAAATCTCCATGAATTTAACATTAAGCACTCTGCATTATTTATAAATATTACTTCCCTTTTTACTGTATATGGAATCTCCTCAAAATGTAGTGTTTTTTTTTTTTTTTTATATTACTTCTATAAATTGAAATTGCAGTAGCCTGGCTCTCAATTTCAGTCAAGATTGTTTTAGGTGTTGTCATAGAAGGATACAACTACACAACCAAGACATCCAAATTCAACTTGCATTGGCAGGACTAACATTCTGTTTGGTGAAAATAGTCACCTACAGAGTGCTAAAGGTTAAAAATTCAGATGATAAATTTAAAAATTTTAAATTTTTGCTTGAGTAGTAAAATACTTATCTGCCCCTTCACACAACTGAAAATTATTTTGAATAAACCTTGTAACATACTTTTATTTAAAACCTCACATTGTATTGTCTCTACCTCAGCAAATTTTCTCTTAGCTTTCAAAGAAACATCCTCATGTTTGTTCCGGGGTGGGGGGATGATAAAATCAAAGATGTTTGTCTGAAAGAATCTTAGAAAAGCCATTGTCACAAGAGTTTTTCCAATAGTATCCAAGAATAGGGATGGGTCTGCTGTGTGTTTGTGGAGTGGAGGCTGGTAACAAAGGTTGCAAAATTGCTGTGACCTTTTGAAACTTGTGTCTACATGAAAAATGGATATTTGTAAAACTCCTGGATAATATCTAATGAATAATTCATTCAATGTGGCTTTGGATACTTTCAGTTACAACTTTGACTCAACATCTAAGTCATGGCACTCTTAACTGCAAATACCTTGGACATCTTGGTCCATACCTTTTTGAGAGTATTTATATAGGAATGGAAAATCGTGTTGCTTGCTCTAAAACATCTCGTTGGCTTAGCCTATGGGTTCAAGACCAAGCTGGAGGAAAGTCTAATGTTGATTTTCTTATCAATTTCTAAAGAATTGATTGATTTTTTTTTATTACTTCGAACATTATCATAATGGACACTTCTAGCTTGTGCCTAATTCCTTTTTATTTATTAGATGTAATATGCCCTGCTTAAAAACAAGCGAGGCAATAATGCCACTAAGATGTAAGCGGCTACTGGGAGTGAAAGAGAATAAAAATGAAACCAGAAACTCAATCCTAAGCAGGGAGACAAAGGATAAACCTCTGATCCTGTTCAAAAGATCAGGGAGGAGTGTGAACTGGATGATAGGCAAACCTATCTACTCCTATTGAGTTAACAAAATAAAATAAAAAAATTGGGTTGTCTGTTTCAAATAAAGTATCCACTATAATAACATTTCTATATATCTAGAAAATAATGAATGTGTATATAGTATAGGGATTGGCATGCTGAATTCAAATCCCAGCCAAATTTGTTGCATTCACTTCTACACAATTATCCTTGGAAAGGTATGTCTCTCCCCAGCCTTGAGTTAATAGCAGATTGGTCTCTATAGCCTTAGTTAGTAGGATAAGTCTGAATTAAAAAATTGTTCAGTATGGGTCCAGCAACTATATCATGTTAAAAAAAACAACAAAAAAAAAACTACTTGCTACAGAAACTGCAGCTGTAGTGGCTAGTGTGGTGAGGCTGTGGCCCTATACTTGACAGGAGAGTCTACAGGACTTAAATATATCCAAATTGTTAGCTAATTTGAAAAGCTTCACAAATTTTATATATAAAAAAAACAAAAAAAACAAATGGACTCCTCTTCTTTATATACTGCATTTGTTGGCCTATTGGGTACAGATCCTCATGCCCTGATATTACCCTGTGTCCAATATGGCAGTATCATGTATGAGACACACATGAAGACCACAAAAAAGTGTGGTTCACCAGGAATCGGTGCATGCTTATAACTTAGCTTTGGAACTAAGACTCCTGGAAGTGAACAAACATGGTATCAATAAAAATATCCCTAAAAAAATTAAATTTATGGAATTACACAATATCTTGCAACTTGTTTTGTAGAAATATCAGATTTTACAGAAACATTTGCTTTGACTGATATATTGCTGCTTGGTTTGTGTGTGTTTTTGTTGATATACATCTATTGGAATTTGCTTTTCTGCATGAATGGTATGGAATTTCATGGGATTTCATTTACCAACAAGTACCATATTTCGGTTTTCTTGCCTATTACGATATGTACCAGTAGATTTACATATAGTTATTCTGACTTTACTGCATATGCAGATGTTGCTCCCTGAAAAACAACTAAAACAATTTTCAGTAAAAGCATAATGAAATGTACCAAAATTCTTTCCCCAAAAATGTCCTGGTAATTAAACCGTATCTCACTTCAATAAAAAAAAAAAATATAACTTGTATAATTTGTGCTAATACTGTGTTTCTTCATTATTAGTGAGAATGTCACATAAAGATAAGGTTATAATTTTTATTTTATTTTATTTTTTTTTTTTTTTATGTGTGCATTTCTTTTTCTTAAATATTCCATGCCAAAATCTGGCAAATATGGTCATTTCCAAGACCGGTGGCAAGTATCTCGATTTTTTTTTTTTTTTTTTTTTCTTTTTTGTGGTCTAAAAAGAAACTAATAAACTTGATCTTTCCTCATCTTGTGTCCCAGAAATTTCAGCTGTTTCTGATTGTAGGTGTCAGTTTCTGTTTTCTTTAAGACTTCCTTGTTGCTCATATATCATGTCCATGGTATTCTTGCCAGTGGAACCACATCTCTTGCTTCAAATCTTTCTTTTGTAAATTTATCATAAACTCTAATTCTAAATGAAAATTTAAATGAAATATGGAAGTTTTCCAGATTTTTATCTGAAAAGAATATACAGATTTTAAGTGAAAATGGTCATCATAAGGCAGTGAGATGTCAGTTTAAACTGATGCCTGGAGGATATACAGAGTGCAGCAAAAATACCACCCAATAAGGTAAGACATTAGGTAGTTAGATACCATTGCCACTATTGTCTTATTTGGGATGTGTTTCTGTCACACCTTGTATAAATCAAACTTAGTCTTGTCCAAAGAGTCTAACATATGTAAAATATTGAAGATACTGAATCTTAACCAAAAAGATGCAGGTTCTAATCACCAGGGTCATATCACAACCCTGGTTCATTGAGTGCTTTCTGCTTTGTTTAGATTACTTTGACCCTTTTGTAACAAAGGTCAAAAATTAAAAAAAACTAAACAAAAAAAAGCATGAATTTATGTCCCTGAGCTAAATTGCAAAATGTGCTGAAACTGTTAGCTACAGCTAATTTTGTGGCAAGTGAAAATCAGCTTCAAGATGGAAAGTAATTCAGTGCAGTGGAAGCACTGCAAAAATAGTATTTTGGTGTTGAAACCACACACGTGTATGAGAAGGTAATTCAATAATCAATAATGCCTGCTTGTGCTCCTCCTCTGCCTCTTCCTGTTCTCCAGTCTGGCTGTTATTGATATATTCTGATGCTACAGCAAAACAAAGATTTTTCTCAACATTTGCAATGTTTTTGTTATGAACACAACTTTGTGTAAACAGTTGGCATTTCATTGTTGTTAGATTTGTGATAAATCCCATTGTCAAAGACAGATTTATATTATGGTCAAGTCATTGTACACTGTGTGGAGTACACATGCTCAAAGTGACATGAAAATCTATCATTATCACCACAATGATTTGCAGTCTTTTGTAATCAGTAATTTAGTTATAACAATGTAATTTGGCAGCAAGGTCTCTGATTGAGAGGCTGGAAGTTTTGAGGAACATGGAACCACCTCTTAACTGCTGTTGGTCCCAGGTCCACCCTAACCCGGGGGGGGGGGTCACCTGTCTTCTCAGCTACGGACAAATAGTGAGCCCCCCACCCCCACACCAATGAAAACACTATGAAAGTATAAAAATACATTTTAATAGTAAAAATACCAGCAATACAATTTTTATATATATAAAAAAAAAAAGCTATCAATACATTTTATCTGTAGTTGAAGAAAAAAACAAAACTCTCATATTACTGCCTCTTAAACTGCAACTGAGATATCCAGAAAAGACATGGCATGTGGAAGTAGAACAATCTATCTCAGTGGACAAAATAAAAAGTTTGGTTTGAAATTCCAACGTATATCACCTGAAGAAGGCTGGAACCTACAATGGCTGAAATGTTGTGAATGACAAAGATTAGGACAACAGTCTGAACAATGTAAATAGTGTACATAATGTCCTATAATGTATTTGTTTAACTGTTACTTTACCCAGTATAAAGCCCAAGGGCAACTCAAGGTAGTGTTACTGTGATTGTAAGAGAGAAGTAAGAGAGTATTATGAGAATGAGTAGGATAGATATCAGTTGACTCTTTACTTAAAAAGAGTGAGATTGTAGTTGTTGGGGAAGCATTCTCTTAGGAGTTTGTTTCACAAAATAACCGTTCTGGGGAAGAAGCTCTCTAATTTGGAACATGCTTTTTATAAAAGGCATGTGAATGGAATGGCAAGTTTGCCACCATGAAAACAGCTTGGCAGGTCCTGACTGAAGGTCTGATCTAGTGGATTGAAGGAATATAGCTAGTCTGATCATCTGTAATAGTGATATTGTAGTGTAGTGCAACCTTTCATCTGTTTAATAAGGGTTTCCAGGGTAGAGAATAATTAATCACCCACAAGGGTGCATAAGCATTTTTGAACTCTGTCAAAGCTGAACAATGAGGATTGGGAAAATTGAACTTTCACTTTTGGTTTATGCCTAAGGTCAAATTATGCTGAAAATACTTTTCATTTGATTACCAAACTTAAGCAGTGTTGAACCCTGTCAGTACTTAGATGAGTACTTGGGAATACCAGGTACTATAAGCAACCTTCTTAAAATATGAAGTCTATTTTGGCTTTAAATAACCCACAAAGCGTTAGGCTGTAAAAAAAAAAAAAAAAAAAGACAATCAATAATGATTTGGTTTATTATATTTAGCTAGTTATTGATTTTTAAAATGTTAATGTTTATTTACATTGTGAACAAAATGAATATAATAATGATACTGACAATTTTTAAATAAATCCAAGTTTTTAACTTTCAAATGACAAGAAAATGTTGTACAAATATGCATACCAAACTGGTTTAAAAAAAAAAAAAAAAAAAAAGATTTATTTTTTATTATAATTATATCAGTTGTTAAGTGTCATATATGATACATGCTTTGTCGATTGTCTCTTGATTCATGACTGACGAGGCAGATTTTCTCACAATAGGTTGACTGGTTGCCAGCCAAGGCTGTAGAATCAAGTTGCTATTGCTATTCAACTTGTTCAATTGAGGTGAGAAAGAAGAGATGGATTCCTACATTTCACAAGGGTATTTGCATGTAAATAAATGTAACTAGCTGGACTGGAATTTGAACATAGCTCTCAAGTTTTTCAATCCATTCCACAGCCACTTTTTGCCTCACCTTCTCTTCATGCATGCAGTTATAGAACTGTCTGGTGAGATCTTCTACCTTCATTTTCAAGTAAATACTCCAGGAAATTGATGGGTGATGACCCTTTTCCCTCTGACTGGTTGCTACCCATGTTAAAATCATCCATGTTGAGAAATCTGTCAATGCAGAATAATTTTTCTTTATAAAAAAAAAAAATTCAAAAATAAAATATACTTTACTGAAACTTTATTTGATAAAGATTAACTGATTTAAAGTTTATTTAAACCGAATTAAAACAAATATTACTTCTAGTTTGAAAGTAATTTTTAACACTGAGTTTTTTTTTTTTTTTTTTTTTTTGTTTATGAGGTGCTGACTCCTATCGATAACCTGATGTCTACGAGATTTGTGTAAGGGGTGGGGGATAATTGTAGTAAAATTATGATTTGTACAATGTAAACACCTTATTAACTAGCCAGTAACCTTTAAAATTTTAAACATCCTTACAGTTAATAAATTAATCCTTTGCAAAAAAAATATTTAACATCTGCGCTATCCTCAGATTGACACCTAAATACTCTGAAATGTTCATATCTGAGTTTCTGGTGCAAATGCCAAGCAGTAAAGCATGTTGTTTACAAACTTCTGGCAGGGTGAATTGTGTCATGGTGCTCTTTTTCTCACAGGTGGTGCTCATTTTCTCACAGGTGGTGCTCATCTGACCTCACTAGACTGTGCAGTTGACAAAATGAAAAACAACATGCATATAAAAATGGTAACAATTTACCCATTACATCCTGTAGTTACCACTCTTATTTTCTGATAATATCATATATGAATGTCTGTATTTACAAAAATCTGCACTTTTATACATGCACAAAAAAAATTAATTCTTTTTTTAAAAGTACTGTGGAGTGGTGGGTGGCATTAAATTGTAATAAGCTTTTCCACTTAAGATTAGTAAGTATAGTTACTTTTTTTAATTTGTTTATTAAATAACAATATTACTTGATTGCTACAAATTCTTACAGAATTTTAAGATTTAAAAGTTTATAAATTATTCTAATTAAAATTTAAAAAAAATTAAGACAATTCTTGTAAAAGTTCATTATTCATAAAAAATTTTCTTACACACACACTTTATTCATAAAAGTAATTAAAAGCATTTCTAATTAAATAATATCTTAGTATTATTGCATTTTTTTATTTTCTTATTCAGAGCATATTTTCTGTAACTGGGAGTTCGGTTTGACCAAAAAAAAGAATTTGATTTAAATTCTCTGAGGACTTGTCCTTATAACTAATATAAACATTAATTGCTACAAAATAGAATTTCTTAATTTCATAAAATTGAATGTGTGGGGTAATAAATGTAAAAAAAAAAAAAAAAAATTTTTATCAAGATTTTCAAAAATATTTTAAAAAAACAATTTAATTTGTGAATAAACCCTGGAAGTTTTGAAATTTGACAATTTGTAATCAATGTGTGTGTGTGTGTGTGTGTTTTTTTTTTTTTTTTTTTTTTTTTTTTTTACTGCCAAAAAAAATATGCGCAAATTTCCTATATTAATTTATGTTTCTCCTGTCGATTCCAGAGAAACATAATTTTTAACCAAAATTACTGAACCTTCTAAAAAAGATTTTATATCAGAAAATGCTTTGATCTTTCTTAAAGATTTTGATGATAAAACTAAGTTTTTACCATTTTTTTTTTTCCCCCCACCATGTATGTTCATTTTTTAGCAAATCTTTGAGGTCCTTCTATAAAATTTTGAGTGGAACCCCACCCTTGACACACACACACTTTGAACTTTATTAGATGACTATATTCAATTAATTAGTTTAACTTAGTAAACTAAATTAGAATTCTTTAATACATTATAAAATAATGTATTTAATATGTTTGTGTTTAATTTTGTTTCTCTCTTGTTTAAGCTCCACTGACTTCAGCAATGTATTAGGTTGGTGCAAAAATATTGTCGTTTTTTTGACGTTAAAAAATACGTCAAAAACCGACATTATTTTTGCACCAACCTAATAGTTAGAGGATTGATTTCATCAAATTTGTTCTTCAAAAATTTAACTGAAACAAGCTGCCATCATCTGTCTCTTGTTTTTTTTTTATTTTTTTATTTTTCCTTTCTTTTATTTTCTTGTTCTCTTTCACTCTCAGTAACCTTTTGCATCTTAGTGGATTTATTTTCTTGCTTGGTGTGAAATAATTAAAAAAAAAAAAAAAGAAAGAAAAAAAAAAGATGGGTTCGTTCATTGATACTTACATTACTTAATAAACACTAATTTTCACACACATAGTTAATAGATACAACCTAATGTTTAATATCTAAGCAGAAATAACATTTAATTAATAAGTTAAATGCCACCATATTTTACAAAAATACTTGAAAGTTTCAATTGAAAATATTTTGATGAAAGGAATCCTTGCAATTTTTTTTTTTTTTTTTTTTTCCACTCAATACAGCGCTTTTAGCCTGATAAAGGTAACTCTGGTACTGATGAGAGTAGAAGCAATGAGTGATGACTGAAGTCCCTAACACTAGCAAATAATTAGAAATAAACTTGCTAACCATTGCTCAGTGGCAAGAGGCCAATGTTTATATTTCACTTGTATACTTTCTGGCATTGAAAACTACTTGCTTTCTTTAAAAATAAATCATGAAAGATTTCTCTGCCTCTTCAAGGTTGAATATTACATTACTTTAAAAGCTTCTGCCTAATTATAGCTCAGGCAATGAGACTTTTTTTTTTTTTCCTCTCCCAAAATTTAACAAGATAAAATCACTTCAGAGATAACACTTTGCAGTGGCAGTGTTGTTTTCTGGTGGCTCATCAAAAATTGTAAATTGAATTAAATTTTAGTTTTATTTCTATAGTTTCCACCTTTTTTTTTTTTTTTTTTTTTTTTCAATTTTTTATCTTCAAAAGTTGTATACTGAAACCTACAGTGAAAAATTTGTGGATGTTGGGTAGTGATTGAAAATATATATATACACACACATAAATCTTGTTTTGATTCATAAGATTCACTAGAAACCTGCAGTTACATGCTTAATAAATACACTTAGAAAAAGTCTGAATCCATTTCCTCCCCCTGTTATGGGTTAAATATATTCTCAAAATATTGTTAATGTGTAGAGAATGCTTGTTTACAGCACTGCTGTTGGAGAAATACTACTTGAAATTGTTAGAAATTAAGATCACAAGCTATATATCTCCATTTGTTCATAAGTATTTATGGTTAAATAACACTGAATTCATCAGTTCTCATGTGATCATCAAAGTCAGTTAAGCCTGTTAGTATGTAAATAGGGAATCATTGGTTACTGTAAGTCATGGAGAATAAAATTTTAACCTGAACAGCTGCTTGACCCATATAAATATTGATGTGCCATTTGAAATATCTATTTTCTCAGAATGTTTGTATGTGCAAGGGGTGAAATTCATAGGGGCTCAGCATGAGAAATTGGAGATCCAGGTTTGAATTCCACTTAAGTGTACTACTAGATTGGCAAATTGACCCCATCATTTTAATTTTGAAATAGCTCATGTAAATTCTATTGTAATAGTTTTTCTCGCACTTCTCAACTGTGGAAATCTCTTCTGGCTTCTTTATCTGCCACCTATGCTGCTTCAAAAATTTAAAAGCAGTGCCATCTGTCTAGCTGGAATCCTGTTTTTATTTTCCTTTCGCCTTACTAAAGTCTTCTTGTTCTCTTTTACTCCAAGTAACCTGCATCTTAGTGGTATTATCACCTTGCTTGCTGTGAAATAATTAAAAAAATTTAAAAAGTTTGGTTCATAAGATTCACTTGAAACTTGCAGTACATGCTTAATAAATACGCTTAGAAAAAGTCTGAATCCATTTCCTCCCCCTGTTTTGGGTTAAATATATTCTCAAAATATTGTTAATGCAATATTCATTTTCAAAAAAGAATTATTCTCACAATCCAAAATATTTCAGTTTTAAATAAACTGCAAAGGGCTGATAAGCCATCAAAATATATATATATATATATATATATATATATATATAAAAGCAGTCTCGGAATGTTAACCTATTGTCTAGAACTTACTCAAGTCTTGTAGACTCCACTATATGGACCTACAGTTTTCAACAGGCTAGGTGTTACTAGGCTTACATTGCTAATTCCATATCCTTCTCCTTGCCAAACAAAGCTGAAGAGCTTAGTCTACCCTACTATTTAACCTATAGCTGGTGAATGGAAAGATGAATTCAGTGAATGTAGCAAATTTGTAATTCAAATTCTGCTTGCTGATTTCTTCTTCTGAGCCACTAACCATTATACCGCCTGACAAATTAAAGAAGATCTTGATGCAGTGACTTAATGGGGTCGCCAGATAAAACCAACATACCAACATTTTTTTTTTTTTTTTTTTGTGCGTAAGAAATTAAAAAAAAAAAAATGGTAATATGATTATTCATTGGTTTTCGTTTTTTCAGTCTGTGCAAAGTCAATAAATGGTTTGGGGAGTTAAAACAAACTGAAATAAAAAAAAAAAAAAATTTCAATTCATCAGTGAAGTGTTAGATTTTCATAGAATATTTCTGCAGTTCATCTAAACTTCCAATACATAAGAGTTAGGTTATGGAAATCTTTTAGTTTTTAAATTAAATAGTTTTCAAAATTTCATTTTAACCCATTAATGTCCACTATTCCATTTTGAAGTTGGTAAGCACTGATGTTTTTATTGATAGAAACCTAATAATTAATAGTGGACTGTTATTTTTTTTCAATCTTTATAATTAATACTAGACCATTAATGGATTAATTTAGAAGAGTGACTGGTTGATTAAATTTTATGAAATACATTTGAGAAAAATAAAATTTGCTTTTAATGTTTGCACTCGCTCTTATTAAAACCCTTTAGCTGTATCTAAAGTTATTTTGCTGCAGTGTCTAGATGGGAGAAGATGGCTATATTTTATTGATTGAGTATGTCATTTATATAATACTAAAACTCTAATCTTGTATCTATGTTCCCGAGATACAGTTTAAACAATACATAATATACCAACCAGTTTAGGAACATATTGTACCTTGAACACTCCAGAGTGCAGAGCCAAATTTTATTAAAATTAGACGAGGGGTTCTTGAGCTAGGGCTGTTTTTCTGATCTTATTGCATTTTTAATATGAAATTCAATATTTGTTTTTAATAGACATTCTTATACTTGCATATTATATTTCAACTATAATATGTGTGAAAAATAAGCATTCATAATATTTAATAACAGCATTATTAAATATGTATGGCTGGAAAATTATATATCACATGACTTGAAGATAAATAGATGCACGTTTGCTTGCAGCCATTATGTATTTTGAAATAAATGTGAAGAAGAAACAAGCGTTACTTTATTTACATTATTCAGACTGTTATCCTCCTTTTCATTGCCATATTCACAATGTTTCGGCTGTTGTATGCTCTGGTATTTTTCAGGTGATTGGAATTTTGAAATGAACCCTTTATTTCATTGACAGGGGGGTAGATTGTTCTAGTTCCACGTGCCGTGCCTCTTCCGGATGTCTCAGTTATTTCCCTTTGACTCAACTCTCCAAGTTTTTGGTGACTATGCCGAAAAAGTTGTGAGTTCAATACCAGACTACTGCAGTGGCGAATGATAAACTTGAATGGAAAAGCCTGTAGTGTGATATCAGCTTGCAATTCCATTCTAAAAAAAAAAAAAGCAGGCAATGTTTGCATTAAAGGGAGCTTTCAAATTAAAGCTAGGTTATAGTACGAGAACAATGTAGATACCACCAAAATGGATACTTTTTTTTTTCTCCTGCAAATTATCTTTTTGAGTTTTCTTGAATTATTTTTGGCAATATGCAGTTTGAATTTTCTTTGTTCACATTTGATATTACATTTTTTTTTTTTTTATACTGAAATAATATCTTCAAAGATTTCTTTTTTATATAACTAAAAAAATTTGGAACCAATTAAAAAGTAAACACTCAATGTCAAAGTAGTTGGTGGTGAAACTTACCCCCCCCCCATTTCCCAAGGTTCTCTATTTTTTTTTTTTTTTTTTTTTTTTTTTTAGCTATTCACTAAAATATTCATTAATGAATAAATTCTGAAAACTTTGTTTGAATTGGGTATTTACCTGTTTTTTGACAATTATTTTAAATCGGGTGTTAATTTTTTTTTTTTTTTTTTTTTTTTTTTTGCTTTCATTTTGGAAGTAAATGTCTATTTTGGTAGTACCCCACCTATGTCATTCTGGTATCGTTAATTTATTGTTCATAAGTCTGTTGTTTGATCAGCTAAAATCTATTTAAAATGAATTGAGTTTGATCTCAGCAATATTGGATAATGGGCGTAATAATAATTATTAGGATAACTTGTATTGCAAATGCAAATTAAAATGTGTAATTGATAACAAAATTGATAATATTGTTACCTCATTATTTTGTATTGTGAACTGCTTTTAAAAGAAACCCAACAGGTTTATAGGTGGTCTCTTATCGCCTAATAATATTGCAAGACACCTAAAAAGAGTGTTTTAATACCGGAGGATAAAGGGTGTTATCAAAGACATTGTAATCAGCAAAGAATAAATTTAACCAGAGCTCATAAGTAATTTCACTCATTTGGTGTGTATTTATTATTTTTTTATTTATTTATTTATTTTTTTTTCAATTGATACTTATTACCGAATTTATATTATTCGGACTATTGTCCTCATCTTTGTTGCCATATTTATTACGTTTTCGCTGTTGTATGCTCTGGCCTTCTTCAAGTGTTTGGAATGTCAAACTGAACCTTTTATTTTGCTCACTGGGGTAGACTGTTCTAGTTCCGCATGCCATGTCTAATGGATGTCAGTTATCAGTTATCTCCTGTTAATTCCCCTCTCCAAGTTCTCCACTGTCTTAACCAGGTATTGAACTCACACTCTTTGGGTCCTGTCACTGGATCTAACTAATGCCTTTATCCACCTTCATATAAAAAAAGTATAAAATTATGTACAAAATACCAAGTTGAAAGCATATTGTTGAAACTGTTAAATGTAGCTGTCTCTTCTACTCCAATAGCTTCATGTTTTGCACTTCCCATCTGTGGAACTCCCCTCCTCTTATTTCTTTCCCTGATAGCTATAATCGCCAACTATTCAAATGCCTGTCAACTTAATCATATTGAATTAAAAAGGATTTAGGGATGATTGAACAAATACCAGTTGTATTTTGTATAATTAGTGTTTACCTTGTTTACATTTTTTACATTTGGCTTAACGTTCTCATCGTTGTTGTTATTACTACATTTTAACATTGTGTTCTCCAGCCGTTTTTGTTTGATGTCTGTTGGTCTGGGTAACTGCCAGGTAATTTTAAACTGAACTCTTTAATTTACAGGGTAGACTGTTCTCATTCCGTGTTCTATGGATATTGTCTTGTTATTTACTACTGTTCATTTATTGTTCTCCTTGTTTCAGAGACAGTAGCAGCAATAAGATTATTAGGTTTAAAGTTTTAAGTAGGTTGAGGATTGTCTTGTGGGACAGAAACCTAGTGGATTGGTTTGTGAATTTGACATAATTGGGAGTTCAATTGCAGGGCCAGGTAGACTCAATGTAAAAAAACAAAACAAAAAAACTGAGCAGTACTAATTAAAAACAAGACTAGATTTTATTAGGCATGGATAGTGGAATGGGAACCATTAATCCCTGGAAGATTAAATGAAAGGGTCATTTCGAAATTCCCTGAAGGTCAATGGGGTCAACAGATATGATAAAAAAAAGCCAGCGTGTACAATGGCTAAAAGGTTGTGATAACAAAGATAAGGATATTAGTCTGCCAATAATTTAAATAACTTAAACTCAGAAATTAGATAATCATAATTATTTTATTTTATTTTTTATAATGGCTTATCAACCATTTGCAGCTTATTTAAAATTAAAAATTTGCAGCTTATTCAAAACCAGAAAACCAGATTTTAAGAATTTTTTGAGGATATGATTTCTATTAATTAACCCATAGGTGGGTTCATAACTTTCCCAAGGGAATTTGCACATAAGTGAATATAATGAACCCAATTGGAAAGTGGAGAGCTATTCTCTATTATACAAACCCACACATCCAAGTTTACAGCAACTGGCATTTTCAAGCAGTCATCCATTTAGATACTGACCAGGCTCAATGTTGCTTAACTTCGGTGATGATATGTGATATAGCTGTAAGCCTAAATCTTGATTGTATCTTGTTTAAGTGTTTGCTCCCCCCACCCCTTTTAAGCTGTTATTGAGATTCTTGGTCTCTGTGTAAAATTGTTCCTGTACTTAGATTAATTTTATCTGCCTTATCAAATTTTAGGTTTGGTTTCCTACTACTATCATTAAAAATGTTCATTATCAAAACTGCTATCAGTCCAAACTGTCAGTATTTTCAAAATCCTTCTTACTGGCAAAATCCCAATAAATTCTGCAACCTCATCAGAGATTACCACACAGGCTTGGTCATCATTTTTCCTTAAATGATATCATTTTTTTAAAACCAGATTTATTAGGTTGGTGCAAAAATAATGACGTAATAATGTTGTTTTTTGACGTTAAAAAATAGGTCAAAAAACGACATTATTACGTCATTATTTTTGCACCAACCTAATAGTTGTATATTTGGGAGAAATTTTGGCCTCCTTTCATGTCCCTCAAATAAAATTGTCCCTTGACGGTTCTTGCATAATCAGCTCACGAGTTATATAAAGGTTGTATATTAGATCAATAGTTTGCCTATATAAAACAAGTGCAACAAATTATGTAGCACTTTCAATTAACCATGAACAATTACATATAAATGTTTTATATGTACCAAATTATGCAGCACTTATTTTGATAAACTGTTATTTAGAATGATTACTTTGTTTTTACATTTATATAAGTAGTTGGAAATAATGTGACAAATAGTTATAAAAGTGGCATTGTTGGTTATTTACAATTAATTTGTTTTTATTAGGTTGGTGCAAAAATAATGTCATTTCCTCACATATTAACATGTGAGGAAACGAGATTATTTTTGCACCAACCTAATATTTGCATCATTTTTCAAAATTGTTTTTTTTTTTTTTTGTGTTCACCCACAAGGACAACTCAAGGTATAAATGCAATTATTTTTATTTATTTATTTTTTTTAATTTGCTATGTTTATATGGAAACTGTTCACATGCAAATTCACATGCAAACAAAAATTTACTGTGAACAAATATATTTTTCACAGTAATTTTCAAAATCCAAGTCGAGTATTGTTTTCATTCATTTGTGTTTCTAAGAACAACTTTTATTTTTGAATATCTTTATTTACTAGCTTCCATGTAAGTGTCATGACACCTGTCAAGGCACAATAATGGGTAATAAAAAGAATTAAATGTAAACAGTTTAAAAAATCATGATTGATTTTTATGTAATGTTTTGTAAGTGTGTCATGTGACAACTTTTTATGGTACACATATGGTAAAAAAAGGGTGTGTGTCATGGCTGAGTGTTTAGAATGTTTGCTTACTGATAATGAAACCTGGGTTTGCGTCACACAATGGTTGATTTGCCAGGAAGGTGATTTCTTGATGTTATTGGTCTATAGCAGTGTGTGGCACCTTTTGGAAAGTGCCTGAAAAACCCCAACCATAGCTTGAACTGATCCTTGAATGAAATTCTATTGACAGAACCGTTTAGAGGTTATCAATGGTTGTACTAGCATGAAGCTGCAAGTCATCGTGACAGAGGGTTTTTGTATACTGACTTTGTTTAGACTGTTGGTCATGCCAAATGATGCACTCACTTCCAGAAAATGTAACAAAGGGCCACCTAGTATATTTTCAGTATAAACCACAAGTGGACAGGCATCTACAACAGGGATTGGCTAGCTACCCTAATAAACAGTTGTAAATAATATATAAATCTGTACCAAGAAAAGGATGGAGAGGCTTAGCATTTGAAATATGGTTGAAACTGCAAAGATTAGGATGCTTGTTTGGGTCATTGAATAAATTTTCCCTTGTAATACTCAGAGAAACTTTATGCCCAAGCATTTCTGACTGAAAACAACTTTAAAATGAACAACTTAAATAATTTCTATATTTCTGTCTGAAAAGCCATTTATTTTAAGAAAAGAAAAATAAAATGCTTCATGAATTTGATTTTTATTTATTACTATTGGCTTTTAATTCGGTATTCTCCTGTTTTTTTATTGGCTGTTGAGTCATCAGTTAATAAGTTACCAGTAGCAACCAATAAACATACCTTAATCTCCTACCGACCTGTTCACCTTTTTACTCTGAAAATTCTATTGTTTACCAACTTACTTATCTGTCTATTTACCTGCTTAATTACATTCGATCCAACATATTTTTGACATAGTTAGAAAGCTCATAACACCTCTCTTGATAGAGTAATGAATTTGCTATTTTAACCTCTTGGATGGTTTATTCAGGAGCACAAAACTGATCATAGGGACAAGGAAAAATTTCACTCATTTCAAGTTTTTCACCCCACTTACATATGAACTTCATTAACTTTGTTGTTAAATCTGGTGAGTTCGGACTTTTTTAATCTCAGGCTGTGACTCCTGTAGCTAAGTCTATAAATAAGTTTTGGTTGTGAACAATTGGAAGAAAGTGTAGCAAGAGGTGTCATAACTTGTTGCTGAGGAAAAAGACTTTTAAAATAAATGTATTCAACACTGTGTGTGTGTGTGTGTGTGTGTGTATATATGTATATATAAAATTTCAGATAGAGTATATCTGTACAGGATGAGGAATAAAGACTAAAGGAAAACTTAGCTGAGGCATTTCACCCACTGAGACATTATCAAGTCAAATGTAAGGCTTTTATTTTGTGACAAGTATTTATATACAAGAGCAAAAATGTTATTGGCATTTTTTTTTTTTTTTTTTTTTTTTTTTTTGTATAGGAGCACTCATGAATATTCATTGGGTTAGTGGAAAAGTTAGACGAGTTCATGGATGTGATGTGATAGTTCAATGCCTAGTATGCAAAATATAATTTTTTCTTTTTTTTTCTTTTTAGAGAACAATCTATCTCGAGAAATTATATTTAGGCGTGTACAGATAACTAAAATAAATGATGGAAAGAAAAACACTTACTGAATTAGCATTGTGTGTGAGTATGCTTGAGATATCTGCATAGTTTGTTTGAAATTAAGTAGTCAGTTTACTGTGCGATACTCCTCAGAATATCTTCTACTGCATCCTAGAAGAGACAGTTTTATGTCTCTTCTTTGAATAACTGCACTTGGTGGCATTAAATGAAGTCTATTGGCAGACAAGGTGGGTTAATCCCAGAAATGGGTGAGGAGGGGGAGGAAATTTTACTTTATTTTTTAAATTTTTTTATTTATTTATTTATTTTTACTTTGTTTGGTTTTGTTTAATGTTAATTGTGTAATTTATATTTGATCAATGAGTTTGATCTTCTGGGTGCTTTACAGCTGGTCTTGTGCCAGACTATGTAAATAGCCAAATCAATGTATTATGAGAGATAATTTTAAATGGCTTTTTCTAATTCCATGCAAAGTACAATTTAAAAAAAAAATCCTTTTACTCCAAGCAAGGCAATAAAAACCACTAAGATACAATGGGGTTACTGAGAGTGAAAGAAATGGAACAATAAAAGACAGGCTTGAAGGAGACAGATGATGATTGATGTTACATTTAAATTTTTGAAGATTGTACTTGATTGGAAAGCAAGAAGCTGGAAGGGAATTCCACAGGTGAGAAGTTCAAGTAAAGAAATTGTTGGCATAGAACTTAGTGTTGCATTTAACAATTTCAACAGAAAGGAGGTTTTGAGGAGTGTGAACGTGTAAAAATAGGTTTTAATACCAGCAATGCATTTTTAAAGAAAAAAAAAAAGGTTATTACCAGCAATATATAACCAGCAGAATATTTTTTGAAAAAGAAAAATATTACCAGCAATACATTTTTGAAAGAAAAATATCAGTGATAAAAATCTTTTTATCATTAAATAACCCATTATGGTTGACATACTGTAAACAAAACCAAACGAATCTAGTATTGTGTTTAAATTCATGAGGTCAAGGTACCAAATAGGAAATCTCATCCAAGAAATTACTTTGAAAATAGTTATAGAAAAGATCCCGGGGAGATACATTACAGTGGTGGAAAAGTGGTTGAAGCTGGGATGCCAAGTCAGAACCAATAACATTGCAGGTTTTTCTTTGGTTTCTGCCAAGAATCTCTAGATATATATCAGAAGGACCACAACAGATGTGCCAACAATATTTGATGCACAGAAAAATGGTTCTTTCTTACTTCCTTTCAATCTCTCAGTTTGCACTATTTATTTCACTCTCTGGCCATATTTTGTCTGTTTTTTTCCTGAAGCTTATAAAACTATTCCAACTCTTTCTTTTGAGTCTTTTTGGATATGAAGCTGCTATCTATGATGTTCATTTCTTGTCTAACATTCATGTTAAATGGCTGGCCCATCTTCACTCTTGCAGGTGACTTCATCTTTGAATTTGATAGCATTTCTTACGTGATATGTAATTCTCATACCAGATGGTCTAAATTGAATTTAATGTCAATAAAGAACCTTTATTCTAAGAATTTGATCTGTGTTGACACCAGTATGAACTCTGATTACCCTAGGTGATATCAGAATAATTAGCAGCATTAGTTATACCATAGAATCTAGGTGCATCAGTGTTGACCTGGAAGGTATCTTATAACCACAAGGTGCAGATTTACCCTGTCACTAGATGTCAGTAGCTGCAGCTGATATGTAAATGGATGTTTGACCCAGCTGTGCTTGGGATGGGCATGCAAGACGACAGCTATATAAATACCTACCCAAGAGGGAAAAGATGAGTGACTGATAGCATTTTGCAGCTGTACAACATTGCTAGAGTAACTGTACTGATAAACATTTTCTGGTTAGAAAATATAAAAAATATGACCCTGACCTTGTTAAAACAGAACCTCACAACTGAGGAGAAATTCAAAAAAAAAAAAACCCTTAAATACTGCCTAATGGTTAAATCCAATTTGGCAGTGAGAGAAATAAGCTACCGCCATTGCTTAAAACACATCCATTAAACTGAGGAGTAACAGTCTAATTTGTTAGCCAAGTGTGGCAAGTTCAATCCTAGGTAGCAGTCAGTAGTTAACAAACCTTTTGAGCTAATTTCTATTTTTAATTTCTTTTAAAATTAACTACAACAGAAACTTCTATGATTTCCAGTGGAGCCATAGAACAGAAATGATGAAAATGCTTATTCCATGCATTTTTATTGGTGTGTGTGTGTGTTTTTTCTTACAGTAATGTTCACTTTGTACAAGATTCAAGAGCTACTCCAGATAGCAGATTATAGAGAAAGAAGTAGGATGCACGGTTTGTGGAGAACATAATGGTTAACCCTAGACTTGAACAAGTTAAGATTGTAGTGGTTGGGAAAGCATTCTCTTGGGAGTCAGCCCTACAGAGTAGCAGTTTGTGGGGAGAAGCTATTCAAGTGGAACTTGCATCCTGCAAATAGAATTCAAAGGGAATGAAAGTGGTTTGCTACAATGTGGTATGGCAGGTCTAAGTTGTGAAGGTTAGAATTGGTGGAACTAAGGGATGTAGTTCATCTGAACTCTTCTATGGAAATACTGATAGAGTAGTAAGAGGCTTGTCATTTTAGTAACACTTACATAACAAACTTACATATGCTCTAAATTAGGTTACTTGCTGTTATTTAAAATAATCAATAAAGCCTAATGGAAAGCTTAAAAATAAACTTGATATACCAAAAGTATCATTGTTAATATGGCATTGTTTTGTTCTGCCATTCTGTTAACACTTTCATTGCTACATTTTTGCATGTCTGTACTGGCTTCTTTTGGGGGAAAAAAAATAGAAATAAATAATGGTAAAGATGTTGATTGCAATTGCTCATGGTTGTATTCATTTAGGTTTCTATTGGGCACTCTGCAGACCAAACCAAACATTTCCAATGCACAATATAATAAAAATATATCACAAATGTGATTGTATTGTATTCTACTTTCTATTAGTTTGGAAATAGCAGTAAGTGCCAGTTAGTTCCTAGTGCAAATACTAGGGACTGGAATTTCATGGTGTCTTGATAATACAGGCATTGGCAGCACGTAACGTGAGATTTGTGAAGATATGAGTGCATACATAGTAGCGGAAGTGTTAATGATCACTTAATAAGCATTTTTTTTTCTTTTCTTTCTCTACCCATGGGTATGCTTGATTAATGATTTGGTTTGCTCAAGTACAAACATCTAATCAATCCATTTTTAACTAATGTCTGCTACTTGGAAAATACCCAAAACATTTAGTATAGAGATTACTATTATATATAATCTCTCTCTCTCTCTCACATATATATATATATATATATATATATATATATACACACACACACGAAACAACAAACTACCATTTTCTGGTAACACACAGTTTAAGTTAATTTTTATTATCACCCACACCCACCTTTTATTATCATTTGTTTCAAGAGATTTGTAATACATTTTCACCACTGACAAGTTATTTCTGTTCTTTTTAAAACCACTTAAGTTTTTCTCCCTTGTAAAATATTTTCTCTTATTTATATATATATATATATATATATATAAAGGTGGAGTGACAATAAAAATTAACTTAAACTGCCAGTGTTGCCAGAAAGTGGTAGTTTTTTTTAATTTTCTTTCTTTTTTTTTTTTTTTTTTTTTTTTTTGCCTCAAAATGTTTATAAATCTTACTGTGGATTTTGTATGTCACATTGTGGTGCAAATTGTCATGGCAAATTTGTCATCTCTGAAAGAAAAGCTTAGAGAAAATATTTGCTGCTTTGATTTGCTTGACATGACATTTTAGTAAAACCACCGTGTCTTAAAGGGCCAACTCCTTAACATAAATCAAGAGTGCTGAAAACTTCCTGGATTAACCAAGAAGCCCTTGCGTGAAACAAACAAAAAATCTGAGGTTTGTCCATTTGATCAGATTCTGGAAAGTGGGTTGAAAATTGATATAATCAGTCTCATCCAAGTTCTTTATACAAACATAAGTCTGTCAATTCAAGTTTGAGTTTTAGATTTGTCAGCTTATCACATTTTCAACAGAAACCTAAAGGAAAAAAAAAAACAAAAAAACTGTGGTTGACTGGATTGAAAAATATTGCTTCTATGACATCATCTGGTTTACCTTCAATGTAAATTTTGTGGTTGAGTGTTCAAATTACTGTGGCAATGGACAGTAATTTTTGCATTTTTTTTAAAAGGTTTGCTACAAGTACAAATTAATGTACATAATCTCTGATAGCAAATTAATCATACTTATGAGCTAATTAATTGTACTTATGAATAACAAGCAATACTTTAAAGGGTGTAACTGTCATTATCGTTCTGATTAATTAATAACATGGTTATTAAGATAGGGTCTGAGGGTAGGTTGATATTGAACATTTGCTTTCATATGAATGTCATACTTGTCAAAATAAAAACAAATTTCATTTGTTGTCTTGGGTATTTACGTCTGGATCAAATGTACAAGTGCAATGCTTTATTAGAGAAAGTCAGGGTGTAGCAAAAACTTGAGACATACCTGTTGTGAAAGCAGAGGATTAAGTTAGGTCTGTGGTTTTATTTCTTACTCTTAGTTGTCTAATAAACTGGGTGGACGGTTAGAATCTTAATATGCAATAAAATGTAGCTGGATGGGGGCTAGAAAAACATTTAATGGGCCAAAAAGTGTGAAATTAATAAGCAGGATGGTTTTAAAGATTGGAAAATATTAAAAAATGAAAATGTGTCTATGGGATATCTAAGGGTAACCCTTTATTTTTATTCCTTTTCTTTTTTCCTTTTCTTTTTTCCTTTCTCTTTTTTCCTTTCTCTTTTTTCCTTTCTCTTTTTTCCTTTCTCTTTTTTCCTTTCTCTTTTTTCCTTTCTCTTTTTTCCTTTCTCTTTTTTCCTTTCTCTTTTTTCCTTTCTCTTTTTTCCTTTCTCTTTTTTCCTTTCTCTTTTTTCCTTTCTCTTTTTTCCTTTCTCTTTTTTCCTTTCTCTTTTTTCCTTTCTCTTTTTTCCTTTCTCTTTTTTCCTTTCTCTTTTTTCCTTTCTCTTTTTTCCTTTCTCTTTTTTCCTTTCTCTTTTTTCCTTTCTCTTTTTTCCTTTCTCTTTTTTCCTTTCTCTTTTTTCCTTTCTCTTTTTTCCTTTCTCTTTTTTCCTTTCTCTTTTTTCCTTTCTCTTTTTTCCTTTCTCTTTTTTCCTTTCTCTTTTTTCCTTTCTCTTTTTTCCTTTCTCTTTTTTCCTTTCTCTTTTTTCCTTTCTCTTTTTTCCTTTCTCTTTTTTCCTTTCTCTTTTTTCCTTTCTCTTTTTTCCTTTCTCTTTTTTCCTTTCTCTTTTTTCCTTTCTCTTTTTTCCTTTCTCTTTTTTCCTTTCTCTTTTTTCCTTTCTCTTTTTTCCTTTCTCTTTTTTCCTTTCTCTTTTTTCCTTTCTCTTTTTTCCTTTCTCTTTTTTCCTTTCTCTTTTTTCCTTTCTCTTTTTTCCTTTCTCTTTTTTCCTTTCTCTTTTTTCCTTTCTCTTTTTTCCTTTCTCTTTTTTCCTTTCTCTTTTTTCCTTTCTCTTTTTTCCTTTCTCTTTTTTCCTTTCTCTTTTTTCCTTTCTCTTTTTTCCTTTCTCTTTTTTCCTTTCTCTTTTTTCCTTTCTCTTTTTTCCTTTCTCTTTTTTCCTTTCTCTTTTTTCCTTTCTCTTTTTTCCTTTCTCTTTTTTCCTTTCTCTTTTTTCCTTTCTCTTTTTTCCTTTCTCTTTTTTCCTTTCTCTTTTTTCCTTTCTCTTTTTTCCTTTCTCTTTTTTCCTTTCTCTTTTTTCCTTTCTCTTTTTTCCTTTCTCTTTTTTCCTTTCTCTTTTTTCCTTTCTCTTTTTTCCTTTCTCTTTTTTCCTTTCTCTTTTTTCCTTTCTCTTTTTTCCTTTCTCTTTTTTCCTTTCTCTTTTTTCCTTTCTCTTTTTTCCTTTCTCTTTTTTTTACTGTTGCGTTATTTTAATTTTTAAGAATTGCTTCATTTTTGATTTTCAGGTGAAATCCTTTACTAAGTGGTCAATCTTAAATCTGCTATATCATAATTCAAAAAAATCTTTTTACTCACTTTTGAGGATGTAAAAAGGATTTAACAACCTTCCTGATCACAACTTCCTTTGTGATATTTGTTTGAACCTTGTGAGCTCCTCTCCCATGTTGTAACTGATCAGCTATTTCTTGTATTAGCTGAATGTTTCTGCTAATATAGATTTTTAATAACGGTAATATTCTCTCTCCCCCTCCCCCCTCCCATTTGGTCTTAAAGCAGAATTATTGTTAATTATTCAAATTAACTTTGGAGCCAGTTTTGCACTTGAAACTCTGTGTGGTTTTAACTAAAATTGATTGTGTTGAAGTTCCATTCTAATACAAACCTCTCATCAATGGACTAATAAGGAGAGGGGTAGTCTGGTCTGTAGATGGGAAGGGATTGTTTTTGATTATTTTATAAACCACTATAGTAACTATGGTCATAATGTAAATACTATAAACATGTATATATACCATAAATAAATATAAACTTAGATATATTAATCAAAATAACAAAAATAATAGATTTCTCACAGCTACTTTGTCATGCACATGCTAATGTATCATACTTTCTATCTTTGTTTACAATTGAAAACCCTGCCACTGCCAAGTGGTCACTTTGAGAACTTAAACGACTCATTCCACTAAGCCTGCAAATTTTCAAATACATTGCTGATGATTTGGAAGTTTTTTGTTCAGTTTTTTTTTATTTTGCCTGCATGTTCTGTTTGAAGTCCCTTGATGTGGGGAGGGGGGGGGTCTGTAGATGAGAGGTTTATCTGTAATGTGAAAACATTTTTTTCCTCCAGTTTTAAGTAAACATACATATCAGAGAATACCTGCCTACTTGTGTGTGTATATATATATGTAATTATTTATTTAAAAATATGATTCCAAATGCTACATAAGAGTTCTCATGTTTCAAAACAAGAGCTCGAAAACTTCAATATAATTATTTGAATTGCTCTAGCCGTTACCATAGATATTTTGATTTCAATAATAAATATGCTTATAAAACATGTAAATTTCAGATATAAGTTATTGCAAAAAAAAAAATTTCGCTTGAAGATGGAACAGAGTTTAGTACTTTAATTCAATTTAATTCAAATAATTATATTGAAGTTTTCGGCTCTTGTTTTGAAACATGAGAACTCTTATGTAGCGTGTTGGAATCATATTTTTAAATAAATAATTATATTTATGCTCTACTTTTGTATCGAACACTATTTTTTTAAAAAAAAAAAAATAACAAAAATTCTAAAGAACTTTGGATTATTTACCTAACCAGTTCTTTCCTATTTTCTATATATTCTTCACACACACACACACACACACATATATATATATATATATATATATATATATATATATATATATGTGTGTGTGTGGACTGATTGCGTGTAGCATGAAAAAGCCTGTTGCCTCTGAGTGTTGACTTCAATGTTCACTTTTATATTTACATACATACTATTTCTGATATCAAGAACTTTATTCCATAAATATACCACACCATAAAACTATATTTCTTTATGCAGTGTGTGTGTGTGTGTGTGTATGTATATATATATATATATATATAGTCAACATTTAGAGGCAACAGTGTTTCATGCTAGATGCAATCGTCAAGCCACGAATGCAGTTATTTTCTAGGCTATTTATATAAACGGGTCAGTGGTGCAGTGTGGGTAGTCTATTTTGGAAGTCGTTTATTTCTTTATTCATGTATTTATTCATTTATTTTGGTCAAATTATGTTGCCTGGCATTTATTTATTTTTTTATTTTAATTCCCTATCTTATATATATATTTATTTATTTATTTTATTTTAATCAGTGTTTTTATTGATGTAGTAAAAATTTGTTTATATTGCTTCTTTAATGGTTTTGTGTTGATTTGGGAAGATAAAGCTATTAAATTTTGGGTGTGATTTTTGTAGTTTATTCTAACTATTATTTTGGGGTGAACAGTTTTTAATTTGTTTATTACTTCGTGTATTTATTTGTACTGATTATCCTTATTTGTTTAATTTTTTTTTTTTTTTTTTTTTTTTTTTTTTTTTTTTTAACGGTTAACGTAACTAGTGCTATCTTTTTCATCCGATTTTTGGTTTGATTTTTATAATATTTTTTTTTTTTTCATTGTGAGTGTTTTATATATATATATATATATATAGACATAAGATATAGATATATAGATAGATATAGAGATATAGATATATAGAGATATAGATGGATAGATATAGAGATATAGATGGATAGAGAGATATAGAGAGAGATAGATAGATATAAATTGTATACACATACAGTATTGAGATAGAATATCTGTCAGTTTTGTTGCATGATAGTCAGTGTTGCAGTCCCCCAAGAAAATATATTTTGGCAGCAAACCATCTTATAAATAACCTTTTTGATATGCCTGCAGTTTGTTTTATGACTTAAACTCATTAAATTATGGCCATGTTGAGAGATGAATCTCATATCTATGATTTTGGTTCCGTTGTCTCTTGTGGCATATAAAATGTTTTCGTCCGATTTTTGGTTTAATTTTTATAATATTTTTTTTTTCATTGTGAGTGTGTTATATATATATATATATATATATATAGATAGAGAGATAGAGAGAGATAGAGATATAGAGAGATAGATAGAGATATAGAGAGATAGATAGAGATATAGATAGATATATAGAGATATAGATAGATATATAGAGATATAGAGATATAGATAGATATATAGAGATATAGATAGATATATAGATATAGAGATATAGAGATATATAGAGATAGATATAGAAATATATAGAGATATATAGAGATAGATATAGAAATATATAGAGATAGATATAGATATAGAGATATAGAAATATATAGAGATAGATATAGAGATATAGAAATATATAGAGATAGATATAGATATAGAGATATAGAAATATATAGAGATAGATATAGAGATATAGAAATATATAGAGATAGATATAGAGATATAGAAATATATAGAGATAGATATAGAGATATAGAAATATATAGAGATAGATATAGAGATATAGAAATATATAGAGATAGATATAGAGATATAGAAATATATAGAGATAGATAT
>OZ010601.1:56092119-56214619 GCA_963932145.1 Acanthosepion lycidas | reverse complement strand
TCTACTGTTGCTAGACTACTCAAGATGAAATCTTCATGGTATTTCTTAGGGAATTATGTGATAATAACCAATATGCGCATTATAATTCAAGCAACAGGGAGGGGTGTAGCAGGAGGAATGGTATTTGGGACATAGTAATTATTAACCTACAGTCTGTTTTTTTTTTTTTTTTTTTTCTTTTTTTTCTGTCTTTTGGTCTCATTAAATTGATTTTTAACTCTGACCATAATGAAGCAGGAAAAAAAAACCCTTCAAAATTGCCATTTTCACAGTCTGAAATATTTTCAAGTTGATTCTTTTTGTGAAGCTTTTGTAAAATGAATGACTGCTGCTTTTTTTTATTTTTTTATTATTGAATGGATCCATAAAAAAATAACTGATACACAATTTAAAACTGAAGGATTTTTTTAATCTTTTCACTCCAAGCAAGGTGGTAATGCCACTAAGACAGGAGGAGTTACTGGAAGTGAAGGAGAATGAGAAGACTATAGTGAAAAGAAAGGACAATTAAAAAAAAAAAAAAAATGATTTAAGGACAGCAGATGATTCTAATTGACCTTGCATTTAAATTTTTGAAGATTTTGGTGGCAGGGAAGCAAGAAATGTGAGAGAAAAAAAAATTCTTATGGGTACATTTAGTAATTTCAACAGTAAAATGGTGAGACCTAGTAGCTAATCTAGTAGTATACTTAAATTTTGTGGTCTATGTACTAAAGAGGGAAGCTCACTGGAACAACTGTCATGAAAATATTTATAGAAAAGATAGATAGAAGTCACATCATGCCAGTGGGAAGGCTGAAGTTGAGATACCAGGTCAAGACCAATAACATTACAGACCCTTCTTTGGATTTTGTCAAGAATTTTTAGATATATAGCAGGAACCACCTGACCAGATATTGCAGTAATATTCAATGCATGGCAGATTTAAAAATGTGTAAGATTGATATGGATGAAAATTTTTCTTTCATGGCACAGTGAACCAACTTTCCTAGCAGCAGACCTAGCAATCTATATGGTTACTTCATGTCAGTTACTTTTGCATTAATAAATATTTGGTATACTATTTAAACTATTTACATTATTCGGACTATTATCTTCATCTTTGTTGCCATATTTATCACAATGTTTCAGCCGTTATATGCTCTGGCCTATTTCAGGTGGTTGAACTGAACCCTTTATTTTGCCTGCTGAGGTAGACTGTTCTAGTTCCATGTGCCATATCTAGTGGATGTCAGTTATCAGTTATCTCCTGTTAATTCACCTCTCCAAGTTCTCCACTGTCTTAAACTCACAACTATTTGATCCTGTCACTGGATCTAACTGACACCTTTATCCACTGTGCCATGTGTCCTCAAGGACACATGGCACAGTGGATAAAGTTATGATAAATATGGTAACAAACATGAGGACAATAGTCTGAATTATGTAAATAGTATATGTAATACCTCATCTCAGAAATATAGACAGATACTAAAATATTTAGATTGTATTCCATTAAATTGCCATAAATTTGTTTTTAGATTTTGTTTCCTTTTAGGATTTTTGTTTATGCTGAAGTAATATAAAATAACAACTTTTTATATAAACTAAAATTTCAGATTTACAGTTTGAAAACTTTTTTTAAAGTTCTACCTTTGAATGATGATGAGTCTGTCAACACTTTTTTCCTAGCATCCAAAAGTCTGGCATTTAAATGGCTGCATCCAGTCATCCCATTCTGGTTCTGCCATTCATTTACACAAGTCCCTCTTGCCTTCAATATGTCCTGTGAGTGTCAAATTTTCCAAGACCTCTTTCCTCATGTGTCCTACAAATTTTAACTGTCTTTCTGATGTTAGGTATAAGTGTCTTTTTTACTGAACTAATTGGTGTAATGGTATTCATTGCAATATTTTTCAAGACACACAATCTTTGTATTTTTAAGTTAGTCTGATTCTCTGTTATATCGTTGGCTAGGATTAACCCTATCCCAGGTAGTGGGTATTGTGGCTTTTTGTGTGCACACAACTATCAATTGATACTGTTCCTTTTTGGGAGTTGAGGTATTGATTTAAAACTCCAGATATATTATGAAAAATAGTCGTGAAAAATTGTGTTATTCTAATGGTAATAATATATACACTTTTTGCTTCATCATTATGATGTGAGATTTTTTTTGTAATTTTATAGAAGTACATATAGTCTTATTTTAGCCTTCCAATGCAAGTATTAGGTTGGTACAAAAATAATGACGTAATAATGTCGTTTTTGACGTATTTTTTAACGTCAAAAAACGACATTATTACATCATTATTTTTGCACCAACCTAATACTTCAGTATACTAATATTTCAGATTATATTCAACATGAATTTATTGCACTGTAATTAAAGCGATTGAAATTAATTTTCATATGGTTTATTTTTCAAACTGGTTTTGAGGAAGTCATTTGTTCTACAACCAATGAAAACTTAAAAGTAAAAGAATAATTCTGCAAAGTTTCAAACAATTTAAGTCCATATTTGGAACTCTGACATTAAAATTAAATGTCGGCAAGCACCGCCCCCCACAGCTCTGTAATAGCCTTCCTGGAATAGGATTACATACAGGCTGAGGAAGGAACAGGCTTTAAAGATTCTGTTCACTGCCAGTAAAACAAAAACAAATATTTTTGCATTTTTAAAATTTTCTCCTTTATGAAAATTAATATTGTAAATGGAATTTGTTATTTTAAAACAAAAGGCAAAGAAAGTTCAGGCATATTCTAAACAAGATAAAAAAAAAAGATACTGAAAACCAATTTTAATTAAGTCAGTGGACAATTGGCGGATTTACAATTGACCCTTGAGTATTGGAGTAACAAAATGAATGATCAAACAAAGTAAACACACAAAGCATTGGATGAAAAAAAATCTATAAGATACTATTCTTTGAATTTTATTTACAAGCAGAAACTGGGGACACATCTATAATGTTTGCAAATTGGTAAATAAATGATTTTTTTTTTTTTTTTTTTTTTTTTTTTTCTGGTGGACAGGGTTTTTTTTTTTTTTTTTTTTTTTGTGCAAGCCTCTATTAAAAAATTCAGTCTTTTTGTGTGCATGTGTGTATGGGGGGGTTGGCTAGCATTTGATGAGGATATAGATGAAAGACAAATTAACCTAAAGCAGTAATAGGCATCACTTTAAAGTTAAAAAAAAAACCCCCAAAAAACTGTTTTATTAACCCTAAAATGGTGGCCATTATAAATTGTTTCATTGGAGTTAAGTAGATACTTAAGCCATCCATTTATTGTGATTTTTTTTTTTTTTTTTTTTTTTTTTTAAGTGTAAGTGTTGCTTAGATGGGCACAAGGCCGAAAGTATGGGGCACCCAGTGAGGATCAAACTTACTACTTGGTTGTAATGGTTCTAGTGAGACAAACTTGCTAACCATTATACCATGACAAGGTGTCCAGTGATTTTTCCAAGCGTAGCTTAGATGTGGCACAAGGCCAAAAGAATGGAGCACCCAATGAATATCGAACTCACTTTTCAGCATTGATCTAACAAAACCAACTTGCCAACCATTACACTACAACAGTGCCCAATGGTTTTCCCGAATGACTAGGCAGAAAATTTTTCCTGCAGTGGTTTCTGCTTCTTTCTTTAGTAGACTGGTTGCCAGCTAAGGCTATAGGGCCCAGCCTGTCCACTATTTAACTTGTAGCTGGAAGAAGAGGAGATGGCATCATACCACGCAAGTGAATGTAACGAACTTGACTGGAATTTGAACTTTGATCTCCAATTTTGCAATCTGAGTACAAGCCACGCCAGGAAGTTTTTCTCCCCGGAGTCGATCCTCCAGATCTACAAATCAACAATTCACCCTTACATGGAGTATTGCTGCCATATATGGTCTGGTGCCCCTTCTGTTTGCCTCGGGGTTCTTGATAGGCGGATATGCAATGTAGTTGGCCCTGCTCTGTCGTCTCGTCTACAGTCACTTTCTCACAGACGCGTCGTCGCCTTCCTCTGTCTGTTCTAACAAATACTTCCATGGAAATTGCTCCTAGGAGCTGCATTCGCTGATTCCCAGACGTCATGAGTTCAAGCACCCTACGAGGCTGGCATCCCGCTCTCACCCGTTCACTGTCGAAACTCCTTAATGTAGCCGTCTCTTCTACTCCAATAGCTTCATGTCTCGCACCTCTCGCCTGTGGAACTCCCTTCCCTATTCCTGTTTCCCTGTGAGCTATAATCTCCAGCTATTCAAGTGTAATGTCAATCGACATCTCCAGTTGCCTTGATCTGTCCACTACCCTCATCTTTTCTTCTATCACTCCTATCTGATCTTGCTCTAAATTTTCTGTAATCTCTTGCGTCCTAGTGGCTCCCGCCTTGCTTGGGGTGAAATGCTTAAAAAAAAAAAAAAAAAAAAAAAAAAAAAAGCATTAAAAATTCAACAACATTCGCTGAAATTCACTCAGAAATATTTCTTGAAACAATAGATTGGTGGTTTAATTAATGTCATTCACATAGTTAGTCAGATGTTAGTTACAGAATTCAGTTTTGTTTGCTTTAGCATGAACTGTAATAAAAAAGACCAAAATGGTGACCTGTGGACTTCCATTTTTAAAAGATTTTCTTAAAAAGGCATTTTTCTCAGTTTGCTAACTCTGTTGTATAGAAGTTTCTGCTTGTAAAATGAACTTCTTCATTTGTCAGTGAGTAATGTTTTTGTTTTATTTTTATTTCTTTGTCCATGTTTTGTGTGTTTACTCTTGATCATTTGTTTTTTACTCTAATACACAAGGGCCAGTTGTAAAATTGCCAATTGTTCATTGATGTTATTCTCATTGGCATTCTTTTTATTCTCATGTTTAGAATATGCCAGGTCTTTCCTTGCTTTTTTGTTTTCATTGATTAATAATTCCTACAATTTAGCTTTGATTGTTTCTGGATCAAATATCACAAACATTTGTAGCAAAAAGAGTTAATCACAACCAATGCACCTATCAACAATCAATGTGAATCTATTCAATATTGTTTGAACATGATAGCTACTGCAGTTTGTGGTTTTAATGCCTTCTCTCCATTCTCTCTCTCTCTATTTGCTGATTTGGCTTTTTGTGTGTGTAAAATGTGGCGAGAAGTCTGTTTTTTGCGGTGCACTCGCCTATGTGCACAAAAATACATTACACACCCTTTCGGAGTTTTATGTGCTTCTGTACTTGGGCAAACATTGGATTAATCAGTATGTAGCCTGGGTTAATTTTATTGAAATTTATTCACTATAGAATTAAGTGCATTGACAATGGTAGATTTGTGATAAAGAAAGTTGTGTAAAATACATTCTTTTTTTTTATTCCCTTTTTTTGTTTAGATATACACAAACACTCTTTGTCTAAAGGTCGTTGATGTATGCTTAGAGCGAGTTTAAACCTGCGGATGATTATTTTCTTCTTTTTTCTCTTTTTAACAAGAATAAACATGGCGGATCTCTTAAAATATTCAGTTTTAGTAATATTTTTAATATAAATTTTTATGATGTAATGCATGCACACTAAAGCAGTGTGCATGCAATAAACAAATCTTTTTGCAATTTCTATTGCAAATGATGAAGGCATGTGAAACAGCATTGCGTTTTGAAGTTCAGTATGGTTGTCATGGTTGCAAGATAACTCTCGAGGAAAGTGAAACCCTAAAAAGTTGATTTATTGAAATCCATCTTTTTTTTCTTGTCTATCATCACTTTCTTGATCAAACAACTTGGAAAGCTCACCAGGTTGATGGCTATTTTAATTTTTTAATCTTTGTTTATTCTGTCTGAATTTAACTCATAAGTGCTGTTAGAATTGGCATTAATGGTGGAAACATCAAGAAGATGAAGTGGAAGGTTAAAAAAAATATGGACATGGTAAGAATAGGAAGAGCAGTTGAAGAAAGGTTTTTCAGAGAATGGAACTTGTATATATATGAAAATATATAGAAAAGAAGTGGTTAAGTAAATAATCCAAAGTTCTTTAGTATTTTTGTTATTATTTTAAAAAAATAGTGCTCGATACAAAAGTAGAGCATAAATATAATTATTTATTTAAAATAAATAATTATATATATATATATATATATTAACAGAAAAGACTTTCCTTGATATATTTTCATATAAACATAAATTGATAAAAATATACTTAGCAGTAATAATATATAAAAATATTCAAAAGAAAAATATTTTTAATTAACTTTCATTTTTTTTTTTTCTCTTTCTGTTCTTATTTTGCATATTTTAATCACTTTTCATTCCTTATTTCTTGCCTTCTGCTGTTTTCTTTAAAAAAAAAAAAAATCATTTGTTTCTCTTCTTTTCCTTAATCATCTGTCTTTACTCCTGCAGCATTCTTCTGCGTCTTTAAATGATTCTTTCCCAAATGCATGTTGGCCATTTTGTTAATCAGAATAAATTAGCCACAGCAAACAGCCAAAGGACAAAAACATTTTATTTTGATTTATATTTGAAAAAAGACAAAAAAAATTCTTGGAGACAAAAATTAAGAATAAAAATACAGTAAAAACAAAATCTAGGCTAAAATGCCAACCATAGCAATATTCATTTCAGGGTCTACCCACAATGCATCAAGAAAGAATGTTTATCTGCTGACTTTTTTTTTTTTTTCTTTAATTTTTTGCCAGTGTTAAGTGTTGTTTTTACTCAATGTTTTTTTTTTCCTGCTACTATGATCCATTGTCTGAGAGGATTTCTGTTCTGATGCTGGAATTCACTTGTTTATGGCAAATCCCACTTTAAAAAGCATTCTCTGTGATGGCTACTGACTTAATGATTTTCAGACTCTGAAAAGAAATTTTGTAATTAAAGAAAATAAAATATTTATTTCAGCTGTAAGAACTGTACATATAAAATCTGTGTATTAAATACGCACGCACATGAGTCAAGCTTGACTCCTATCCCAAGATATAACCAAATATCAGATATTTTTCACTTTCTTAGCAGTAGAACTTTTCACCATATCTATTGTGTGTAATATATATAAGTTGTGTATCTGAGTAGCAATCCCTCTCTAATACATGTTTTATTAAAAATGACTGACAAGGTACTTCTGTTTTACTTTTTAAAATTTTTATTGTATTTTTTTTTATATACAAACAAGATTTTTTTTTTTTTTTTTTTTTTTTTTTTTTTAGTGTGGAAAGAGTGAATGGAAAATTTGATACTCACAGGACAAATTGAAAACGATGCATAACCTACCTAGTGAGATTAAGTAAATGAATAGTTGAACAAGGCTTGAGATAACAAAAAGATAAAAATTTATTAAGAGGTCCAAAGGACAGGAAATTGTGGAAAGCCATGATTGTCAATATCCTGAGGGCATATGACACCTAAGTGTATAGAAATATTCCATGCACAAGAAATATAATGAAAAGAAAAAAAAATAATAAGTAAATCATTTTTAATGGCCTACACACACTGTTGTTTTCTAAGCCCACATTATTGATCACTCAGCCTCCATAAATATAGCAAATTTCAGTGTATATAAAGAGATTCAATCCATTTAACACATGACTGGAATATGGCTGTTTGTATATTTATCAATAGGCAAGTTTAGTCTGTGTACTTTGCTTTCTGCAAATTAGGTTCGTTAGGTCACTTTGAAACAGAAATGGAAATAGTTTTTGCATATAATTAAAGTGAAAATGAACATAAAAACTGCCCCTCCTTAATGTATCATTGCTTGTTTATTTTATTTATTTATTTATTTTTTATAATTACCGGTTTTAATTCAGTCAGATTAGTGCTATATGTGATACACACTTGGGCGATCCAGTCTGCAGTAGACTGGTTGCTGACCAGGACTATAGAACCCAGTCTGTTTCTCTATCCAACCTGGAGAAAGAAGAAATGGATTCATACCTTTCCCAAGGGTATTTGCATATAAATGAATATAACTAACCCAACTGTAGTCAGAATGAGAAATCAGAGAGCAGAGTCCAAGCATTAGAAATCCCCGAAATTAGCTCAGGTATACCTCTTTAAACAACCGATTGGTGACTTAACAAATGTCATTCACCTACTGACCTCTACAAAGGTTGATAATTGTAACAGATGTTTCTTAATACTGTTGTTAATGTTTGTTACGCAAGAGTGGTTTGTAAGGGCTGATGTATTGTCTCTTTTCTGTAAGTTGTCAATGACGTGTCAGTAACTAGATTATTTTGTCAAATATATGGGATGAGAAGAAATTCTAAGTTGATTTCATACTTATTTTAGTTAAATCTCTTTGTATATTTAGAATTTCCTGAATACTTAGAGGGGGAGCAGTAGGTAGAATTAGTACCTTTGTTGCTTGGCTGCTGTACCTTAAGGTGGATCGGCAACACTGGTCTTCACCCATCCTCTAAGTCTCTCATGTGTTGGCTCCATGTGCCAGACCTGGTAACCACTTCAGCAGGTTGTTATGGGGAAACACCCCTATTCTATAGTCAATAGACTCTCCCACCTAATATAAGTAGGAGTAGTAAGAGAAACGAGGGTCAGTCGATGTCGGACGACAGTAGTCGACAGTCGAATACGAAATTAGTCAGCGACCATAACAAGATTACTCTGTGTAATACCTATTATATCAAGTTCCTAACATTTTGAACGTTGAACTATTTAGGACCGATTTAGTACCAATACAAGCCTTCACTGCGAAATAACTCCACAACACCAGGTGAGGGGATAGCATTTATACTGCACTACCAGGTGAATGATCTGCGCAAGTGGACAGCGTCTGGACAATGGACTTGATGATCAAGTGCACAGACTGAAGGTGATCTGCATCATATTAGTGGTTTCAGTTTTTGGCCAAGGACTTGGAGAGGAGATGGGTGTCACCAAGTTATCTGCAAGCCTACTGAAAGGATTATGAAGCAAGAGAAGCAAAATATTTATGGTTTCTTCATTTGGATCCCCCTCCCCCAATTTACAAAAGTCAAGGGGATGATGATAATAGTGAATACTTAGTGTATCCTGCCACTGAAAATAGGCTAGATTGGTGGGTATGTTACTGAAGAATTTCTGTTGCTAGTTACTGGAAATAAGGTTTCCTTTTTTCCATATGGATTATACAAAATGTGAACTGAAAATAGATCCACCAAAACATGTTAACAACAGAAAATATACAAATAACGTATTTAAGCATCTGAACAAGTTTTTGGTATAGGACAGGTTAATTCATTATAATCAAACAAGTACAATTTAAATATCTGGGAAGTGTTTTAATAGAGGATGGGGAAGTGCAATACTGAAATCTGAAAGTGCATTGGGGTAGTAAAAGATAGCTTCCCTTTTGGAAAATATTAATAAACAGGAAAATTTTGTTAGAAACAAAGAGTAGTGAACTGTTATGTAATATCAGTCCTTCTGTATGGCAGTGAATACTAGACAATCTCCTCACAGATAGACTTGAAGTAACAAAAATGGGGTTCTACAGAAGGATGTTGAGGATACCATGGAGTGAACATGTGAGCAATGACAATTTTAGAGAAAATGGAAACAAAAAGACCCCTATACTTAACATCAGAAAGATAGTTGAAATTTCTAAGGTACCTAATGAGGAAAGAGGGCTAGGAAAACTTGATACTCACAGGACATATTGAAGGGAAGAGGGACAGAGGAAAGCAGTGTAAAACCTACCTACCAAGCTTGAGTGAATGCATGGCAGAACTAGGTTTAGGAGAGATAACAAAAAGACAAAATTTACTAAGAGCTACAAAGGACAAGAAATTGTTGAGTCATGACTTTCCATGTCCTAAAGGGACATGGCACACAGAAGAATTTCATTAAGAACAATGAATTGCTGAATATCTATATAGCATCACTTGAAAGGAACTAACCATCAATTTTAAAGAGACAGAATATATGACTGACATCAAGAGGTATTGTCCCAGAAACGTGCTACAAATTGCAGGCATCAGGATCAAACAAGTGCAGAAATTAAACTATTTGGGAAGTGTCATAATAGATGACAAAAAATGTGATACAGAATAACTGTAGACAAAATGAGAAGATCTTAAAGAAAATGGGGACAAAAAGGAAACTTGTGCTTAGGATCTGAAAAACAGTCGAAATTTTTATGATGCATAACAATGAAAGAGGGTTTGGAAAATTTGGTCCTCATAGGGCATTGAGAAAAGTATCAAACTAACTTAACAGGCTTGTAAATATATGGTAGAACAAAGATCTGGAAGAATAATAAAGCAATAAACATTGCTTAGAGTGACAAAAGATAGTTGTGGAGAGCCATAATCACCTAAATTCATGGAATTTGATCATGAAAGAAATATCACTTCAATCATCAAAACCACTGTTATCCAAGCTGATAATAATAATCTTCTTCTCCATCGCCACCATGTGGGTGATGATAGTTCTCCACAACTTTCTATCCTTTGTCACTGTAAGCATACCCTAAGACCTAGTTTATTTTGCCCTCATTTGTCTACCCTGTTGGAATTTTGCAGACTTTGGGAAAAGCACTTTGTATGCCTGTAGTGGTGTTTGGTGGTTATCACTTAGGGTTAAGTTCTCATTCTTGCTAATAATTCCAATTTTTTTTTTAAAGAAGAAAAGAAAAAGTTTTCCCCCAACATTTCATTGCAAGTAGTTACTAAGAATGAAGGAAACTGAGAAAACATTACTGAACAAAAAAAAAAAAAAAAAAGGATTCCAGGAGACAGATGTTGATTGACATTACATTTAAATTTTTGAAGATTTGTAGTTGACAGGAAAGAGTTCAACAGGTAAGAAATGTGCAAAGGAACTATTAGAATAGAACTTAGTTACATTTTGCAATTTTAACAGTAAAATGATGAGACCTAACTGCCAATCTAGTACTATGCTTAAATTCATAAAGTTGAGGTACCAAAGAGGAAAGCTTATCAGAACAATTGCCAGTTGCTATGAAACTATTGATATAAAAGCCACAAGGATGCCATATTATGGTGATGAGAAGGGATTGAAGGCAAGATGCAAGGTGAGGACTGATAACCTTGCCAATTCTTTATCCCAGGCAAGGCAATAAAGCCACTAAGATGCAAGGTAACGGAGAAAATATTATTAATGAGAAAGGACAATAAAAAAACTTGAAAATATTATAGATATAGCATTTATCTCCTATGTCTAGGATGCTTCCACATGCTATAATTATTATTGGCATTTGTGTGCCACACCTTCATCAATTTAACTTGAACACATCTACAATTTGGCATTTTTTATTTTATTTTTTTTATTTGACAAGAATTAAATTTATTTGATTTCTCTTATATAGAGTAGTGGGCCTTGACAACTTTTTTTTTTTTTTTTTTTTTTTTTATAGTTTTGAATACACACTCATCATAGACAAATAGCAAACAGGCCATGAATTTGCATGTCTGGTGTGTGGGAAATGTTACATTAATGGTCTTGTAAATGAGTCAGAGATAAAGATTAAATAGATAGAATTGACATAACTAAAGAGTTTAATTTAATTTATGACAGATGTCACAAAGTACTTTTATCAGTTTTAATGTTGTGGTTGCTTCTTAATTTGTGGCTTATCAAAGACTCTTAATGCACAGCCATTTATTTATTTATTTATTTAAAAAAAATTTCTTTTGAGGTTCCCTACCTTAAAAACTATATTCATTCTCCAGCAGATTATACGTTTTTGTTGTTGTCTTAACATTATCAATGCAGAATATTTTTTGAACTATTTTTTTCAGAAATTGATTTTTAACTCTGTTCGTGCAGTGTTTTTTTTTTTTTTTTTATTTTTTTATTTTTTTTTTCACCTAGTACAAGACCTATGTACCACTCAAGTTACTGAAAGGTTGTATCAGCATAAGAGGGTATGTAAGAAAGCTAACTGCTAACACTAGAAGTGGTTAAGTTTGTAGTGATAATGAAAGCATCCTAATAATGATTCTTGGGAAGAAGCTCTTCCAACTGAGTATAAACATGGATGCTTCATTTCTGTGTATGTGTCATTGTGGGTTTTAGTTGTAAAAGTTTGTAGCTCGCCAGAGCTGTTTTCATGGAAATAACGATAGAGTAGTGATATGCTTGTGATGTCTTGTCTGTGGGGAAAGCATTGTAGGATGAAAAGTAATTCATCACCCACAAGGCTGCATAGATGCTTCTGTCACATTGTGACAGAATTAGTATTATGGGGTTTTTGAACACACTATTGAGAATTTAAATATCTGGGAACTGTTCTAATAGAGGATGGGAAGTGTAACTCTGAAATCCAAAGACATATTTGGATAGCCAAAGATGCATTCCAAAAGATAGGCAGAGTATTAAGAGGCAGAATAAAAAAAAAAAAAGTATGTGATATCTGTCCCCCTGTATGGCAGCAAATGCTGGACAATCTCCTTAAAGATGAAGAAGACACTTGAGGCTACAGAAATATGGTTCTATGAAAAGATGCTGTGGACACCATGGGCTGAGCCTGTGAGCAACAAGGTTTTGGAGAGAATGGTAACATAAAGGAGACTTATACTTGTCAGGAAGAGACAGTTGAGCTTTCTGGGATATGTAATGAGGAAGGAGGGCTTTGAAAATCTGATACTCATGGGACAAATTGAGGGACAGTGGAAAGCAGTGCATAATATACTTGATAAGCTTGAGTAAATGGATGGCAGAATGGGGTTTGGGAGAAATAACAAGACAAAACTTATTGAGCTACAAGGGACAGGAAGATGTGGAGGACCATGATCGCTTATGTCCTAAAGGGGCAGAGCACATGAGAAAAATTGAAGATATAGATATATCATTTAGTTCTTAATTTCCTTGTTGCATATTGTATTGAATGTTCTTTCTGATATTTATAGGATTAAATAAAAATGAAAAAAAGAAATGTTTTATTTGGAAAAAAAAAATTGAATTAAATGATCAATATTAAAAATGAATTTGAAAGTTTAAAATTATGCAAAAATAGGCTCTTCCATTTTCCGTTTGTTTTGTCTCTCTATCTCCTCTTTCCAAGCAATAATCAGGAAAGTTTGTGATTTTTGTATATGTTTCTACCATGATTATTACAGTCTTCACTGTATGAGTGTGTGCAAATAAAATTGCTTGTAATTCACGCAAATATTTATAACTAAAACCAGAAACTTTTGAACTGGAGCAGAGTCTTATCCCTTGGTTCCTTTTTAAGATTGAATTTAGGTCTCCTAACGTTTACTTCAACTCCATACTTCTAACATTTCCGACTAAACTCTGAAAATAGTTAAATCTTCAACTTTAGCATTAATTGTTGTCTTTCCTGCATAGCCCCAAGAACTTCATTTGTTTTGTTTTCTTGCACTCCTACAATACCACATTGTAACCCTAGGCTTTGTTTTGGGTGAACATTACTTACAAAAAAATAACTCCAGGCTTACGGCAACATCATGTTGAAATATGATTACTGAAGTTAAGCAACATTGAGCCTGGTCAGTACCTAGATAGCTAACTGCTTGGGAATTCCAGGTGTTATAAGCTTGGATGTGTGGGTGGTGTAATGGATAATGGTTCCAATCCTGTTGAGTTTGTTATATTCACTTATGCACAATTACCCTTGGGAAAGGTATGAATCCACCTCTTCTTCCCCCCAGTTATGGGTTAATTAGTTTGACTAAACCATTATTAGCTCCAAAAATAAAATAAAATTGCATCCAAAATATTTAGATTTCAGCATTAAATAACCCATAGAGGTTGATATGATGCTAAACCACCAACCAACCAGAAATGTGTTGCAGTTGCTTCAGAAAGTTTGACTAATGAAAATTTGACTTACCACCTGCTAAATATTAAGGAAAATAATTGGAGTAATAGACTTTACTCTGGTCCATGATGTATTAAATTCAGTTTACCTTCAGTAAGATTGGTTGTACTTACAAAGCTGTAGATGCTAGTTTGTTGTATTTACCCATAGTTTTTGATGAAAAGAGATTGGCTCTGAGTATGAAGTGAGTGCTTAAGCTTGGCCAGAACTGGAATCCATTTTCTACACTCATAAATAATACACCACCTGCACTTCCTATATAAGGGGGTGTTGAAAAAAGATTTTAGGTTTAATCTACTTCCCAAAATGTAAGCAAATACAGTGCAACCTTGGTTCTTGAATGTCTTACATGTTGAACAAATCTGTTTTTGAACAGAAAATTCAAGATGAAAATACCTCATTATCGAACAAAGTTTTGGTTCTCAAACAACATTGCTGAACTGAGTTAACCTGAATGGAATAATTTCTGAGTCAAGCGCCATGTTGTATATATTCATGTGTCGTGGCATGCTTTTCTTTTCCAATTTCATTGTACTTTTCTCTACATTGATTCCTATTGGAAAAATAGTTTCAGTTTATGAACGGCCTTCAGGAATGAATTAAATTCATGAACCAAGGGTCCACTGTACCAAAATCTTACTAGGGAAAGATGTATTTGATCATCAACAGGACATTTCTCATGCTTACAATTAAATTTAAACTGATAATGGATATTGATATACAATTAAAAATTACTATGCAAAAAAAAAAAAAAAAATGGCATCTTTTTAAAGAAACAATGCAGAATAAAATTTTAACAAAAGTAACTGGATTAATTTCATATTTTTATATTTAGTTGCATAGAGTTGCTTTGCAGTTACTGCATGTAATCCTTTGCTGTAAGCATTGCGGCCCCATTTTTCCTTGCAATTCCTGTTCTGTTTCTGTGTTTCTCAGATACTGACAAGACCATTAAGAAGTTCTACATGTTTTAGAACAAATCACTTGTAATTTACTTTAATTGTGTACTTTGGGTTGTTAATAGTAATTAATTAATTAATTGAAATAAATTCAATCTTTTATCTTAATCCAAAATTGTCTCTGATTACTTAAAACCATTAAAAGCTGAAATTAGTTAAAATTTAATTTCTATAATGATGCTTCTTCTTCTGTGTCCTGTCCCTTTGGGACATTGAGAGTCATGGTTCTCCACAATTTCCTGTCCTTTGTAGCTCTTAATAAATTTTATCTTTTTGTTCTCTCCTAAATCCTGTTCTGCCATTCATTTACTAAAGCTCACTAGGGAGGTTATGCATTGTTTTCCTCTATCCTTCTTGCCGTCAATGTCCTGTGAGTATCAAATTTTCGAAGCTCTCTTTCCACATTATGTACCTTAGAAATTAAACTATTCTCTTTCTGATGTTAAGTATATATAGCGAAAAAAAAAAAAAGAAAAAAAAAGGCTAATTACCTTGTCAAACCAAGCGACAGCGTGTTGCATGTATCCTACGACAGAAAATGTGGCAAAAAAGAAAGTTACTTGCCGAAAAAAGGGCATGTATTCTGCATGATACGCTGAAGATGGAATATTCAAATTAGAACACAGGAGTTGCCATAAAAGTATTTTGATATGCTAATATTCAAATTAGTCACAGGAGTTGCCATAAAAGTATTTTGATATGCTAATATTGTACATTCTCTCCCAGTTGTCGATGAATGAAAAAAATGCTCATTGATAAAAGCAGTTGGTGTTCTCGAATCAGGGATGGAAGACAAAATTTGTATATTTTGGCTACTGCGCTCATTGGTGAGTTATTTTTCTAACTGGTTATGTGCATTGTGATTTGTGACATAGTACCTGCAAATTGAGATTTCTTCCCCTGATATTCGAGTCTGAATTTACTGTGATTTGTTCTCTTCGTTGTGAAAGTAATCTGCGGCAAATATTTCCTTTGCAAAGAACTCTTTTTTTGTTTTCATTTTCTCTAAAACTTTGCTATTTCACACATGTTCAGTTTATGGTGTTCTCAGCATTCTTCTGTAGAACGACATTTCTGTTGATTCCAGTCTTCTCTTCTGCAAGGAGATTCTTGCATTCACTGCCATGTAGAAAGACCGATGTTATGCAGCAATTAATTACTTTTTTTCATTGTTTCTAATTAAATTTTCCTGTTTCTTAATACTTAGCTTTTGGAAAGCCCTTTTGCTATCCCAATGTACATTTGGATTTCAGTATTGCACTTTCTATCCTCTAATAAAATCACTCTCAGTTGTTGTACTTGTTTGATTTTGGTATCTCCAATTTGTAATTTGCATGTTGGGCTCTTCTTTTTTACTAATAATTATACATTGTATCTTTTTGCAATTGATATTTAGTCCTTTCTTCTTGCTTTCCTTCACTACCTTCTGTAGGAGTTCTTGTAGTTTCCTTTCTAAGTTTGCTATCAACACTGTGTCATCTGTATATCTTATATTGTTATATTGTTGCTGTAAATAATGAATCCTGATAGGATTTCTAATTCTCTCAGAACTGCCTCACTGTCTACGGTGAATAAGTCTGGTCAGAAGATAAATCCTTGTTGTACACAGCTTTCTATTTGTATATTTTTTGAATTCATTTTCCATCCATGTGCAGACAGTTTGTTGCCAGTATAAATTCTGGATTATTCTAATAGCTTTCCCAAATATGTCAAGGTTACCTAGCAGGTAGAACAGTTCTTTTTGTAAAAAGTTAAGCATTCAGCTGCTTAACAGGAATCACTTTTGGCCTCTGTAATGTAGATTTTTGTTCTTGGAAAATAAAATTCTTTTTATGATGTTGGTTCAATAGCAAGACATTTTCCAGAATTGCCAAGATATATTTCCTATTCTATCGGATTCTTATCCAACTTTACTGCTCATTTATATAAATTATAATAAATGAAAATGAGTTATTGGCTTATGCTTTTTAATTGGTTGCATTAAAAACAATTTGGGATTCAGAGGGAAAAAAAAACATAGATCTGTTTTATGTTAAGCATGAAAAGTTGTTGAATTAAGAATTCTTTGATTCAATTTCAGTCCATAATTAGGATTTTATGTTTGATTTAATGAGTCACTAAATTACTGTTCAAATCACTTCTAGTGACATACACTTTCTTAAAAAAAAAAAAAAAAAAAAAAAAAAAAAATTCTTGATGTTTTATTGTGCACACAACCAAATTCGTCAAGAGTTGTTGCCACTATTAAAACAAAAGTGATTAAGTTTGTGTTTCAGGATGGATCACTTTCTCACCAGGACAAGGCAATATCTATCTTTGGAATTGTCTTGATCCAGTGTCATTTTAAGAAATATCCTTGTATACATAGAATTTTTCTGTATCTCTGCAGGGGAAAAAGGAAATAAGAATGGAGAAAGTCTTTTTTTTTTTTTTTCTTAATTTTTTCTATATTATCTTATTTTGTATTATTGTCATTAGTCTTTTTTCTTTATTATTATTATTATTATTATTATTATTATTATTATTATTATTATTATTAGTCATTATTATTATTATTATTATTATTGTCGTTGGTCTTTTTTTTTTTATTTTATTTTATTTTTTTTTTTCTATATATTACTGCCATTGATCTTTTTTGATTGATGCCATTGGTTTTTTTGGGGGAGGGGGAATTACTGCCCTTAATCTTTTTGTGTAACTTTTATATGTGTGTATGTCTTGTGTTAGTGTCTTCCATGCGCTTGTTCAATTTAATGTGAAACCCTCAAACTTGCTCACAGGTTGGTTGAGTTTGAAATAATACATTTCCTTCCCACTCAGTCTGGACTACCCCTACCTGGGCTGAGCAATGAATTTTTTGTTTAAAAAATTCTGATCTGGTGCACATGCTATATATTTAAAAATTCCTGATAACGTCCAAAGAATCTGCAATGTTGTTGGTCCTGATCTGGTATGTTGGCTTTGGTCACTTTCCCATTGCCATAATGTAGCTTCTCTGTACCTTTTCTATGAATATTTCATGGTAATTGTTGTAATAAACTATCTTCTATGATACCTAGACTTTATGAATCTAAGCACAGTACTAGATTCACACCATTTTACAGTTGAAATGGCTATATGTAATCCTCTGTTCTATGTTAAGTTACTTTCACACTTCTCACCAGTGAAACTCTTTTCTGGCTTCTTGCTTCCCTGTCAACTTTGTTCTTCAACAATTTAAATGCAATGTTGATATCTTCTGTCTTAATTCTCATTCTTTTATTGTTTTCTCTCCTTATCCTTAATAGTATATTTTTCTCATTCTCTATCATACTGTAACTCTTTTTGTCTTTGTGGCTTTATTGTCTTGCTTAGGGTGAAATGATTAAAAAAAAAAAAAAGCCATAACAAATCTGATAATTATAACCCCCCCCCCGGTCTCTAAATTAAAATCTACATGTGCACATAATTTGGGTGAAAATGATTGAAATGGAAATCTCTTATGAGGGCTAATTACACTTTGTCTGGCAACAACCTCTCGGTAAAAGGAAAAGATGATGAGCCAAAATATTGAAATCATTTCTGATTCCTTATTTTCAAGCTGAATGTTTTCTAATAAATATGGCATTTTTCAATGGACAAACAATTTAAATATGAAATTTGATCTTATGATCAGTGAAGCAACATGTATATGAAACCTGGTTCAAATCCAGGTTTGAAGAGCTCTATATTAACTTTTTTTTTCTCCACTATTGTCGCAGAACTGTCACAAAAGGAATTTTGCATTTAAAAAAAAAAAGTCCTGATTATTAAAAATATTTTAATTTAGCTTTATCATTTATCATTGTTAGCAGCATGAAAGCTTTTTTGGAAATAAAATATTAGTTTTAAAAATGAATAAATACAATACCAAATTACCGTATTTCATGGCATATAAGATGCATGGGTGTATAAGACACATCCCAATTCCAGCAGGGCAAATCAAGAAAAGAAAAATTAGTAATTAGTAAAATTAGTAAATCTACATATGGCATATAAGACGAAATGACATTTTAAAAGACTTTTTAGTAAAAAAGAAGTGCGCCTTATGCCGTCAAATTTTACTGTAATTTTTATAAAAAAAAAATTACACTTTTATTTCAGCATTTCTGCTAAATCACCTGAATAATTTTACATGGGAAATTAATTTCTGAATAATTTTACATGGGAAATTAATTTCTGAATAATTTTACATGGGAAATTAATTTCTGAATAATTTTACATGGGAAATTAATTTCTGAATAATTTTACATGGGAAATTAATTTATGAATAATTTTACATGGGAAATTAATTTCTGAATAATTTTACATGGGAAATTAATTTCTGAATAATTTTACATGGGAAATTAATTTCTGAATAATTTTACATGGGAAATTAATTTCTGAATAATTTTACATGGGAAATTAATTTCTGAATAATTTTACATGGGAAATTAATTTCTTAATAATTTTACATGGGAAATTAATTTCTTAATAATTTTACATGGGAAATTAATTTCTTAATAATATTACATGGGAAATTAATTTCTTAATAATATTACATGGGAAATTAATTTCTTAATAATATTACATGGGAAATTAATTTCTTAATAATTTTACATGGGAAATTAATTTCTTAATTTTCCTGTCCAGAGTAACTTTCACTATACTTTAAGAATTGTGCTGTATTCAACCTTCTTACTATTCACAATGAAAAATGTTTTCAGTTTTTATCAAAACATCTTAATTTACAACTATCTGTCTTGCGTTGTGATTAAAATAAAATAAGAAAAATCTTGTCTGTATTTTCAATTTAGTTTATGATAAACAAAAAATATAAAGCATTTTAAGAAATTAGTTGCTTTTAGAATAAATATGATAGGATTTTAATTAAAGATTTTGTACAATCCTGGTTTCTTAGACCTAACCAGTTGCCCCAAAGTAATGATCTCTAACCTTCTGAGGATGACATTAATCTGAAGCCCTGCATATTTGTATGTGATGCGCAAGTTGTGTAATTATTAGCACAGGTAGTAGAATCAGCAGGATTTTAAACTGATCTCTAAGTCTGTTGCTTAAATTTAGCACTATGTGCCTGGGAAAGGCATGAATCCAACTTGTCTTCCAAGTTTTGAATTCACAGTTGTCCTTTCTAGACTGGTTGCAAACCCAGTCTAACTTGCATTTTATCCCATAGATAAATGTGTATATAGTGCAGCGGTTATAGGCATGGAAATTAGAATAGTTTGTTGTGTTCACTTTACTTAAATATTAGGTTGTTGCAAAAATAATGACGGTTTTTGACGTTAAAAATACGTCAAAAACCGTCATTATTTTTGCAACAACCTAATACCCTTGGGAATTGTAAGAATGTTTTCCTCGCCCTATCTATGTGTTAAATAGCAGGGTAGACTGGGTTAAGTGACAGACATTTTTTCCCCAAGAATTTATGATAATTCATAGATAATAAAGAAAAAGAAACTGTAGAAAGCTGTGATTGCCTACATCCTGAAGGGACATGGCATTAAGAAAAACAAAAATATTTGTATATTTTTGTGTGTGTCTAATACGTTTTATGGTCCACAGTTGTTACACTCTGATACTAAGCAGAAGTGCTGAGTCAGGCATGCATAATCCAGTATTTTTGTTGGATCATACCACAGCACAGTAGAAATTAGAGAGCTGAGTTCAAATTCCAGTCAAGTTCATTATGTTCCCTTGTGTTCAAATACCTCTGGGAGGGGGAGTATGAATCCATCTCTCCTCTCCTCAGCTATGGGGAGAGAAGAGATGGATTCATACACTTTTCCTTACAGTCTTGGTTGGCAACCAAATGTAGGAGAGGGTTTTGTGCCATCAGGTGATCTTGTGAAAGATACAACACTACTGTTATGGATGCAGTACATGTGGTACTCAAATGAGCCTTATGGGACTCGTGATCATGATATCAGTTTGGGCATAAAGTAGGAGAGATCCTTAATTTAGATTGTGCATCTTTTCAGATAGTCTTTCTGGTAAGTTAAAAATTGTTGTGCTCCATTTTGAATTATCCTGATTAACAAATCATTGCATCAAATCTTTTCCCAATATGTCCATTGGATATAGATTGCTGAAGTGGCCTTCACTCATGCCGTCCACCTCCATAATTAATTTCAGTTTCGTCCCTTCCCTTCCCTTTCCTTACCCCTCCTGGACACCATCTGGTCATTTGGCAGAAATGTGTCCAAACTTGTGGCTAATGAACTGTCTTGAGCCAGTTGTCCTGCAGTGTACATCTGGCAAAGACTTCTTAATTACCCAGGCGAGCTGCTGCCCGGCATTTGCTGTCCTCACATGACTGCCGGCTATTTGCAGAGCTCAAGTAATAGACCCCCACCTCATAACCATCACACTGCTGCTTTGTTCTTGTTGGTTCTTGTAGTGATTGTATTTTCTGGTATTCTTCCTTCTGTGATTTCAGATTTCGTCTTTCCCCCCCTCTGAGAAATGAATTTCTCTTATGGCAGTAATTTGATTAGGGAGCTTTAATTATAGGAAACTGATTTGGTCTGTATAGTTGAAGTTGCTGAATTGAGTAGTTTCTCTCTTATATTTCCTATTTAAATCTTTTAGATATGACTGGTTTTTCTATTGCTAAAATCAAACAGGCTGATTTAGATCATTTTTTTTTCTATATCTTTGAGATGGTTTTCAGATGAGATATTAAGTCTTATTTAAGCAAGCATTAATGCAAAACACTTGGTTCAATGAAAATATTTGAAACTGAACTTACTTTGATATAAAAAATTTACTTTTTTGATCAATTTGTACAAAATAAAATAAAATGCCTTCTCATTAGTCAAACAGAAAATGGTTGCTTATTCTGAAGGTTTTAGCTGCAAGATTAATTTAAGGCAAGACGCTTTAAGTGAAAAGAGTTTGTTTGAATTTTTGAGATGAGAAATTATTATATACTGTTCTGTTCAAATTCCTATATTTATATATTATACTCACAATATTTCACACATTTTTGCCTTTCAACTTTAATCTGTATGTTGTACTTTGTAAGAATCTAACCTATACATTGAATAAAGAGTTTGGTTCAAAATTCTGGGATTACCAAGTACAGCAGACACTTGCAGAAAGCCAGAATGTACCATGGCTGAAATGTTATTATAACAACCAAGGCCTCAGATTGGAAGTTTTCAGGTGCGAGGACCCACCTCTTAATTGCTGTTGTTTCCAGGTCCAATAGGGGGAAAATAGTGAACCCCCCCCCAAACAAAATGCTATGAAAATATGAAAAATACATTTTTATAGTAAAAATACCAGCAATACATTATTATATAAAAGAAAATTACCTACAAAACATTTTATCTGTCATTATTTAGATTTTTAGCATTAAATGACCAATATACCACTAAACAAGATCAACCAAACCAACCAATTATGAGAAGGAAATTTTGGTACCCCCAGATATTTTTTACTCTTGATGAATCAGCAAAGTAATATAATCCCGCCTCTGAGTCTGATTAGACAATTGTGCAACTATGTCAGATAATCAGTTATCTTTTAGAAAATCAGTTCCATTTACTTAGGCCGACATTAATGAGTTTTTCATTACACACGATAGGTTTATAGATTTTTTGTCTATTAGCTGATACCTTGTAGGTGTTTCTCTTCACCAAACCTTAGCTTGGTACAGGGTGGCCTAAATATTACCTTAGCGTTCATGCATGTGTGTCTGTAAAGGTGTGCTGTATTATCTTTGTGTGGATGATGTACAGCCTATGTACAATTATGCATCCTTTGAAACTTTTTTAATTTCCATAATATTTTTATTTTTCAGTATTTGGAATTTTTATTGGCCTCTAAGTCTGTACAGAAACTTTCACTTTTGGGGTAAGTAGAATTGATATTTATGTATTGCAAATCCTAACAAATAAGGAAGGAAATCATAATTTTCTACTAATATGAAGTGGAAAGATTATATTGAATCAATTGCTACATCAGCTGCTAAGTTCAGTGTTCTGCCAGACAATTTTTCTTACCAGAATCTATCTTGCATATTTTTAAGTCTACCGTATGTCTATGTATTCAGTATTGCTGCCACATCTGGTCTGGTGTTTCTTCTATGTATTTAGAAATATATCTGCAATATTATCGGTCCTGATCTGGCATCTCTGCTTCACTCACTTTCCCACTGCCTTAATGTAACATCCTTGTGCCTTTCCGATAAATATTTTTATGGCAATTCTGAGTTTTCTTCTTTGGTACTTAACTATACGAATTTAAGTGCAGTACTAGTTTGGCAGCTAGGTCTCATCATTTTACAGCTGAAATTACTTGATGTAACTAATTTCTATGCTAAGTTTCTTCTCTCATGCTTCTAACTTGTGGAACTCCCTCCTGGCCTCTTGCTTTCCAGTAAAATTTGATCTTCAAAAATTTAAAGGCAATATCAATCTTCTGTCTTAGTTCCTGTTCTTTTATTGTTCTCTCTCTTCAATAGTATCGTTCATTTTCTCATATTCTTTATTTAGTAATCACTTGTGTTTTAGTGGCTTTATTGCCTTGATTGGGGTGATATGAATGAAAAAAAAAAAAAAATCAACAAGAAAAAAGAAACAGTAATTTATATATATATATATATATATATATATATATATATATATAAAATATGGTATAACAAATGTTAAAAACATATTGCAAGATGTCAAAATTTCTCTAGTATATTTTCCATATGAACAAATATAGTTAATATATGAATTGAAAAATTTATTCATTTACTTTTTTTTTTTTTTTTTTTTTTTTTTTTTTCTATCAGAAAACCTACACTTCTGAAATTGATATTTTGTATATATTGAAGATAGAGAAGATATTTCTCCTTACCTCAGAAAACAATGTTAGTTTGGATGTAACAAGGTCAAGGTCATTTACAGGACAATGAAAAATCTATACAGATTGCACAGAGAAAATTACAAATAGGAATTGTGTGGTTTTTAATTAATGCATGTATTATTGATAGAACAGGTTAATTATAATTTAAATATATTGGTAATAGTTTTACTATAGAAATGCATTGAGAAGAGGGCCAGTTATAGAAATTAATACAAACATTACTGGGAGAATAGGGCTGTTATCTAAATATATTAATGATTTTACTATAGAAGTGCATTGAAAATCGTGAAGGAATTGATAGTGATCAGGAATTATGACATTCATAAATTAATTGAATAAGGTTCATATATCTAGACGTACTTGCTGTTAGATTCCAGACACAGGAATTTGCTTTTGGCCAGAAGTGGAGTAAACCACTATCTTCATTTTAGATGGGAGAAGGTGCCTGGTCTTGGGGGATTCAAACTCTGCATCAACACCTTCCAAATTGCACTAATAGAGGTGGGGGTTGATGTAATACCAACGCCAGCATGACAGTGGCTGTGAAATTTTTGTCCTTGGCCCATATTTATATGTATGGTGCTCCTCATGTAAAACTGACCTTGTATCACATCCTGTCTTAGTTGGTAGGCTGGGTAGATATGCTTACTGTCATATTCTTTGCTCTCATTTATATATAGCAGAAATGGAAAAACAATTTTTCTTTTTTTCTCAGCTGAAAATAAACTTTTGTATTTAATTTTAATTTTTTTTTCTGCTAGCAGTCTATTCTCTGTTTTACTTCCTTCCTTCCTTCCTTCCAACAGAAACCAAAATTTAGATCAATGTAATGTTTTTGATCAGAGATTAGGTGGGTGGTAGCATAAAATCCATTTTTTCCCAGATCTTTTTGTCTTCTCTGCCATTTCATAAAAATAGCAAAAACAAACTCTTGTATGCTTGTTTATTTATTAACCAAGCACACACACATATATATATATATATATATATAAATATTGGGTGCTTGACTTACTGTGAATTTTAGCTGTCAAATTTAGCAATTCCTTAACTGTAAGTTCCATCTTCGTAAGAAGCTCTGTTATTGTGCTGTACTAAGGTTCACATAGTAAATAGTATCTAATTTTCTATTAGTAGTCAGAAGGAAATTCACTGCATAATGGCTTAATGTGTGCAATTTTTAAGAGTGGGAAAGAGTATTTTAAGGTCATCATTAGTTCTGACATCAAGTTTGGCTGAACAATGTCAACAAAGACAAAAGGTTTATTGGGATGATTACTTCATTTTTCCAGTTGTTTTTTTTCTTGGTAAAATCATTTACGTAAAAACATGTCAATGACTAATGTCCCCATCTTTGTTGTTTTTATCACAACATTTTGTCTGTTGTGCCCTCTAGCCTTCAAGTGTCTGTTGATACTGGTAACTTTCAGGAGAAACCAAACACTTTATTTAATCTATGGGGTAGATGGTTCTTGTTTCACTGTCCATGTCTTGGGATATCTTTTTTTTTTTTTTTTCCTCAGTTATTGCTTTTTCTGTCTGAGTTTGGAATATTTAACCCTTGGTTATGAATTGATGCTTCAATATACTAGGCTATTGTCTTGTAAACAATCTTAAATCTAGAACTTGAAGCTTTAATGATATTATTGCCTGCCTGCTGCTACCACTGCTGTTACATTGAATACTGTTGCCATATCTGGTCTGGTGCTCCTGCTATTCATCTCAAGGTTCTTGACAAAATCCAAAGAAGAATCTGCAATGTAATCGATCCTGACTTGGCATCTTGACTTAAGTCACTTTATTACTGATGTGATGTGGCTTCCCACTGTCTTTTCTACAAATATTTTCATGGCAACTCTTCTGATGAGCTTTTTTTTCCCCCTGGTGCCATGACTACATGAATTACATGCTGCTAGGTTGATATCTAGATCCCACCCTTTTACAATTGAAATAGTTAAATGTAACTGCCACTACTATTCCAACAGTTTCTTTTCTCACACTTTCTGCTTGTGGAACTCCCTTCTGTTTATTTGCTTCTGTGGAAACTACAATCTTCAAATATTTAAGTGTCAACGTCAATTGCCATCTTCTGTCTTGATTCCCATTGATCTTTTATCCTTTCCTCAATTCCCCCAATATCCAGTCTTTTCTCTCACTTTCACTCTCTGTAACCCCCCTGTGTACTAGTGACATTTTCACACCTTGCTTGGGGTGAAATGGTTTTAAAAGAAAAAGTGGTTAGATTTGATCTCCTTTACTGTCTTTCTCTCTTCTTACTGCTTCTGAAGCCTTCCTGCGGATCTGAACTCTCTCTCTCTTTTGTCCTTTCCTACTTTCTCCAAGTTAACCTCTTTATTTAGACTAAATCCAAAAGTCAGGATCACCTACCTGATAAGCTGTTGATCTTCCATATGTTCCTAAAATATTTCTTAACTGATCAACTCGAGAAAACTAAAGATATTTGCTGGGATTTAATTTTTTAACTGCTGTGGTGGAGGTTCTGCTGTTTTGATCCAGTGCATCCTATAAGTGCTCAATGGGATTTAGATCTGATGAGTTTGGTGACTATATCATGTTGAAAAATACTACAGCTGCTATAGTAGACTGCTGCCATAGGGTTGACTGTGTTTTCAATGATGTTTTAGTGGTTGATGTGTAACTAAGTAGCTTTTGGTATGAGAGGATTCAGTTTTTCCTAGTGGAACACTGACCTTACTTTCACATTGCTCCCACTGGCTTGTTCTTTTAACATTATGTCCCTTGGAGAAATATTGTTCTATAGAAGGATGCTGAGAATACTATAGAGCGATGATAAAGTTGTAGAGACAATAGAAACAAGGACACTTATATATAACATTATAAAGAGCCAGTTGAAATTTCTAGAGCATATGAGGAAAGAGTTTGGAAAATTGACACTCGGAGGATATATTAAAAGCAAGAGGGACATAGGAAAATGGTGCATAACCTACCTAACGAGCTTATGTAAATTGTTGGCAGAACGGAAATTTAGGAGAGATAGCAAAAAGACAAACTTTACTAAGATTTACAAAGGGATGGAAAATTGTAGAGAGCCATGATCACCCACATCCTGAAGGGACACAGCATATAATAATAAGGCTGACTTGTTTATTTACATCTGACTCTGATAGGCATGATTGTTACAAAACAGCTGTCATTCTTGCCACGTGTCACTGATCATAAGGTTTTTAGTTCCTCAGTGTAGTTGTATATCATTTTTGTTAAAGTCTAATATAGCATTTCATATCTAAATACTCAATGCGAACTTATCTGCTTATATATTTTTTTATCCTGATGTGCATTTGTTACAAAACAATTGACATCGTTCTTGTAATTAATTTTCCTAATAATAAAGTGGTGGAATCTTTTCGTGTGACTCCTTTAGGATTTCATCGGACAAAACTCGTCACATGAAAAATTTTCTCCGTCATTAATTTCCCTAACACTATTCTGATATATAAAACTTTACATATCATTCTCTCCCATATAAAAATTGTGTATTTCAGCAGCAATTCCTTTTTTATACACGTTTTATTAAAGACTACTGACAAGGTAGTGTTATGAGGGCTTTTATTTAATTTTTCTTGTGTTTGTATGAGAATTTTCTTTTCTGATCATAAAGTGTTTAAATATTGTCCAAATTTTCTACATATCCAATCACTTTTGGCTTTTCTGTTAGCCATTTTCAAGTATGTTTTTATTAATTTTTAACTGAGTGTGTAAATTTTTATGTTTCAAGAGTGATGAGTGTTTTTATATATATATATAAAAAATGTACACACATGCCTCTATCGTATATTTCTGTGTATAGGGTGACCTTTAAATCTCAAAAATCACCCTTAAAAATTGGGAGTTGTCTTATACAACTAAAAAACAAAACCTTAATTTCTGAGTGATTTGTCGGTAGGCTGACCTTGGTCTCGGTGCTATAGCCAATAATGTACATGAAAGGATTAATTAATAAACTGATAATAAAAGTAATAAAACCATTCCTACCTTATATATTACTGGCATCACTTCATAATAAATTGCCTATTCGAAGAATAATTCCATATCAAAAAAATATTTAAAATGGAATTTATTTGTATTAATCAAATTTTTTTTTCTGTTTTCTATGCATATTTAGTTATTATGTATCAGTGTACAGTTAATTATATGAAAAGTATGTTTATTTATTAGTTGGAAATACAATGAATTAAAAATTTGTATGTGTATGAATATTTGTTTCCCCCCCAACTAATATATATATATATATATATATATATATATATAAAATCATGAAAAGGAGAAATAAACACATTTGAGGCACACAAATACACAAAAAGAAAAAAAGAAATCAACCTAATTATTTAAAAAAATAATTTCAAATTTTTTAAATTAATGAGATTTCCATTTGTTCTTTGATGACAATGATTGTTGTTTTATTTTAATGCCTACCAGTGTGAATATTATGCATCCTTTTCAACAAGTTCTTACTTTCTGTCTGAATTTTTGGGATGAGGAGCGATCATTATTTACTATTGTCCTCATCTTTATCACAAAGTTTCGACCATTGTGCTTTCTGGCCTTCATCAGGTGTATGTTGATCTGAATAGCCTACAGGGAATTCCAGACTAAACCCCTTACAGGAGTAGATTGTCTTAATTCTGCTGACCATGTCTAGGGATATCTCATCTAGTTCTTATTGTTTAGTACTACTTAGTTATTGCTCACTATTTTCACTAAGTACACACTGCTTGGTCGAGAGATTGAACTCGGAATTACTATGTCACCAGATTCTCAAACCAATGTATATTATATAAAGGGTTCAGTTTGAAATTCCCTGTAGGTTACCCAGATTGACATACACCTGATGAAGGATCTAGAGCACAATGGTCGAAATGTTGTGATCTCTTACTTGTCCTATACTACCTACAGCCTCTAAATGACACATCTGTTACTATCCATTTCACATTGCCATTCATTTGAGCTTAATATCTCTCATATTTACATTTCTTATTACTGTCTACATAATCTGGTACGAGAGAAGATTCAATTTACTGCAGTATTAATGATTTGTGAGATGAGAGCTTCTTGTGCATTAAGACCTGCAAATCCTCAAAAGTTTGCTTTTTTTTTTTTTTTTTCTTTCTTTTTATTTAAAGCAATATTTTACTTTTCCTTGTAAAATGAATAATGATGTACACTGTGTGTGGGCCTGACTGTCTATTTCTCTAAGCTTGGGCCCACCAACCATTTTCACTGGGCGTGTATCTGTCAGTGATAAAATAATTTTTTTTTTCTTACTCTAAGAAATTTTGGTTCAGAATGATACAGCACTACCCTCCTTGTAATTGGTCATTTTCAAATATGCCTGAAAATAAGGGTGATATTTTCTACACTTTTTTTTTTTTTTTTAATAATGCCATTTGAGATATATGTATATAAGTGGGTGGGGGGGGATTGACGAAAAGGACAAGTAATCATGACACCCTACATGTATGCACATCCACGCAGATGAGTGAATGCACACATACACTATGAAAAAAAAAAAAAGAAAAAACTTGAACCTGTAAGTGTATATATATATATATATATATATATATATATATATAAAAAAAAAAAATATATAAAAATTGATGAGTATAAGCAGTCAATTGTTGATATCCTCTGATGAGTGAATGCACAGGTCCAGCTACGAAACTCTGGAGTCGGGATGCTGAAGATAACATCACTCAGCTACATTACAAAGCTTTTACTTGTATTAATTATATTGATGCAAATGTAAATGATTGATGTTACATTTAGCACTCAGATTCCAGAGTTTCACAGGCAAACATTTTTGTAATCATTCAGTCCACTTATCTGGAGGAATAATGAGACAAAGTGGAAAACAACTTGTTTCACCAAGAGCATCTGCTTCATTCAGCTTCTTCAGGTTAGGATGAAAGACAAAACTGTATATAAGGAAAAATATATGTATATGCCTGGGTTGGTATATATGCATAATTTATACATAAAAAAAATATCACTAGTTTCAGTGGTGTAATTTAAAATCCAACAGTCACTAAATGCTTTAAAATATATAAAACAAGCAGATGGATGTACTGGGGTCTAGTCAGTGGATATGGTAAGGTAATTTGATTTATGGTCCCCACTTATCCTCAGATATCCCAGTGTAATTTTTCCTTACATTCAGTTTTGTCTTTCATTTCATTCTAACCTAATAGAGCTTTCCACTTTATTTTATTACCTTCATTGTTGTTTGGGATATTATTATACATCCTACACACACGTATGTATGTATGTATATGTGTATTATCAATGAGTTGCTGATAGTTTAGTAGGTCTCCATGTGTGTTTAAATGAAACCAAATTGAGCTATCATCATAGAGATGAAGCGTAAATTTTCTTGTTAGGCATGTTGTAGTAAATCCATTATAATATAACTGTGTTCTTGATCAATCCACACACACACACATATATATATATATAACATGAGAACTTTCAAGAGAAATGAAGTCCACATTTATGCAAATACATAGCTTTGTAAAAAAAAAAAAAAAAAAGAAAAAAAAGGCATTTACATACTCAGCCATAGTGTTTGTGAGTTGCCACATGGTTTGTGTGAAATTAAAGTGTTGTCTTGTCAGAGGGAGATTCCCATTGTCACTCTTACATGCTTGAGTAAAATAAGAGAGGTTTATGCCTTTTTCTTTTACAGTTCTGAATAGAACCTCATGTAGCAGTCATCCTGGCAGACAAGGTTGGGTAATCCCCACAATATAGACCCTTTTTGTTCCCATTCTTTGTTACTGTTCATGTATCATGGCATCATGCCTCAGAAATTTCAGAACTCTTCTATTTTTCCTTATGATACTGCTTTGAATTATCATAAGGGGTATTATTCTGCATTGCCTAACTTGGTGATTGGAATCTTGACTTTCAGGAAACTAAAAAATAAGCTTTGTTTTTTTTGTCTCATGAAATATTGTTATTAAAAACAACAAAAGGAAACTGGCATAAAAAATGTATCATTGTAGTTACTTTCTGATATTTTATTTATATAAAGTTTACCTTTATTTTTTTTGTCTTTATATATATATATATATATATATATATATATAATCTTGTCAGTTTAATGACCTACTTCTTTTAAGTGACAATGCAGAAAATATAGTTGGTTCATATTCATTTTTTTTTTTTTTTTTTGAAATGGTTTTCCACTAATGCAAACACATTTGTTCATGTGTCTTCTATCACCTGATGGTGTCAGGTTACCTAGTAAAGAGTAGAGGTTTATTACTGCCGAGAGAAATACTGAAATATATCTGTAATACAGATTTGTTGGAAGGTCTCTTATTCCCCAAATGTATTTGTTAACGCAAGAAACTTAGCCTCTAAGAAATGGAACAAATATGAATTTAAAAAACTAAATCTGTTTGAACTCTGAGAAAATGTGTGGAAAATAAATCTTAGCTTGTGAGAACCGCATCAGTTTTCATGTAAACTTTATATAACTTGAAAAACAACAGTTGAAAATATTTTGAATATGTTAGCAAAATTGAGAAACTAATTTTATACCCTAGGGATTAGTTTGTAAATAGAGTAGGCATTCTGTATTTAGAACAAAAGTTTTTTTTATTTTTTTCCTCCTTTAAATATCTAAAAGAACTGAATGTCTCTTTCCATATGATAAAGCAATTCTTTGATTAAGACGACACTTAGCTTGGTGTCTGTTCCTTTTTCTCCCTCTTTTATATTGTGTCTTGGATTGACAAATCAACCAGTCTCTCTTCCATACTGCTACATTTGTTTGATATCTACACACATCCCAGTGTAGAAAGTGGAGTTGGCATACTGATTTCAAGTTCCAGCCAAGACTGTTATATTCACTTTCATATAGACGAATTCATGCCTTTGGAAAGGCATGAATCCATCTCTTCTCTCCATAGCTAAGGATTAATAGCAAGACAGACTGTGCTCTCTAGCCTTGGTAACCAGTCAAAAGGATAACTCTGAATTCAAACTGATAAGGTGAGCAACTCTACCACATAAAAACCTACTTGCTACAGAAACTACCACAGTAATGCCTAGCATGGTGAAACTCTGACCTTGTAATCCCCAGAGGAGTCTACAGAACTTCAGATCTATGTATGCATCTTCTTTGTGGAATATCGTTGTGCCATAGGTTTTGTCTGATTTAAAGAGCCATGTCCATTGAAAGTACAACTCAGTCTTGCAATGACCTTTTCTGATAGTCATACTCAACAACAAAGTGCCAGGCATCATGCATATCGTAGATAACCACATAGATATTCCCTACTTGTGTTCCTAATATAAAGCTCTCTTTCCCAATTTTTCCTGCTTAAATTGGTTGATTTCACCATAGGATGAGCCCAAAATGCAAATTACAAAACGTGGATACTAAAATCAAACTAGTACAAAAATATAAGTATCTGGGAAGTGTTCTAACAGATGACAAAAAGTGCAACACTGAAATCTGAAGATTCATTGGGATAGCCAAAGGTGCATTGTAAAAGCTAAGAGTATTAAGAGACAGAAAAAATTTCATTGGAAACAAAGAAAATAGTACTGAACTGTTACGTGATATCTGTCCTCCTATATGGCAGTAAATGCTGGACAGTTTCAAAGATGAAGAAGGGACGAAAAAACAGAAACGTGATTCTACAGAGGGTTGCTGATGGTACCATGGATCGAATATGTAAGTAACAATGAGGTTTTAGAGGAAATGGAAACATAAAGGAAACTTATACTTCACCTCAGGAAAAGATAGTTGAAATTTCTGGGGCATGTAATGAGGAAAGAGGGCTTGGAAAATCTGATACTCACAGGAAAGATTGAGGAGCAGAGGAAAATAGTACATAATTGATGGGCTTGAGTAAATGGATGGCAGAACAGTTCAGGAGAAACAGAAAAAAAGACAAAATTAAGATATACCAGGACAGGAAGTTGTGGAGGACATGATCACCTACATCTTGATGGGACATGACACATAAAGAATTTACTTCAATAAGTGCTTGATGGTTTTTCCAGCTACATTTAAATTGTTTCCTCTACTAAATGGTTAAACCTTTATAGACTCAAGAATTCTGATTTATGATAGCATGACGTTTTCTCTATCTACAACCTGTTTCTTGTCATGAGACCATCTGTAATCCTTTGCCCAGTGTTGGAGATGATAGATATTGAACAGGCTATACTAAAAAGTATATCAGGTTACTCTGAGTGCTATTGGGGTCATGTAACCCAGTACTAAATCGATTATAGCGTCTAGTCCTTGGCAACTAAACTGTTTATACCCCACTAAGCATTTCTTGTGAGTATGGTTGCTAGACACAAAGCTGTATTAAAAACAAGATCTGTCAATGGGTGAATGAAGCCTTTTTGTAGGGCTAACAGTAATCTTGTACAATGGGTTAAACTGGGCTCCACCACTATGCATGTAGTCAACGGCAAACTGTTCCCTGATGGAATCAGTGGCTATGTCTGTGACCAAGGTAATCCTTTAAGTTTAGGAATATTGACTGTGGTTTGATCTTGAGAGGGATGGGTTTCACCAGATCTGTTTGCCCAAAACATGCTAAACATGAATGAATACATCTGCTTCCAACCTAGAGGTCAAGTGCTCAGCTGTGCAGTGACCTTATGATGACACCCAGTCATGGAGCTGAGGTTGGTACCAAAAGGAATGTATCGTCTGCAACTTTTGAAGATTTAATTTTGAAGCCAATTTTAAGGGCATCATATCATACATGAGTTACAAAAATTAGCATAAGTACTGCTGGCCCTGGCTACACCATTGACCAAACTATGTATCCATTTACTGTAGTCAAAAAGTACAGCTGTATTTAAAATAAATATGATTTTGATAAAACTGACGTTTTAATTAACTGTATTCAATAATAATATATTCACATATTAGTATTGTATTATAAAATACAAACAGTGAATATACATCTTTTCCTTTGTTTATGTTTATAAGACGTTTAGCTGTTTTTCCTTCAGTTGTTTACACAATGAGTATAGCATTACTAATGATACTTTATCATTTTTTTTATACTTTCTTTTTTTTCTTATTTAACTCTAAGCGGGGATAGAGGAAAAAAAGGTTAGTCTATTGTTATTTGGTCTCTGAAAAAAGGAACTTGCATGATACATGAGATATGTGATAAAATCATGTGATAATTTGGGGGTTGCATGATATGCAAGATTTTATGTTACACATGTATATATGGCAATTGAAAATGCTTGCACTCGCCTGTGGCTGCAGCATGAAAAGCAGGTGCTTTATGGATGAGATGTGAGTAACAGGTTAATATTTTATGTAAAGCATAAATATTTAGTTACTGTACAGTGTAGCAGAATTAGTGAACACTGTCAGAATTTGAACTTGCCAGTTCGTTTTTTGTTGGTAACCATGATGCATCCATTGTAAGTATAATACTGTTAAAATTATCTGACCTGATGAATAAAGTAATTTCAGATTCAAGTGGGATAATGGTTTCTGAGTAATTTTTAATTATTGATAGGTTTGCCTATCATTCGGTTCACACTCTTTCCTGGTCTTTTGGACAGGAGTAGATGTTTATCCCTTGTTTCCTGCTTAGGATTGGGTTTCCAGTTGCTTCTAAAGTTTATTTCAACACTGTACTTTTAATGTCTCCGACTGAACTCTGAAATATTATTCACTAATTTTTGTCCTTTATTACACTCATGACATCACACAGTAACCATTTCCCTTGAGTGGTTTTTAAGCCTTATATTGGGTGAACATTCAAGGTGCGTGTTTGGGGGCAGGATGTAAAAATTGACCCTTTACTCAAGGGAGATAACTTAAGTTTATTAATTGCAAATTACAAAATAAGAAAAATGAGTAAGCAAGATAGAATCGGTAAAGTCTAACCTTTGTGCCTGCAATAAAATGGTGTGTGTCCAAAGGATGTTTTTTCCTTTGATGCCACTATTATTTTGTATTATCTTTGTTTCCTTGGGAAAGTTTGTTTTTTAAAAAGTGATGATTTCAAATTTTAATAAAACCCAAATACAATTGAATTTATACATTTTCTTTGTTTTTTGAGAATTTACGAGAAAAATATTAAACACTATTTGTTTATTAGATTGTTTATTTACAAGAATAATTTGATACTTATAACATTCTCTAAAAATTATAGCCTAAGCATGTTATAACATAGTGATATTATAACATGCTTAGGTTATAATTTTTAAATAAATATTACTTGCTCTACTTTGTACTGAGCACTCTTTTAGAAATAGTGATTTTAGTTATTGGAATTTTATTCCACCAATACCAACCCTGTATTCAGATATTTACAACATTTCTAAAAATGCAAACCAACTAATACAATGTAAGGTTTATCATTTACCAGTTTAAAAAGTAATAAATATGAAAACAACTTTATTTTTTTATTCATAAATTTATAAAATTTACTAAATCATAAAAATATGTGAACCAAGTAATAAATGAATTCTTTATTTACCATTTTATAAAGTTTGAATGAATTTGCAATTTGCTGATGTTTTACCAACCATTCCAAAGAACACCATTCATTGAAAATTTTGGAGGCTTTTATAAATTTTTCCATGAAATGATTTTTTTTAAAAAATTTATTTTAATAAAATGATAAATAACAAATCTTTATAAAATGGTAAATATTAAATATCACGTTGTATTTGGTTCACATAATTATAATCATGTAAATAAACATTGTCAAGGGAATCTTGGTAGTTTAAGGTAATAGCAGTTTCAACAGGAAAACCATCCTTTTGACACACACCATTTTTTTTTTTTTTTTTTTTTTTTTGTGGGCATGAAAATTAAACCTGTCTGCACTATTTTCTATAAGTCATAGTGGTTTACCAGTGACAGTACTTAATAATAATTAATAAAGCTTAATGATAATTAACATTTTGCAAATATATGAATTCTATAAATAGGAAGTAACTTGATGTTAAGCCAGTCTCACTTTTAACAGCTCTTAAGTAAATCATTTTTTTTTTTTTTTTTTTTTTTTTTTTTTTTTTGTGTGGAGACATGACTGCCTACTGAAGGAATTTCATTAATTCCTTAAGTAGTCATGTCTCTCCACTGATTCCTTTTAATATCTGAATTGCCTTAACTACTTAGGATGGATTATGAAGTGTATTGTCTTTGCTACAGTTTGAATTCTTTGCTTTTCTCCTACACTGGCTGGTAGCCAATGCTATAGAATCCTGTCTACCTTGTTATTCAACTTCTTACTCTTTCAAGAAGAGATGGATCCATGCCTTTCCCAAGGGCATAGTGTGAAGGAAATGCAACAAACTTGGCTTGCTGATTCTGCTGTCAGTTCCTTGATTTGGTTGTTCAACTCCTTATGGGTTATTTAATGCTGAAATTTAATTTTCTTGGGAGTTTTAATTTTTTAAAAAAAATTTATTGCTACAATATTTTTTTTTTTTTTTTTTTTTTTTAAATATTAAAATCTATTGCAGGTATTTTTACTATAAAAAATATTTTTATACTTTCATACTGCTTTGAGCCCAGTTTGGGGGATTCACTATTTGCATCTAACTAGGACCCTAACAGGTACTACCACTCTGGATCAGGGTGTATCTGGGAACAATAGCAATTAAGAGGTGGTTCCATACTCCTCAAAACCCCTCAATCTGAGGTCTTGCTGCTGGATATAGTTTGTCATGCTCAGGATGCTTGCTAACAGTGCTGAGACCATGAGACTTAACTAAAAATTTTGTCTTAGAGAGCTCTTTCCAATCATGTAAAAATCTTAGCAGAAAATTTGTCTGTGTTAAAAAATGTTGAAATTATCTGTGTTTATTTTAAAACTGCAAGTGTATTGCATTCAATATGAAATTAGATCTTTTTTTTTTTTTTTTTTTTTTTGAAGCTTGTATTCGTTGATGTTTGATTTTAATACCAACAAAAGTACATGTTACTGTAATTGAAGTGTAAAACTTCTTTTGATTTCCTAGAATAATAAAATAGGCATTTTATGGAAGAAAGTTTATTTTGTATGTCTTTCTGTTGGAGGTTGAATTGAGAGCAAGTGTCAATTTATTCTAATTTTATCATTTTCATTAGTTTTATTAATTAGATCATCATTAATTTTAACATCTATACTTTGTGATCATAGTTTTGTCAATATTCATATTAACATTGGCCAAAAATGACTGCTCATCTGACAAAGAATATCTTACATATTTCAGAATATACTGACTTTAAGCTGTCTTTTACCTGAAGAGTAAGGGCTGAGAGAACCAATAAGTAGAAAAATTGTATATTAATTCTGCTAGGTCATATACAAAATGTTCGGTTAGATTTTTAAAGATTTTTTGTTTGTAACAAATGCTTTTGTTTTAACATGAATATTTAAGATTATGTTGATTTTAATTTTGTTTTTGATTCTATTTTTAATTTTTAAAAAATTTTTTCAAAGTTTTAAAAAAAAATTTTTTTTTTTTTTTTTTTTTTATTATTGAATGGATATTCTTATTTATGTGCCATATCCTTTCATGACACAATCATGGCCCTCCACATCCTCCTGTCCCTTGTAGCTCTTAATGTTTTGTCTTTTTGCTATTGCTGCCAACCATTTGCTCAAGGCCATCAAGTATGTTACATGCTGTTTTCCTTTTTCTCTCAATCTGTCCTGTCAGTATCAGATTTTCCAAGCCCTCCTTCCCCATTACATGCCCCACAAATGCATATTGGGATAGCTAAAGATGCATTCCAAAAGTTAAGCAGAGTATTAAAAGACAGAAAAATTTCATTGGAAATAAAGAAAATAGTATTGGACTCTTACGTGATATGTCTTTCTGTATGACAGCGAATGTGGGGCAATTTCCTCAAATATGAGGGAGAGACCTGAAACAGCAGAAATGTGGTTCTACAGAAACATGCTGAGGGTACCATGGGCCAAACATGTGAGCAACAATGAGGTTTTGGAGACAATGGAAACAAAAGGGAAACTTCTACTTAACATCAGGAAGAGGCAGTATGGATGTGAGTAGACTAGAATGTTTGACTTAAAATTGTATGCATTAAGAAGACAAAGGTAATGTTTCTATTCAATTGCTTTGAATTAAGATTTTGTTTCTTAGTTCTTTCCATCAGAAGATCTTTTTATTTATTTATTTTCTTAATCATTTCACCCCAAGCAAGGTGATAATGCTGCTAAGATGCAAGGGGATACTGGGCGTGAAAGAGAATGGAAAGACATTTAGAAGTTACTGCAAACCTAATCCTAAACATGAAACAAAGAATAAACCTCTACTCCTGTTTAAAAGATTGGGAGGAGTATGAACTGGATGATAGGCAACCCTATCTAAATCTGTTGTTGGGGCGAGAAGTAAATAGTAAATAAAATTTCAGAGTTTAGGCAGAGATATTAGAAGTATAGAATTAAAGTAGAGTTTAGAAGGAACAAGAAACACTAGTTAAAACTTTACTCATGTTCAAAAGACCAGGAGGAGTGTGAACTGGATGATAGGCGAACATATCTACTATTTTCCATACTTACTCAAACAATGTTAATATTTGAAGTTTGCCTTTAATTTTACTTTCCTCAAAAGATTTAGTTTTCTGATTATGTCTTTTATGTGATGTAGGTAAACATGGCTCTCCACAACTTCCTATCTTGTGTAGCTTTTTGTTAGGAGGGCTACTAAGTCTCCAAGCCCTCTATTTCAGAAATTTCAATTGTCTCTTTCTGATCCCAAGTACAAGTATCCTTTTTGTTCTTATTTTCCATAAAACTTCCTTGTGGCTCATATGTCATGTCCATGGTATTCTCAGCATTCTTCTGTAGAACTATATCTCTGTTGTCTCAAGTCTCCTCTTCATCTGTGAGGAAACTGTCTGGTTTTCACTGCCATATAAGATCGCAGTTCAGTAGTCTTGTTTCTAGCAACATTTTCCTGTTTCTTAATACTTATATCTTTTTGTAAGGCATCTTTCACTATTCTCATGAGTCTTTGGATTTCTGTCACATTTTTTGTCATCTGTGATAAATAACACTTCCTGGATAGTTAATATCTCCAATTCGTAGCTTGCATCTTGGGCTGTTTCTTTTGCTAACAGCTATACATTCTGCCTCTTCTTACAATTGATAATTTGTCCTTTTCTTGCTTTCTTTTACTTTTTAGTGGGGTTAATCTTCCCAGTTCCGCACTTTGTGTGTGTATGTTTTTTTTTTTTAAATTTCCAATTTCCCAATACTCTTAGCTTTTTGGTACTAGTAATATGAGGTGTTTGTTGCTGCTTTTTTGTAACTGAAATAGTCTGAAAGTATTTAGAACTTCATTGTAATGATTAATGTAATTTTTACAAGAAATATATATTTCTTATAACAAGTGCTTCTTTTTCATCTGATGTTAGGAAAAATTTTAAAATTTCTACACAATTTTATTCATTTAATAAATTCCATATCAAAGAGCGTTGTATTTCAGACATACTACCAGTGTAATGGGCATGTGGCTAAGTGGTTAGAACATTTGCATTCTAACCATGAGATCCGGGTTTGAATCTCACCATGGTTGATTTGTCAGGAGGGAGACTTCCTGATGTTATCAGGCTGGAGGTGTTGATCTGACTGTGCAGCACCTTTTGGAAAGTGCCTGAAAACTATACCACGGGTTGACCCTTGGTTGCCATCAATAGCTGTGCTAGCACAGTCATAAGTCATCATGGCCGAGGGCTTGAGTGTGCTGGCCTTGTTCAAATTGTTGATCACGCTAAATAACACGCTCTCTCCCAGAAACTGTAACTAAGGTCTGCTCAGCATAGTTGCAGTATAAACCACAGGCAGGTTCTGTGGATGTTGAGCAAACAGAAATGCACCTGATCAAGCATCTGCAATAGGGATTGGCTAGCCGCCCTAGTAGATGGGTATCCGCAAATACAAGTGGCCAGCTACACATACTACCAGTGTAATGGGTTTGTGCCAGCCAGTTTTGTGGCATTTTTAACATTTGTATTTTATTTCTAAATGTTTATACATTACAGGAGTATAATGAACAGTAAATGTATTAGGTTGGTGGAAAAATAATGACGTAATAATGTCGTTTTTTTTTTAACGTATTTTTTAACATCAAAAAACGACATTATTACGTCATTATTTTTCCACCAACCTAATAATAAAAAAATTTGGAAATTGGCTATATATTCTGTATACTACTTTGGTTTGCATATTGTAAAAGCAGTACAAGTGAATTTTTGTTTCTTTTTCACTTTATTTATTCATTTTGGAGAAAGAGGAAACAATCATGATCAAGTTTTACTACAACACACGTTACTGAATGATTGGATTTAAAAAATAAATTTTTATTTTGTGATTTTTATAACTGGTGATAAATTCGGATGGTCATCTAGCAATTTAACTGAGGTGTGACTGTATTTTAAATAAAACAACGTGCAATTAAATTTTTTTTTTTTTTTTTAATATTTCAGACAAGCATTTTAAGTTCCTGTCTACATTTTATTTTAAAGAAAGGAAAATGACATTAACCTCATATAATAATCCGTTCTTGCCATGATCTAAAAAATAATCTATTTGGCATTTGTTTATCTTGAGATAAAGGTAGCATCCTGTTTGGTCAAAATTCAGTCCCTTGGTGAGGAGACTGAACTGGCCTTTCTATGGCACAGGGCCACAGATGCCCATGCACTGACCAGACTACATTTAATTACCCAAACTAAAAATAATGTAGTAGTGTGAAAATAAGGCCACTGAAATTTGTCTAATAATTTATTTTATAATTTAAGTCACCCTGTATGTGTCTTCATTTACTGCACAGAAAGTTTATGTTGATTCTGATCCCTGAATTTAAATTTGTTTGAATTTCATAGTTGTATTGTCATATCCTGCTATGACAACAGTAAACATCTTTGAACAAAATTAAAATAAGGATACTGGTTACTACAATTGGCAGGCATTGAAAAATATTGCAGTAGAAAGGGAAGTAATATTAAAAATGCAGATTGCTAAAGGTTAAAGTTTAGAACTATTTCTGTTTACAATCATAGCTCTTATGATATAGATGTTCAATTTTTCTGTCCCACATGCCCAGAAATGTTGGTGGGTAGGGGAACTTTTCATGTTGATCAATGAAAATGACCTTTGTATGCTATATTTTGTAGCAGTTGGCTGGTCTGGAATATAATTCTATAGTAGATAGAATCTAAAAAGTTTTACTGATAAATATAAAATAATCAATCCAGTCTTATGGGAACAAAGATCTGTGCATATTTATGTGTCTTCCAAACAAATAGGCATGCGCTATATTCTATAGAAAAATGAATTATTGATTTTTCTTCATGTAAAAGATTATTTTTCTGTGTAGATATATATATATTTTTTTTTCTATTGCTTTATGTTGTTAAGTGTTTTCAGTTACTAGATTTTCTTTTAAATCCAAAAGTTATTTGCTTTTCCTGGCTTTTCTTTTTATTGTGCAATATAGAAAACTAATTATTCTCCTTAAAATCTTAATCCTCCAACTTTTCTTTTTAAATCTTGAGGAAATTTGTAAGAATAAGCCTATCGTTTTTCCTCATAATCTCCATGATTCGTGAATCATGCATAGAAGACATATATATTGGTGCTTTATGTTTACATGCATATAAGATAGATTTGGGCAAATAAAAATTTTGTTTAAGTCTTACAATGAAATTTTAGTATGAACCATTGACTTTTGTGCTGTGGCATGTTGTAGGAAAAGTAAATATTGCAAAATTAGCTACAACATTCCTTTTCTATCATGAAAATATTGAACAGTCAGCCATAATTTATGTTTATGTAGTAATTGGCCATGGTTAAGTATAATTGTTGAAATTGTCAAACTATTAAGAAAAGGAAGAAAAAGAATAGAGTAAATTAATTCTAAGGAAACAATAAATATATATATATATATATATATATGCAAGACAAAACTAGGTAAAGCAATGGTAATCAGTCAAAAAAGTAAAAAAGTTGCTTTCATACACAAAAGGGATACCATCAAGTGATTATAGTGTTTTGTCTTTAAGGGAAGAAAGAACAAAAATGAAATGTGTGGGTGATCCAAGGTGGAAGTTGGTTGGAGTAAAGAAACAAACTAGACACTGGTCTGGAGAAATGATCAAAGATTTATTTTCATTTACAAAATATGAAAATGTCTCTGGTAAGTCGTATAGTGTAGTGTTTAAATGTACAATGCGTAAAATCGATGTATGATTAAAACCCGGTTGGCTATCCAGCTTGGGCTTGTGTTGATAGTGGGGAGTCTGTCCTTTTTCTCTAGGAGGTCATTTTCACAGCTTAATAGTCAGACAGGCAGTCAGCTGTGTTATTGAGTAGCCTTCTTTGTGTGTGTGAAAATTTAAGATATACTGTTACAGTTTTATCCTTGGTTTCTTTTTATTTCAATGTGCAGGTGGTGTAATGGATAGTGCTCAGAATGAGAAACTGATGAGCTGAGTTTGAATTGTAGTCAAGTTTAGTGCATTCATTTATACCCAAATATCTTTGGGGGAAATATATGAATCCATATCTTCTATCCCCTTAACTATAGGTTAAATGGTAGGATTTGTATCTGGAAAAATGATTATCTCCCAAAAATTGTTAAATTGTTATACTAAATGTTTCAGATTTAAATGACCACAAAAAGAAAATTATTTCAATTTTCTGTTAAGTGAAATATGTTTGTGTGGTGGGGGTAAAGAAACTTTTTTCAATGCACTGATGAATTAATGAGTTTTGGTTTTTTCCTTCTCTCACTTTCTCTCTTACCTCTTCTCTCTCTTCCCTCACTTTCCCTCTTCCCCCACTTTCCCTCTTCCCCCACTTTCCCTCTTCTCTCGCTTTCCTTCTTCTCTCTCGCTTTCCTTCTTCTCTCTCGCTTTCCTTCTTCTCTCTCGCTTTCCTTCTTCTCTCTCGCTTTCCTTCTTCTCTCTCGCTTTCCTTCTTCTCTCTCGCTTTCCCTCTTCTCTCTCGCTTTCCCTCTTCTCTCTCGCTTTCCCTCTTCTCTCTCGCTTTCCCTCTTCTCTCTCGCTTTCCCTCTTCTCTCTCGCTTTCCCTCTTCTCTCTCGCTTTCCCTCTTCTCTCTCTCTCTCCCTCTTCTCTCTCTCTCTCCCTCTTCTCTCTCCCTCTTCTCTCTCTCTCTCTCCCTCTTCTCTCTCTCTCTCTCCCTCTTCTCTCTCTCTCTCTCCCTCTTCTCTCTCTCTCTCCCTCTTCTCTCTCCCTCTTCTCTCTCTCTCTCTCCCTCTTCTCTCTCTCTCTCTCCCTCTTCTCTCTCTCTCTCTCCCTCTTCTCTCTCTCTCTCTCCCTCTTCTCTCTCTCTCTCTCTCCCTCTTCTCTCTCTCTCTCTCCCTCTTCTCTCTCTCTCTCTCCCTCTTCTCTCTCTCTCTCTCCCTCTTCTCTCTCTCTCTCTCCCTCTTCTCTCTCTCTCTCTCCCTCTTCTCTCTCTCTCTCTCTCTCTCTCTCCCCCTCTTCTCTCTCTCTCTCTCCCCCTCTTCTCTCTCTCTCTCTCCCCCTCTTCTCTCTCTCTCTCTCCCCCTCTTCTCTCTCTCTCTCTCCCCCTCTTCTCTCTCTCTCTCTCCCCCTCTTCTCTCTCTCTCTCTCCCCCTCTTCTCTCTCTCTCTCTCCCCCTCTTCTCTCTCTCTCTCTCCCCCTCTTCTCTCTCTCTCTCTCCCCCTCTTCTCTCTCTCTCTCCCCCCTCTTCTCTCTCTCTCTCTCTCCCCCCTCTTCTCTCTCTCTCTCTCTCCCCCCTCTTCTCTCTCTCTCTCTCCCCCCTTCTCTCTCTCTCCCCCCTCTTCTCTCTTCTCCCTCTTCCTCTTCTCTCTCTCACCCTCTTCTCTCTCTCTTCCAGTTTTTAGTTATACTCAACAATACTTACTCCTTTATGACCTCTCTTTGTTTTTATGGTTCTCTATCCATTTGCACAAACTTGTTGAGTAAATCACTTTCTACTTTCCTTAACTTCTCTTTATTATTATGTGCACTGTCAGTATCAAATTCTCCATGGCTTCTTTCCTCATATGTTGCTAAAAATACAAGGCCCAAGAGCCATGGTATGTACTCCTATTAGCATTGGAAAGAAAAAGTGTTAGGAGTATAGAGCTGAAGCAAACTTTAGAAGGAACTGGTAACCCAATCCTAAATAGGAAACAAGGGATAAACTTCTACTCCTGTTCAAAAAACTGGGGGGGAATGTGTATCGGATGATTGGCGAACATATCTACTGATTTTAATCAGTATTATTTTGTAGTTCTTATACTCCTTCAATCATTGTCATTCGTTGTATACTCTATTCTCTTCATCTGTCCATAGAACCACATTTTAGTTTCTTCAAATCTTAATTTGTGATAAAATTGTTCTGAGTTCACTGCTCTATTGGTACAGCAGACATTACGCAGAAATCCAGCACTCTTTTCTTTACTTCTAATGTTATTTTTCAATCCCTTCATGGACTTGTATATCACGGTCAACTGTCATTGCACTGCCAGGGTAATTGAATTTTACTGGACTTATTTAATTTTGATGTCGCCAGTGTTTAACAAACTTCTTAGGTTTTCCCTTTTGCTTGCTACTATGGATTGCTTTACGATTAAGTCAATCTTTTCTTGCCACTTACTTAAAAAGAACACATGTTTATGTTTTCTGAATTTGTTTTAATAATAAAAAGAAATTTAGTTGGAAAAGAACATTGGGGAGAAAAGGTGCAGAAAATTAAACACACTATGTGCTCCCCTTCCTCTATTTGTGTTAAAAACTGTTTGCTGGTATTGCAAAATGATTGTTTTTTTGTTTTGTCTTTGTTTTTTTTTGTTTTTTTTTAAATAAAAATCACTTTAGTTAAGAGTGACTGTTTCAAATTAAAAAAAAAAAAAAAATAATTTAATCTTTTTTATTTTTTTTATATTCTGAAACTACATTACCCAGGGTATTTGAATAATACTTTGTTTTGATCAATACTTTGTTTTGATCAAAGGGTGGGATTCCCTGGGGGGAAAATGCTACTCTGATCAAATTTGAAAATGATTCACTAAGACGAAAATGTTTAGGGAGTGCTTTGATTGCAAGGTTGTCCAGTGTCCTGGCTCTTACAACATTTCACCATTCTTGGCAAATCTATTATCACAGTGTGGGATATCTGATAACAAAAGAAATCTCTTGCTAGATTAACCAATCAAAATACAAGTATAGGAAAATTCATAAAGCTTGACAAAAGCTTTTGTAACGTTTTCCCCTTGCGAAGGATTGTTAATTAATTTGAAACTTTTAAAACCATTTATTTTACATTCAACATCATCACTTGATAAGACACCGAGGGTGTTGAAACAAAATTGCTATTTTTGTAGTGATTTTATAACATATTTATGTTATAAATTTTTTTAAATAAATAATTATATCTGATCTACTTTGTATTGAGCACTCTTTTAAGAATAGTAATTGTTGGTTATTGGAATTCATTCCATATACACCAATCATATACTTGGGTGTGTGTGTGTGTATATATATATATATATATATATATATATACACACTGCGTGCCAAATTATTATTGAGATAGCTTTTTTTTTAATATTTCAAAAACTGTCCAATCAATTCACACAAAATTTTCACACAATATTGGCAATACTGACCTGCACAATCACTGAAATTTTCGTACTGATCTGCACCATGTAAACAAACTGGCGCCATATTTGTTATCAGTATGGTGATTTGAGCGTGCTACATTATTAGAAAGGTTTAGTAAAATTCCCAGAATTGAGCAAATGAAACGTTTATTAATGTTGCACGTGAATGTTTATGATCAAAAGAAGCAGTTATAAACAAATTAATAGGGAATGTGCTTTCCCTGTTTTGAAATTGTTAATTGTAGGATGTCATCTGCTGTAATGCTGCGAGGTATGTCAAGAATTGCTTCCCGCAACTCAGCGTTGCTCCTGAATTATCATCCATTGGCGTACAGTCTTTGCTTTATAATGCGCCAAAGGTTTTCGATTGGGTTCAAACCTGGAGAATTTGCTGGCCACTTCATTTTTCGAGGTCCATCGAAGCCTGTTTCAAATATTCAGTAGTCTTGTGAGCAGCATGTGAGGGAGCATTATCTTGCATGAAAACAATGGCCCTTCTGAAGGCAACTCTTTGCCTTTTCATCCACGGTTCAAGATGCTCCTTCATAAATGCTATGTATGCATCAGCAGTCATTTTGACGCCATCTAGTACTCTCCATGGGCCCACTAATGTTTTTCCAATAATACCACCCCTGATCATTATGCGTCCACCACCTTGTTGGCGTATCAAACGCTGATGGCGATTCTGTCTGTTCATTACCCAGACTTTGCACTATCTATCTGGCCCATCAAATGTCGCTCGAGTTTCGTCTGTGGACAAAACTTTAGAGAAGTCAATCTTCATATTGTCCTCGGCTCATTTCAATCGATTTTGAATGTGATTTCTCGTCAACGGAGGCTTCAATACAGGTTTGACTGTTGTTGCTATTTCCCTCAGATACCGACACCAAGTATTTTTAGACACAGTAGGATCCCCAATGCAACTGAAAAGCTCTTGACTGATAAGTCCAGGGTTCTTCGTGGCCTCTCGTTTAAGTCGCGACATGAGATGATGTGAAATAACCCTCAGCTTGCCTTTATCTGCCCTTTTACGTACTTGTGTAGGGTCGGCGGTGAACTTTTTGACTGTTTGATGACACCTCCCTATCATTTTCTAGGGTAGATTTACCTTTTGAGAGTTCTGAGGTGATAGTTTTCTTTTCAGCATCACTTAAACTGCTTTTTTTGCTTTTACGGCCCATCTTTTCACTAAATTCTTACACTTTTCTAATAATTTGGCACGGTCAAATCACCGCACTGATAACAAATATGCCGCCAGTTTGTTTACATTGCGCAGATCAGTACGAAAATTTCAGTGATTGCGCAGGTCAGTGTTGCCAACATTGTGTGAAAATTTTCTGTGAATTGATTGGACGTTTTTTGAAATATTAGAAAAAAGTTATCTCGATAATAATTTGGCACGCAATGTGTGTGTGTAATAAATATATATATATATATATATATATATATATATATATATGCGCGCACACACACGACCTGAAGATTGCATGAAACACTGTTGCCATTTGGTGTTGACCTTAATGTTTAACCTTCATGTCCACAAAAAAAAGTGTTAAACAGATGGTTTTTTCCCTTAATACAGCTATTATTTTAACTGCCTTCACTCCTTGGCAATGTTTATTGCTTTAAAAATTAGAATTTTAATAAAACTGAAATGTATGAAAGTGAAAATTATACATTTTCTTTTTTCTTGAGAATTGGCAAAAAAATATTAAACACTTTATTTATTAGATTGTTTATTGGAATGGATGTCAAAACAATAGGCTAATCATCAACCTATTCAAAGTTATAAAATAACAAATAATAAGGATTTCCTTATAAATCGTTCACATATTTTCATAATTTAGTAAATGTTTCTAAATTTATAATTAATTGTTTTTATATTCATTTCTTTAAAAATTGGGGAATGATATAAATATTCTATTACTTTTTACTGTTGTAATATTAAATTGTTGTAAATAAACAAAGTGGTGGATATGTTACCTTTTGAAACTTAAAAAAAATTCAAGAAGCATTGCACTTAATCATTGTTTATGTACAAGAAGATGTGATTGAACAAGTGTGATCTAAACAAATCAAATTTTAAGAAATGTTATTTTCATGAAACTAGGTGTGCTATTCAAAAAGTGAAACCGACCACATGTACACGATGACTTCCATAAAATGTTTTCTAAATATATATAAATGAACTCTGATAATAATTTCAATAGATTTATTGAATATCTGGCCCTGATGAGCATTTGAACATGACTCTTGAATCGGTCAATCAAATCTGCTGACCTGAAAAATACTTTAAATTCTCTTCATTTTCATGTATTTTTTGTATTATTATTAAAATATTTTATGTAGATGTTAATTGCAGCTGATGAAATCGAATTAATATGCAAAGATTAGACTATGAAAAAAAGGATTGTCAGTAATTAGGCATTAATGCAAACATCATTGATAAAATAATGTTATGTATGATTTAGGTATAATTTGTGAAGCAAATGGTGTTGGATTTCTTTTCATTTGGTTTGTTTAACGGCATATCAACTCCTTTATGGGTCATTTAATACTGAAATTTTATTCTTGCTTGAGATTTGGCAATTTTTTTTTTCCTGTAATGTATTGCTTGTAATTCAATTTATTTTTTTTTTTTTTATATTTTTTTCTTTTTAATTTTTTTTTTTTTTTTTTTTTTTTTTAATAATATGAAAATGTATTGCTGGTAATTTTCTCTAATGTATTTTTATATTTTTATGTTTTAACCCCATTTTGTGGGGTTCACTGTTTTCCCATAGCTGGGACCATAACAGGTGCTACCATCCTGGGTTAGGGTGAAACTGGGAACAGCAATTAAGAGTTGGTCCTCAAAAGCTCCTGGTCAGAGGTCTTACTGCAGGATGTAGTTTGTCAAACACAGGATGAGATTTCTGTTGGCAAAACAAGGCTATAATTTAATGAAGGAAAAAGAAAAACATTTATTTTAGAAATTTTTTGTTTATATTTTGTTCTGTCACTGCACTTAATTCTGTGATGAATACTGAATATATTGATCCAATATCATAGTGAAAATTTCAGCTCAAAATTTACCCAATAATTGTCAGATTTCTTGATTCATGCTTGTATACTTAAGGCTCAAATGTATACTGTATTGAAATGATTCTTCTGAAAAACTTTTGACTGTATACGTCACTGTTTTATGAAGAAATAGGTCTTGCCATTCCATCTCATCAAATATCAGTAAGATCCCTACCAATTTTGACTGGGTATATTAACGTCTCAACTTTATTAGAAAACTTTTTTTTTTTTTTTTTTTTTTTTTTTTTAGTAGTAGGGAGCTGATAATACATGCTATCAGTTATAGTGTAGTGTACACCTGATGAAGGCTGAAATTTACCGAAACAAAAAAAAAAAGGTAAATAGATCAAATAAAATTTTGAATCTTCATTTTTGTTTTGATTATATTTTGGCCAGTTTTTTGCTAAATTGGAATAGTGTTGTGCTTTTATTTATTTTTGTATTAATTTTCTCAAATGGAATTTGGTTTTTCAACTTGTAAATCCCAATACCAATATCTAATTTTACTAAATAAGAAAAAAAAAAAACAGTGGGAGACTGAGAAATGTTTTTATTTTTTTTATTTTTTTTTTTATTACAGTATTTCCTGCCATATGATCCTCTCCCACAAAAAAAATTCTTTCAAAACTCCTCCTGCATCTTGTCTCTTTGGTAGAAAACTAGCACCTAAAACCCTTTCTGTTTGACACAAGTCATCAGACAGTTTCAGAATGAAATGATTGAATAATAATTGCAAAAAAGAAAATCATAATAAATAATTAATAAAAAGTAATAATAAATAAATAATAATAATAATTAATAAATGATTACGATTAATTAATAATTGATAATAATTAATAAATGATGACAATAAGTAATAACAATGATAATAAATTATAATAATAACTATTAATGATAATAATAAAAATAAATAATAATGATATTAATAATAAAAAGTAATAATAAACATGATTATGAATTGAATATTAGTATTTTCTATATATTATTTTCTTAATTATCGGTGCATATTATAGGACAAAAGAATGCAGCAGTTTTCTCTTTATTTCTTTCTCCAGTTTTAACTAAAAGAAATATTATCAAAGAAACTAAAGATAAAACTGATTTTTAATGAAAGTCAAATATCAATCCACTTACAATGAAATTTTAAAAATTGTAAAAAAAAAACTACAGAAATTATAGTTAATTGTACATAGTTTTTATCTATGCACTAATTTTTCTTATTCTGTATGAATAAATATTTAGTATCTGTCTCTCTCCTTTACCCCCATCAACCATGAAAGAGAGAACCAACTTGCCTATCAGCAGACCTAGCAACTGATTCAATATAATCTTTCCACTTCATTTCAGCAGAAGATTTTAGCCTATGAGATTGCAAGGAGTCACTATGTTAGGGGTTAGCATTAGCCATACTGAAGGAAAGCAAAACTATTCTCTATGATGATTAAAAGATAGCAGTTTTGTTTTGCAGGCATTAAAATTAACAATCCCTTTCTTGCTCCAGTTTGACGATAAACCACATCTGGCAGTAGGGCCTCTGATCAGGAGATTTGAGGTTTTGAGGAGCGTTTTTGTTGCCAGGTTCGCCCTGACCTGGGGTTCTAGCACCTGTTAGGGTCCCAGTTCTGGGCAAATAGTGAACCCCCCCACTAAGCAAAAAGAAAATACTATGAAAGTATAAAAATACATTTTTATAGAAACTAAACCAGCAATAAATTTCTGTATAAAAAGGAGCAACAATACATTTTATCTGTAGTTGAAGGCATACATTTGCGTTCAAATTATTTAGATTTAAGCATTAAATAACCCATAGAGTTGATATACTGCTAAACAAAATCGACCAATCAAACTGTATTCCAAAATATAACTTCAACAAAACTACAGCATAAAACCCACATATCACTGTCTCTAGTCATTGTGTCCACACAAACATGTATAAGCACAAAAACTGAGTATCATCTACCATGTATTTAAATGTAAAAGCACAATAATATATATTTTTATTACTTCAAAGCTCCCAATAAAATTAAATTTCAGTATTATATGACCCATAAGTAGTTGATAATGCAGTTAAACAAATCAATCAGTCTTTCCCCAATTAACAAGTATTGTATTGGGTGAGCATGAGGACCACAACCACCACCCACCATGAAAAAAAAAAGTAGGATAAAAAATAAAAATATTTTTACCTGGGCTATCTAATATGTAATTAAACTGCAAGTATGCTTTTATAAGTTTTAGTTTTGGAAGATCCCAAAAACATGACATGGTGCCAGAGTTGAGCTGGCCCTGTGTGTAGGTTACCTAAACCAAGATACATCTTATAAAGGCCGGAGGTCACAATAGCTGAAACATTGTGATAAAACCAACAAAGATGCATGTAAATAGTGTAAATAACAACTCCTCATCCCCAAAATTCAAACAATTACTATTAGTTTATATGCAGAGAATTTTTTTAATCTTTGACACCAAAAATATTGCTGTATGATGAAGAAAAATGGTACAAACCAAACTTTCTTCTCGGAACACACATCCAAATATCCACCCACATTCGTCTAGTGGGAATTGTTTAATACTATGGGTTCAATGAGTCAAATTTTTTTAACTTTTTTAAACACTAAATATAAATACTGCATGGAATTTTCACAATGATTGACATTGTTGCAATGATTGTAGAAAAATGACTTTAATTTTGAAAGAGTGTATAGGCTTAGGGCAGATTATCAGGCGGCTTTCAGTGCTGACAAAGAACTGTATGGGAGAAAAATACATGAGGCAAAGCAGAAGCTTTTCATACAAAAACAGGAAATTTGACCTTTGACATTGAAGCAGATAGACATAGAATGTCACTTGTGGGAGTTGGCAACATTTGTATCTGAAGTGTTTCATTTGAACATTTTTTTTATATTATGGAGAAAGCTTGGATTGATATCTCAAGTCAGGTGGGAGATTCCTTGGAAGATACTGCATTTATCTTTCTCCCAATATGTATAATAAAGTAATGTTTTTTTATTTATTAATCTGACAGATTTTATCACTTTAAACATTATTTTTAGTGGATACACATATTTGAGTAGACATGCCATTTAATTAAATTTATTGTTTGATAATTAAATGCTGCATCTACTCAAATATGAGTATTGACTAAAAATAATGTTTAATGTGTTGTGTGTGTATGTATATATATATATATATATATATATATATATATATATATATAAATAAAATAAAAGGAATAATCTAAACTACATCGTCTTTCTCAGTTTTGTAACAGCACTAAGAAATTGATCCGTAAATTTGAGAGGATTAAACTAAAAATAGATTGAATAATTTAGATATACTATGTCTATTTATTATTATTTTAATCCTCTCAAAGGAAGGAGGATGCTGAAATTTTAAACCTTTTAATTTTATTTTTTAATTTTTTTTATTTAACTTTTTTTTTTATATATAAATGTGTTTGCTCACAGTAATGAGTCTGACCATAATTTTGATTTAACCCCTTCTCTGTCATATATATGTATATACATCTTTAATTAAAGTGTCTTTTTCAGATACAGATGAATAAACACGTCCCAAACCAGCTAGAGATGTGTTTATACATTGATTTTGATTCTTTTTATGCCCTTCTGAACTTGAAACAAGTTCAATTGTCAACTCCTATGTCTGGTGGAAGTGTTAGCCATTGCTCGGGTACTTCAAGGTACCACAGTTTCTTAGTTACTATATTAAAAACAAATAAAAAAAAATTTGTCTGAAAATGAAACGTTTTTCCAAAAATAATTGGTGAGGAAGTGGCTAAAAAAATGCTACTTTAATTAAGAGAAAACAATTTTAGTAAAAGTGCTTCAATCATTAAATCATCCAGAGTATATTTACATGCAGGTTCTTACAACATTTCACCTTTCTTAGCAGATCTTCCATTATCACACTATGTAGGATACTTAATAACAAAAGTGATAAAAACAATGAGACAGAAACTAATTGAAATCAGCTAGACTTTCTCATTGTTTTTATCATTTTTGTTATTAAGTATCCTACATAGTGTGATAATGGAAGATCTGCTAAGAAAGGTGAAATGTTGTGAGAACCTGAACGTAAATATACTCTGGATGATTTATTGACTAAGTAAATTATATAAGTACATAGTCTAGCTGATTTCACTTAGTTTCTGTGTACTTATATAATTTACTTAGTCATTAAATCATCCAGAGTATATTTACATCCAGGTTCTTACATTTTACCTTTCTTAGCAGATCTTCCATTATCACGCTATGTAGGATACTTAATAATAAAAGTGATAAAAACAACGAAAAAGAAACTAATTGAAATCAGCTAGACTGTAGACATATATTAAAAAAAAAATCAAGTTTAAAATTTCAGCATGCCCTCTCCTTTGTGTGCATGTATTGTCACATTTATATAGACATTACTTTAGTTTGAAATCCTAAAGGAAAAAAAATGTCACAAAAAGTTTTTCCTATTTGTTGTAGATTTTCATAAAATTGTTCTGACGTGTAAAATATATATATTTATATATCTTTTTCCCATAAATATAATTTCAGACTTGCTAACTATTTTTGGATATGCAGGTAGTGTAATGGATATTGGCAGAGTTCAAATTCTGAACAAATTGGGAAAGACATCAATCTGTCTCCCCTTTTCCCCCCAGGCATGGATTAAATTGCAAGGTAGACTAGGCCCTTTGGCCTTGGGTGACAACCAGCCTAAGATGAAAAACTTAGAATTCTAAATTGTGGACAAAGCAAAAGGAAACTACTATATTATCTTTCCCCAAGAATGCATGGCAATTCAGATAATAAAAGTATTTTGTGTTATGATTGCCTACGTCCTGAAGGGACATGACATTGAAACTGAAGAATGTGCACATCAGAAAAAAAAGGTTGTCTGCTGCATGCACTTTCACCCTAATGTCCTTGGGAAAAGACATGAATCCAGCTATAGGCTAAACAGCATGTTAGACTGGGCTTTCTAACTTTGAGTGGCAACCTGTCTAAGAGAAAGAAAGCTTTGATTTCCAAACTGTGGAGAAGGCAGTGGGAAACCATTTTTACTATCCTTCCCAAGAATGCCTGGCTATTCACATATAATAAAAGTATATGTGGAGTCATGACTGCCCATGTCCATGTGGGACATGATATTAAATAGAAAAGTTTCTGGTTTTGTTATGGGAGTTTGCTGAGAACATTATTCATACTGCGATTTACTGAATTCCTTGATCGTTTGGCCTGTCTTGGAATTTTAGGTAACAAGTAAGTCTATTTATCAGAAATTTTAATGTTTATCCTTAAATTTTTTACTCCCTTCCCTTTAGCATCTTAAAGTTTGCTTGCTTAGTGTGCCTTGTCATTCTATGCCAGTGTTGATTGAATAAAAATAGTGAATGAGATGGTTGCATCCCCAACCCCCACTGTCCCAGACACGTCGCACTCTCCCAACTGGCAAGTGTACATTTTTTTTTCCCTTCCTTACTTCCTTGCTTGGCACACCCTAGTAACTTGATAAGAAAGGCTAACAAATTCTTTAAAGATTTTTTTTTTTTATTCTTCCTCCGAGTTTTAAGTCTACTTTATTTTTTTTTTTCTATTCCTACTCTGTTTTGTCCCAAGGAGTCCAAATTACTTTACCCTGTTGCTAGGTAAGTGAAGCTTCTTGTTCATACATTTGGTATCTTACTAGTTTTTCTTGTATTCTTTTTGTTTACTAAGAGAACTGTCGACTGATGCTTAGAAACCTTGGGTTGCTTCATATTTTGGTTTCATTCTTGGAATATTTAAAAACAAGTAAAAAAAAAAAAAAAAAAAAAATTCCAAAAAACAAATCTAATTGTCCTGTCCAAAATACATGTGTAAATAAATATTCAGAAAAATTTCTTCTGTATCAATTCATAATTACTCTTTTATTCATTTTTCTAGAAAGACCCGTGAAAATTTCATGGTTTTCCTATTTTCATTTTCTGGATAATCTTAATTTATAAGTTAATGATTGAATAAGCTCATGGCAAGTTCCATGACAATAAAATATTCATAGAATCTCCCCTATCGCATTGTTAGATATTTGAGCTTAACAATTTAAAAAAAAATTTGTCTGAAAATGAAACCTTTTTCCAAAAATAATTGAGGAGGAAGGGGCTACAAAATGCTACTTTAATTAAGAGAAAACAATTTATTTAGTAAAAGTGCTTCAATCATTAACTCTTCCACAGTAAATTATAAAATATTGCAATGACAATCATAAATATGAATGCTGGTCATTATTTTAAGAAGTAAGGGGGTACAAATGAAAAGATGTGAAATTAATTTTCTCCATTTCACTGAATCAGATGTTAAACATGAGTGCTATTACTTCTAACTCTGCTTTCTTTTTCGTTTTCTCACTGAAACCAAGTAGCATTACTGATATGTCTTTTCCATCTAATCAAAACGGAATAGTCCATTATTTATGAGGTATTAGCAGAGCATAACGTATGGTATGTGCTACTTAAGGAACTAAGAGAGGGACACATAGAATTATAAGATTTATTTTAATATTTGTTTTAATTGCTTTTTTATTTTTTTAATTTGCCAAAAAAAAAAAAAAAAAAAAGACAATTTCCTGGTTTTAACTGATTTCAACATTAAATAATCCCTTTAAACAAACCAACCGACTTGTCAATAATTCATTATCATAAATAAGCAACAATCAAATTAATGAGTAATTTTTAAATGATCCATAATTTTAAAACAAAAACAAAAAAAAAGCACCACTTGGACATGTTTTCTCCTCTTAATTTTCTATGTTGAGATTTTTTACCTTTGTTTTGTAGATTATGCAAAAGCGTTAGGTAAGGTTGGTACTATTTATACTGGGGAAAAAAACCCACCTGTATATGGATAAAAAATAAATTCAATAAATCTACAAAAACAGAAGATGGTGTAAGACAAGGATGTGTCTTCTCACCAGATTTATTCAACTTTTTGATTCTGAGAGAATTAGAATACCTACCAGGGTTTATAATTGTCAGCCATGCCACAATGTTGACAAAATTTTGATGATGCCAGTTTTCAAACAAACATTTGTTGTTATGAATTGGACCTGAAATATGTGAATAGTAAAATCAACCATTTTCTTTTTTTTTAATAAGCATTTCACCCCAAGCAAGGTGGAAGTGCCGCTGGTTTGTAGGGTGTTACATTGAGTGAAGGTGAGATAAAAACTGTCTATAGGGGGAATGAAGAAAGGATAAAAGATTAACGGGGTTCAAGACATCAGAAGATGGCACTTAACATTGCATTTAAATTTTTGAAGCTTGTAGTTATCAGGGAAGCAAGTAAACAGAATGGAATTCCACAGGCAGGGAGTGTGAGAAAAGAAGCTTTTGGAGTAGAAGTGGCAGTTACATTTAACTATTTCAAGAATACAAGAAAAATTTGGCATGCATTGACCAAGCAATTAGTGTTACTGTCAGTTAAAATTTATAAAATCTTTTTCTTAAAATAGTTTTTCAGCAAATGACTCCTCAAGTTGACTTATCATTCTTTTTAATATTGATGGGAGATATTTTTTTTTCTTAAGATTTGGTTTAAGTTAGTGTATAAAGTTAGCATCTTGTTTATATCATTATTTACTTGTCTAGTTACAAGTGCAACCCATTTTTTTTTTTACTGTTAAGAGTTTTGAAGTGATGTGATTTTTCTTATTTTGTAAAACTCCTTTCTGACTTTGTAGTGCCAATCTATAGGTTCTGTGGAAGGATTGTCTTTAAGATATGGACTAACTTGTTATTATAAACATCTTTTAAAAATATTTGTTTTAAATGTTTTCTCTTCAGTTTTTTTCTTGTTAAAGCATTTGGTGACTATTTTTGTCAAGCAAAATGTTAATACTGCTAATGCAAGTTTAATTTAAATTTCTTGGTTGTGTAATCATATTCTTCTATGGCAACACCTAAAAGGATCTTGGCTGAAATTGAGTCACGCTACTGCAATTTCAAATATATAGAAGTAATATATAAAACACTATTTTGAGGCGATTCCATATACAGTAAAAGGGGAAGTAATATTTATAAATGATGCAGAATGCTAAATGTTCTATATCGGGAAGGTCTATTTTGAAATTAAGGCTTCAGATTTTGTTTATGCTTCTGTATAATGTTGTCAAATATGAGCAAAATACCACTTGTCTAAAGTGATCAGTCTTTTTTTTTTTTTTTTATTTCACATGACCCTTCAGGACATAGGTGATCATAGCTCACCATAACTTCCTGTAGCTCAAAGCCATGTTTGTTTCTTTACCATTTGTTCCAGTCCATTCTCTGCCATCTGTTTATATAAACTTGTTAGGTTAATTGTTGCTTCTCCCCACCCTACTTGCCTTTATGACTTGTGAGTCTTAAATTCTGCAAGTCTTCCTTAATTTCATTTATGTGATCAGTCTAGTCATTGTAAAACCTATGGCTTTTGCATCAACCTTTGATAATGAAAAGTTCATCTTTTATTGTGATATCATTTGCAGAATTTATTGAACAACTAACTGCTTCATGCTCCCCCACCAGACCTACAATCAGCTATGAAGTCTCATAAAAAAAAAAAATCCAGTCATTATTGTACATTGTACGGAAACTGATTGTGATTTTCTCTTTCTTCAAGATCAATCATAATAAATACAATAAAAAAATAAATACTTTTTTTTTTTTGTACTGTATTTGCAAGCTGAAATAATGTACAGAATATAGAGCTGATTTTTTAAATTTGTTTATTATGTTTAATGTTCACTACTGTATAAACATTTTGAAATGTTACAAATGGTGGAAAAGGGACATTAAATCTTATCAGAAGCTGATTGGCACAAACCTATTACATGCGTAATATGTCTGAAATAGCAGTCAGATACACTGTTTTATTTAGTGACCAGATCATTGAAACTGAACCCAGTCATTAAGTGTGGTGTGGTTGAATACCAAAGATTTCATTAGCTTGAATGATTACTAATATAGTAATACAGTCAAGTTCAGGTGGTAAGTTAGGGAATAAAACAATTTTTTTTTTTTTTTTTTTTTTTTTTAATACATTTCTTTTTTAAATTAAAAAAAAAAAAAAAAGTGTTAATGATGACTGCATATGATCTTTAGGTGTAATATATATATATATATATATATATACACACACACACAAGATTTTGTCTTTTGTTATAACTGCCCTCTAACTTAACTACTACTACTTTACCTTATTTGCCATGCCAGAAAAATGAGTATTTCTAATGATAGGGGAAAACTATTTGATTAACTGCAAACCATGGAAATTTTTGCCACAGTTAATGGTTTTAACACCAAAATTTTGTAATTTATTAATGTAAAATTTATTTTAGGAATTTCCAGCACTTACAAGGAATATTGTGCACTTTATATACCAAGAAAGGAATTGTCAGTGGTCAGGAATTAATACAAGCATTATTAGTAGAAAGAAATTCTTGTATTTTTATTTTTGTGTTTAATTTTCATTGGTTAATCTGGCTTCACGTGCATTTGACTTGTTAATCAACATTAGTATAATTTATGGCATTCCAAATTCAAGGAGAGACGATGCATTCTTTCAAACCTCCACAAAATTAAGAATGCAAGTGTTGCTGAAAAAAAAAAAAAAAAAATGTAAATATTGCTTTATTGTAATTGTTAGTAATTCTAGTTTGTCTATGTGGGATTCAATTGATAATGTATATTCATGTGTGTGTCTAGTAGACATTGTTTGGTAGTTGTCCACATAGATTTGGGAATGTTGTACATAAACAGTTTTAGATAAACACACGTTAGATTCTTTAATAATGGATTCAATAAAGGTTAGTGATGTACTATAGTATTTTCGTTGTGTGTTTATAGTTGGTAAAATTGTTGTTGCTGTCAGCACCTGCTCACATCTTAGCATTGGGATCATCATTCTCTGTCCTGGTGATGGAGATGGCTGTGAATCAAAATTTGATGAGGCCATTTGTGTGAATTTGCTTTTGGTGGACAACTCTGTGCGATAATGTGGATAAAAAAAAAAAAAGACGAAAAAAATAGTAAAATATATATCAGCAATCCTTCAAAGAATTGTTCTTTTCTAATTAGATTATTATCTTTTAATTATGGGTAGAGGATTAGTTTATTACTTGATAACAATAAAAAACTGATCCTTCACTTCATGCCCAATTGAACAATATATTCATATTAATTTACCAATATCATAAAAAATGAAGATACTATTAAATTTTCACATGCAACGCCCTAAAACATTTATTTTTCAATTATTATTGTTTTATTCTGTGCTTTCAGTTAAATTTCTGGCTTTCTAAAATGTTCAATCAGTGCTACCTGGTATTGCCAGTCAAAAAGAGAATATATAATCCTGGGTATGACGATAAACTACATTCGGCAGCAAGGCCTCTGATCAAGAGATTGGAGGTTTTAAGGAGCATGGAACCACCTCTTAATTGCTGCTGTTTCCAGGCCCACCCTGATCTGGGGTGGTAGCACCTGTTAAGGTTCCAGCTATGGGCTGGAATATACCAGCAATACATTTTTATATAAAAAATGATCAATACATATTTATAGTAAAATGACCAACAATACATTTTATCTGTAGTTGAAGGCATACAACTGCATTAAAAATATAAATAACCACAGAGGCTGATATGTCCCTAAACAAAATGAACCAACCAGTCAAGAGAGAATATCTAATACAGCAAAAAAAGTTAGTCAAAAGATGTAGCAAACTTTCTCCATTGAGAACACAGTTTTTTTATAAAGTAAAAATGTTTTGCCTCACATTATTTAGGTTTGGTTTCTATATAACATGTCCCTTCATGATGTGGGTGATCATGGTTCTCCATAACTTTCTGTCTTTTGTGGCTCTTATTAAAGATGCCAACCATTTGCACAAACTTGTTAGATAGACTATGCAATGATTTCCTTTGTCTCTCTTACCTTCCTTTGAGTATAAAATTTTCGAAGCCCTCATTTTTATGTCCTAGAAACTTCTGTCTTTTTATGATTCTAAGAATGTCTTTTTTGTTTCAATTTTTTCTTAAAACTTCCTCCTTACATGTTCAATGGTATTCTCAGTATCCTTCTGTAGAACCACATTTCTTTTACCTTTATTCATCATCTTCACTGTCATATATCTAAGAGATCAGTAGTCTTTTTTTCTTAGTTTCTAATTGAATTTTCTTGTTTCTTAATACTTTGCTTAGGCTCTGGAAAGCATCTTTTACTAGCCTAGCTGAATATATAATTCAAAATGTATACAGTGAGCCCCCGCCTATTCACGTTTCAGCATTCGTGGCTTCACACATTTGCGGATTTTTCTTTAGAACGTATGTACTTGTTATTTGCAGAAACTCTAAATATTTGCCTGTTTTTCTGAAGAACATATGTACAAATTATTTGCTGAGAACTCTCTCAATTTGTGTATTTTTAAAAAAAATTTTTTTTGATAGAACATATTTAAAAAATTTCTTGTATTATTTTCCTGTCATTTAAGTGCCTTAAAACATAAGTCTGTTTTTAGAAAATGTTTTAAACTTTATATTTTATGTCTTGTTACACATTTTATACAGTATTTTCAGTGGTCGTATCAATTTATGTGTAATTAAAAACGGTTATGGTACATATGAAAGCAAATTTATGCTAAATGTATGGTCACCAATACTATTTTTCAAAAATTTTGTAGAAAGCGTCTAGAGTGTTTGTGTGAAAGTTTAAGGTATATGGAGTTTTAACAATCGAAAGAAGTACTTATAAGCACTTTTAGTGGGGGTTACAAGTATTTGCAAATTATTATTCATGACCATTTCTGTTCCCTAACCCCTGTGAATATAGCGGACTCACTATATATATATATATATATATATATATATATATATATATATGAAACTTGTGGAAAAATTTAGTTAATTCTTTCCCTGCCAATTATTTTGGGAAAAAATATTTCATTTTCAGACAAACTTTTTCATTTGTATTTAATATAGTAATTAAGAAAGTGAGGTACCCAAGTAGTGACTAACACCTTTATCAGATGTATAAATTGACAATTGGACTTGTTTCAAGCTCAGAAGGGCATGAAAAGAATAAAGATCAGTGTATAAAAATGTCTATAGCTGGTTTTGAACATTATTTTTGGGATGTATTTATTCATCTGTGTCTGAAAAAGAGACTTTTAACAAAAATGTATATACATATCTATGTCAGGAAAGGGGTTAAAAAAAAGAAAAAAAGAAGGGTAACTAATTACACTTGAGAAATGTGGAGAATACCATCATTGGAGTGTGTAAACAAAGAAGCAGTTATAAGGAAAATGAAAACAAAAAAAAACTCTCATATTGAAAATCGGGAAGTGTCAGCTGAAATTTTTTGACACATAATGAGGGCTTGGAAAATTTGACACTCACAAAATATTGCAGGTATAAGAGAAGGGAAAGCAGCAGGCCACCTACTTGACAAATGTGTGTATGGATGGCAATGAGGAGAGTATTGTATAAGGGACAAGTGATAGGAGGCTGTAGAGAGCCATGATTGTCCACATTGTGAAGGTACATAGCACATAGAAGAGTTGTGACTAACCAGTTTTGGAAGCTCTTGATGTATATGTTGTACTCATTAAAAAAGAAAAGTGCAATTATCAATTTTTACCAAAATGTTAACTTACACCCTGTTCAAATATTTTCTTTCTGAAAAGAAATGCTTCTTTCTCATATTGATATTTATGCATGGCCATAAAATTAAGAAAAAATTGGTTAACTCATGTCTGTAAATATTTAAATAAACAAAAAGTAAAATAAAAATATATAAAAATAAGTAAACAAATATTACATATATCTAAATAACAAAATTATTAACTTACTTTTACTACAAATTATGTCACTTAGCATCTTCTATAGTTTACAGAGTTTTAGAATATTTTAGAGCATCATTTAATTCAAAATTTGAAAACTTAATATTTTTTGCCAGGTTACTTCTGTGTATAAATACAGATTACCATGCAAAATTTCCCACTCTTGCCTCAGGGAATAAAAGGTGGCATAAAAAGTTTTCTCTTAAACTCCTACGTTACGCATAAGAATTGAATGACAAAATAGGAAAGACTGCATAATGTAGGAGTTTTTTTTTTTTTTTACTTTGTTGTTAACCTGATATATAGACTTGTATATCAATTTTCAATGTCTGTGTGTTATGCATATACAGGGTGTATCAAAAATACTTTCACAATATTTGTGAACAGGTTCCACATGCCAAAACAAGGACAAAAGTTCATATAAGCATATATCCACAGATCCTTCATTTTTGAGTTACAAAGTTTAAAGAAAGTTTACAGTAGATGGCACTGTGTTATATAGACTGTGTTACATTTGGCATTTGTGTACATTTGTGGCTAGTTTATCTTTAACAATTAACACGTGTAGTAGTGATTTAGAAGTGTTTCGTTTAACAATGGCAGGATATTCATGCCATGAACAAGCAGATATGATTCTACATATGAATGTTAAAGGACACGAGGCTGCATGGCTGTATCAGATTGCGTTTCCAGACCAAAGGCAGCTGGGTCATTCAACCTTTGCTGCTGTTTATCATCGCATTACTGAGACATGATCCATGGCACCACAAACTATGGATCGAGGAAGACTAAGATCTACTTGTATGCCTGACCCTGAAGAACACATTCTACAGAATGTCATCAAATGGCCCTAGCATGTCATACATATCATAGTACTACATGGAGAGTAATTTAAGAGCAGCTCCTGTATCCATATCATGTGCAACGTGTGCAGGGTCTTTTGTCCTCTGATCACTCACCACAGGAGAACTTTTACCAATAGTTTATTGCACAAATTACTGATCTGTTTGTCTCTTCAGTCCTATTTACAGATGAGGCAACATTTGGAAGAGATGGAGTAAAAAATATACACAACCAACATTTGTGGGTGGATCAGAATCCTCATGTTTACAATACAATTAGACTCCAGCATCAGTTTGTATGCTGGAACTGTAGGTGACTGTCTGCTCGGTCCATATGTTCCCCCAGCACATCTTACAGGAGCTGTCTACAGGGACTTTATTTTGAACACACTTCCAGACCTGCTAGAGAGTGAGTACCCTCTGCTAATATGAAGACTCGTATAGTTCATGCATGATGGGGATCCAGCACATTTTAGTCACATTGTCCATGATGTGCTGGCTAACATCTACCATGAAAGATGGATAGGTAGAGAAAGACCGGTTCCATGGCCTGTGCATTCCCCCAATCTCGATCCTTTGGATTTTTATCTATAGAGCCACCTAAAACAATTGGTTTATGCAGCAGATATTAATAATGCAGAGACACTTCAACTTGTCATGGGGGCCTGCAGAAGCATTCAACACCATGTGGGAGTATATGAAAAGGGTCCACCAATCAATAATCTGACGGATATATGCATGTATAAAAATAAGCAGATGACATTTTTAACATCTGTTATGAGTTGATGTATGATGGCCTTTTGGTTGTATGTTTATATGGACATTTTGCCTTGTTTTGGTGTCAGGAACCTGTCCCCAAAGTTTGTAAAAGTATTTTTGATACACCCTAGGTTTCATGTGATGGGAATAGAAGTGTATAAGGTTGTTCTTATTCTTTGATTTTTTGATAGGCCTTAATTTGTATTATCTATATTTGTGCATATTAACATGTTAAGGGCTATACAATTTGAGGTTTATTGCAAATCCACAAATAAGAACAACCTTATACACTTCTACACCCATCATAATAACAAAATCAAATCTGGAGTAATGATCAGTTTTTACTTAAGAGTTCTTAGGATCTGTAGCAAACAATTCTAACCCAAAGAAGAGAAATATATTGTAAACTTTTCAATACTCAAATTATTTCCTGTACAATGCCAAATGCAAAGCCTACAAAATCTACAATGATTTATTAAATAGAATGGACAGACAATGTCTCAAATGCTTTTATCTTGACTTATTACTTTGAAAACAACTAATAATCGTTAAAAATACTAGGAATATTCCTTAACAAGTTTCCACCTTACATCAGACAATTTATTCAAAAGCATTAGAAACTAACGAAAAAGTTTTTATAGAAGATGAAATGAAAGAATGCTAAATATACTGTGTGTAAAAACATCTCCACATCCCCCCCCCACACAATGGGTACTGAAAAGTTCTTGAACCTACCAAGAATTCCTTCCTCAAAAATAATCTTATTATATACGTTCGAACTATTGTTTTCATCATTGTTGTTATCACATTTTGGCTGATGTGTTCAACCTTCATCAAGTATCTGTCAATCTACATAATCTTTAAAACAAAAACCTTTAATCTATGGGGGTAGTTTGTTGTTCTGCTGTCCATATTTCAGGATATCTTGTCTTTTCTTTTGTAGTTCTTCTTGGTTATTGTTGCCTTAATCTATGTGGGTAAAATTGTTCTCCTGCTATCCACCCCCCAAAAAAAGAAAAACATTGATTAAATTTTGGTATGGAGAAATAAGTTTATTAATTTTTTTTATTAGCTTATTACTTTCATAAGCATTATTTTATTCCATTTTGAAGTATTTGTACTTATTTTTACCCTTTATCTTCTAAAAATAATTTAAAAAAAAAAAATTCAAGGAGTCTACTCACATAGGTATATACTAAAAATAACATTTCAAGTGATAAGTAATAATATAATGTTTGATTAAAAATAAAATCTTACTCGTATACATTCACTGCCTAAGAATTGTGCAAGTTGCAGATACTGTCACAGCTAAGTAAAAGCAAAAAAATACTATCTTTTTTTATATTATATATTGCTCTGTAATTTCTATTTCACATTGAGCACCTTATGCAATAACATTTCTCTTTGAAAATTTTATTGTCATGATTTTATCCAAGCCAACATACATGACCATAAACTTTTTTAAAAGAAAATGATTAAATCAATCTATTATTTAAAATAAATACATAAATGATTTATCAAATTAAAATAAAATAATAATATAAGTAAATATATATAAAAAGAAATGAAATGACAAGAATATTTGTCACTTAAATTTATTAGGCATTAAATTACACCACTTGGCATCCTCTATAGTTTACCTTGACTTTCACAGTTAGCCGTAAGAATATATTTGAATGGTCTTAAATTTAAAAATTTTGAAGATCTAACAATAGTTTTTTTGCTCCTGACTATAAATACATGTTGCAAAATAAAATTTTTTCATTTGCCTTTATAAAGTCCATCAGAGGACAAAATGCATTAGCAAAGAAGTTTTCCTTTTGTCTTTATTTACACACACATACACGTGTGTGTGTGTATATATATATATATATATATATATATACCAACACACAATACAGGGAGTCACAAAATGCAACAAAAAAAAGATGTTGGATTTGTGACATCATTATAGAAGAAAACTCCTACACTTTTGAAACCCCCCCCCAAAAAAAACATTCACAATAAATAAAAACTTAAACTGCAACTCCAAAAATGTAATTTATGTACTTAAATGCACAAAATGTAAGAAGTCATATATAGGCATCAGCCAACAACTGAACAACAGGGTCTCCCTACACAAAAGCAATATAAAATTGCCAGACAACAGAAAACTTTTTGTATCACAGCACATCTTTAAATGTAACCAGGGTAAATTTAATATCATGCCGATATATCAAACAGACAATTATTTTTACCTACAAATACAAGAAAAAAACTTTATAAACAAATTTAAACCCGAACTAAATAGATCATAACCCCACATGCAAAAGCACACAACATGCACACATAGTGACCGAATACAGTGATCAAATCACTCACAGGCATGAACGCACGCTCACATACGGGAGACACGAAAATATATACATGTACACACACACACACACACACACACACACACACTCACACACGCATGTTGACAAAACTGGAACTGCACATGAGCATGCACACAAACCCCATGTAACTTGGGAAGTATGTGTGTTTATGTATGTGTGTATATGTACTGATTCCTTGTGGTGGGACGGTGTGTATGTGTATGTATGTGTACAAATGAGTTTACTAATTCCTCGTAGTAAGACAGTATATGTATGGAGGGGGAATATACGCACGCATATATACACGCATGCTGACAGAAACACACGAAAATGGAAACAGATCTAAGAACACACAGGGGTCAGTAAAACATTAAAAGATAAAATGCCGATAAGTAATTCATCACTTCTCTTGGACCAACCTTAATTGTTTTATGACCCTTTGCGCAGAACTCTTCACTGCCAATTCAAGAAAGATATTCGGATTACTAACACAAAAACAGAGAATGTCTCATATCGAGAATATTTAACATTGAAAAACATAAGGAAAAAATTAATTATTTTTAATAATATCTGTTAATCTCTGCTTTTACCTGAAGACGGTCGCAAGACCAGAAACACGTGTAGTAAAATTATGGAAAATAAAGCATAATATTTTTTTTAAAAAGTCCGCATTACAACCAAAAACGTTTGCGGCACCTCTCTTCTCTTTAATATACATACTTTTCTCTCATTGGAACCACTACAACCTCTTTCTTTTATTTATTTATTTATATATATATATATATATATATATATAGGATTGGTGTATACGGAATAAATTCCAATAACCAACAATTACTATTCTTAAAAGAGTACTCAACATCATCACTTGATAGGTTGAAACAAAATGGCTATTTTTGTAGTGATTTTATAACGTTTATGTTATAATTTTTAAATATATAATAAGAAAAAGAATGACTGGCATTACTTAAATAGGCTTGTCTGCTTGTAGATTAGCATTCCGTAGACATTCCTTAGGTGGCAACACGTGTTAGAATTGATTTTTTTTTTTTTTTTTTTTTTTTTTATCATTTTAGAAGTAGGGTTCTGCTCATAATATCAGTATAGTGTAAAAATTGATCCCCGACTTTTACAGAATTATTGGACTTAGCCAAAGTCACTTCGCTGTTATTTACAAATGTCAAGTTTGAAAATGTGCTAACATCATTGATATCTGTATATTTTTTAATTTTCTCTATTTTAATTGTTTTTTAACTTTCAGTAAAAAGAAAAAAGAAAATTGTTTTTTGTTTTTTTTTTTATGCACAAACATTTGAGATTAATAATTATTATTCTTGAATAACGAACTATCACATAATTTTATTAATTTTTATAAACTTTTGCCCTTTAATTAAAAATGTATATATCTGTTAGTTATTTAAAAAAATCTTTTTGTCTTTTTGTAATCCATCCACCTACAAAAATGTTTTTTTATTTTTTGTGGCCTAAGGAATGTCAAAAGAGTGCTAATTGCCAAAAAATATTTCACTCTCCACTTTTTTTTTTATACTAGTGGACCACCATATTTTAGTAGAGCTGAATGATGTACTAGATTGTATTTCCTTATGTGACTATGTAAAGTTTTTGTATTTAGAAACAAAATGTGATGAGCAATGAGAAGTGGATACTTTATAGAACATCAAAAGATCATGGCTAAAGCATAATGAAGCACCACTAACTGTACCAAAGGACAGTTTTCATACAAAGGTTATAGTGGAGTTGGGTGAGTGTTCTCTTCTATGAGTTCCTGGTACAGGAATAAATTATCTTGTTCAGAAAAAGTTGTGACTTACTTCCTTGGACAATCATTTATATGTTGCATGCTATTTTTGTGAGAAAAAGAAAAAAAAATACTGTTCAATTGGACAAGCCCAGTAAACATGCAGATTAGTTTTACTCCTAGCCAATTGTAAATTGTGTAAATGAGACTTCTTTATAATCAATCTTATTTTTAGTACTGTTCAGTTATTGTTCATCTTGTTTCCACTGTGCCCAAGCATACAATGTTGCATTGTGTTCTATGACATGTGATCAGTAGTCAACTTCTTGCTTAGTTTGCTATATACTTTATATCTCTTCTACTTAACATATGCAAATAGGTTTATTTGAATCCTATTTACCAATCTGCTACACCTCTCTGAACTGAAGCAGTTTAATGCCTTTGGTTGTTCTTAAACTTCTATAACCTCTTTCCTTCTCTCTCTCTTGAGGTTTGTCTTGTTCTGTTTACTTTAATGGAGATATTGATCTCATTTCATCTTCTTCCATGTCCAAGTCACTCGCTTCTATTGCATTATCCCCATCTGAAGAACTCATCCTTTCTTCTCTGTCAAAGTCTTCTTCCATCACAATGTCTTCCTCTTCAATTCTGGGTCTTAATTGGTCAGAATGGGCCATGAGCCTTTTTCCTTTCTTTGATATAATGGCCATGTTATGTCCCTTTTGCATGATGAAATTAGCCATCTCAAGGCTGTCTTTCTTATACCACACACTTCCCGACATACAATTGCTATATCACCAAATTAACAAACCAATGCTTTAGTTCACTTGGCTATTGTCTTACAGATTCAGATGATGGTTTTATGTTTTGGGCATTTTTTATCATGTACTTTTTTTTCAAGCAAAATTTTAGAGGTATCTACTATAAGTACTCTGTCTACCATTTTGTGAATTAACATAAGTGTAACCTATGTATGGAAGAATGAATAAGAATTTTTTAATTTAATATTACATTTATGTAAAAAAAATAGAATATAAAAAAATATGAAGGATTCATTTTTTTTTATTTTGCTAAATGACTTTATCAGAATCAGTGTGTGAATATGAGAGATGAACAGGTGTTACACTTACCTAGAATTGTGTCATGCAAGATAAAGGTCAAAGGTCTGAAGAAATTTAACAATTGTTACTTTAAACAATTTTTTTTTTTTTTTTTTTCAAATGTAACTTTTTAAATATTTTTTTAATAATCCGAGTAATTTTTTTCTTTAGATGAAACTTACTGTATTAAGGAAAGGTAAACTTTTTAAATGTTATATTATTTTTTATTTTCATTCTTTTTCTTTGGTCTGTTGTAACCTGAAGCAAATTCAAGTCTAATGAACAATTCTTTTGGAGACAATAAAGAAAAACTTCTTTTAAACTAAAATCTTCTAATTTAGACTTCAAAGGATCTGGCTGACAGCATACGGATAAGTTGCAATAGTTTGAAAAGAAATACCTTTCTTAGCTTAATTAACCAATTAGAACATTTATTTTCCACTTAAAAAGAAGCTTATCTGATCTTCTTCTTGTATAAGGAATGGTGTCTATCAATTTTATCAGTTGAGCCCTCCCCCTAATAGTTTTCACCTCATTGTTGAGCATAAGATATCGTTGTAAAACTTAGTTGTGCTTTAAATGGATATGGAAATTTAAAGTGGATAAACTTTTAAAATCTCTAGCACAGCCCTTCATTGGTTATGATTGCCTTCATCTCTGGCCAGCCATTGAACATGCAAAAAGATCTTATGATATGAAGCAATGTCTGCATGTAACATATTTAAAGTGGAGGAAGAGATTACGCTCAATCAATTCCACTCTCTGAGCAAGAAGAGCATGTATCCGGAAAGAACCACCCATCAACATCACTGGATGCTATCAAGATGCAGGTGTTATATCAGTTTTCTTTCCTAGTTGGATATTTTAATGAAAGCTAAACGCTAAAAAACAAAACAAGAAAAAACAGAGCAGCTAAAATACAGGTATGCACTAAAAACAAAATGGGAAGTAATAAAAATGTCTGATTAAAAAATAAAATCCATTACTTCTTTAGAAATTGTTTTGTTTACATTTCAGATACAAAAGTGAGCAGATATAGCTCTTGAGAAAATTTGGACGAGTGAATCTGCTGTAAGGCAAATATAATTTTTACTGTGAAGCTCTCCGTATACAAAATTAGATGGTGGTTTCTCCTTCAAAGGGGCATGAAAGTTCAGATTCTGCTATAGAGTACATTTTCTTTTTGTTTTTCTTTAGTGTGTAGGCCAGTAGACAAAATCAACATGCAGGGGGGAGAAAAAAAGTGTCTATTCAAATATGGGTATTTGCTAAAAATACCATTTGAAGATAGATATATATATATATATATATATATATATATATATAAGGTCTGTCTGAAAAGTAACAGGACTGATGTTACACCCAATTATTTCAATTCCAAACAACAAACTACATGGTTTTTCCCTTCGAGTCTAATGTACTTTTCCGTCCTTCTCTGCCATGCTTCTGTGCACTGCCGGAAGGTTTCTTCTTGCATGCCCCTCAGCTCTGTTGTTATGGTCCTCTTGATGGTCTCCACACCTTCAAAACAGATCTTTTCCCCTTACAACCTTCAGCTTGGGGAAAAGAAGAAATGTCACATTGAGCAAGATCAGGTGAATAGGGAGGTTGTTTCGGTATGGGAATGTCCTTCTTGGCCAGGAACTTCTGGATGCTCAGGTGCATTGTTGTGGTAAAGGAGCCATTATTTGTCCTGTCACAATTCTCATCTCTTATGCAGTGAGCGAAGCAATCACTGCAAGATCTCTTTGTAGACTTGCTGATTGATCGTCTGGCTTTGTGGCAAGAACTCACTGTGAACGATACCTCTCTGATCAAAGAACATAAAGCCCCGTTACTTTTCAGACAGATCTTATATATATATATATATATATATATATATATATATATATATACACACACACACACACACACACACACACACACAGGGTATATCAAAAATACTTTAACAAAGTTTGGGTGCAGGTTCCTCCCACCAAAACAAGGACGAAAGTCCATTTAAACATATTGAGTGAAAGAGAATGAGAAGAGTTTAGAAAGAACTGAAAACCCAATCCTCAACAGGAAATGAGGGATAAACCTCTAGTTCTGTTCATTTAATGGGAAAGGAATTTGAACAAACCTATCTACTCCTAGTAATTATCAAGGTTATTTCAGTTTAAGCAAAGAACGTATAATTTTAGTCCTAACCCACACCTTCCTCAGCATCAAATCTTCCTGTTCCCAATATCCTGCCATTGTTAAATGCAACACTTCTCCATTAACTCACTACTAAGCACATTTAATGTTGAAGACAGACTAGCCACAAATTTACATGAATGACAAATGTAATCTAGTCTATATGGTAACACAGCACCATCTACCATAAATGTTCTTTAAACTTAATAACTCAAAACAAAGGATTTGCAGGCATATGTTTTTCTGGACTTTTGCCCTTGTTTTGGTGTGAGGAACCTGCCCCTCGAAGTTTGTGAAAGTATTTTTGGTACACTGTGTGCGTGTGAGATATATATATATATATGAGAGAGAGAACAGATGTTCTCAATAAGAAGTATCCTGTTCATTTTGCCTATTTTCAAGGACAAAGATTTTATATCATTTGTTAAAAATAATTATTACAACTTTAGTTGAAATCACAACTTTGTTTTATTCTTTTGCTCATACAGTGCTTGAGTTGAACTTCAACCCTTTTGTTTTTGGACAAAGTCTTTTTTTTTTCTTTTTTTTGTTTTGTTAGTGTTAGAAATTTACTTCTGACTTCAGTGAAATTTTCAGATCCACTATAGATTACAAGGATTATCTTGAAATATCTAGTTCTTGTAATTGGGTGGTTAATCTGTATATAAACCACGTTTGGAAATGGTTATTTTTACAAATTTCAAATATGATTCGAGAATTTGCCACAATTTTTTGTGTTCGATTCTCATTAAATTTTTTCCTGTCCTGGGATATTTAAATGAATATAATTTGTAATTAGTGCTTCTCAGCTTGGGGCATAAAGCACTTGCCAATTTTGAAGAGAGAATTTACAGAAAAAAAGGAAAAGAACACAAAACTCTACATTGATTGCCAAGAAAAAAGTTCTTAATCTAATTTTCTTACCCCCTTAAGAGTTAATGAAATTTTCTTTGTCAGATTGTCATTTAGTCTTTCAAGTCAGTTGAGCCTCTATCTCATTCAGTCTTCACATGAAAAATTAAGGTCAGTGTATAAGCCATACTTTTCTTTTAAACTGTCTTTAATGTTTTTATATTCCTCTTGACAAGTCCTGTTATCTTTTATTGTAGTAACACATTCTGGCAACATGAATTTAGGAAGGAATGCATAGTTGGAGTTTAAAGGAGAGACTAGTTTTGATTGTTATTAATGGTTACTATGCACTTTTCTACAAAAGATAATTTAAGTACAACACTATAAAGGATATCAAGCAATATATCCAGGGTTAAAAAGTGTCATGAAATGTCCAAATTCCATTTTACTTTCTGCTATAAAATGAAGGAATCTTTTAATGAAGATTTTTATTTCATTAACATGGAAATAATTAAGAACTTCTCTCCCCATCAAAAAGTTGTTAGAACCAAGTTGATTTCCATTAGCTAAGTCTAGCCTATGGTTATGACGGTAACCCAAGGTTGATATTTTGTGGAGGTCTGTTTAGATTAACTAAGTCAGGAGAAAATTTTTACCAGTTTCAAATTAAGTTAACTCAGTGCATCCAATGAATTAACAGAATAATAATTTTATATATCTGGTTCAAATAGAACTAATGAGATACAAAAACAGCAAAGTAAGTTGGTTGACAAATTAACAAATTTTGAGTGAAATGAAAGTTCTTTTGAAAAGTTTAAATAAAACGTCTGTGTAAATATGTAAAAGAGTGAGGGGAGTCTGTCAAACTTTCAGCTGTGTCTTTGGGCATAAGCTTGTCAGTAAAAGTGGGTAGATGATTGAAGACAGTTCCTTTGAAGTTATCTGTAGTCAAAGTGGAATCCTTTTAAAAACAAGTGCATCTACTGACTTTTTGGTTGCCAACTTATAGTTCCTTTTACAGACTCTGAGCTTAAGACTTTTGAATAAAATAGAATGATTTGAGTGGTCGGTTATTCTTTGTCATGTAGTATGATTCTATACTATGTTTGCACCCAGTGCAACACTTATAACTTTCAAATTTCACTTGGACATTTGATTTATTGAATATTAATCTATTGAGTGCTTTTTAGCAGAAGTTTTTCTCTTATGTGGTATGTCCCCTCAGGACATAGGCGATCATGGCCCTCCGCATCTTCCTGTCCCTTGTAGCTGTTAATAAGTTTGTCTTTTTGCTATTTCTCCCAAACCCTGTTCTGCCATCATTTGTTCAAGCCCATCAAGTATTTTACATGCTGCTTCCCTCTTTCCCTCAATTTGTCTCATGAGTATCAGATTTTTGAAGTCCTCCATCCTCATTATGTGCCCCAGGAATTTTGACTGCCTCTTCCTGATGTTAAGTATAAGTTTTTTTTTTTGTTTCTGTTCTCTCCAAAACCTTGTTGTTGCTCACATGTTTGGTCCATGGTATCCTCAGCGTCTTTATGTAGAACTGCATTTCTGTTGCTTCATGTCCCTTCCTCACCTTTGAGGAGATCGTCCAGCATTTGCTACCATACAGGAGGACAGATATCATGTAGCAGTTCAATACTTTGTTTCCAACAAAATTTTTCTGTCTCTTAATACTTAAATGTTTAACTTTTAGCTTGCTACTCTGAAAATCTTAAATTCTTGTAATTTTCACATTTTGTTGCATTAATATTATTACTATTTTTAATAAATAATCTATATGGACACAAAAATCAATAGTGCACGTTGACTGTCAATTTTGTGCCTCAATTGATCGTGAGACAGTTTCAAAAACTGTTTGAGTGGCCATACAATACTCTGATATTGAGCTTTCTACCTGATACAAATATTGTGTATAGCCTAAGGTCAAATTGGGAGTGAAAGGAACAAGATTTTGTTGCACTCATTAAGTGAAGAGAACATGAAGAATATCTTGGTTAGATTCAGGAGACCTTCCAACATTTCAAACTATGTTTGGTGGGATTTGAAGACAACTGTTACAAGTTGCTGGAACCTGGACAAACTATTACAAGTTCACAATGAGCAAAAGGTTCGTTTGAATGACTTTCAAATAGGGAAGTCTTTTCATTGAGTAAAGAAGACAACCCATGATGATAGCGAATAACAATACCCATCCTCCTCTTTTACATCTTGTGTAACAATAAGTTCTTACCATATAACAATCTTCAGTTGTGTTACTTTAGATTGTCACTTCATGTAAAATTTTTTGTCAAGCCAGGAGTTCCAGCAAGTTCAAGACTTTGAAGAATTCTTTAAGTAATTCATTGAATGAAATATGGAGTCATTCTGAAATACACAAATTAACTGAAAGGTAATACAAGATCTTAGAAAGACATCAAAAGTTATTTGATGGCTGAATAAGGATGCACTGAATTTTCTGGATAGATGAGGACACTGAATTTCTGTATGAATAAGATCATATAAAAAAAATATGCTGGAAACTTTTATATCATTAATTTTTAATGCACAATTTAATTGACAGTCATAGTCAACAAAAATATTTTGACGACATTGGATGAGATTTTGTTAAAATGTTAAACTTTTGCACCACCTTAAATGTAATTTTGGTAAATATTAAAAACTTTAGCCAGAAGCTGCTATAGCTTCCAACTTGACAGTTTCCTGAAGAGGAGTCCATATTTGGCCATTTTGGCAACCAGAGATGGAAGCAAGATGAGATTTCTTGAGAATTCACTGTGGGTGGTCGTTGTCTCACTAGAAGTACTCTTGTACCATCAGTAATGACTGCTTGGTGTGTTCACTTATTGCCTTATCATAGAAATTTTTTTCCCCTTTCTCCTATGGGATCAATTTATTTTTCTTCAGGCCTCTGCTTTGTTTGTACAGGAATAGACAGTAAGTTTCACATACATACATACATACATATGTACGTACGTATGTATATGTGTGTGTGTGTATATATATATATATATATATATATATATATATATATTGCATACACACACACACACACACACACATATATATATATTGCATACATACACACATATATATATATATATATATATATTGCATACACACATATATATATATATATATATATATATATATATATATATATTGCATACACACACACACACACACACATATATATCTGCACATGTATATGTAATTTATGTGTACGTACGTGTGTGTTATTTGATGTTTTACACTTACATTAACTTGCTAGGAGTGGATATTTTTTCTCATTATTTGATATTGAACTTCCCAGATTGAAAATTTTCACTTATTAAGTTCCTTTAAAGAAAATACCTTCTTTTAAATTATTTGTGAAAGTGTTTTTTATTTCATTTTTTGTAATCAACAAATTCACTGAGTAACACTTGTGTACCCAGAAAATATCTCATCATTTTTAATCACTCTATGATTATAAACTTGGTATGTGTCAGCTAATGTATTATGCAGTGTGTATATGTAAATATGTACTTTTGTGGGGGTTATTTGGTTGGCAGCGAAATGCCATTCAGTGAGTGTACTGTGATCATTGCATTGATCATGACAATTAGTCTGCTTATTCTTGGTTTGTAGAGCAGGGGTCGGAAACTTATGGCATGTGTGCCACATGTGGCATGCCTAGCAATTTCCAATGGTACGCAGCCACAAATGACATGAAGTCTGAACCAATGACTACTACAATGCAAAGAAGATATTTAACTGCTTCAATTTTAATATATACTAAAGTATATATATGCTATATATTACTATATAAAATATATTGTAGAACAGGTATATTGACTTGACTTGTATAAAAATATGTATGCTGTTGGCACACTGAATGATTTTAAAACCCTAAGTCAGTACATAGTTAGCAAAAGGTTGCCAACCCTTGTTGTAGAGGGTTTTTTGGCAAAAACATTGCATCAACCAGGCCTGTCAGCATACCCTACAGATCAGACTATTAGCTTTCCTGAAAGCTACAATTGCCAATGAAAGGAATGAAGTGACCATGGATGAAATAATGTATATGAGACAACTGATGATAAACCTGGAAGAGGGTTTTGCAGATTGTTCTGAAAAGAGTGTGATGTTGGGATAAGTATCTTATATTCACAAAGAGCCCGTTGAAGTGGACTAATGCACCAACCATGTTGAGTTTTACATATGTGCATTCCCACACATCCTTGGTTTTTCAGGGAAGTATACAGATGCTCTTGGTTTTTGAGCATAGGAAAAGATTGTATTATGAGATGTACACACATTCTGCTGAAACAAATCTTGTAACAAAGTCTATGATGACCTTGGATTAAGGCATTGTTGTAAAGCTGGAAGGTTGAGTTCTCAATACTTTGTATTAACTGACCATAAGCTTGCCATCCTGGGTGTGATATAAACTGCATCTGCATCCTGGGTAAGACTATAAACTACGTCCAACAGCAAGGCCTCTGATCAGGAGGTTTTGAGGAGCGTGGAACCACCTCTTAATTGCTGGTGTTCCCATGTCCACCCTGACCTGGGGTGGTAGCACCTGTTAGGATCCCAGCTATGAGCAAATAGTTAACCCCCAAACTGGGGTTGAAACACTACGAAAGTGTAAAAATAGGTTTTAATGCCAGAAATACTTTAAAAAAAAAAAAATTACCAGAAATAGATTTTTTGAAGAAAAAAAAATTTACCAAAAATAGATTTTTTTTGAAGGAAAGAATATTACCAGAAGTGGACTTTTTGAAGGAAGAAATATTACCAGAAATAGATTTTTTTTGAAGGAAAGAATATTACCAGAAGTGGACTTTTTGAAGGAAGAAATATTACCAGAAATAGATTTTTTTTAAAAAAATATTACCAACAATAAAAATTTTGTCACCATTGAGGTTGATAAGCAGTAAAACAAACCAAACTTATAAGCTTATATTGCATTTTCACTTTATTTTGTGATAAAGGTAAATTTATTTTTATAAATTTATCAGTATTTGTAAGTGATCAATCTTTCTCATTGCATACCCCACTTCTGGCTTTCATTGTGTATTTCTTTGAAGCATTTGTCTATTATGCAAACCAAGAGCAATAATTAAAATATAACACAAAATTAAATGGTTTGATCTTGTTTATCTGTACACTCATGAATGGTGTGCTAAATTAAATTACTAAAAATTTTGAAACATTAACCTTTCCAAATATTTCATATTTCATTTGTGGTTGGAAAACTGAAGGAAAAAGCAAATAAAAAAAAAAAAAAAGACTTAACGTCAGCACAAAGAAATCCAAAGAAATCCCCCCCCCCAAAAAAGAAACGTTAGATTCTAGAAAATATGTGTTTTTGCTGGTAATATGCAAAGTTCTGACTGTCAAAAAGAATATAAAAATCATGTTACAGATGGTAGTGGAGGGAGGGAAATTTTGTTTTAGATCCTATGTCACATAGTCAAATGTGGGTTTTCTGTGATGGACGAATGGTAAGAGCACAAAAGATAAAGAGAGTAAGACACAGAGGAAAGAAGAGATTTGCTAAAGTGAATGTCAAAGAACTAATGGGGAAAATGAAATTGATTTTCTCATAAGTGAACACAGACTATACTTTAAATAGCTTTTTGCATTTTAATTCATAATTTTTTCAGGTAAGAGAAAAAATAAAAATAAAAACTGCTAAAAATCATGAGACCCTTATTTCTACTTCACACCCACAACCTCATCAAATTCATATGGTAAAATTCCTGAGTATAACGATAAACTACATCTGACAGCAAGGGAAATTTGATTGGGGAAATTTGAAGTTTTCTGTAATCTGGAACCACCTTTTAATTGTTGTTGTCCCAAATCCAACCTAACCCAAGGAACAATAACAATTAAGAAATTTTTTTTTTTAAATCTAAAAAATTAAAAAAAATTTTTTTTAATTTTTTTTTCTAAGCCACTATTTTTCAGCTGATACATTCTTTGGCCTTCCATGGTAGAGTTCAAATATCAGTTGAGTTTGTTACATGCAAATACCCTTAGGAAGGGTATGGGTTAAATAGGACTTTTATCTGGAAAAAATGTAGCAGGAAATGAGAACACCAAGCCTTACCTTGAAAAAGAATGTGTTCTCTGTGCTATCTCTCAAAAAAGAAAATTCAGATCTGGTCGACTTTAGTAGGTTTCAAAACATGGTAATTGCTTGTACTTCCTTACCAGTATCAACCAACCATGACATTTTGTACTTTGATAAAAGAATGCTGCTTTGGATGACAGGAAATACTCTTGGCTTCTTAGTCGGTGAACAAGGTTGTTGTGCATTACAAATTTTGAATATTGACTTTTATGCTTTTTTTTTTTTTTTTTTTTTTTTTAAATTGCTCAGCATTTTCTGATGTTAGGCTTGTGAGACTGATTTATGACCATGGTCTCCTACCATTGGATCAACTTGGTTTCTTTTTGATTTTTTTTTTTTTTTTTTTCTCATGGCAGCAGACCAGAAGAAAATCATCCTAGTTTTAATTAATTCTATCCTCATGACACCATACAACTTAATCAATCCCAATCAAATAGTTGCTTCCTCTTTACAAGTGGATGTGCAGGTGGTGCAATGGATAGTGGCTCAGAATGAGAAATATCCTTGGGAGAATTTTGAATCCATTTCCTCCCCAGCTATGGATTAAATGGTAGAACTTGTATCTGGAAAAATCCTTATTCTCCCCCAAAACATCAGTGCAATATTCACTCACAAAATCATAATTATTTTTACAATCCAAAATATCTTTTGGTTTTAAATAGTCCACCCAGAGTTGATCAATCCTAAAAAAAAAAATTAAAAAAATCAATCAATCCTCATAGTAAGAAATTCTTAGTCAGTCTCAACATTCTAGCTGAAGAATAAATCTACCTTCATATGTATAATTCATCTGATCTGAGTTGGATTTGTCTTAGAGATCCCTGTATTTAGTAACAAAACAGTGACCCACTTAATGATGATTTATATCAGACTAAGCTACTAAACACTTCAAATATCTCGGTGTATAGATCAGTTATAACAATTTAAGTATAGGAGAAAATAAATTAAACATAGAATAAGCTGCATCAGAGGTAGCTTTGCCCGACACACATGCTATGAAACCAAAACATTCATGTTCTTAAATAGCCCTGTCAGCTCAAGACTTTCATATGGATGTCATGCTTGGTGCCAAACTGGGCCAGAAATATTTAAACTGTCAGCTGTATGCAACCGCTTAAAATCAATGATAGGGAAAGGCTTTGGATAAGTAAAGCTTGAAGGTCTTGGCAAAGGTCATCCATCTTTGAATATTGTTGACTGTTGCTACAGAATCACAAATCAAATAACAGAAACTGCATCACGTGAGAACTACCAACAACAACAGCAACAACTTAAATGGATAGCACCATGTAACTTGAGGAAATAATGATATAATGAAGAAGCTAACATTCCACACCATTTCAAATAAAAGGGTAGGAAGGAAACCCCTATCAATACTGAAAAGAGTAATAAAAGCTGCTTGAGAAACCTTTTTTCCTAAGAAATTGTTTTAAAAGAAATACAGTGTAACCCGGATATAAGAGAGATTTTATCTGGTCCCAAATCAGAGCCTGTGTTAATGTAAACAAAATAGACCAAAGCCGGATATAAGAGAAACCCGGATATAAGAGACTTCTTCTCCGGTCCCGACAACTCTCTTATATCCGGGTTACACTGTATTTTATAAATTTCAAATGAAAGCAGAAGTGACTGCTCAGCCAATGTTTTCTTGTAGGGAAACGGTTATTATTACCATTACTATATATAATACATATTGTTGGCTTATTTTGTGCTTGCAAGGATCAGGTTTGATGGTCCGTTATATCGGCACTACCTTTTTAATTTGTCCGGATTGTTTATAGACAATCTCATGAACACAATTTGCTCTTGTGTCTTGGAGCTGACCTTCGTTGACAGCTTGGTGAACCAAAATAAATATCAATCTATTTTTCAAGCTGGAAGAATTTGAACCTTGGTTGCTTGTTCCATTTTAGAGAAGAGTGAACTGAAAGCTTGCCGACTTGGTTTCCATTTTGCTTTTTAATCTCTTATTCCCTGCCATAATGTAACCCATTCTTTTATTTTTTTTTTTCCTCTCCTCCATTCATTTTTTCCTTTCCTTTTTTTTTTAATTCTTTTTTATCTTCTCTAAATCCTCATCTTTAAATCTTCCCTCATCTTTCCACTTCCACCCATTATAACAGAAATCTTGCTTATTACTGCCAATATGATCCAACAAACCTTTCTAGTGACATTCTTTCTTTTCAGCAGACAGACAGCAAGGGTTCTTGAAGAGAAAAAAAAAAAAAAAAAAAAAAACTTCCTCTACTTTTAACCAATGTTAAGATTCTTGGCTTCTGTTTTGCTTTTGAAGAAAAATAAGGGAAAATAAATTGAAGCGAAAGTAGTTGCAAAAAAGAAAAAAATCTTCAAATCCCAAGATTCTGCCTGGGTTTTGCCAAGCTTTTTTTTTTTTGTAGAAATATGGCAGCTACTACTACTACACACATCATCATCAGGTTTATTATGAAGAGAAGTACAAGATTTGTTTGACATTCAGTTTCTACATGCATAAATTTTCTATTTCACACAGCAGAAGGTTTTCATTAATCAGAAACATTATCAATTAAAATCCTTACCCTGATAAAGTCTATCAGAGGATGAAATATGTTAGCTAAAATAAGTTTTCTTTTTGTCTTTATTCACACACACACATATATATATATATATATATATATATATATATATATATATATATGAAAAGACAATAGGAAAACTATACTTAGTTCAGCCAACATGTTTGGTCATTCAACAGACTTTGTTTTTTTTTTGATGTTGCTTATGAATCTGCCTTGAAAAAGTCTGTCGAATAACCAAATATATAAACTAAGTATATTTTTCCTATTTTCTTTGTTCATTTTGTCTCTTCTACATATATACTCCATCTGTGTATATTTACACACACGCACAGATTTTTATTTATCAATCTGACAGATTTTTATCACTTTAAACATCATTATTTATAATGGATACACTCTCAGCATATTTTTTTATACAGTTTCTTGTATATTCAAATAAATATATACTGTTTAAACCGACACACACACACACACACACACTCTCAAAGTGGACATTAAAGTCAACGTCCAGTGGCGACCGTCTGATTCATGCTTATAATCAATCATCAAGGCATGAAACACTGTTGCTGCTGGGTGTTGATTTCAATATCCACTTTCATATTTACATACGCTCTATCGCTGATATTGAGCACATAACCCTTAAATAGGGCATACCTTGAAACTGTATTTTATCATATATATATATATATCTCCATATATCCATATATTTTCCGTTTATCATTCAAGTATGAAAACCTGTAAAATGTTTTAGTGTACCATATTCATCAAATTGTTAAAGGATTTGAATAAATGTACGGAAAAAATTTAACAACTCTTTGTCTCAATGGAATCTTAATTATTTAAGATGAGACATCATTTTAGACTAAAACTTGCAATCGATTTAGATAAAGTAACAAACTTTAGACTAAACAAATAAGAAAACCAACCAAAAAAACAAATAATGATAAAATAACAAATAAACAAATTAAATTAACTGTTGTAGCATACCTATGGATGATAATGGGTATGTCCCCATTCACATAAATATAGTAGTAAATACTGTATGTTGGTCAGCAGGTGGAGATTTGTCTCCACCTGTGTTGGTCAAACTCTCTGCCTCCGAACAGTGTCGAAGAGCAGTCTCATCTTGGGAAACAGCTACCCAACCCCGGTTTATACAGGATCTACAGCGAATTTTTGGTCAAGCCTACGGGCTTGAATACCCCACATTAAATTTGGCCTTGTGCCACATCTGACCACATGGGTAGTTGGTAGATATCCTGCAGTTGAAGATTCATTATGGAATTCACATGACTCACTTCTTAGCAGTTGACTACTTCTATGTGCCGCTGGTGAATCTTATATGTATTGTTCTTGTCCTAAGTATTATCATTCATTACCAACCTTCATGTGATTATTCTATTCAGTAACCTTCTCTAGGTTACAACATGTTGGCAACAAGGATTAGCCCTGAGGAGATAGCACTTCCCTGGGTCAAGAAGCTGACTGTTGGAAGACTGTCTGGCAACAGGACTCTGCACCATGCCACACAAGCAGGAGAATCCAGTCATGACTGTTAGACAATTTCTGTGACCACATCACCCCTTACATGTGGTCATCTAACTCCCCAGGCTGTAACCACTTTGATTATGTGTGGGGTGCAGTTGAGCAAGAGATCAACAAAACTTTTTGTAACACCAAAGATGAATTGAAAGCAAGGATTATGGCACCATTCACCAGCTTATACAAGGAAACCGTCCAGAAGGGATGTAGGAGATTTTGTCGTCTTGAAGTCACAGATGAAGCCAATGATGATTTTATTGAATAAATTTACTCTTTAGTATTTCAAGATATTTTTGTGCAATTTTGGTAAATTATATATGTTAAAATGAGATGTTGGTGTTAATTTCTTTTTTCATTTTTGTGTAATTTAGATGGAAATTTATCCATCAGACTATATATATATATATATATATATATATATATATATATATATATATATATATATAATATATACACCCTAATGATTTAGAAAACATTCTAAAGTTTAAAAAATGATTTCACCAAAAAGAGTAAAGTAGTTGGCGAGAAAGACAAAATGATGTCTTTATTATTTTATTTTTTTCAGTTTATTTCACCCCAACCAAAGACCATAAATGTTCAGACATGGGACACAATAGTAACTTGATAGAAGGATGGCTTGATCAGTCATTTTATATTCCCTGAACTTTTGGATAGCACCTCATACATGCCTTGTCAGCCATTTTGAGTGCTTGCGATGGAGCAAAATGAATAAACTTTCTTAATCAAGGTTTCATTTGCTTTCTAATTCCAATATCCTTCCAGCCTGCATTTCTGTTTAAATTACCTCATTATTAACTATGTTCTCACACTGGCCACCATCTCAGCCACTAAACATTCTCATTAATTTATTGTAAGCCTGATGTGTGAAGCATCTTGATTAAACAGACTACTGTGTCAACTGATGAAGTTAACAAGACCCTTTTGAATTGGCACCAACACTTTAGGCCTGTAACATAGTGAAATACTTGAATTAAAATCTGTATGTGTGTACACATTAAACAAATAAACATTGACTCTTGTAGATCTTTTTGATGTATAATTTTTCCTTATAAAAGAAAAAAAAATTTCAAGCCAAGCTGTTGATGCGATATTCAAAAGAAAGAACTATTTCTTTTTCTCCAATTGAGTGAAAAGAAAAAGAAATACTATACAATAATCACAGACAAAGCAGAGTGAAATAAAAAATATTGATCTGACTAAAATGAACAAATCTCACCTTTTTAAAACTGATCTATCTTTTGTCAGGTACAATTGTCTGTAATGAGAATTAAACTATAAAATTTAGCCAAAAACTGTCAGAAGAAATAAACTTGCTAGACTTTTTGTCTTGCATGAATGTCTTATTTGTATAGGTAATCTTTCATTGATTGATATTATATAATGTTTATTTTTATGTCTATGTCTGGTGTATGCAATAGATAAACCAGAATAATATCTTTTATTGATTGGGATTGCCTACTGATGCTTTTCCATCTAGTTTTGTTATGAAGTTCATTTTCATTTCAACATGAAGCCATTTTGTTTTCTCCTACCTACATTCTTCATTTTCTTTCTCTTTATTTTCTTTTTCTGTCAATGTTAACTTTAGATTTTCTTTGATTCATTTATTCTTTTTATTTCTAAATATTATTTTAGTAGTTGCTTGTTTCAGTCATTTTTTTTCTTTGATCTTTTTGATTTATCCATATTTTTTACCTTCCTTCATTTATTTTCTATAGCTTTCTAAAAGTCTTTATTCTATAACAAAAGAATAGTATTACTTACAACAAAATAATTGTTCATGAATTAATAACAAATGATAATAATACCTTTTTAGTGTTTGAGATTGATATAGTTGATAAGAGTACCAGGAAATTATTTACAATATTATAACCTTTCTTTCCTAGTTTCTTTCTGCCTTAATTTCTCTACCAATTCCACATTTACTTGTTTCTTTCTGCCACATACTTTCCACCACTTCGCTGATTTTTGTTTTATTCTGATTTCCTTCTCCTAATATCTCCTTTAAAGTAAACACCATTTCTGGATCAAAAGCTTTGCTTACAAAAACCTGTTAAATGTTGTTTTGAAATTAACTGATCCTGGGATTTTCAAACAGGAATTTAAATGAGATCTTAAATCGATTTTCTGTCATTATTGAAATCACTGTCATATTTGACCTTCTGCACATGTTGTCTTTGCATAGTAGATGTTGAACCTTAAAAAGATTTACCTCCCCTTTTCAATTGCATTTATATATTGTGATTTTTGGACCAGTAAATATTTTGTGATAGATGAGTGCAAAAGAAATTGTATAAATAATTGAGTCAGTTATATTTCAACAGTTTATTAGACTTTTATTTATCTTCTATAATATTTATCCTTTTTATTACAATACTATAATATTTATTACAATATGTTTTTTTTTTTATGTTCAATGAGATTGAGTCACTCTAGTATATATGTAACCTTATTGATTTGGCTATGGAGACAGCATCAGCAGATAGTTTAAATTTAGTCAGCTACATTTTCTCCCTGTCATATTGTTTGTGAAACTGATTTGAACATGATAATAAAAATAATATGCAAGATGTGTTAGTTGTAAATGAATAATAAAAAGGCTCAATAATAATAAAAAGATGATTTGACAGCAATTTAACAAATAAGGAAAAAAATAGCCATGACAATATTTGCAATAATGTTGGGACAGATAACTAATTTGTTTATTTGCCATTAATGTTCTGTCTTATGTCTAGTTCTCCTTGATTTTCTTAAGTAGTTTAAGATATCAAGCATTTTGATATGAAATATTGACTACAGACCCTGTTTGGTTGTTTTTACCCCATTTGAAATACTATGACACAACAAGGCCTGTCCATCATTAGAACACATACTCAATCAAGTGGACTCTGAATGATTTTATCTGAGTCTCAAGTGTCTAGTGTTTTTATGACCAGCAGTAAAATCTACAAAGTAAGCTCTTCAAAGCAGCCACCTTCTTGACCAAAAAAGAATCAAACAGATAAATAAAAACTTTTGGGAATAAGTGCCACTTGGCCGGAAGTTAGAAAGTTTGACTCACAGGTTTGTAAAAGCAGATTTGCTGTTATGGGAGAAACCATCTGTCTAACCAGTCATATTGGTGGTATATGCTGTTTTCCTTGTAGCTCTTCCTTGCTATCTTTCTCAAAAATGCATAACAGATAATAAACTAAAGGAATCTGTGGAGATGCATGATTGCCTACATGTGATGCTATGGATCTCCCATGTGACTGCCTTAGAACACACAAGAAAATGATTTTTATTGGAATCTGTAGTGTTTTTTATAACCAGCAGTAAAATCTGTAAAGTAAGATCTTCAAACCAGCTACCCACTGAGTAAAAGCTAATAGATAAATAAATTAAAACTTTCAGGAATAAGTGCCACTTGGTCAGAAGTTAGAAAATTATTTGCTGGCTGATATAAACAGTCACAGTCACAGAAGTGAATGTACTTCAGAGCATGTCTGCTAGTGGGATACAGGCTGTTTGTTGAAGGAGTTCATGAGTTTAAATCTAGGGAGAACTGTTATCTTATCAACATATCCACATAAACTGTGCCTATTACTCAGTAACCCTCTACCTTGAGTGTCTCCTGGGCCTTGTACAGGGTGGACTTCACTGTACAAAAAAAAAAAAGAAAAAGAAAGTTGCCCATTAAGAGAGTAGTTTCTAGTTGTGAGCTGTATGGAGAGATGTGCAGAATGAAAAATCTTGTCTATTATCACAGAAGTGGCAAACAATGTCCCAAATGTTATCTATCTGACTCACCCAGCTGGCACAAGAATTGAGACCCAGCATAAGGTGGTTTGTCAGGTTGGTGAAAGACAGATGTACCATTATATTCACAATGGTTTTACAAGTATTTTTTTATTTAACAAAAATTTTTTTTAATCCTTTCATCTCAAGCAAGGCAGTAAAGCCACTAAGACACAAGTAGTTACCGAGCATGAAAGAATAAGAAAAAAGAGAAACATTATTAAGGAGTGAGAACAGAAGAGTAGTAAAGAAGACAGTTGATAACTGACATTGCATTTAAATTTTTGAAGATCAAAATTGGCTGGAAAGCATGTAGCCAGAAGAGAGTTCCACAAGTGAGAAGTGGGAGAGAAGAAACTGTTAGCATAGAACTTATGGTTGCATTTAGCTAATTCCATTGTAAAATGATGAAACCATGCTGCCAATCTAGTACTGTGCTTAAATTCATAAAGTCTGGGTACCATAGTGAAGAGTATTTTATTATTTTTGATAGTATTGTTTCTTTTTAGACCTCCCCAAAGTTCCCAGGGGTTTCACTATCTCCTGACTATACTGAGAATCATGTCCCTCCATAGACCTTTCTCTTTTGAAAGAGAGTACCCCCCTCTCTCTCTGTCTGCCCATACTCAACATTTTAAACAACACAATCTTGGGTACATAGATGTGATTTATCCTGATAATAATGTTTAAATAAGAGAATGAAGGAAATTTGTAGTACTGTTTGGCAATATACATTATAAAATTTCAATGTCCTTTTAATCTTACATTTAAATAACGTTATTGGTACTTTTCTATTTGGATTTGAAAGTTCCTGATAAGGATGAAGCCAAGTATCTGTGAAAAAAATTCCAATCTATGTAAACTTGGTATTTAGTCATTCAATTCTATCTTGACATTCTCCTTTTTTCTCTCTTTCTCTCCAACTCTCTCTCCCACTCTTTTTGTTCCACCATCTCTCTCTCTCTCTCCGCCTCTTTTTGTTCCACCATCTCTCTCTCTCTCTCCGCCTCTTTTTGTTCCCCCATCTCTCTCTCTCTCTCCGCCTCTTTTTGTTCCCCCATCTCTCTCTCTCTCTCTCCGCCTCTTTTTGTTCCCCCATCTCTCTCTCTCTCTCTCCGCCTCTTTTTGTTCCCCCATCTCTCTCTCTCCGCCTCTTTTTGTTCCCCCATCTCTCTCTCTCCGCCTCTTTTTGTTCCCCCATCTCTCTCTCTCCGCCTCTTTTTGTTCCCCCATCTCTCTCTCTCCGCCTCTTTTTGTTTCCCCATCTCTCTCTCTCTCCGCCTCTTTTTGTTCCCCCATCTCTCTTTCTCTCCGCCTCTTTTTGTTCCCCCATCTCTCTTTCTCTCCGCCTCTTTTTGTTCCCCCATCTCTCTCTCTCTCTCTCCGCCTCTTTTTGTTCCCCCATCTCTCTCTCTCCGCCTCTTTTTGTTCCCCCATCTCTCTCTCTCCGCCTCTTTTTGTTCCCCCATCTCTCTCTCTCCGCCTCTTTTTGTTCCCCCATCTCTCTCTCTCCGCCTCTTTTTGTTCCCCCATCTCTCTCTCTCTCTCCGCCTCTTTTTGTTCCCCCATCTCTCTCTCTCTCTCCGCCTCTTTTTGTTCCCCCATCTCTCTCTCTCTCTCCGCCTCTTTTTGTTCCCCCATCTCTCTCTCTCCGCCTCTTTTTGTTCCCCCATCTCTCTCTCTCCGCCTCTTTTTGTTCCCCCATCTCTCTCTCTCCGCCTCTTTTTGTTCCCCCGTCTCTCTCTCTCTCTCCGCCTCTTTTTGTTCCCCCGTCTCTCTCTCTCTCTCCGCCTCTTTTTGTTCCCCCGTCTCTCTCTCTCTCTCCCCGTCTCTCTCTCTCTCTCCCCGTCTCTCTCTCTCTCTCCCCGCCTCTTTTTGTTCCCCCGTCTCTCTCTCTCTCTCCCCGCCTCTTTTTGTTCCCCCGTCTCTCTCTCTCTCTCCCCGCCTCTTTTTGTTCCCCCGTCTCTCTCTCTCTCTCCCCGCCTCTTTTTGTTCCCCCGTCTCTCTCTCCCCGCCTCTTTTTGTTCCCCCGTCTCTCTCTCCCCGCCTCTTTTTGTTCCCCCGTCTCTCTCTCCCCGCCTCTTTTTGTTCCCCCGTCTCTCTCTCCCCGCCTCTTTTTGTTCCCCCGTCTCTCTCTCCCCGCCTCTTTTTGTTCCCCCGTCTCTCTCTCCCCGCCTCTTTTTGTTCCCCCGTCTCTCTCTCCCCGCCTCTTTTTGTTCCCCCGTCTCTCTCTCCCCGCCTCTTTTTGTTCCCCCGTCTCTCTCTCTCTCTCTTTTGGGATGTTTCACTGATGTAAATTGGTTTCACATCCCTGCTTTTTCTATTTTATTTTCTTGCACTCTACCAATCTAAATCAAGAAGTCCTCCTAAAGAAAAAAACAAAACGAACCCCCCCCCCCCACAAAAAAACAACTTCCTCCTTGTAGGAATCAAATCTCCACCAGGGAAAGTTAGTTAAATGCCAATGCCATGCGTGATACATGCTTAGGCAATACTGTATCTTTTGATACATGACTGATGAGGCAGACTTTTTCCCCCACAGTAAGTTGCCATTTTTTTCTGTGGTAGACCAGGCTATAGAATCCAGTCTGTTCTGCTGTTTACCTATAGCTGGTGGGAGAAGAGGATTCATACCTTTCCCGAGGGTATTAGCACGTAAGTGAATGTAATGGATTCAACTAGAATTCAAACTCGGCTCCCCGATTCTTCAATCCGAGCCACAATTCTCAATTGGTAAAGACATTCTTGATTTATCTGAGCAGCTTCCTTGATTAAAAAAGAAATCCTGTTCAATTTTTGTTAGGAGATACCTTTTATATTTAGGACAACTCAATCTAGGTCAGTTGCTATTAATTTCACTGTTTAAGAAAACAAAAACTTGGCGAGGTCAACTCTAACACATATACTTACTCAAAATAACGTTTATAGTAATAAGAAAAACACATGTACATATATAATGTCAGAGGTCACATTGTGATATAATGTAGACATTAAAGATGCCTCTCTAGTGTCTTACCATCAGACTTACTTAAATCTTAAAGCAACAAAAACAGTCTCCCATTATCTTTTCATTTGTTCATTGGGAACCACTTCATGTACCTAGTGCGGGGGTGTTCTGTCCTTGTGTAGCAAGTAGATAACCATCATCATTGTTCATAATTTTGTGTGTGTATATATGTAAAATTAATACAAATATCAAATTTGTCACTTAGCTGATTAGTGTTATTTTCAACATTCCAGCTCTATAGTTTCATAGAGGGACCCTCCAGTAATCTCTCTGTCTGCTCATTGGAGAGAGAGAGAGAGAGTGTGTGCGCGCGCGTTAAACAGTTCATTTTATAAAAACAAATAAAATGAGAAATATATATAAACTGACTGTGTGTATGTGTGTTCACGGACTACTCGAGAACCATAAGGCATATTTCCATCAAATTTGGAACATAGATTGTACTTGATATTGGATGTGTCTGGGCAAAAAAATTAGTCATTTTTCAAAAATCAATAACCGATAATTGATCAATATAATGTTTAAATGTGAATTTCCATTAGTTTCGTTGTTTTTAAACTTTCAGACTTGAAGTCTAAACCCTAAGGTCGATTTTAATGAAACTTGATAAGTATATGCAATTTACTGTCACATTTATTATATGCTATATTGACTTTCGTTTCTCTTGACACTGGGACTCCCAGGGTGCCCCCAAAGGGACGCCAAAAAATTCAAATTGCTTTGATTTTAATGAAATTTTGCATGTTTGTTACGCTCTTACAATGATATAGAAATTGGTTGTCAGATTTTAAAAAATGCATGAGGGGGGGGGGTCCAGGGTGCCTCAGTTGCTTTTCAAGTGTATTTTGTAGCAGTATTCCCTATTTTCCATGAAAATATCAGTACATATTGAGATTATATTGAGTAACTGCAGTAGTCACTTGGAATTAACTGAAAATCACCACTGGGACCCCCACAAGTTAGGGGACCAGCAGGGAACCCCAAAATTTTCAATTATGTCTACAGCCTTGGCCATAGTCGATTAAATAGAAAACTTAAAAAAGATGTGCTTTATTATTTCAATTACTATTAGTCTTAACCCTGTCCTTTGGCTTGAAATTTTCAAATTGCTTCGAATTTGATGGAATTTTTCATGTATGTTAAAATGAATCAAAAACAATTATCAGATTTTGAAAACTACCTAAGGGGCCCCCAAGATGACCCATGAATACCTTGCTGCCCCATTAGTCTTTCAATTGTAGTGGTTAGCAGCATTCCGATGAAAATTTGCACATAATTTGTGTTTAGATCCATCAACTTAAAATCAAAACTGACACCCGATGTGTCATAAATACATTATGAAAAATATCAGTTTTTCCCATGGATTTCCCATTTTGATACTGAAATCATTTAGTTTGCCTTAACTTTACGCCAAAAATTATATCCTTCCTTAAGAAAAAAAAGAATAAGTGCAAACAAAAGTGTGCACCAATGAGAGAAGTGCACGTAGGCATAAGACGTGTGTGCGAGATCGATCGAGATGTGTAGTGTGTACAATTGCTTTTGCTTCATGTGCAATGATCGATTGAGTTATGTAGTGTGTACTATTGATTTTGATTCACATGTAGTGTTCATTAGTGCTATGTGATAAAATAAATGCAAAAATCTCATTTGCATCAAAGTTGTCGTCCAGTAGGTAGGCTGCCTTCATGCATGTATATTTTGAATTTTTGATACTAAATTTAAATTTGTGAAAATCATATTATTAAAAAAGTTTAAGCATAAATGCCAATTTATAATTATGTATTTATCATCTTCTAATCAGTGTTTAAATAATGCTTACTAACTCATATATTTGGAAACTTGAGCCTTAAAATTTTGACAATTTTAATCTGAAAAATGTACTTATAATAATGTAAAGACCGTCTTTCCATTAATTTATAATTATGCTAAACTTAGCATGTACATTTTATCGTTCATAGTGAGTAGGTTTCTAGCTGCACGTTAATTTTTATTTTTATCACTAGAACGTTTTTTGGTAGTCTATTTTTAGATAAATCCTAACTTTACGAGCTTGCTTATAATTGTTTACCATGTTCCCGGGGTCTCCCTTATAAACTTGCATTTAATTTATTGTGGCTATATTTCCATTAATGTGTATAATATTCTTGCTTTTTAATTTATTACTTCATTGTCATTCAAAAAGCTTAACCAAACCCCTCCAACTACATCCTGACAGTAATGCCAAGAAAACAAAATCCTTTACTTGGTCATGCTACTACTACAGCCAAATACATGAAAGCATGGAGAAGAAATGCTTCGCAACAAGAAACTCAAATTAGACTGACACAAAATGCTATTCGTACAGTTAATGCAAGGTCAGCAGAAACTAATGAGCAACTAGATGAGGAAGGAATGCTGCCAGAACCCCTGCTATTCGAGCTGTTGAAACTGAGGGGCAAAGAACAGTCTTTGTGAACATTGGTTTTCAGCCTTGGCACGGCTGATAGAAGTCTTTGTTGAATTTCCAATGTATGTTGTTCATTTGATGTAGTTTGAGCAAAAGCTGTCAACAAAGCATTTTTCCTCAACAGTTTTCGAAGATCGATTGCGATTAATGTACTCTTCATTTGCTGACAATTTTTTTTTTGTATCTTCTGTGCTTCTGTAAAAAACAACTTTCTCCTGTTATAAATGTTTTCACACTTCATGTTATTATAATTTTTCGCTATATAGATAAGAGGCACTAAAGAAAAATCTTTAATTTAACTTTACAGATTGGATGAGATTCGTGATTTTTTTGAATAAACCCAGGCAATGCCAGTTAATGCTGCTAGTATATATATATATATATATATATATATATATATATATATATATATAGTAACCATATGGCAGACAAGGAAGAAAAATTAATTCTTTTAGTTATTCCAGCATTTTTCCATTTGGTGGGAGTAAGGGAGTGCAACAATTGTCCCAAGAGCTTATATCTATTTCCAAGCTGTCATGGAAACATCAGGTGATTTTAGTCATATATATATATATATATATATATATATATGTCCCAGGAGTACTTGCATTAAAATGGTATCATATTTGTGGACATCTGGATTTATGGATCACCCTTGCACTCATAAAAAGAGGAAAAAAAAAAAAAGGTGAAAGAATAAGCAATACTGCATTCTGCCTCCTAATAACCGTTACATTTGCATACGCATTTAATACGTTTTGCCCCCCTATTATGGACAGTAGATTCTTTGTTAAATATTAATAGTTTTTTTTTTTCTGCGGGAAACACTGGAGAGAGAGAGAAAAAATGAGACAAATGGGAGGTTAATCATATTCTGCATTTAGCAAGAGTGGCAAGTAATCCTAGAAACCTTTCCCAGTGCACTATTCATAGTACAAATGCCTGACTAGAATTTTGATAACAATCTGAAAAATCCTGTTCATATTGTTTATTGATGTAATCCACACAGATGTTTACCACTGTTATGCTGGTCGATGCAACTCACAAATCTTGGGCAGTCCTTTGTTTAAATATCGTAATGGATGTTAATGAAAATTTCCTTTTAGTCTGCAAATTTATGCACACAATGACAAAAGGATTTTCATTTCTGTTCCATAAATCTAAATATTACAAAACCTGTTGATATAATATTCCATGACTCCTATAAATGTTGATGTGCCTGTTCCCTGGCTGTTTTGTGACACTACATAAAAAACGCAACTTTTTCAATCCTTCAAAAAGTCATGAGGAATGTAGAAAAAAAAAATGCATTCTTGCTTTTGGAATATTTGTTCTTTCAGGTGATTATAACCAACAAAGAGCCATCTGAAATTATGGTAACATTAGCATTACTAAGTAAGCCATGTGCAAAGATATATTGGCACCAAGATCTAGTGAAGTATGTCTTCTTCTGTGTGCTGTCTCATTAGTACATGGTCGATCATGGCTCTCCAAAACTTCCTATCCTTTGTAGCTGCTATTCCTTTACTATCCCTCAAAAACCCATCTTCTGCAATTCATTTATACAAGTTTGTCAGGTAGTTACTCACTGTTTCCCTCTGTTACTTTTGCCTTCAATATGTCCTCTGAGCATCAAATTCTACAAGCCTTCTTTCCTCATATGCCCGAGAAATTTCAACTGTCACCTGACTCTAAGTATAACTGCCTTTTTTTGTTTCCATTCTTCTTGGATCTTTGCCATTGCTCACATGCTCTATCTATGGTATTCTCAGCATCCTTCCGTAGAACCACGTCTATAGCCTCAAGTCTCCTCTTGGAGGAAATCTTCAGTTCAGCATTCTTTGTTCCTGATAAGATCTTCCTCTTTCATAATACTGTTAAAATCAGTAATTTGTATGTAATTTATGCAGGTGATTTTCAGTGATTTTTTTTTTTTTTTTTTTTTTTTTTTTTTTTTTTAAAGATTTTTGTGTAAAATTTACATCCCAAAATTTTCAGAATTTAGCATAATTTCACTTACTTGCAATTAGATTTTATTAATTTTGCCAATCTCACAATAAAACAAGAAAAACAGACAAGAATAAAACCATACAGTCAAGATTATCCATGTCATTACATATTTTTTCTAGTCAAGAATATCCATATCATTATGTATGTCAATAGTGCTCCATTGTGATAGGTAGTAACTCCAAACAATGTAAAATATGGCCCAGATCATGATTACCAGCATGAATGTCAGACTTCAAAAAGTAGTTGATCATTTAATGGTTTTAGTAAATTTATGCAGAAAAAGTAAGCATTATACTGTCAAGCATAAATAAGTCAACTTTATTACATTTAAGGCCTTATTTTTCCTGTATAAACCTATTCTTACATGAAATAGGTCAGCTTCTGGTACAAATGTTTACGTTTTGTACATCTTTTTTTCAACAAGAAAAATTGAGTAAAAACAACTCCTGGAAACAATCTACTAATGTAACTTATACACCCACTAAAGTTTATCTTTGTGAAAAAATGTGTAAATTACATGGGTTTTTACGGTACTGAGTTTAGCTTTTGGAAAGCATCTTTTGTCATTCTAATGCACCTTCAGATTTTCTGACAAAGGGATCATTCTCTTAAGTCTTCTTGAGAATGCAGGCCACTAGATAAAATAAATACTATTTGGAATAAACGCAGCATCTACTCAAATATGGGTATCCACTAAAAATAATGTTTAAAGTATTAAAAAACTACATATGAATATACATATCTGTAAAGAGGGATCGAGGTAGATATGTGTTGGATAGTTGAATGAAGACTACTCTTATTGTTACTGTATCTCCTACCACTTCTATTTGGCTGAAGGCCTGGATGTATAAATGAGTAATGATACAAGTGTTTGATTTTTGTATGTAATGCTAGTGATATATTGTGGGAGACAGGTGTGGCAGTTAAAGTAATCCGTTTTTTTTCTTAGAGTGTAAGCTATTTTTGTTAGTTCTTGTTGCAACAAGACTTTCGTTTGTGGATTACTTACCAGGTTTTCGTGCTTAGTAAAGATATTATTCAGGATGTCAAAATGTCTTGCATTTTAATTTTTTTTTTTTTTTTTTTTTCTGTACATGTACAGAAAGTACAAAACATTTTTATGTGAAATCTTAATTTCCCCACTTAAAAATCGGTGTGGGTGTGTGCATGACATGACTAGCACCTTTATCTGTATGTACACAAAATTTATTAAATTTTATATAAAACTACTTCCAGGGTATATGTTATATAAAATTACCTTCAGGGTATATGCAAGCTGTGTTATGAAATGTAATGGGATATTGTGTTTATGCTTTGGGTTACATTCCAAAGCTGACCCATTTTATAGGCACTAGATACAAATTAAATAAACTGTATACCAAAATAATAATAAAAAAAAAAATTTGAAAACTGGTCTCAAGAATTTCAGATAAAAGAATTCTCAACCTGTATTTATTATTTATCTTGTGTAGAGGAATTGATTTAGAATGAATTTACATGGAAAATATGAACTTCAAAATATTATGTACTGTATCCCTTCAGTACCCGGGCAATCATGGCTCTTCACAACTTCCTGTCCTTTGTAGCTCTTAGTAAGGCTTGTCTTTATGCTATCCCTCCTAATCTCTGTTCTACCAAACATTTACACAAGCTCATTTGGTAGGTTACTCACAGCTTTCTTCTGTCCCTTTTGCCTTCAGTATATTTTGTGAGTATCAAATACTCCAAGCTCTCTTTCCTCATTATGTGTCTTATTAATTTCAACTATCTCTTTCTGAATTTGATTACTGTATATACTCACATATGCAACCTTTGAAGACCTAATTTTGAAGCTAATTTGACAACAGTAAATGGATATATAGTTCAGTCAACAGCATAGCCAGGAACAGCAGTACATATGCTAATTTTATATCTCGTGTATGATGCGACCCTCTTAAAATTAGTTTCAAGATTAGATGTTCAAAAGTCATATGATATGCAATTATATACGTTATAGATTTAAATGAAACTATTCCAAAAAAGCCAACTACAACATAAAACACACATTACCACCTTTAATCATGCCCACACAAATATGTATATGCACAAAAGCTGAGTATCATCTACCATGTATTCAATCGTGAATGCAGAATAACATATATATTACTTAAAAGCTCCCAAGAAAATTAAATTTCATCATTAAATGACTGAATAGGAGTTGATATGCCATTAAACAGACAAATCAAATCATTAAGCTTAACAGAAAATAATAGAATATGTGCTGTGTTAGTAGGGCAGCAGCACCACTATTTTTGACTAAAATATACATGTTGGTGAAAAAGAGGAACTAGTAATTTGATGGTTTCGATGCTGACAAGTTTCTCTTTAGTGGCCAATTAGGAGAAATAGCTCTGTCTTGCTGTGTGTGTAATTACAAGAGGATAGTAATGAGTTATATGAGAGAATTTTAACACTGAAAGAAATAAAAATTATTTTATTAGAAATGCAATCAAGTTGGCAGACTTGTCAAATTCAGCTTGGATGTTTACAGTCTGATGCATTTTGCTGTTGTTTATCAAACTGTTTGGAATTCACTAAATATCTCGGTTGTTAAAATGTTTTAAATTAAAGCATACTATATGAATTATTGACGTCAAAATCATGCAGCAATAGAAATTTAACTGAGTTAATGTAGTGACAGACAGAAAATGTGACGCATAATAGAAATAGCAAAACATAACTTCCTTTATGTGCTCTGTTCTTTCAGGAAGTTGGTGGTTAGGGCACTCCACAACTTCCTATCCTTTAAATTTTGTGTCTTTTCACCATCTCTTACAGTCTCTGTTCTGCCAGCATTATGTATTAGGAGTGAGCAAAAGTTCCTTCCCCTCTTGTTTTTAAGCTATAGGCTGAATTTTCTATATACCGTATCCCTTCAGGATATTGGACATCATGGCTCTCCACAATTTCCTGTCTTTTATAGTTCTTTATAAATTTTGTCTTTATTTTATCTCCTCCTAAACCTTGCTCCACCATCCATTTACTCAAGCTCACTAGATAGGTTATGCACTTGTTTTCCTGTATCTCTCTTGCCTTCAGTATGTCCTGTGAGTATCAAATTTTCCAAGTCCTCTTTCCTCATATGCCCTAGAAATTTCAACTCTTTAATCCTAATGTTAAGCATATAAGTGTCCTTTTGTTACCATTTTTTCTAAAATGTCATGGTTGCTCACATGTTCGGTCCATAGTATTCTTGGCATCCTTCTGTAGAACATTTCTGTTGCTTCAAGTCTCTTCATCTAGGAAGAGATTGTTCAACATTTGCCAAACATTTGTCCAGCATATAGTGTGGTGAAATAGGACCAAGGAATTCTAACCTACTTGTGGCTAAGAGGCCATGATGTTTCACCTGCCTAGTTGGAGCCACCATTTGCAATTTAGGTAAAGCATATATGTGGTTCTAGTGCTTTTAAAACTGTCACTAATTTGCATGTGGTCAAAGGCCTGAATAAAAAGGTTAACCTGCACAGATGAGCAGGGAGAGAATCTGTGGATCTTGACCTGTGCTGAACTGGATTCCTTGCGGCTATCATGCATATAGAGGAAGAGAGAATTTGTGTAACAGTTCAGTACTCTTTTCTTTATTTATAATGGAATTTTTCAATTTCTTAACACTTTCTTTAGCTTTTGGAAGGGAGCTTTCACTATCTCAATGTACCTTTTGGATTTCAGTGTTGCACTTTGTCTTTTTTTTTTTTTAATTTTTATATTATTATTATTATTATTATTATTATTATCTCTCCTAAACTTTGCTCCACCATCCATTTATTCAAGCTTGCTAGGTAGGTTATGTGTTGTCCCTCTTGCCTTCAATATATCCTGTGAGTATCAAATTTTCCAAGTCCTCTTTCCTTGTGTGTCCTAGAAATTTCAATCTTCTCTTCCTAACGTTAAGTATATAAGGGTCCTTTTTGTTTCTGTTTTCTCTAAAACGTTATACTTGCTCACAAGTTCAGTCCATGGTATTCTCAGCAATCTTCTGTAAAACCACATTTTTGTTGCTTCAAGTCTCTTCATCTGGAGATTGTCCATTATTTACTGCCATATGGGAGGACTGATATTATATAACATTTCGGTGCTCTTCTTTTTTCTTTTCTTTTTTTTTTTTTTTTTTATTACAAAATGCTGCATATTTTATATTTGTATTTTTTATTGGTAATGACTATTGAATAAATTTCATATCGGCAACTGATTACTTCTTGCTTTATCCATTGTGCAGGATGTTTGCATCTTGTAGGATGGTTATCAATGCATCTTCTATGATATATTTACAGAACTGTTAATTAGGGTGCTACATTTTGTCATTACAACTGCTTCCCTACAAAGGGGAATTACTTATGACCCAATACAAATTATTAACACCCTACACCCCTTCTATTTAAACAATTGCTCTAGCCGTTACCATGGAAATTTTGATTTCAATAATGAATATGCTATTAAAACACGCAAAATTTCAGAAATAAGTTATTCCAAAAAAAAATTTTGCTTGAAGATGGAACAGAGCTTACTTTAATTCAATTTAATTCAAATAATTATATTGAATTTTTTGGCTCTTGTTTTGAAACATGAGAACTCTTATGTTGCATGTTGGAATCATATTTTTAAATAAATAATTATATATATATATATATATATATATATATATATTCAATGAATTATTTGAGTCTTTAACCTTATTTTGGGATTGCTTTGCTTTCCTTTTTTCCTTTTTTTCTTTTTTTTTTCTTTTTTTTTCTTTTCTTTTTTAAATCACAATGTTTCAGAGGGTGTGTTCTGAGTTTTTTTAATGAAAGCATTTCAACCAGCAATTATCAAAGAAAAATATTTAAACTTGTTTGGACAATAGACATAAAAGCTTTTGTTTAAATTCAGTGTGAACATGCAATGTTTTTCTTTGTCCATTGAGTCCTGTATTTGGTCAGAGAGCGAGCTGAATGATAGTTTTCTTTCTCATATTATCATCTTAATATAATTTCCCAGATGATTTTTCATCTCTTTCATTGCTTAACTTGAATGGCCAATAATCTCTTTTTCTGTTTGTTTTTAATGGTTACTTATAAGACTATGCATGAATCATATTTTTAACATATTAATTTTTTCTCTAAATTTCTAGAATGTGGAGGTATTATTATTATTATTATTATTATTATTATTATTATTATTATTATTATTATTATTATTATTATTATTCAGTCAGACTAATATCCTTACCTTTTTTTTATTTTTTTTTTTATTTTTATTTTTTTATTATTTTATTTTATTTATTATGACATTTCTGCCTTTGTTCCCACCCTCTATCCTTCTTCTGGTGTCTGTTGAACTGCTTAATAAATAGCATCATATGAAACCAGTTTTGCTAATGTTGGCAAAAGTGTCTGGTTGTTGCTCAACCTTGCTATCTTCTGCATTTGGCATTCTGTTATCCTCTTTTATCACAAGTCAATCGTTGGTACAAAAACTTCCATTAAGTCCTACACTCTACGGTAGCCATTGCCAAACACTTTCAAATGTTTACTATCTTTGGAAACTGTGTTGGCAACTTCTCAAAGACCACACTTTACATGGTTTGTGTGTTTGAAAACTTAAAGAGGTTTTTAGTTTTTGACATTTGTAAAAATGTAAAATTTTAGTGAATTTAAGTATGATAAACTGGACTCTTATATACACATACACACACATTTAATTTTACAAAGGCACGCACTACTGTTTATTACATATGTATATACTATATAAATATGAAAGGGTGCTGGAAAGTTCTTAGCCCTGCTAATTTCCAAAATCTGACCAAATTATTAAGGCTTCTTAGTTGGACAAAGCACCCTCTTATATATATATATATATATATATATATATATAAGGATAAAGAACAAGTATGAAATAGATCTTAATCAAGATTTTCTGTCATTTTGTCAGATTCCTATCCATACTCTCTCTCTCTTTACACACACATATATATTGCTTGAGCTACCATGAAGTTGCAAGTCATCATGACTGAGGGTTTGAGTGTACTGGCTTTGTTCAGACTGTTGATTATACCAGATAATGTGTTCTTTCTTAGAAACTGTAACTAAAGTCTGTAGAACATAGTTACAGTATAAACATAAGGTAGGTTCTGTGGGTGTTGAACAAACACAAATGTGCCTGAGCAGGCATCTGCAATAAGAATTAGCTAGATGCCCTAGCAGACAGGCATACTTGAATACAAGCGACCAGCCATTACTTACTTTCTCTAAATATTTGTTTATGCAAACTTTTTAACTTTGTTTTAATTTGAGTTTATTTGTTGTTATTCAGCATCCACCCAACCAAATATTTAAAAGAAACAGAATAGATTAACATTTTTGTATGTATAAGTTTCTCCAGCTCTTCCTATCCTGTTAAAATGCCTCTGTATTTTGTTTGGCCAATATCCGTAACTTGTCTTAAAATTAACCTATTTAAGAGGGGGGGGGGGGAGAAAAAGAAAAAAAGAAGCCGGACAACAAAACATCTCTTTAGTTAGATACAGGATATATTTTAATAATCACCACTTAATCTTTATTATAAGTTTACTTCTGGATTATCTTTGGGAAGATTAAATAGTGTTAGGTAAAGATTAACTGACACTTATAAATTAATATTTCAAGCATTTCAATTCATCCATTTTTTTATTTTTATTTTATTTTTTTTATTTTTTTTTTGCTTTTAATTAAGTTTTATGCCAACATTTAGATTCAATTTCTTTTATGTCAACTGTAAATCATGATCTTTCTGCTTTTGTGAAAGTCTTTGTAAAGGATTTGAATATTATTTGAGTAAGGGAGATAATTGCGATTTTACAGCATCCTGTATAAGCTAATTCTTGGGTTTCTTTCTTTCCACTCTGAAGAAATCATAGGTTTATGAAAAGTCCATTTTTAACCCTAACCCTACTGAAAAAGTTCTGGGTTTGACCCACTACCCCAAATCCAATGAAACATCTTTTTTTTTTTTTTTTATATTTCTTAGGTCAAGAACTTTTCAGTGTGCTCTCATACATTAAAAAATTAGGGTACCACTCCTTTGGCAACTTAAGAAACAAAAAAAATAAAATAAAATCCAATATATAGTATATTTCAGGAAACTCCTGCTAAAATTTTTGAATAAATGTACGAGCATTGTCCCTTTGATTATCGGCAGGATTTGTGTGGGGAAGGTGGATAAACTTAAGTTTCAGAAAATTAAAATTAAGTTGTGAATTGTAGTGGATCTCTTCTGAATTAGCAATACTATTATGTCAGTTAAGAAGGGAGCTGCTCTATTGAGAGTGTGCTAGTGTTCTTTATTATTGTGTGGTATGTTTGTTGCTTGGCAGCAGACAACAGAATCCTCCAAAGAATTATAGATGTTGCCCAGAAAATAATTTGCTACCTTCCTCCAGAAGCAGAAAACAATGAAAGATGGCACACATTCTGGGTATCATTTGTTTGAACTGTTACTCTAAGGACAATATTTTAGCTCCATCAGTTCTAGGACAAAGTACCTGAGGGATATCTAGGACAAAGTACCTGAGGGATATCTAGGACAAAGTACCTGAGGGATATCTAGGACAAAGTACCTGAGGGATATCTAGGACAAAGTACCTGAGGGATATCTAGGACAAAGTACCTGAGGGATATCTAGGACAAAGTACCTGAGGGATATCTAGGACAAAGTACCTGAGGGATATCTAGGACAAAGTACCTGAGGGATATCATGCATAAAATGAATGCTGCTAACTTTTAATGTATCTTAAATGTTATCACTTTTTATTTGATAGTGTCTTTTTTGCGTGTGTGTATTGGTGCACCTGGGGTCAGCTGTCTAATTTTATTGTGCATTGCGCAGTGACAAGAATAAATACATAAAAATCATTGATATCTTTCAAACTTGACGGTTGTCAAGTCTTGGACACAGAGGTCCAAAAATGAAAATCTTTATTTTATTATTGCATTTTACACTGAAACTGGGAAACATTAAGTGAAAATATTCCTTATTTCTATACAAATCAATTATGATAGAAATCTATAGTAAAACATCATTCCTCTTTTTCTTTTTTTTTCTTTCCTATTCAGAAAGTGATCTGGGGAAGACTTAAAAGAAAGTGAAAATCAATTATTTTTGGTACGATTTTATCCTAATTTCCAATGAAACACATTTGGCATTTTGGCAAAAATATTACATTTCTATGAATATGTTAACTCCTGCATGTCTGTATACCTTGTTTGGTTATCTTTATTTTTATTTTATATTTTTTTTTTGTTTGTTTCACCCTAAAACAATGCACCCTAATGCAGGAATGCCACTAGTACACAGGGGTTTACAGGCAGTGAAATTGAGAGAAAAGACTAGATGTAGTGGGGAGATTAAGTAAAGGATAAAAGATGAACAGGATTCTAGATGACAATTGACATTACTTTTGAAGATTGTAGTTATCAGGAAACCTAGTAAACAGAAGGGAGTTCCACAAGCAGGAAGTGCGAGAAAAAAACTACCTGTTGGAGTAGATGTGGCAGTTACATTTAACTATTTCAACAGTAAAAGGGTGGGGCCTAGATGCTAATCTAGTAGCACACTTAAATTTGTATAATTGGGGCACCAGAAAAAAAAAATGTTTATCAGAGCAGTTGATATGAAAATATTCATACAAGAGACAGAGGGGAGCCATGTCAGATTGATGGGAAAGTGACTGAAGTCAGTTGTGAGGGAAACAAAATTGCTGAATCAAGTTCAAATTTTGAGACAAATTTAAGGCTGCTTGAATTCACTTTGAACTAATATCCTTAGGAAAAGTATGGATCTCTTTTCTTAACTGTGGCTAAAATTGTAGGGCAGACTGGGCCCTTTATCTGTGGTAGGGCAATCATCCTGAGGAGATATGGGCTGCATTGCCCTGCTGCTGCTCTACATGTGGCACCTCAATGATCCTCCAATGAGTTATGATACAGACTTTAATTCAGGTAGAGTATAAATCGTTGACGAATCATTGTACTTTTAAAAGTGAGTAATGTCACTTAGATTTCTATGTACTGTATCCATTCAGAACATTGGAGATCATGGCTCTCCACAATTTTCCATCTTTTGTAGCTCTTTATAAATTTTCTTTTCTCTCTCTCTCTCTCTCTCTCTCTCCTAAAGCTTGCTCTACCATCCATTTACTCAAGCTTGCTAGGTAGGTTATGCACTTGTTTTCCTCTGTCCCTCTTGCCTTCAGTATGCCCTGTGAGTATCAGATTTTCCAAGTCCTCTTTCCTCGTCTGTCCTAGGAATTTCAACTCTCTCTTCCTAATTTTAAGTATATGTGCCCATTTTGTTTCCATTTTCTCAAAGACATAGTTGCTCACATATTCTGTCCATGGTATTCCCAGCATCCTTCTGTAGAACTACATTTCTGTTACTTCAAGTCTCTTCTTAGGAGATTTTCCAGCATTTACTGCCATGTAGGAGGACTAATATTTAAAACAGTCCAGTACTCTTTTTGTTTCTAATGAAATTTTCCGGTTTCTTAATACTTTGCCTAGCTTTTGGAAAGCATCTTTTGCTATCCTAATGCATCTTTGAATTTCAATGTCACACTTTCTGTTCTCCCAGATATTTTTATTTTTGCACTTGTTTGAAAACCATTTTTTTCCCTGAAAACTTTTGCACACATCTAATAAGTTGGTGAGCTTTATCTTCTTAAAGCACTGCACAACATTTTTTTTTTTTTTATTACAAATTGAGGCATATTTTATATTTGCATCTTTTACTGATAACTATTGAATAAATTCCATATCTACATCTGATTACTTCTTGCTCTATTCATTGTGTAGGATGTCTGCATAGTGTAGCGTTGTTATCAATGCAGAAAATGGAATCGACGAGCAGCATTCACATTCACGATGAGGCTGTTGTCTTCCATTTAACACAAATGCCCTTGGGAAAGATATGAATCCATCTCTTCTCCCTCCTGCTGTGTGTTAAGTAGCAGGGCAGAGTAGCCTTGGTTGGCAGCCAGTCTAAGAGAAGGAAATCTCTGAATTGAAAACCACTTGTATGTGAGGCTAGTAACTCACTCTTAAACCCAGAGCACACCTAGCGTGGTTTGACTCTAACCCTATGCTCCGTGGGGAATCTACAAATTTAAGAAGATTCCATTATGCACAAAGTTCACATATTTTACCTTTTAATATTAATGTATTGGTTAATTGTATCTGTGTCCAGCCCCATCATTTTATGACTAAAATTTTATCTTAAAAACTCAATTATAAATTTAATCCTTTAAAAAAAAAAAATGTTAGTATATACTTTTTTTTTTTTTACCAAATATTTTCAGGTTGTCTCAATTTTGATTTATTTCAATAGGACTATTATTTAGCACCAAGTGCCAATTAATTGATTTTTTTTTTTTTTTTTTTTTTTTTTTTTTTTAAATCACCTTCAGGTGTAATTCATATCCCAGTACACATACTTGCCTCCTTTCAAGACATATATTGGAAAAACAACTTCATTTCATCTTTTATTGACTTTATTTTTTAAATAAAGTTATTTTTATTTTTGCTGTATTTATGGAAAGCCTTCTCTAACAATCACCTATATTTTTAATGACTATTAGATGCAACACTAGAAGCATAAAAGGTGGCTGAAGAATGCATCTGCCAAAACATAATGTTCAAAACAAATAAAGATGCTAGTTAGAATAATTGATAAACAAAGGACAAATCAATCTTAGAACTTAACATTTGTACGTGTTGATGAAGTTTTTTTTTTTTTTCCTAAACCATGATGATTTGTGTTCTGCCAATATTTCTTTACTGGTACCTAGATCAAGTTCAAGGAATATCCTTCATTTTTTGATGTGGGCCAATTAGATTTTGAGTAGGTCAAGTTGTTGTTTTTTCATGGATTTGTGGGAGCAGTCCTGATTGGTCCTTAAATTTTTTTTCTATTTGGATATATTTTGTTGACAGCACCGGAACTAAACTGTACAAGATATATTTACACTCTTCGCTTATCACTGTGGAAGTGTAAACTTCTGGCTAGGTTCTCTGGCAAAGAACCAATTACTTTTTTATTTTTAAACAAAACTTGCATAAATTAATTAATTATTGTATGCAATTTTAGATAATTTAGTATGATTGGCACTTGTTAGTTCCAGTAAAGCCTTTTGCAAAATAATTGATCACAAATCTTCTCTTTCTTTAATATTAAAAGGAAAAAAAAAATCAATAATGATCAATAATTAAGAGACTGTTCATTAAGAGGCTTGAAATGTACCAGAGATGTAAAATATAGCATTTAGAAGTACATTGGTGAAAAATTGTATTTCTATATTTGATTTCAGATTCTGATATTAGTTTGTTGAACATATATAAATCTCTATATCAGACCCTCATATAGTTGTAAGACCTAAATCTCCTATGCACATTAAGAGTGGAGGCTGAATAGTTTTCATTGTGGTTCCTGATATGTATATTAGACCCTATTGCCCTCAGTACTTGAAAAATCAGTGTCTCTTCTGGTTTGGCCATGTCAGCTTGTATGGTTTTACGACCTGAATCATGTCGGGAGGATGGCTGAAAAATCACAGCTTCTTGCAGTGTCTCTTCTGGTTTGACCATGTCAGCTTGTATGGTTTTAAGACCTGAATCTTGTCAGGAGGATGGATGATAGAAGAATTCCAAAGGACATTGTTTTAATTATTTCACCCGAAGCAAGGCAAAAAAAATGCCACCAAGATGTAGGAGATTACAGAGGGGAAAGAAATGAAGAAGTCAATAAAAGAACAGAATTCAAGGACATAGAAGATGATTATTAAACTTGCATTTAAATTTCCAAGTTCACAATTCATAGTTGACAGGAAAGCTGGAAAAGAGTTCCACAAATGAAAAGTGTGGGTGAAGAAACTATTAGTATAGAACTTGCCACCTATAACTTCAATTTAAGGAGCTTTGTAAACACAACCTCAGTTGGCTCAATATCAGCCCTACCACCACTGCTCAACAACGCATTCAATGTTAGTAACCAATTAACAATGAGCTGTTGACATCTGAGATTACCTTGGTTGATCAGAGAGGCTGAAAGAACAAAGAGGAAGTACAAATGGGAGAAGGGTGCTATAACCATCACTGAGACGGGCCTGTAAATGCAACATCTGTGGTTTTGATTTTATCGAGTGAACATTAGTATAAAAATAAAAGCAGTGAAAATAAAGGACTTCTTTATATACCATGTCCCCTCAGGATGTAGGTGATCATAGCTCTCGACAATTTCTTCTCCCCTTGCAGCTTTAACTAAATTCTGTTCTCTTCATTTCTAAATCCTGTTCCAGCATCCATTTTCTCAAGCTTGTCAAGTATGTCATGCACTGTCCCTCGGTTGCCTTCCAGATTACAACTCTGTTGCACTTGACTACATCTGATACGACACCAAGTACAATGTCTCCTTGAGAATCTCTTAGGGTGGGCCCAGTACATATTAGGGTCATCGCTTTAAATTCTTTCTTAGAACAAAGGTTTCGTAACACTAAATTTGATTCAAAACATGTGGTATTTCTTGGTGTGAATCACACTGCATAAATACATAATGTGTAACTCCCACAAGGAAGCTGTTCCCTTTAGAAATATTGGCACAACATAATCATCCATTACCCTCTGTTGGGCTTTGTGTCATGCAAAGTTTATTTAATATTGAGAAAGATTACAGAACTAGAAAATAGGGAATTATGATTCATGCATTTTAGATTTGTTCAAATTATTATAGGTATGTCTGTCTTGTCTTAAATTTTCTGCCATCATGGTATCAATTTTCTCCTGAATAGTTTAAAACTGAAATGTAAACATACAACTAGTGACCCTTGGTTAATTTTCTCCATGATATATTTTCATTTTTGTTGGTGTGACTATAACTGGAAAAGGGACTGGTGCACATTCACAGAAAAATGGAAGCCACAGCAAGAACACAAAACCATGAATCCTGTTTTCTCTATATTAGTTACTTTATTCATAGATTCACTTATCACTAAGTAACACTTGAGACATCTTGACTGCTATTTCAATAAAATATTTTTTTTTCATGATATTAAAGAATAGAAGTAAACTGGATGTTTAGCCATTGTGTGTTTCATTTCTTAATTTTTACGAAATTTTTCAAATTTTCAGGGAAAGGTGCTTTTCATTATTTAATATATTTTAAGGTGTTTATCTATCATACTTCTGTTTGATATGACTTTATTACATTTCTGTAAATAAACAAACTATGAAAATAAAAATATTGTCTTTCATTAAGAATGAAAAGGGAAAACTTTATAAAAAAAACAATAAAATCAAAATGTAAACAGTCTATCTTGTGAGCAAAAGTGAGTGTATTTGCCATTTTGCTGCTTCAGATAAGTTTTTTTTTTTTTTTTTTTTTTTAAGCTGAGTAAAAATTTCTGAAAATGTGTACTTTTGTATTATATGAACTCCCTCCCCATTGCATTTAATTTGCATTCAGAATTTTTTGTATTATGCACAAGAAAATACAGTACATAATTATTGGCAATCTGTTAAAGCTATTGTAATAAAATAACCAATAGTGCCATTCTTTTTGTACCAAATAAGTGCCAACTGATAGAATTATTTCCTTCAATTTGACATGCGGTTATTTTTCAAATTTTATTTGTAGCATGATTATTTTGTTGTAGCTTATTAAACTTGTATAAAAATTCCTCATGAAGTGTTTATTTGTACAGCCATGCTTTTTCATATGCTGAAAAATGACTATTCCAGATGGTACTTTTTAGTACAAAAGAGTAACCCTTGTATACATTGAGTGTTTTTTGTTTTGTTCTTGCATTAAATATTTTCATTATTGAATACAATTTCAGTCTAGTGGCTTCATTTTTGTTCTTTATAATGCACCAAAGTGCAGATTAAACAATGAAGATGCTAATGTGAAAAACTGTTGATTGGTGCATTTGTATGCTTTTGGAATATTTACAGTTCCATTTTTGTTAATTACGTCTATCGAATGGCAGAAATCCTATATTTGTAGAGGAGTTTATAAGGGATAAATGTTTCGTCAGTATGGTATTTCCCATGTAGCTGATGGTGTTTCATGTTATGCATTTTTTTCTTTGTTTTTCAGATTATCAACAAGTGCTGTGACTTTCTTGAGAGAAGCTGTTTCGACTTTTTCATTTTTTTGTTTAATGAGAGCTCCAGACTAGAATTGGGCCTCACTTTTTCCTCCCCCTTCTGCTGCTATATGGGGGCTGGGGTTGTGAAGGCCCAGGAACAGTGGGCACACCCAATAAATATTACTACTACTACTACTGCTGCTGCTCAATTCTCTCCAAATTCAGAGGAAGGCCTCTTGTTGAGCAATCGGACCAATATGTCTTGTGAATCATGTGCTGTACAGTTTACCACTTTTAAACGAAAGGTGAGTTGTCAATTTGGAGAAGAAAAACTAAAAACCTTAAGTTGCTGCCTCACTCTCAGGCATCTTGCTTCTTCTCCTATGTAGCCTGTCAGGATGTTAGTGATCATGGCTCTCCACCATGTCCTGTCCTTTATAGCTCTTAATAAATTTTGTCTTATCTCTCCTAAATCCTGTTCTGCCATCCATTTACTCAAGCTCACTAAGAAGTCTGTTTTAGTTTTCCTCAGTCCTTATTGTCTTCAATATGTCCTGTGAGGATAAAATTTTCCAAGCCTACTTTCCTTATGTTGCCTAGAAATTTCACCATATCTCTTTCTGATAAGTACAATGGTCTTTTTTGTTTCCATTTTCACTAAAACGTTGTCATTGCTCACATGTTTGATCCAAGGTATTCTCAGCATCCTCCTGTAGAACCACATTTCTGTTGCTTCAAGTCTCTTCTTCATTTCTGAGGAGATTGTCCAGCCTTCACTACCATATGGGATTGATATGATGTAACAGTTCAGTAATCTTTTCTTTGAATTTAACAATTTTCCTGTTTCTTAATACTCTGCCTAGCTCTTGGAAGGTATCTTTAACTATCACAATGCGCTTTTGGTTTTCAATGTCACACTTTATGTTCCCTGTTAAAACACTTCCCAGATATTAAAATTTTTGTATTTGTTGGATTTTGGTATCTCTGATTTGTAATTTGCATTTTGGTCTGGCCCTTTTGCTGACAACAATGCATTCTATTTTCTTGCAATTGATGTTTAGTCCTTTCTTCTTGCTTTCCTATAGTTTCCTTTCCATGTCTGCTAACAACACTGCCATCTGCATTTCTTTTTTTAAGATTGTGACTGCCAATAATGAATGCTGGTAGTACTACGAATCACTTCACGGAATAGGGTGAATGACGTATCCTTGTCTTACACCTCTTTCTACTTTTTGTATATTTTTTTAATTCATTTTCATCCATATACAGGCGGTTTGCTGCCAGTATAGATTCTGGATTATTCTAATAGCCTTTCCAAATATGTCATGCTATTAATAGCAGTTCCAACAGTTTTTTTTTTTTTGTGATATACTCTTAACATGACCGATTAGGGATTTTTCAAATTATATTTGAGATCACTATATCTTGTTCAGGGTTAACTGTAATCTTCCCCATGTATCCCATAAACTGTGACTTTTTACTCTGTAACGCTCTACTTTGAGTGTCTTTTGAGTTGTATACATTATTGTAACCCCCCCCCCCCAAAAAAAAAAAACAAAACAAAAAAAAAAAAAATAACAATATGATGTGTGTATGACCAAGTGGTGAGAATGTTTGTTTTTCAACAGTCAGACTAGGGTTTAAATGTCAACATGGCTTATTTGTCTGGAAGGAATTTTCTTGGTGTTATCAGCCTGGGAAGGCATACACTTGGAAAGTGCCTGAAAACCTCATCCCAAGTTCACTCAAGCGTTGTCAGTCAAGTTCATTTGATGGATCTGTTTGTCAACTCTTGTGCTAGCACAGTCTTTGTGAGGACAGATTCAAGTGTCCCGGCCTCGTTGAAACTGTTAATCGCACAATCTTTCCTAGAAACTGCAACTAAGCTTCACACAGCATAGTTGCAGGTTAAACCATGAGTAGACTTTGTGGCTGTTGAACAAACACAAATATGAGTGAGCAGGTGTCTGCAACAGGGATTTGCTAGCTGCTTGAACAGACAAGCACACTTAGAAAAGAGTACTCAACCATTATACCTTGTGAATTTCAGCTTGCAAGAAACATTTCTAATGACTTTTGGTAGTGTTGGATCTTATGCAATTTGAGAGTTGTTCCACATTTTAAATAAGAAATATAGTATTGTCATTTCTCTTTCAGACATATTAAGAGCCTTGACATTAAAGCTTTCAATCAAACAGGAAATGAAAAGTATACTATGCCTATGGTACTAGCTGCCAACCACACTTGGCATGCTTTTTAATGGCTATGTGAACAGGGGAGATGACAAATGGCTGTTTCTCTATTCCATGGTGACACTCGGTGATGAATACCAAGTTCACATTGTCTGTTATTGTCCTGGGAGTAATGAACATTGAGGGTAATGTCATCCCACCTCACTTCAGGATGCCAGGGTCAATATGGAACATTGTGATCAAGGCCTGGATTGAGGAGGTGGTCATGTGTGCTCCAACAGAAGTCTACTCCCTCTCATATGTCCCATTCAGCACAGATGATGCTGGCTGAAAATTTTTATGATCTTGTCATCTCCATCCTCATATGTAATCTCCGAGCGTTCCTGGTTTAGATCCCTTAGAATTCATGTGCCATGTCCTTTACTGCATTAAGGAGTTGTTGAATGCTGTTATCATGGATGTAACCCCACCTGACCCCATATCTAGCCTACAGTTTCTTCCAGGGTGTCTTTAAAGATGAAGATGATTTCTATTGAATAACCTTTTTCTTTTTTATGTGACATCACTGGGTAGAGGGCTTCCTCGATTTATTTCAATGTCCAGGTCAAAGGATCCCTCCAATAGAATCGGCAGGCCACATGTCGGTGATCAAAGTTGGAGGATGTCAGTTGTTGTTTGACCTGGCGAGGGATGGGCTTCAGCAAGTCTATTTGCACAAAATATGCTATGCATGAATGATGAATATCTCTCAGACTTTCAACCCAGAAGTGGAGGAAACTACTAAACTGAAGTGACTCTGACCAAACCCAGTAAGTGGGACTTATGTTCATTACATTGGTGGGTAAATTTCTAGTTTACTCAGTTTTGTTTTGAGGTGTAGGTATTAAGGTGATACTTCATATGTATCACCTTGGCAGGTATTTAATTTAAAATAAGTTATCTTTGTGGTTTGAATAAACAAGGATTTTAAAGATTGATAATTGTATATCTGGATTAAATGGTAACAGACATGTATCATATAGTTAAGATTACATCCGTCGATAATAAATTTTGGTAGGGTCTTTAGTTTTCCTTAGGATATCATTACTGCAGAGTTTGAATAAATCTGAGGAGATGGTGCATCCTTGTCACATGCCCCTTTCTATTTTTTGGGTAGCTACTCAATTCATTTACTGTCTGTATGCAGGTGGTTTGCTCCTATTGTAAATTCTGGATTATTCTAACATCTTTTCCAAATAAACCTCGTTTTCATAGAAGTTCAAATATATCTTTGAGCCAGACCTTGTCAAATACTTTTGTGTAATCTTTAAAATGTAAGTGCACATCCTTCTGCATTTGTATTTCTCTCTCTGGTATCCTTCTAATGATAAATATTGCATTTCTTGTTCCAGTGCCCTTGACAAAGCTGCACAATTCTTATCCTATTTCCAGTCTAAGCCTGTTTGGCACTCTATTCATTAGGATTCGCATCATTAGTTTTGTTATGTGGCTCATTAAACTGATTGTACTATGGAATTTGCATTTGTTTGCATCTGGTTTCCTATGTAGTGTTACAAAAATGGATTTAGTGAGTCATTTTTGTTGCTTTCTTTTTTGTTGCTTTCTTTTTGCTTTGTTGCTTTCTTTTTGCTTTGTTGCTTTCTTTTTGCTTTGTTGCTTTCTTTTTGCTTTGTTGCTTTCTTTTTGCTTTGTTGCTTTCTTTTTGCTTTGTTGCTTTCTTTTTGCTTTGTTGCTTTCTTTTTGCTTTGTTGCTTTCTTTTTGCTTTGTTGCTTTCTTTTTGCTTTGTTGCTTTCTTTTTGCTTTGTTGCTTTCTTTTTGCTTTGTTGCTTTCTTTTTGCTTTGTTGCTTTCTTTTTGCTTTGTTGCTTTCTTTTTGCTTTGTTGCTTTCTTTTTGCTTTGTTGGGAGATAACAACTTGTAGTTACAAGTCTCACTTGTTTAGTAACAACATTTGTGGTCACTTGCCTCATGTTCTGCCATATCTCATTTATATCTGCCATTTATAAGGGATAGTTAAATTATTTAGAAACTGTTTGACAAGTCACGCACCAGAGCACACTGACTGCCATGACTAAGTGACCCCTCCCCACTCTGTTCATCTCCTCTAAACATTAAAGGAAATACTTTAAACTATTGTTACTTAAGATACTTTTAGTGCTTGTGGTAATGTTGTCTTTAGTGGTTTTTGTCAACATAGCAAATGTTATATTATGTTTTTTGTTTGTAATGAAACAAAAATAAAACTCTCTTATTCTTTCACATGGGTGTGCAGATGGTGTGATGGATAGCGGCTTGAAATGAGAAATCGGAGAGCCAAGTTTGGATTCCAGTTGAGTTGATTACATTCACTTATGCACAAATACACTTGAGAAAGATATGAATCCATCTCCAAACCACAGATATGGGTTAAATAGTAGGTTTTGTATCTGGAAAAATCACTAACTCTATGCAACATCTAATTTCAGGACCCCTCTCCCCATTACTAAAAAAAAGAAGATTCTTATAATAAAACCTGTTTCAGATTTAATACCCCACAGAGGGTTGATAAGCAGATGAAAAAGAAATATTCTTGAGCATTGAAATTTTTAAATTCAATTAAATTTATGAATTCATATTTTAATAGAACCCATTTAAACACACGCACACAAAATTACCAGACTCCATTAGAAACATACTAGTAGAAAACATAAATATAATAACTGCATCCACCTGTTAAAAAAAAAAAAAAGTTTTAAAATAATGGAAGCTTTAATAATAAAAAAGAAAAAGCCAACTCTTAACAATATTAACTATGAACAAAGTCACAATGTGCTAACCGTATTCGGAAATTAAAAACATCCCTACTACACATTAAGACATACACATAATGCACACTGCAATTAAGCTGAAAAATTGAATCAACCTTGATAATAGCTAAAGGTATAGCCAAAAGCGCTTGGAACTATAAGACATTCGGACAGTTTTTACATGCTCTTTGTCCAGAAAAGAAATCACTTCTTCGAACACAAGAAAAATTAAATAAAAATCTCAGTCATAGTATCTTGTCTGTCATTTATAATGAAACATGCATAAACGAAGGATTGCTGCCTAAATATACAACTATCAAAAAAAACAAAATTATATATATATTAAAACAAGTCACACATGAACACATGCTTTCTTTTTTAACACTACATTTTTTAAGATACAAAGGGCCAGTAAAAACAATATACATAGGGTGTATTGAGAGTAACTTTAAAAAGAGGTGGTACAATCATAAGTCATCTTTTAAGATGGAATTGTCTTTGAAATTCTACTAAACTAGTCAATCATGTGTGGAAATTAAAGGAAAAAATAAAGATCCAATTGTAAACTGGAAAATTTAAAAAAAAAAAAAAAAAAAAAAAAAAGAAGCAAAACCTTACAACAATCATAGCAACATTTGCAACCTTTGTCAACAAGAAAAATTAGCTATAATAACGTTTCCAGACCAAAAAAATCTTTTGAATGGGAGATTGGAAATTATGTCCTCATGTATCCATACTAAAAAATTCCTTTTGAGTTCATTTGAAGTGCGATAAAAAGAAAGTATGTACATTTCATTTAATCCTCCACTTATACATTTCCAATACACTTGATTTCTACCACACCTCTCCTTCTACCACACCTCACGTTGTGTACTTAGGAAATCGATTGATTAAAATCATCTGAAGATGCCAAAAGGTTGAAACCAAGATAGCAGAATTAGCTGATCCCCTAATTATATATAGTCGATACCCATATTCAAGTAAGTGAGAAATCTTATTAAAGAAAAATGTGCTTTCCAGCAGGATTTGAACCTGCATCCCCTTTGGCAGGGGAAACCATCATAGATTCAACATGATTCAGACCTCTCAGCCATGAAGTGTGTTGAGGATCAAGCAAGTGCCTTACAAATACAAATCTTTCTTAGACTCTCAAAATACACATATCTGCTCAGTTTCATATACTAATGTAATCAAAACAATTTCTAAAGAAGAATTCTCTTTATCAATCAAACAGATTTTATATATTATTACTTAGAGACACACACATACATACATACATACATACATACATATATATATATATATATATATATATATATATAATTAATACAAATATAAAATTTGTCACTTAGCTGTTTGGTGTTACCATCAGCTTCCTGACTCTAGAGCTTTGTAGACGAACCCTCCAGCAATCACTCCGCCCACTCGTCAGGGGATATCAGCAATTGACTGTTTATATTTTTTGTCTTTCTTTTATATTTTTTGTCTTTCTTTTATATATGCACTTTTCATTGGTGCCAGGCTGATTTCTTTTCTTTTTTTTTTTTCCTTTCATAGTGCGTGTTGTGCATGTGCTTGGATAGTTTGGCATAAATCTACAAGTGCTGTATAATTTGTTGAATTTTTCAGAAAACTTGCTACCATTGTGGGCGTCACTTTTGCTCATCTTGTTGTCAACGGCAATGGAATAATATTCAGCTGAATCGACAGTGTCGGAAATGTCAAATCCTAACTTCGGGTAACTTCACGCGCAACGACCTCATGCAGTGGAAAGTGAAAGACCTGCAGGTGTTCCTGCGTAAGAAAAACATCTCAACAAGCACATGTACAGAGAAGCACGACTTGGTTGAACTTCTTTTGCGGCACTTTGGGAACTATATTGAGTACCAGGTAAGCTGCCATCTTACGGGGTCAACCTTACCCTCTTGATTTTTCAATTATTTCTCTCATTTTCTCTTTCAGTTCAGCTATTTATGTTCATACAATACTTAGCAGCTTGTGGCTCTGTGGGAATAGTTGTGTATTATTTCTCACCATCATTGCCAGAGGTTGTGTGTGTGTGTATATATATATATATATTATTATATATATATATATATATATATATATATATTATTATATATATATATATATATATATATATATATATATATTATTATATATATATATATTATTATTATATATATATATATATTATTATTATATATATTTTAATAATAGCTGGCCACTTGTATTCAAGGTTCGTTGTCTACTAGGGTGGCTAACCAATCCCTATTGTAGATGCTCGCTCAGGCACAATTGTGTTTGTTCAATACCCACAGAGCCAACCTGTGGTTTATACTGCCACTATGCTGAGCAGACCTTAGTTACAGTTTCTGGAAGACATTCTGTTATCTAGCATGATCAGCAATCTGAACGAGGCCAGCACACTCAAACCCTGAGTCACAATGACGGTCACCTAAGTGTTCCTTCTACCCAATTTCTCTCACAAGGCTTGCGTCAACCCGTGGTATAGTTTTCAGGCACTTTCCAAAAGCACTGCACGATGGGATTGTCCCCCTACAGACCGATAATATCAGGAAGTCTCCCTCCTGATAAATCATCTGTGGTGAGATTCAAACCCCGGTCTCATTGTCAGAATGTGAATGTTCTATATATATATATATATATATATATAGCTTGTCTGAAGTTATTATGCAAATCAAATAAGCCTCAATACTTCAAAAAGTTCTGAACCAATTTTTGTTCAATTTAAACATTCATTTACACCCTCTGTAAAATATGTAATTAAATTTTCTGCCATTTTTAATAGTTAACTTTTCAGATATTTGAAATTTACGAAAATGGACTAACATCTGTTAATATGCAAATTAAATTAATATTAGCTTATGATCTCTGACATCTAATAAAAACTATTTTTTATTTTTTGTCCATGATATATGTTGAAATATGGGTAAAATGAAGAACCTAACAACTGCTGAAAAACAGAAAATAAAGTTATTGAGTGAGGGAATGTCCACATTGGGGATAAGTTGAGAATTCAAAGCAAAGGAAAAGGCTTTAAGAACTTGCTTTCTCGAGATGAATGTAAACTAAATTGAGTTGTAATGAAACAGCAACTTTGGACTAGCACTCATATCTTTGAAAAGGCTGCAATTGAGGGAGTCAAGAAGAACAAAAGTTGTAGAATACTTTGTGAATTGGGATCTGGAAAAAAAAAACTCCTAGGAAAACTCCTGTTGCTAAAGCAAATGTTCTTAGTGTCAAAAGTGGGCCAAGAAATACATGAAAATTGACTTTTCTAAAGTAATTTTCACAGATGAATCTCTAGTGACATTTTATAGACATGATGGATGGGCCAAAGGATGAATTTTATCCTATTCAGATATCCTTGTGGCTAAAAGAAGGCAACAACGATGCAGTAGTGTTATGATATGGGCTGGAATTGTTGACCAAATCATTATTTGACCATTCAGGGTCAATGAAGAAGTTAAACTGAACAGTTTGACTATTGCGATTTTTATGAACAAGACTTTCTTTGTATGGTACAAGTTCCAGTTTCAAAGGGAAGTGTGTATTTATGTGCAACAATGCTCCTTTTCCTATCTAAACTTAATTGTAAATTCTTTAAGCATAAAAGATTTACAGAAGAGAAGATCAAGTTCCTGACCTGAATCTGATGAAAAATTTATGGTCAATTGTGAAGATGAAATTATATGAAGGTGGCAAACAATATAACAGAAAAGTAGACCTACAGGAAGCAAAACTACCATGTTGGAAATTGAACCATCTGAAGTAAAAAAAAAAAAAAAAAATCACCAAAATCAATGGGTAATAGATTACTAGCTGTTATTGAGAAGAAGGGTCACTATATTAAAATGTAAAAGATTCAAAGAATTATGTGTTTATTATTTCTTCTATTATAGGTGTTGACCAATTTTTGATGATTCTATTACCTATTTATTGAAGTAAAATGTCATTTGGTTTTGCCTAATAACTTCAGACAGCAGTTTTTAGAATACATCTAAATTATATATATATATATATATATACACACACACACACACACACACACACACACACACACGTAGATGTCAGCATATATACATATGGGTGTTATTTATTAATTCATATTTTTATTACTTTTAATGATATTTTTAGTGGATGTACCCTCCACATTTTCTTTTAATAAAATTTCTTGATTGTTCAAGTTAGTAGATGAGTTATTGTTTAAAATAAACTGCTCAAATATGCGTATCCACTAAATTTGGCGGCATAGTAATTGTATCTTGGTTTGTACTTTGAAATTAGGTGAATAGAAACAGCTGAAATTTTATCTCTTCCATTTTTTTTCCATTCTTTTATTTTGATGAAATGAGATAAAAATAATTTTTTTTGTTATGAGCAACTTGTTTTCAGGCAACTTCTTCAAAACATTAGTTTTCAATTTCCAACTTTTAAATATACTGGCATTTTCAAAGCAAATCAAAAACTGAAAACATGATGCAAATCCTTACACACAACAATTCCACTATTTATCCACCCCCCACTTTTTTTGATGGAGCCTAGAAGACACTTGCCCACCAAAAAGGATTATCTACCAAGGAAATGCTTATTGACTCAAATATATCCACTGCCATATTTATTTATGCCTGAACAAAATAAGTATAGGACTAAACTTTAAAGATTGGGCGGACTTTTTGACATAAAATAACTGAGCAAATTTTGACATGTCATTGAATCAACTAATCCAACCCAATAAATTTGATATTTGAATAATGTTACTTTGTTTGTGTGTTTTTTTTTTTTTTTTTTTTTTTTTTTGTCTGTCTATTCTCTGTTGACTTTTTGATGGAGTCTTTGCAGACATATCTGGCTGTAATGAGTCCACTCATTCTGAAAAATTGTCGCTGGAAAAAAATTCCTGAAGAACTTTAAAAAAAAAAAAAAAAAAAATTCTCTTGATTTATTTACAGACTAACATAGACACACAACTGGATCAACAGAATTCCCAAACAGCCCATGTACCTCCTAGTAGTAATAACAGTGATTCCACGGAAGGCAGGGCTGGTGAGGATGTGCAACCCTTATCAGGGTCATCATCATGGAATAGCAGCAATGGGAGTCAGAGGCAGACTCAAGAACCTGATGTAGATGTACAGGTAATGCCAGAATAGCATTTGCTATAAGAGTTATATTTATTCTATTAAACTGTGTATTAAATGTTTATGCTTGTAAAATATGTATAAATTGATACATTATTTTCTGGTGGTGTCAGAAATTGTCTTGCCTATAATGTCACTTAGATTTTTTTTTTTTTTTAATCATTTCACTCCAAGCAAGTTAATAAAGCCACTGAGTAACTGTAGTAAAATCCATGACAGCAATATCCTATTTGAACTACTAGGAAAATTTTATTCGGGGGGAAAAATATTAAAATAATCCAGAATGTTTTCTGGGAGCAAACCATGTGTATTGAAAATAAAATAAAAGCTGTGTTTTTAATTCAAATAATTTCATATTTAGATCAATGTTGAAATTTTTAAATAACTGACTTCATTAAAAAGAAAAAAAATGAATTTGATGAAACATGAGAATTTTCTTTCCTCTCCAAAATACACAATTCTATGTAAACTATCTATTGAATTATTAACAGATATTTATACTCTACATTTTTAATCATTTCACCTTAAACAAGGCAATAAAGCCACTAAGACACAAGGTGTTAGTGTGAAAAATATGGGATAAAGAAAAACATTATAAAGGAGAGAACAATAACGGAACTAAGAAGACAAAAGATAAGGATTAATATTGCTTTTAAATTTTTGAAGATCAAAGTCGACATGAAAATAGGAAACTGAAAGAGTTCCAGCAGCAAGAATTGTGAGAGAAGAAATGATTAGCATAAAATTTACGGTTACATCTAGCGATTTCAACTGTAAGATGATGAGGCCTAACTGCCAATCCAATAGTAGGCTTAAATGTGTAACGTAGGAGTTTTCCACTATACACTGTACTCAAACAGTTGGAAGTCATATTTAAAATTTCAGTGGAAACTTGGAAAATGGTTGAAAATATAGGGGACTTTTATAAATGAGATACACACACAGATATATAAGCTCTTGAATTTAGATATAAAAATGTAGCTACTTCTTATTTTCTGTAATTTAGAAAATTATTCTAAGAGATAATATTGAGGTATTGAATTTTTTTTCTGTACCTTGTTTTATTTTATGTAACTTAGTCTTTGGTCATCTTTAGGTGTACAGTGTGTGCAGGATATTTGAAAACCCCTTTATTCTACTTTATGTGCCATGTTTCCTCAGGATGTAAGCGATTATGGCTCTCCACAACTTCCTGTCTTTTGTAGCTCAATAAATTTTCTCTTTTTGTTATTTCTCCTAAATTCTGTTCCACCATCCATTTACTCAAGCTCATTAAGTATGTTATGCATTATTTTTCTCTGCTCCTTTTGCCCTCAATGTTTTGTGAGTATCAAATTTTCCAAGTCCTCTTTCAATGTTTTGTGAGTATCAAATTTTCCAAGTCCTCTTTCCTCATGTGTCCAAGAAATTTCAACTCTCTCTTTCTGATGTTAAGTATAAGTTTCTTCTTTGTTTCTATTTTCTCTAAAGTTTAATTGTTGCTCACATATTCAGTTAATGATATTCTCAGCATCCTTCTGTAGAAATACATTTCTGTTTCAAATCTTTATCTTTGACGAGATGGTTCAGCATTCACTGCCATATAGGAGGACAGATATTGCACAACAGTTCAGCGCTCTTTTGTTTTTTTCTATTGAAATTTTTCTGTCTCTTAATACACTGTTTAACTTTTGGAATGTATTTTTGACTATTCCCAGTGTGCCTATGAATTCCAGTGTAACACTTTTTTGTTCTCTATTAAAAAAAACTTTCCAGATAGTTAAATTTTTGTATTAGGTTGGTGCAAAAAATAATGACGTAATAATGTCGTTTTTTGACGTTAAAAATATGTCAAAAAACGACATTATTACGTCGTTATTTTTGCACCAACCTAATACTTGTTTGATTTTGGTGTCCCCAATTTGTATTTTGGGCTCACCCTTTTTGCTATCATTTTTACTGGGTCATAATTGAAAAATGGCAACGTCTGTAATGACATGCTCCAAATTTTGTGCTCTCTTTTTGCTTTCAGGCATAGTGGGAGCACTATCATAGCATCTCTTAATCTGAAACTGGAAATGAAGGGATGCATCAGGAGTGTGACAGTAGCCACAAACCACAATGACTGAGATAGGGTTTATTTTTATTTTTTATTTTTTTTTTCTTGAACAAGTGGAACAGTTGACAGCTCGGGATCATGCTCAAAATTAATGTTGTTATGTTTGGGACGATAGAAAATTTTAATTCATCTTTATATGACGTGTCCTTTTAGAACATAGTCCGTCATGGTACTCCTCAATTTCCTGTCTTTCGTAATTTCAATATATTTGTTCTAAAACCAATGTTTTCTACTGATCATAAACTAAAAAAAAAAAAGTTTTCTACTGATCATAAACTAAAAGATAAAAGTTTTCTACTGATCGTAAACTAAAAAAAAAAAAGTTTTCTACTGATCATAAACTAAAAAAAAAAAGTTTTCTACTGATCATAAACTAAAAAAAAAATGTTTTCTACTGATCGTAAACTAAAAAAAAAAATGTTTTCTACTGATCGTAAACTAAAAAAAAAAATGTTTTCTACTGATCGTAAACTAAAAAAAAAAATGTTTTCTACTGATCATAAACTAAAAAAAAAAATGTTTTCTACTGATCGTAAACTAAAAAAAAAAAAAAATACAAGGCAGGATTTAACAAGTGATAACTAAAATACAAAAAAAAAAAAAAAATTGAGGCAGATAATTGTAAATAAATAAAAAAATTTTTTGACAAAGACTAAAAACTCTTTTGGTTGTGAATAGTTGTAATGCACTAATAATTTTTATATAAAAAATAATTGCATAATTCTTAAAGTATGACAAAAGTTACTCTGAACATGAAAATTTAATTGTCAGTATTTTTGTATAAAATTATTCAAGGGTATTTCACAAAAATGTTTAAAGTTGTGATTATTTATTTATTTATTTTTTTAAAAAAAAACAACAAAAAAAAAATACTGGTAAAATTTGACTAGTATACAGGATGTGATGGATAAATTTTTTAAATTATCCAAAAATGTAAATTAACGCTGACATATTTATGCAAAAATGTAAATTAACGCTGACATATTTATGCAAAAATGTAAATTAACGCTGACATATTTATGCAAAAATGTAAATTAACGCTGACATATTTATGCAAAAATGTAAATTAACGCTGACGTATCAGATATATTTATCAAAATTAACACAAAAATATCTTGAAATACTAAAAAGTAAATTTATTCAATAAAATTACCACTGGCTTCAACCATGGCCTCCAGATGACTTCAGAATCTCCTGCAATTCTTCTGGATGGTCTCCTTGTTCAAGATGCTAAATGCTGCCATAATCCTTGCCTTCAGTTCATCTTTGGAGTTACAAGGAGTTTTGTTGGTCTCTTGCTCAACTGCACCCCACACATAATTATCAAGAAGTTTGCTGTTCGGTGGCCAGATGTGAGGAGGTGATGTCGCAGAAATTGTTTAACAGCCATGACTGGGTTCTTCTACTTGTGTGGCATGGTGCAGAGTCTTGTTGCTAGACATAAGGTTTTCCAGCAGCCATCTGTTTGACCCAGGAAAGCACTACCACTTCACAGAGCACTTCATGTAGGCCTCTGTATTGAGTTTGAGTACTTTTCTCATCGGAACGATCAGAGTGAGTTTTCTGACTTGCTGTATCTTTTGTAATCACCATTAGACTTATCCAAATCTTTCCATATCCTCTGCAGTGTCCTCAGATTGATACCCAAAAACTCTGAAATTTTTGTATTGGAACTTCTAGTGCAAATGCCAAACAGTACAGCATGCTGTTTCCAAATTTCTGGAGGAATGAATTGCATCATGGTGCTCTTTTACTCACAGACTGTTCCCAACTGACCCTACTATACTGTGCAGTCGACAAAAGCAAACAACACACATGCATGAGATTAAATGATATAAAATGGCGACAATTTACCTATCGCACTCTTCATTCATTATTTTTAAAACTTTACTATTTCATCCTTTTTAAATTTATTTCATTCATTATTTTTAAAACTTTACGATTTCATCCTTTTTAAATTTATTTCTTAAATATTTTAATGATGTTTTTATTATTTGACTAACAACTATAAATGCTAAAGTTGAAAAAAAAAAAAAAACAACAAAAAACAAAAAGTACATTTTGATGACAGGACAGTTTAAAATATTTGGTGTGTAATTAAAGTTCTTTTTCAGAATGATTCTGATAGATGATGGAAAAAAAATTAGAGCCCTTCTCTGGAGGTACTCACAGTAATGCATGCCAAGTTTACATCATCTGCGTTGGTCTTGAGGGTTCATGAATAATGTGCGCCGTGTCCATAATACCATAGCTCTGAGTACTTCTTGAAATTGAGGTACTAGAGATCAAGTCCTGGATCAAGAGCATGGCCATACATATTCCATCAGTATTCTACTCTCACCCATGTGACCATGGTTGAGAATTTTAATGATCCTGTCACCCTACAACATATGACTTGTTGTTGAGAGGGGCAATCAACTGGCAGCTCTGTAATACCAAAGACTTATTGAAGGCTATCATTTTAGATTTAGTCTATTGACAATAGTGAGATTTGAATCCAGGTTTCATGGTTCGAATGCTAATATTCTAATCACTCTTGTCATATGATCATTGCGAAATGCCTGAAAACCATCCCACAGGCTGACCTAAGATTTGGGAATGAAATTGGGTAGATAGACATTCTCATTCAAATGAGCAGTGATTATTATTATTATTATTATTATTATTATTATTATTATTATTATTATTATTATTATTATAATATGAAATGTATAAAATAATAGAAATGACATTTTTGCTTTAAAGAAACATTTTATTTAAGTGGATGAACATTATGGTGTTATGGATATCGGCTCAGAATGAGAAATCAGAGCCAGGTTCGAATTCTAATTGGGTTTGTTAGTCATTGATGTACAAATACCTTTGGGAAGTTATGAAATATCTATTCTTCCCCCCTCCCAGCTGTGGGTTGAAATTGAGTAGATAGGCATTCTCATTCAAATGAGCAGCCATTATTATTATTATTATTATTATTATTATTATTATTATTAGAGTTGAATAACAAGACAGACTGGGTCCTATAGATTTGGTTGGTCTACCACAGAAAGAAATGGCATTCTATTGAGAGAAAATCTTCTGCCTAATCAGTCATGAATTGAAAGAGACATGATTGCTCAAACGTGTATGACGTATGGCACTTAACTGACTTTATTAAAGTAAGGGAGGTAACTGAGGAAAATTGAATTTTTTTTTTTTTTTTTTTTTTTTTTAAATGATCTATTGTCAATGTACTTTGATTTAATTGGTCTCATCTTTGGTTTTATCGATATTATTTTTATAGATTGATTTCATGTGTGATCTGATTGTTAATTTTTGTCCCTGTGATATTGTTTCTTATTGCTTCCTACTAGTGTAGTGTTCTCATTCTTCTTCTAAAGAACTCATAACTGTCGTAACAAGATTTCATTTTTCTTAATTGCAGAGTGCAGTTTCACCAAATTTTTCACCGTCCAAACCCGCCTATATGAACCTTGATACATTTGAGAACATTGAGGCTGTTGCCAATTTGACAGTGAAAGAGCTGAAAGAAATTCTGTCATTCCATTTTGTTGATTACAAAGGTTGTGTAGAGAAATGGGAATTGTTGGACAGGGTCCGGAGATTGTGGGAAGAACA